>OY720637.1:25827078-26559578 GCA_963169105.1 Ceriagrion tenellum | reverse complement strand
TAAAGTAGAAGTGTATTGTATGTCCATCCAATATACCTCAATCAATGAGAAGCCACCAAAAATTCATTATAAGGTAAATAGCACATTTTGGTGAACCTTAAAAAACGTTTCTGCAGTTAAACAGGATGAAACGAGGACTGATAAATGAACAACATTTTGAGAATGTTCCATGCGTAACATTGTAGAATACTTTCATTTCAAACGAAGCAAATAAAGGACTTGATTCTAATGCACACTTTTGATTTCTAAAAATCACTAATAGTTTTGGTCGAATAATATAGCCGAAATACCGAATAATATAGTCGATAAAGCCGAAGATATGAAGTCGAAAATACTAGTATGCCAAATCTGCAATCATGGGAGGTTCTTAGATATCAAAAGTGTGGAACAGAGCTAAGTATTTTGCTTGACATGCAAGAAGCATGCCAGTTATTTCAAATTCATACATATATTTTCGATGATTTTATTGAATTGCAAAAAAATTTGTCTCATAATTAAAATTTCATACATTTCATTTTGCGAGTACCAGAAATTTAATCATGCATTTACAAGTCATAAAATGGCAATTATAAAAAACGGATACTAAGTTTTTGAGCTATTTTCTGCATACGCTGATGTCAACTTTGTTAATGACGCCAAATACTTTTCCTCATTTAGGAAAAATCAATCTCTAAAAATACCTGCATTATGACGTTAATTTTAATACTAATTGACTAGGTTCTACCCAGTAGAAGCCTATGAATCTTCTCCAGCCTGATACAGTTTTCAAAGAGAAATCAGCTGGAAGAATCTGAGAATTATTTCACCTATACATACTTTGACGATCTGACTCTTTGTGAGTTGAAAGTAAAATTTACACATGTTCTTCCGCGGACTATGGTTAACGAATACATCATAACGTTGAACCAGGAAGAAAGCCGTGAATAAGATAAGGCTTTATTTAAAAATTTACTAGGCATAACTACATTGTTCGAAACAGCCGAATGACAGATTTCATCATCTAAATCATGCACGCGAGTAATTACGGATTAAGCAAGAAAGTACGGATAACGTACGAAACAGATTAAAGATATGTAATTGCGCACACGGGAGGTCATCCTGGAAGCACCCACGCGTCAATTTCGCGTTATAATACACAGCCGTGTGACATGAACCATAAAGAAGAGGTCAAAAATGTTATCCCAGTGGTTAACTTCCTCTGGCTATTCTTACGCGGAGAAATTGATACGCCCAACGCTTAACATCAATGAGGACAGAACAAGAAACTTTCTTGCGATGCGAGAGTTGGAAGATAGTACGGAGAGGGTATCGGAAAAACATCTCGGCGTATAAGTTCCTCGTCAATAAAAAAGTAGGGAAACCGGCGGGTGCCCCTTGTATTTGGACGGCGGAGAGTGATTTCATGGAAAACAGGAGGGAATTAAAAACGACAACGAATGCGGAGAGGATCTCGCACATCGACCCCAATTGCAAATCGGAAAAAGGACTGAAATTTATATGGGATGGATGAGAACATGCTTAAGAAACTTCCATCCACCCAACATACAATAAATGCGCTTTGAGGATACGCGAAAGGCTGAAGTACACGATGTGTTTCTTTGATAGAACTCTAGAAAGATGGAAAAAGATATGTAATGAATGCAATGAGGGAAGTGTGTCTCCTTAAAGTTGAGACGATGTACCGTATTTTACGGACTATAAGACGCAATTTTTTCTTAAAAAATTGCCTCCAAAATTCAGGTGCGTCTTATGCTTGAAATTAATATAAAAATGTCCAGTGTTTGATTTAAAATTCCCGCCAGTCTTAAAAATGTTCGATGCCGCGGGAAACCTATCTCTATCTGGCAACATTAGACTCAACTGGCAGCAGCAGTGCACCCCTACTGAAAACCAAATTTATTTAACCCCTAGTGAAAAATGAAAACTGCGTAAAAATGGCCGGAGTGGAATGCAATTAAATAAAGAAAAATAAATTTTATTGAATTCTCACCAATTTTAATTTCCGTTTTATAAACGAAATAGCGCAGCTAGTCTAGTAATAAAAATGCTATTTTTTTAATTGCTTGAAAATTAAGGTGCGTCTTATAGTCCGTAAAATCCGGTAGTCTAAACGTTCCAAATTTAACAGAAGAAAATTTCTTTTTTTTTTGCTTTCGAAAGGATGCAATGAAGGCGGATGTTGATAAAAACGGACGAATGAATTCATAAAGAAAGAAAGTATGCAGAATGAGGGAATAGTGAATGCAACCGAATGGCGCTCCCTCTAAGGAAGACAACATTCAAGATACGTTGACCGCATCTCGAGACAGTGGACTCATAATGAGTGCGAAAAGATATTGGGAAGGAGAGGGCAAAGTTCGAAGAGAGAGGATGAGGAGTAACTCGTTAGTTAGCTGATGAAGATGAGAGATGATACCCAAAGGGCTATTAGCATTAAATGGAATAACCTAGTGACATGGAGGAGGGGACCGAAAAATCAAACCTTAGGTTAAATGACTGTAGTATGGTTGTCAGTGGAGGAGCCGGTGATCTCACCACAAATAACGACACCAAGCCCGTTTCACACAACTCATTCAAATCCTACTTAGGAGTTCATTATTGGATCATCGATCCTGATTTATCGGATGGACTTGACGTCTTCGAGACTTCATGACTGCGAAAAGCACCAGAATTAATCAATATCATATTTATAACGTCCCTGAAAGCACGAATTTCCCGCTCCATCCTCGCGATGGAAAATTAACATGGGACTCGGCTTCGGAAGTAAAAGTTTTGGAACCGTATTCATTTGTTTTTGTTTTAGCTCCTACTTTTTATGATTTGGCGATCAAGTAATCCAATGAAAAATGGGACTCGATGATTGACTTAGAATAGCACGCCAATCCAAAGCACCTGTGATAACGGGGCAATAGCCCGAGAAAATTTATCTCCGTCAAAGCTCGTTCCTATTGATTCATCTTTCTCTCTCAGTGACGCCGTAAACTTCGTTTCCAGGTGACAAATGACGGCTGCGCACGCGCAAGAGAATACATGGGCGAATGGAGAAACCTATGACGTGCAATTACGCTACTGAGAAGAGAATTTGAAGAATTATGCCTGAAACGTACTCCAATGGACGATTTCCCCGATTCAGAGTATGAAGAGAATAATTATGTGGAGAATAATTTACTCTAATAGTCGTAACAAGTGAGAATTACCACGTAATAATCTCGTCAATGGATATTATGGTATAACTACGATCTGCAATTGAATAAATTATATTTATTTTTCAATACGAGCTATATAGCTATATATCGTTATCTACTGAAAGATATTTCCAAGAAATTGCGCTAAAAATGTTACCATGAGAATTATCGTCTCCCAAAAGAGTGTGAAAGAATGTAAAATCCAAATCATTGCAATGTTCGATATGGGAAATCATGATGATAACTAAAGCGCAATCGGTACATTCAATACGTTCATAAGAGGTGCGTAACATAAATAATATATCGTAAGACTATGAAAACTTAGAATGAATAGGAAGAAATTAAAAAAGGAGACATGATAGCTCTATGCAAAACGGAAGCAACGTTGAACAACTGATGAGAAAGTGGATTCACCGAAGAGGTGCGGTGGCGAGCAAGTAAGAACAAGAGCATAACGATGCATCGCTCCATTCGAGATACATCACGCAATTAGCGATTCAATGCAAAAACTTCCGGTCGGGTTCATACGGTGAATCACGCGGAATGAAATGAGCAATGGCGGCCGTGCTCAAAATGAGGCGGGCGCAGTTTGGTAGGAGTCGATATCACTTCCGGGTGAGGCTGAGAAGGCTACCCCAACTAACCTGACCAGCCCCACGGAAAAGTGTGTCGAGGCGCCACCATTGGGTTATTCGCCTGACCTGACCTCTCTCGGGTCGCGTCGGCCGGAAAAGCCGAGAGTGGACGAAGTTCCCCGGCGCGGCGCGGCGGGAATAGAGGCTCGCAAGAGAGAATTTCGAATCCAATGATAAGGGTCGGGGCTCGCATATCGAGGAGGCGGAGGAAACCGCCGACCAAAAATTAACCTCCCGAAAAAAAAAATAATTATGCTTTGGATAATACAAAGTATTCACTTGGTTATAAGGGCAACCGCCATATGCCACAGCAGAAACGAAGGAAATTTTCAAAAATAAATGTACAGAGTGAGGGGGCAACTCTTGTGAGATATGAAAATCCTAGACGAGTCCCTCTTGTGTAAACACAAGGGCCAGGCGGGTTATTTTGTAATTCCGCCTCTTTGCGGAACGGTGGAAGATCCGTTTCGCTCACTAAATGGCTCAATGAATGGCTCGAATTGAGTTCAATGAATGGATCACAATGAACGGCTCGTGAATTTATTTCGACGTATCATTTACGGGAGCACCATGTATTTTATGCTATTTATCAATCATAAAATAACTGTTTAATGTAATATATACACTTTTAAACATAATAGTACCGTTGTGCTTAAGATTTTCAAAGGTTTACGTAAGCTGTAAGATATATTACAGCCTGTATTAAAGATAAATAATTTCTAGTGAAGGTAGGAAAGCAAACGTACTTTGGGATTAATTTCATTAGCGTATATTACGTACCTACTGTAGTGATCTCTTCATTTATATAAATTCTTGCTAGTGAGCTGAATATTTAGGAGGGGTCAATTGTTGGCACAGTGAGAATTTGAATGACATATTTCAGTTGCAGACTCTCCATGCGAGACAGGGACACCCTCGGAGTAATTACGATTTATATACAAGTTTCCTTCCAAAATATAAAGAATGAGTCAACATATGACTAAAATAACTGAGATTGCGTACAAATAAAACCTTTAGACGGAGTAAAAAGTACATCTTTCCGAAAAAAATGAATGGAACCGGCAACTGGAAGCTAGTGGAGGCCATGATAAAAATATGGAAAAAAAACATCATTATTCATATCTAATTACTCGGATTCCATTGCCCAGTGGCTAGCGTCTTTGTCTGATTGGGTGTCTCCCCATTCAAATCTAAGTGGGCAAATCTTTTGCTAATTTTTTTAGCCTAATTTGTACTATCTCCCCATGTTGCATTATTGTTTGCAACCTTCTTCTTGTTATGTTTTTACGTTTGCGTCCTTTTTTGTTCGTTATATGTTCACTGTAAAACGGCTTCAAGCTGAATGTGATCTTTTTTGTCAAATAAATTGTCATTTAAAGGCCGTCTCTGATGGTCTAGAATGAATTTTAAGCATTGAAGATGTCTTCTTCAGCGTCCTTTGTTCGAGACTTCTCGAATCGTGTGAGGAGGGCTATAACAATACTTCTGTATAAACATTTGGTCAGTGGTTTTCTCTGTGGCGACCTCTACTTTACGACGAAGGCTTGAATAAAGTAATACACATATGCGAGTTCTGTGCAAAATAGTGAGAATTATTACGCTGAGGAACATAATATTTATATTTTGAACGCGAGATCCATACACAATGTCAGAAGTTAAAGTCGGTCAAGTGGAAAGTTCTTCTTTCCTTCAAGAAAGGCTTCAATTCATGTGAATGGTAATCATTAGAAAAATATAAATTTTAGGGATTTTATCTTAAAAACAGTTCATTTCTTTCAATGCCAGTTTCTAAGTCTTCACTTGAATTATTATTTTTCTACAAATATTTACACTTGGGAGAAAGTCTTCTTCACTTAAGTATGGCAGTGATTACTCGTAGTTTGACTTACTCCCCCGACGGTAAAGAGTATAGGTTATATTGTTCTTTATCGTACTTGGCTGGGAGATCAACGAGGGTGTACTGCCATTTAACCGATTGGAGATTACTCAGGGTTCATTGGGTCTTACTCGCTCTTCCATCTTGTAACGTAGCTTTCCCAAAAATATTTTCTATATCAATTCAACGAATTTTTTACCTTATGAAACTTTTTTACAATCTTCTACGTTTCATGAGCATTCTATCCTCAACAAAGGTTATCAACATTCTCTCAACTGCAGCTTATACACTATTAGAAATTAAGAAATCAAATATAAGGTGATGACAAAACAGCTTTTTTTACGATCAATAATCAGGACCAAATAACTGAAAGTTCTTGTAACCGGCAACCGGCAATAGCAATCTCATCTATGCATTATTATAAAATGACATATACGTTCGGAGGCAATGCGGACAGAATAGTGATAAAATCATTGAAATAGAATCCATTGAGTCCATTGCACTTTCAGTGAGAGGAGGGACTCGTGCATTGAGGTGATTGGCTAAGAATTTATGCTGTTCCGGGGACAGCAATGTTACCAGGGGGTGGAGGGGGGGGAAGGCAAGAAGCAAAATTAATTAAGAAAGATCGAAGGTTTTCCCAGCGAACTATGTCGTTGAAGATTGTTCGGGATTTCCACCGGGTCAGGTTCTCCATTTCTGCCGACGTTTCGATGGACGAGTCGTCCATTATACTCATGCCCTGAGAATGATGGACGACTCGTCCACCGAAACGTCGGCAGAAATAGAGAACCTGACCCGGTGGAAATCCCGAACAATCTTCAACGACAAAATGAATTAAGATTATTCCACAGAGAACGCGGTGGCATCGAGGCGATGTGCTCGATAAACGATCTGGAACGGATATCAAAGCTTCGAATGTGGCTGCATGCCGTGGTGACAAAGTAAAACCATGTGCGGCTCAATCTAATTACGGCTGGATAATCATCACGGATCCCGTCATCACTGACCCATCTACTAAATACTAACCAATTCCTTTCCCCTTAACCACCAAACCCCCGTTCTTGGCGACACAACTAAGCCCTGGTTGGCGAATTCAATTGTTTATCTTCCCACGACGAGAGACTGGCATGTAATGGTAAGCAGGTGTTCTAGCAGTAGCGCAGGGATCAGGATTTGCACGGAAAATGAAGGATGGGAATAAATACGACGGGGAATTGACGCGGCTTGATATAAACGGAGCTTTCCCATCGCAAGTAATAAAATTACTGCTAAATTTGCATATTTATTAGAAGAATAAATCTCGTAACCTCATTAAAACATATTACATATTTAAGTGTCAAAATATTAGAAAGAAACAATTTAGTGACGTATTTACACTCACCGCAATTAAAAAAATGATCCAGGTCTAGCGCCGAAAGGTCTCCGAGGGCATTTTTAAACGATTGAATGCGTGTAAATACATTAGTAAACGATATGTGGTTTACTGATCCAAAACCGGAAGCTTATGAAATGCCAACTATGGACTACAGCAGGCGTTTCGGGTCTCCCCGCGAGGCTAAAAACCTTCCCCCCGGTCTGGAAGCGTTTGCTTATCACCGGGGAGGAAAGTAGTAGGAAAAAGGAAAAGGGAAAGGGGAAAAGGGAAAAGGGAAGGGAAGGTTACCGAACCACAACCCCTGCGAGGCCGACACCATGAGGCGGTTTGACGTCAAAAGGACGACAATGGGCCTCCGCCTCCCCGCAGTACTCGTATCTGTTGGGTTTCCCCAACAACGTCAGACGAGTCTCCGTCAGTCTCACTTTTGAAAAACTTACCGCACATCTTTTGAGAACCGGAGGGTCAATTCGGACCAATTATAGTCAAAGCGTGGGTACATCCGTCATCCCAATACTCCCCGCCTACTCATTATGGACTACAGCAGTGCCAACAGGACATCGCGTGAAAAGAAATCATCAATTCACTCACCTTATTGCTTAAATTCTTATTTCCGTTTTTTCGGTCGCGCCTTCTGTTCTCCGTCTCTTTCCCTCCCTTCTTCCCCTTTTTTCTTTTCCGTCTGCTCTGCTCTTCCGCACCGTACGGGCGATTCTCGCTCAATTGCTGCAAAGGCGCAAGAAGCCAGGCGCCCCTAATCGCCCCATCTCCCTCGTCGATGAGTTCACCCGTCGTGGGGCTTGGCGCTTGGATTTGTAAAACGAACCGATGAGATCCCGCGCGGCCAGTGAGGTTGCCTTACCTGCGGGAGAAGAAAGGACTCGTTTAAGTTTGGTGCGCTTCAGTTTAGTCGGTGGGTCAATAATATGAAAATAAGGTCACCTGAAATGTACCGATAACTTTAAATCTTAACCATAAATTTGGTGTAAATGGTATATTAATCGTCATCAAATTTAGATCTTCGTAATAATGTGAACTCGAACTGATCTTAACATATAGACAACATCACAATATCTTACGAACAAATTGTTATATAAAAATGAAAATAAGCAACAATATATTATTTATTTATTTATTAAATCGCCAACAACAGCAACCAGGGCCTTTACAATGGGTTTAAATAAACAAAAAATAAGTTAAGAAATAATACAAAAATATATAGTAAAAACAATAAGAACAATTATCAACAACAAGAAAAAGAAAAAGTCAATTTTGTGGCAGGGAAGAAGAGGAGGACACAATGCGTTTAAGTTGGGAAGAAAAGATGTTGCGTGAGGATAAAAGGTCAAGGGTAGGGTGACTGTTGGCAAGGGTATTAAAAAAATGAAGGTAGGCGGTAGAAAATGGAACGTTGGGAGGTGGAGAGACGGAATTCGGGTGTGTGAAACAGACTTAAATCGCGAGTGGGACGGGCAGGGATGTGGAGTGAAAAATAGGAGATAATCAGAGCGGAGGGACCCGTTCATGATAGAGTGTAGGAATTTTAGGCCGGAAATTAGCCGGCTATGGGGGAGATGTGAGAGACCTAGAGACAAAAGAAATTTCATCTAGAGAGCTGTGTCTAAGGGAGGGCACGCGATGCCGGACTATGGCTAAAACGAAATTAAGGGGGCGTTTGAGTATTTTAAGTGTAGTGGGGGACGCAGTCAACCAGATGGGAGAACAGTACTCAAGGATGGGCAGTACACAACCAAGAAACAGATTTAAGGACAAATGCGTCGGTAATTTCATTAAGTCTGTATAGATCTACACTATAGACATAGCCTTTTCAGAAATTGAATAAATATGCTCACTAAAAAGGAGCTTTTGGTAAAAGGTGACCCCTAAATCATTAGCCCTTGCAAATAATTATGACCAACCCATTGCAAAAATTGCGCCAATGGAACTACTTTTCAAAATAGCAAATTAACTAGCCATTGCAAATAATTATGACCAAATCATTGCAACAATTACGTCAATGGAGCTAATTTTCACGATGGTAAATTAACCCCTTCAACTACATAAGAGTAACAAAAACAACTTAGGCACATCAGTTTTTCTGAGAAAAAATTATGATCAAGTCCATAACATACACACAAATACTGGCGTATCTCAGTCAAACAGGCATCCGCGAGGCCGATCGATATATAACACAAATGAGAGGAAGGAGAGATTATGGCAAAGACAGTGACGGGTGACTCCGTAAAGGTTATATCCCGGTATCCTCCAAACTTGTCACAGAATACTTTCCTTGAGTGCTCTCCTATATTGCCAGGTAAGGTTAAAATTCAAAAATTTTATTTGTAATGCCACTTGAGCTAACCATTCAGAACTTTAGAGAACTAAAAGGCGGATCCTAGACCGTGTACATAAAGTTTCAAGGACAAACGACACAAAGTATTGTGGGTTAAGACATTATTCTATCGCGGTCGGCAACTCACAAGGTATGGTAATCACCGTTCGCCAAATACTTTCCATTTACATACTTAGTTACTGCTATGAAAGAAGTTTATGGATACTACATGAATGCCGACAGATAGTTCGCAGGCTGACTTGCCATCCGTGACGATGTAAGGTAAATGAGGTAAATTGGGTTTTGCAAATGTTCTAAATATTTTAACTTCATTATTAAAAACTCAGCCCGTATAAAATTTTCGGCATAGTCTAGATTTTTCATTATTTTGTACTATTTATCAATCGCATTAATAATACTAACCAGAGATTGTATCTTAAATAGTGTAATGCATGGTAGCATGTTCGTCTACATGGCACTCTCTCCTAGTTTCCGGTATGACGGAGCATCTGTATCCTGACTGCTTTTGGCCTGCGCCTAGCGGCTGGAAGAAAGTGTGGGGTTTTGATTTGTACATGGGTGACTGCTGGATGATTAGTGTTGAATCTCCCCGTGCCAGACACCCTAGTGGTGCCTGGCACGGTAATCCGCAAATGTAGGTCATTCTTCTTCTTCAGTGTTCAACCCTGGGGTTGGTTTGCAGCAGTACGCCATTCCTCTCTTCTGTCTGCTTTTCTTTTCATTTCTGTGTATGTGGTGCAACCCATATCATTCACAATCTGCAGCATGAATGACATCCTTGGTCGTCCCCGGCGATTCCTTCCCTCTATAGCTCCTTCTGCTATTGTTTTAACGATGTTGTCGTGTCTTAGAATGTGCCCTACGAGTTTGTCTCTTCTCGTTTGGATATGCCTCCACAGGGATCTGGTTTCCTGAACTCTTTTCAGTACCTCTTCATTCGTGACTCTATCTTTCCAGCTGAGCTTCAACATCCTTCTGTAGAGCCACATCTCCAGGGCTTCTAGCCGCCTTCTCTCTTGTTTTCTTACTACCCATGTTTCGCTCCCGTATAGGGCCACACTCCAAACAAATGCTTTCATCATCCGTTTCCTTATTTCCAAACTAATGTTCTTGCTGGTGAGTAGGTGTCTAATAATTATTCGCTCAATTGTAAAAATGTCATCAATAACAAGAGAAAGCGAGCTACTTCCGCAAATATGATTGAAGCAGACACACATATGAACACTCTTTCCTCTCTTGCCAAACAATTAGAAAAATTATGATAATCAGACATGGTTGAAATACGGCGAAGAAATACGAAGAAACAGCCACTAAAAAATAGTTTTTCCCCCCGTGACCGAAAAATGCACGGCAGACAAAGAAAAGCTCTGAATTTGAGAGGTAGAAACTTGGCTCCCACAGTCGAAGAAAATATATTGATCGGTTCTCATTAGAAGCGATGAGGAAGCAGCGACACAGGGAGGAAGAGATGGTCGTCGAAGATCAGAGCGCGAGAGACGTCGCTTCTCCGTCACCCGTGCCAAGAACTCGCGACCCAACCCGGCAGCCAAGTGTCAAGAGCCCGATGCCGATTATAAAGACGACCTTGGACGAGAAGAGAGACTTAAGAATAACAGTCTTGAGATGTGCTTCCGCCTTCTCTCTTCCTTACGAACGAGACACATAAGGAGAGGCGCGCGGGACTTCCCGAAAAAGAACTCGTCTCTCCTCTACAGGGGCTTGGCTAGCAATTGCGTGAGTCACAATTTCAGATGATCCATTATGCATACACGTCTGATGTCAGCGTCCTGACCTCCAGGAAAACATCCGTATTCATTGATAAAGATGATTTTCAACTGTAGAGCATTAACCGTGAGACACTAACTTTTTGAGATCTTCCACTAAGTGAAGCCAACAAAAGCAAATTTTAAGATGCATGGAGGATGCCCATTGGATGCGCATTCTACTTGATGCGTAGTCAGTGCCAAGGCCAATGGGGCAATGGATACGCAACAGCAACCCACGAATAATGTACGATTGTGTGAGAAGGTTATATGTGGCGAATGTGCATTTAATTCGGATGGAGCCGATCGCTGTGCCGTTTCTATTACCACTCTAACACATTTCATCTGCAATCATTGGAGCGATTCGGAAATAACTGGAAAACTCAACTGAAGGCTTTCACATGGCGCTAAAAAGTAATCGAATGAATTTTGTTTTGATCAGTAGGGAAATAAGCATGTACACTAGTGATCAACTATTTCGTCCACGGGACGGTCCCTTTTGTGTTCAACTTGTATATTTCATCTGAAATAAATGATGCGTTATTTCATTAATATACGACGAATAAGAATGATCTTCATTAGACAAAGAAATAGAAGCAAACTCTCGCATTCGAGTTACACTTTTAGATCGTTGGCGGTAAAAGCGGAGCTGATAAAAAATTGCGAAGGTGAAACAACACCTGGGATACCCTTTCTGGAGGTCCGTGAAAACGAATGGAGAAACAAGTATGTAATTTAAATGAGGATACCAATTCCACAGAGGACAGAGAGGAAGCGATGGAGGAGCGGGGTGTGAGAGAGCGAGTGACTGAAGAGAAGCCTTGGGCGACTCACTTTGTCGGCCCGAGTGCGCATCGTCTCGGGGCGAAGGGGTACGCAACTTCAAAAACAAGTGTACACCGCATTTCCATTTCAACCCGTTCTGTCCATTTCTGACCATTTCTGTCCATTGATATCCATTTCTGTCCATTAATATCCATTTCTATCAATTTCTAACCATTTCTATTCATTTCTGTCCATTTCTGGCTATTTCTAACCATTTCCATCCATTTCTATCCATTTATATTCATTTGTCCATTTCTATTCATTTCTGGCCATTTCTGTCCATTTATATCCATTTATATCAATTTATAACCATTTCTATTCATTTCTGTCCATTTCTAACCATTTCCGTCCATTCCTATCCATTTATATTCATTTATGTCCATTTCTATCCATTGCTGTCAATTTCTATCCATTTCTGTCCATTTCTGGCCATTTCTGTCCATTTATATCCATTTCTATCAATTTCTAACCATCTCTATTCATTTATGTCCATTTCTATCCATTTATATTCATTTATGTCCTTTTCTGTCCATTTTTATTAATTCCTGTCCATTTCTAGCCATTTCTGTCCATTTATATCAATTTCTAACCATTTTTATCCTTTTCTGACCATTTCTGTCTATTTATGTCCATTTCTGTCCATTTCGCGATCGTTTTTCAACAAGCGTACAGCATTTCTCAGAGTTGCACACCCCTCGTCTCGGAGGAATGTTGTTGGTACGGAGTGGAGCGATCGCTTTGGGCGACGGCGCCAAAGAGAGGGCGAGGTGGGAAGGGAAGAGGAGGGCGGGGAGTGGCGTTTGCCCCGAGGAGACATCTCCGCGAGTATCTCCGCAGAAAAGCTCCCGAGTCGAAAGTTGAGGGAGATTATGTGATTAACAGAGGTGAGAGCGAAGTCCACCTTCCATCTCGTTTCCACATTTCTTCCGACCCGTCACACGAATATTCAGTCCGGATGTCAACACGGGTCAACACCAAATTAACGTGAATATCCTGAAGTCCCGGCTCTCGAGTAAAAACCATTGTGAAACTAGCTCTACTTCGTAAGGGGCCCATATACTAGCGGCGTACTCCAAATGGGATCTCACGGGAGAAAAATAACATCGATCCTTTACCTTCTCGTCACACTTTCCTAGTATTCTTTTAATTAATCGTCATCTAGAACTACCCTCTGTTCGCGGTTACTTAAGAAATCTTTGCCCCGGAGACGGAGGGGTAAAGTCCTCGCCTGCTAACCCGAGAGTCGTGGTTTCTAGTCCCGCCTGGGTAGAATATTATCTGACCAGGATGTGGGTGTTTGTGTTCGTCTGATGTTGAAATTATTCCCCTGATATAAATTGGACGTAGATGCTGTATTCGGGGTAGTTAAGATAAGACAAAAATAAAATAAAATTACTCCACACACTCCAATGGTCACGGTGGAAATTCCCTTTCAACGCAGCACTTTGAGAAGGAAGGCATATTTATGTATATTCAATAAATTTAAATATTCAATAAAATCCCAATAGCGCCTCTTTTTATGATGTAGCTTCGCCAAAATATCGAGAGGATTCTGAACCTCAAGGCAAAAAAATTCGGCCCCATTGGAAACTATAGCAAAAGCAATGGTCGATCGTGAAGTGAGGTTATTTCTTGATAACTTTTTAAGGTCAAATGATCACCCCTGGTTTTTCCAAAGAGAATAAGACTCTCGAATGCAACCGCGAAGTTGTAGCTACCATCAAGTTGCCTCGCCGTATTGTCGAGCGAGGTGGGGCGTCTCCACAGAAACAAATGAAAGCAGCACGGCGGCAAATCAGCCACGTGCTTAACGATGCCCTTCCGTGGCGCGTGGCAATACGGAAGCAATTTTCACGAAAAGGCGAATGGCCGAACGCCCGATTAAACGAGGGAGGGAAGGCCGATAGCCTGTTGGTAGGGAACTATATTAAGGTTGTCCAAGCGAGATAGTTCCCTAGTCATAATAGAGACCACATTCGAAATATACGTTTTAATTTCACCAGCTGTAGGACACATCAATTAAATATTGCATTATTAATGGTGCAACAGTATAGTTTTATATGACAGGAATTGTAAGTAATTAAATGAAAATATCTAAATAAGTCTTTAACTCGATACATTTTTTTCACACGGTGCGTATGAAACTCCTTCAAAACGGAAGGTTTTTCGTGATACCCAAGAACCTACTGCGGTGACAATATGATTAATATGCAAATATAGTTGAGAAAACATACAAACTACACGCTGTTAGTTTTTTTACGACATGCAAGTGTTAGAAATTCCTCAGTTGGTAAATAATGTCTCTCTGGAGTGTATACACGCACCAATCTCATGTAAAAGGGTTGGTATTTTTTGGCAAATATCTCGGAAAGTAATGTGGTAAGGGGTTGAATTTTTGGTGTCATTAGAAGGGTGAGATATTTTTCTTTAAAATGAGACCAAATTCATTGATTTCTAAGTAAAGTGATACTTCGCTCGGACTACCTTAAGCCAGTTGAGACCGTATTTCGCAACGCGATTTCTTTTAATTCCTCCTCACGTGACGGGCTGCCCGTTTGCTTCGTCTCATCGCACTGCGGAGAGCAAGATGCGTTTTACGGTATGGACATGAAAATGAAGCAGAGGATTATCTTCAATACGGTCTTGTCCCTGATTCGTCACACACCCCGGAATACCGCGACAGATAATTAGTCGTCTTCCGCGTCCGTGCGGGTGGATGCCAGAGGGCGTGGAGGAGGCGTGGCGGAGAAATGCAGAGCAGGGCAGCGGCGGTTTGGCCCGACGAGGCGACGGCGAAATGCGGACTGCACGGTCACGTGTTGACTTTCGGTTTTCTTCCGTTGGCTCAAGACTTCTTTACTGAAAGTTTCGCGGGGGAAGAATGCCGACCTCCATTCTCGTCATCGAGCGGCTCATGCTCTCGTCCACTATGAGATTCGTTCCACGAGAAGAAAATGGTACAAAATAACGAAAGTACTGTTTTAACTCTTCCCAAATAATTGAAAGTCTAAATTGATTAAATGAATCAGAAAATACCGGGGCGAAATGCAAATTTTACAGCCGAAATTTCGCTAGTAGGGCGGAAATTATGACACCGTAACAATAAAAGCGTAAAAAGAGAAAGTTATCGTTGGATAGTCACTTCCATTTTAAAAAATAAATGGATGAGGCTCACTAATTTACCGCCTCAGAGACATTAACGTATGGTTTTGGAAAAAACATGTTAAAGTTTAGCCGTTATTCACTTTTTGTAAGTCCTGACAACGGAATCATTGTTTGTGGCGTCTATGCCGGTTTGCTGAAGAAAATCAATACCATATTAACGTATCGTGAGCTTGCTGTGCCTCTTCGACAGCGCCGGGGCATATACACAGCGTACAACCAGCATTAAAATGGAGAAAGAGATGGTTAGAGGTGCCAAAATTTTCACGAATTTCAATTAGCTTGAAAATAAACCGCATGTCCCAGTGTCAGAGATCTAGATTCCCGGAGTTTTTGCCTGTCCCTTGTTACATGTTCGTGTACATCGTAAAAGGAAGAAACAAGGAGAAGAAACTAAATTATTCGTAGCCAACAATTAATAAGAAATGAGAGAACAGGTCAAAATAGTTTACCAGCAAAAAACAGACGTCATTTCCATACTGGTAATAATGACAATACGATTGTAAATTTTCACACCGTTTTAAATTAATTACACACTGTTTTTCATGGTCGGCGCTTATTAAACAGTGTGGAAATTTACAATCGTCTTTTCATTCTTACCAGTATGGATATTGAATATTTCCACAAAATTGCACCTAAAACCCTTCCATAAAGGCGACATTTCCCGTAGATAGCCAAAAACTCATTTAAGACAAGGACGTGCCTTCTAGTCCTCGCATATCATAAACGCTCCTAAGTCGTTTCGTTAATTAAAACCAACGTGCTGCCGTTAATTGGTGTTCTTAATAAGAGCTTGAATTCTTAGCTACGATAGAGTTGTCGTATTAACTCCCAAATTTTTTCTCTTCGTCGTAGAGACAAACGAAGAAGGAGAACAGACGATAGATGATCATCCGTGGAGAAGTTGGGGATATGAGAACGTACGACGGACTCGATAGTTTATCAATAAAGCAAGAGAAGCTGCGGATTGTTATTATTATTAAGTAATCAACCGGTAAAGGTAGGTTTTACTGAATGTCAGAATATCCGCTCCCGGTCTTTTACACATTCAGGGGCCTATCTCCCCCTAATATATCCTTTTTCGCCTCTATATAAGATCTACCCTACTTAATCCCGTCCATGAATCCTATTCTCTTTCTTCCCCTACCCCGCTTGCCTAACATCCTTCTCTCTATCACACTCTTCAGCGACCCATCACCCTTCATTACATTCTTCAGCCATCTACCCTGCCTATCCCGGATTTCATTCCAAAGATTCCTGTCCTCGCCCACCATCTCAAGCACTTCTTCGCTAGTCTTCCTTTCCGTCCACCCAACCTTCTCCATCCATCTCCACACCCACATCTCAAAAGCCTGCAGCCTATTCTCGTCCTCATTTCTCAGGGTCCACGTTTCTGCCCCATACAACGCTATGCAAGTGAGAAAATGAAACGCAAATTACGGAAAAAAAGGGAAAAACAGCGACATTGCGGACTCGAGAGATGAGGGAAATATGCACGCGAATTCATCAATGCCCATTCATTCGCTCGCGAGGCGTCGCGCTGAAACATTCTGCAGAGGGGCAGAGCACTCTTCAGCCTAGTCGTTCGTCAGACGAACCAGCGATTAATAGCAAGAGAGCCTTTGTTTTTCTCTTGGATTTATTTTATCTTTACGCTTCGAGTGAGGAAGAAATCGATGGAAGCGGCAAATGGTGATCATTTTGAGCGCGCTTCCAATCGCTCGACGATCTTATTTGCACACTACGGTGGCGGAGACAGAGGGCAAGTGGGTGAGTTGACGGGTTGGTATGTAATAGGTTGAGACGGTGGGGGAGGGGCGGTCCCGAAGATGGAAAAGCAACGCTGCAGAACGCGAGGCGACATCAAGTCTCGACTAATTAGTTACCCCCGCTACAAAGAAAAGATTCGAACCATTTCCACGAAAAATCCTTCGATAACCTCCTGAGGTGGTGACTTCACTACCCATAACAATATTCGTGTCTTTCCCAGAGAGCAGAATGAAATTGAAGCGCAGGTAAAGTGTCAGAATACACATAAGCCATCTAATTTTTCACGAATGTGATGGCCACATCAAACTTTCGGCAGATCTTCTTCTTCTTGCAGCCATCAATCCGTAGATTGGTTTGAATCTTCTTCTAAGTGGAATCTGTCTTCTGACAGTTTTCAACTGGATGCCCTACATCGCAGTCGGTCCTGAGTATCTTCTTTCATTTTCCTGTAACTTCGGCCATTTTTTATGTCATCGAGCATTCCCATTTTTCTTCTTCCCTTTCCATGCTTTCCTTCTATTTTTCCTTCAATAATTCTTCTAAGACATTTTTGGCGTAATATATGTCCCATCCAAGCTGTCTTCATCTATTTACTTCCCTCAGCAGTTTTCTTTCTTCCGCTATTGTCAATAGTACTTCCTCATTTCTCATTCTATCCGTCCACTTCACCTTAAGCATTTTTCTCCACTCTGAGCGATTTTTATATTTGTCCTACAGATAACCCTCCCCGATACTTTAAAGCCTCCTTAGGCTACGGTTACTATGGATGCGATTCCTGACGAAAATGTGTTCTGACGATTTCTGACGAATTCGTCCGAACAAATAAACGCCTGTTTTCCAATGAGAGTGTTTACACTGGCAGCGACGAACACGTCAGAACATGCACGACGTCGTCAGAACCAGTCGAGCGTTCAAACAAGTTTGATTTTTACGTGCGACCTGCGTCTGTTTTGGGTGTTTTCGTGCGTTGAAATTCGGGTGATTTGGTTATTTAACCATGGATAACAATAAATTGATCAGTTTCGTGTACAAGAACATGTGTTTGTGGGATATGAGAGACAAAAATTATCATAACAGAGACATGTCTCGGCAAAAGTGGGAGAAAGTTGCTACAGAACTCAACACTAGCAGTAAGTACAATTTTTTATTTTGATGTGGGGTTTACATTAATTAGGTACATAAGCTATTAGAATTAATTTTTACATTTTATCCATCAAGAACATGACTTATAGAGCAACATATTATTATAGTAGGTTGCATTGAAACGGAATTTCATCTGTTGGAGTAACAAAAAAATTTCGTTTGTTTGTTCGGACGAATCCGTCAGAAATCGTCAGAACACATTTTCGTCAGAACTCGCATCCAAAGTAACCGTAGCCTTAATCGTAGACAGTGACGGCTTCGGCAGTGTTGCCAATACTTCTCAATCTTTCGCCACCTGCCTTGTGTCTCTCTCTCCCATCAACCTCCCCCCCCAATTCCTCCCTCCCGATCTACTTCCCTCACTCCATTCCTCATCCGGCCCGTCGCCTGCGGAAGAAGCGCAAGGAGAATATTTTTCAGGAAACAAAAGAAGAATGAAAACAATAAAAGCGTAGGATGTACGATGGGAAGGAGAATGTAGGTCAGCCCGCGGTTCTCTGTACATCCGTGGAGAAGTAAACCGAGGGGTATGCAACTCTGAGAAATGGTGTACGCTTGTTGAGAAATGGTCGCGAAATGGACAGAAATGGCTATAAATTATTAGAAATGGACAGAAATGGACGAAAATGGTTTAAAATGGGTAGAAATGGCTGAAATGGAAATGCGGTGTACACTTGTTTTTTAAAGTTGCGCACCCCTTGAAGTAAACGATACGTCATTCATGAGATTGCAAGGGGACTTATGTGTCCCCGCGCCCTGCCCTTCTTCCTATGAACTCCCGCTCGTGTCTGTGCGCGCCGTGACATTTTGAAGGATTCACGAGCGGTTCCCCCACGAGATCACGCATCGCGGCAGGAGCAGACACCATCGCGTCGAGGGTAGAGAGAAATGTGGCAGACGATTATTCTGCACAATTTGGAGACGATTTTTTTCTCATAGCATTGATCATTTTGCTATGTTTTTTCCACAAAGCGCTGAAAGACGTAGCATATGAACATTTTAGTTACAGAAAGTCAATTCATTGAATTCATTGCATTCCGAACCGTCGACAGAAATTATTTAAACTTAAAAATATTTATCAGTTACATTATTTACCAATTTCCCGAGCAAATAAAATTATTATTTGAAATTTATTTTAACTACGAAAGCTTTGGTGAGAATAAGCTGATTCTAATACAGCAGTGAGTATTAAAATCACTTCGCAACTATAAAGAAAAACAACGAAATTCAAATTTCATAAAGGTGATCACTACTAATGGAGTTTTAGAACATATAAACGTAGTCTTGAAGCATGAGCTAAAGAGACACGAAATAGCGCGCTTCACAGGGGCGAGCATGAAATTATCCTGAAACAGGAAAGTTGAAGCAAAGTCCAGCGATAAAGTTATGGGCAGGCTAAAAAAATCATCATAATGTTATGTATTTTTTGGTTTCTCCCAGGTTGCGAGGGCAGATTCCCCAGTCACATTCTCCGCTTTGATTCGGAACGACTCAGAATCGTCGAGTTAAGACATTGACGACGCTTTGAAGGCACAGCCTTGAAGAATCCTGCCTTTTACATTACAGCAGTACAGCTCATGCGATGTCACAACCTCTATATCGCCAAAATTCAACTAAATCGATTACTTCTTTCCGAAGAACGTCTCCTATGCCTATATGTTCACGGAATTGGGTCTTCCATTTTATTAACTATAATATAATTGAAAAAAAACACGTTTCCAATTAAATTTTCGACCGGTAAATGTCTTCTTCAGATGGAAGAATTTCTTAGATTGGCGAGCCATGGAACAGGTTGAGGAGGAAGAAGAGGACAGCCGTTGCCAGGAAGAGAGACCAACCAGCAATGAATCCGGCGTGCCATTACGGCACCAAGAAGTTCCTCCAACGACCATCTCCGGGCCCCAAAGGGACCGCAAGTCAAAGTCAAAATACGTTTATTTCCACACCAAACAAATACAAAATAATAAAAAACAACGGTGTGGTCCCAGCTTTAGGCTGTCGCCTCTTCAGGGTATTCACTGGAATATCTTTCACTGGTACGGGAGAAGACTGGCCTGGCATTCGCCCTAGGACGGTGGAAAACCCGTAAAACCACCGTCAGGCCACCAAGCTTAACAAAACGGAGAGGCCACATAATTATACCCCGGCCATGAAATAGCGGTGTCTATCGGCCTCAAAGGATGGAGGGACGCACTCTCGATGCCACGAGCGAAGGCGGCGATGCCTTGCCTTTCCTATCCCGTATCCACCCTTGAACCTCGCCCTGAAGCCGTCATTCCATTTTTAAATACTCCTCCAATTGCTCTCCGCTTCCTGCCCGCTCCGAACGACAAAGGTCGCATTGTCGCGGCTGTCGCTGGAGGGCGCGGCGGTGGCGTGTGGATCTAGCAATGGATCGGAGACCTCCGCGCCTTGGCTCTCCTCGCGTTGAAGGCGGGCAAATGGAGGGAGGTAACCCTCTTCGGATTGCGTAATCCATTTGGCCTCCCACCAATCGATCGATTGATTGATCGAAGCGAGTGTTCGCGGCGAGCGCGCAGACGGTCGTTTTTCACTTGAGACGCGAGCATCGCGGAAGACGAATGAAAGTTGTGTCGGCCGGCAAAACAAGGACGACGCGCCATAGAACTGCACTCTACGACAAAAACAAAGTGCTATATTTATACGGACGTGTTTTTTTTTTTTACCCAACCGATAATGATGAGTGACGATAAAGCAATGGATTCAACTACACTGCACACTTCCTGCACGAAAGGTCTGAAATGGAAATACCATCATTTGTGACCGTGCGTATTTTATATTGAGTGATTTCGGTGGTTTTTGTGGTTCCATGACGTGGATATGTATTCTTTATTCATTCACTTTTTAAACTCGCGACGCCCCAAACACAAAGTATTAGCGACAGTTAACTCGTTCACACGTGAAAATTCCAAGGGCGATAGTCAATGATCTCCTGACCCTACCCATTGACAGGAACAGCCTTGGCCCCGCGAACGCTTGCACAATTGCCGGTGACCCATCTTCCTTTCCGCTGCGCACCCTGGAGTAAGGCCTCTTCTGACGCTAGTACAGTCTTCAAGGACGAAGAGAATTCGTTTGAGGAGCGCTCTCGCCGAGTCCCTGTTTGCGAGTGGCGACACTTGGCTCGCTAATGTCGCCAATCCTTCTGCTAATGCTCACGACCACTGAATTGCAACCCTGTTTTGCTCCGGCTCTGCTTACCCTCGAGGACATTCCCGCTACAGAGCGGTGTCGACTGAAAAAAAGTGTTCCCTGCATTACCAATACACCTGAGTTACGCCAGAATAACAGCTCTTACTCACATGTGAGCAGCGTTATAGAACGTTTTAAGAATACCTTACCGTCGAAGGATTCTCTAGTTATTCCTTGCGCGTGTAATTCCAATTTATCACGATTCCGAGCGCTGATCAGATTTAGGCTAGAATTATCACTTCTTCCACCAACACTTAGAGAGGCCCTGTCGCTCACTACGAACGAAAGTAATTTAGATAGGATCTTTAAGAATGGATAGGAGTTTAATAATGTTCATCGAAACAGCATACTTTTACCTACAAATATCATTATTAAAAATTACAAGAGGTCAATTGAGAAACAGGTTGATCTATTCGCTTAAGTGGACCGCCTAACCTTATCGATGGCCCAGGTTCGAATCCTATTCATGGCGGAGATATTTCAGTGCCATGATTGCATCGTGGAGGGCTCTTCGAGCAATATGGTCCATTCGTCGCATGGATGATCGCCGCGCCGCCGGCGCCATTCGTTAAGGGTTGCGCCGAAATGTGGCTTAGTAAAGATAGAATGCCACTGCCGACTTCGGGTTTTCCTCCTTTCCCCAAAAAACCCTTTCCTCGCCGACCCTATCCTCGATCGCGCACAAGTGATGTCCGCCTGTCGCCCCCCCCGAATATTCAACCGTGTCTCGCGCATTCGATTTGGACGCCACCATGCGATCGCGAGTAACCGGCTGTTTCCACACACTGGTAAAGCCGGTTGCAATGTAATATTAATACATACATACATACCCATCACGCCGTTCCCTTCCGGGGTAGGCAGAGTCAAAAATTTCACTCATAAATACATCTTGTACCCCTAGCTCTGCTTCAATAATTTCCTCCATACTGACCTATCCTTGCAAACCTCTTTTGCTTCATTTACCCCCATACACTGCTTTATACACGCCCTCCTGTATTTAAGACTCCTAATAATCCTCCTCCCAAGAATTTCCTCAACCACATTCAATCACAACTTTCTCGGCCAACCTCTGCCTCTCGCACCATTCATTTCACTCTTATATATCTGTTTCGTTATTCGATTCTCATCCATTCTCTCAACATGGCCAAACCAACGAAGCAAACTCCATTCATATATGTCCTTTACCGGAGCATCTAACCCACATTCATTAAATATTAATCATAAATATAAACTGGTCCGGCATTATTTCACTGGGACGACTGCAGACGGCGATGAACTCGGCAAACTGAAAGGCGACGATGGGCGTCGATGTGATAGTTTCTTAAAGCACACAAGTTGCCGGTGAAGGAGATGAGGGAGACCCACTTTTTTATTTAGTCCTCTCGTTTCAAGTATGACCAAGTTACGTCGATTCAATCAATGGAGAACAAGCCTCGTTTAAAGGACGAGGCAGTGGATTGTTTTAACCCTTTGAGTGCGACATGACGTGATATCACGCCATGGTTGTCTTTACACTGGAGCTGATGACGTGATATCACGTCATAGGTACCGTAAGTGTTGCAGTTCTCTAGAGGGCCTAGTAAAAGTTCCTTAGTGAAATCTGGAACACTCATGGTACCCTTGACGTGATATCACGTAATCAGCGTAAAGACAACCACGACGTCATATCACGTCATGTCGCACTCAAATGCTTAAAGACAAACTGTAAAAACAAAAGGCATGGGGAGATGTTTATACGTTTTTGGACGATAATTTTTATTGAAATGGATCGGAAGACGTCTCCCGCACATATCCGCCCGTGGTACGAAAGCGCAAGCAGATTTCCTGACCGGATCTTTTGATCCATCGCGTCGAAAATGCAACTGGCTACCGATGGAAATCCCACGGCGGAGTGCGGAGCGAAAAACGGCCGACCGCTCTCTATCCGCGCGACACTGCGCATCGCGCCTCGTCGGCGCATCCGCCTCGGATGCGAGGGCCTCCGGGAGCGGGGGTTTCAAACGGGGGGGGCGGGGGCTCTAAATGGGGCGCGAAGGGTGAGGGGGGGGGGGAGCAGCGTGACATTGACTCACTTGGAACGAGCGGCAATATGGAGAGAGCACGAGGCTCTGTGTGAGCGAGTACATACATACATACTAGTAGTGCCCTCGTGGAAGCGGCAGAGGGGGTAGGGGAGGGAAGACGAGGAGGAGTGGAGTGGGAGCAAGTTGGCGAGAGAGGAGGTGACAATGGTAGGGAGATGAGGATGAGACGATGACAAATCCACATCATTGCCATATTGACCAGGAAAGAAACTGGCGAATAACAATATCCCGAACGTGGACAACTGGGGGATCGGGTTTGCGTGGTGGCTGGAGTACTCGCCTAACACACGGGCGGCCAGGGTTCAAATCCCTGCAAAGGCGGATTATATCCCAATATCCAATCCAACGTAGACAACTGTTGCCGGTTCAGTGACATGGATACACAAAAGATATCGTACTCTCTACCTTGTATAACAAATTCGTACTACACCTGTTTCGACTGTCTTGCAGTCATCATCCGGTACGACTAATCTTTCACATAACCAGACATGTGCATATACATTGAGAGATACACTAGCCAAAACACAGTAGTGGGGGGGGTAATAAAAGGTAGACAGTACGATATCTTTTGTTTATCATTGAAAATGCTGTTCTACAACATCTCGCCTGAGAAAGTGGAATTTATCAGTGACATAGGTCGATATTGACATTCAAAATCACGAATTATATAAATTTTGTCGATGCCTTTGTCAGTATAATCGTAATCTGAGAGCGTGTAGTCCTTATGTTTTCTCAAATTTATTTGAAAATAAATCATATAATCACCGCAGTAGGTTCTTGGCTATCACAGAAAAAACCTGTTTTGAAGGAGTTTCAAACGCACACAATTGTGAGAACTTCACAGTGGAAGAGGACGCCTGGGTAGCTTAACCCTTTATAGACACAAATTTTTCCACTTAAGAACAAATTCTTTTCCTTCCAAATCCCAATCAAGGGAGATAATTTAAAGCACGCCTATCCATTTTTAAAATTTTTGTCAAAATAGCCTAGAATTTAGGTACTAGCGTGCCGAAAACTTCCCAATGGGCTATAGTGGAATAACTTAAATGGTTACTGAGGCAAAACGATTCTGGCGGTATGTGCCCAATTCGGCACACCTGACGTTAAAGGGTTAATTGGTTAGAGCACTCGGCGCCTGAGTCCGATTCTCGGTCCAGGCGAATGATTTTTCCACTGTGAATTTCTCACAATATCCCACCATCATTTCACATGCGATGAAGAGACGACGCCGCCCGCGAGACTTCGACACAAGCGAAAAGGACGGAGATAAAAAGAGGACGATCGAGATGGAGGAGGATAGGATCTGAAGGTTGCTCTTGGCGGGAAAGGGGGCGGGGGAGGGGCGATGGTCCGCGACGTTGCAACATTTTCCGCGCACCACTTGCTTGCTAAGTAAGTGCGCCCGCGAAGGGGTGTGACGACACCACCGACGCTTAAATGTTCTCCCCTCACTACTGCTCCTCCCCCCCAAACCACTCCCCCCCCCTGACACCTCCTTCTCCTCCTTAATGGGATGGCCTCGAATCGCACTCCCACACACACCCGCCTAGTCTCATTCGAGCGGCACTAGGAGGGCGGCAAGGAGGGTGCGGGTGGGCGCGGGAGAGTGCGGGCAGAGGCACGCTACCGGAAGCTTTGGAGCTCACACAGAGAATGAATAAGAGCGTAGACATGAACTGATGCATGAAGGATTGGATATTTGGGGAGGTGACCGACAGCTAAGGTCATTTGCGCCATAGGAGATAGGCGAGGGGTACGCAACTTCAAAAACAATTGTACACCGCATTTCCATTTTAGCCATTTCTCTCCATTTCTAACCATTTTCATCTATTTCTGTCCATTTCCGACCATTTCTAACCATTTTTGTCCATTTCAGTCAGTTACTAACAATTTCTGTCTATTTTTATCCATTTAAAACTATTTCGAACCATTTCTGTCCATTTCTATCCATTTCTGTCCATTTCTAACCATTTCGCAACACGCGTACACAATTTCTCTGAGTTGCATACCCGTCGGGGATAGGTAAGGAATGAGGATAGAAACCCGGCGTCGGCATCAGCCTGCTCTTAACGAAAGGCGCCAAGGGGACCACGGTTTAACGTCTCATCCGACAGACTGATTACAGCACTTAAGCGCCCTCAACAAGACACTCAAGTAGGGATCGGGTTTCTTCTGAAAAACATCCTCCTGCGCAGGGATTTGAACCCTGGTCGCCCGTGTGGTTAACCGGTACTCTAGCCTCTACACCAACCCGATACCCCTGATGCATGAGCAGCCTTTTTGAATCATTTGTATTATTTCTGGCATATTTGCGATAATCAGGTCCTGGGTCATCAGTGGGTTCTTGACGAAGTCGAACCTCGGGAAATCAGAGCACGTGACGTAACAGCGCCCGACGATGCTCGATGACCCTGTTTGAAAATGTGAATATGAAACAAATCGAACTGAAACCGAAAATGTGGTGATCTTGACAAAACGTAACACTCAACTAGAGCCAGTTTATGCTCCTTTGAAAATATTTCGTATTTTGTTCGCGCTATTGAAATTAGACTCAGTAAATGAGCGTGCGAGGGAAAGGGGAGGGAGGAAGGGCAGTCCAGTTCCCAAGTCCCTAACCGCTTGGGTTACCGAAATGGTTTAGTGAAGTTCAACAGAGGGTTTCTCTTTTACTCCTCGCGAAAAAAATCAACTTTTAGCAGCGATAATTTCTCATATTAGTGAAATCTTCTCGGGTTTGGCACCGGGTAAGGCTATTAAAGGCCCTTAGGGTAAGGGTATTAGAGGCTATTAGCCCTGATGACGATGAGAGAGTTTCTCGTCGAAATGTTGGCCTTTAATAGCCTTACCCGGTGCCAAATCCGAGCAGATCTTACTAATATTATTTGCCGGGAAAGCCAACGATCTTTTATATTTCTCATATTGTATAGAAACTATACTTGAAAGTTGGGAGAGCCGATCTTTGAAGCCACGAGTCTGGTAAAGATGGGCTCGCAATTCGACGGCAAAGGTGAAGATTGCGAAGTGGAAAAGAGAATTAATCACGAAAACGGGTCATTTTCATTCGCCTCTTTATTGACGATGCGAACTCTAACCGCGTAAGTCTGACCAGGGGTCGCGGTGCGGGATGACAACGGATCGCGACGGGGGTTGATGGTGCCGACCGACAGTGGTGCCGACAATGGCGGAGGCGGGCTCGAGGGGAACTGGCGAGATTTCCTATGCGTGAGTCTTGGCATGTGTCGACACCAGAGGGCGGCTGGGCTGGCTCATTAGTGGTGTCTGTGCTCGCAGCGAGGCTGTCTTCATTAATGCACTCGTTTCCCCATTGTCGCGAAAGTGAAATCCTTGAAGGAAATGGAAGAAGATGATTCGTTTTCAGCAGTAAAAGTCAGCCGAGCACATTAAAGGGTTGGCACAGAAGCGACCGCTGTTTTCAAAGCCTAGAGATATACCACTCGAGGAAGGAACTTTATTTTGGAGTAATGGGTCGCGCAATTTAACACAACGACGAAATTTACCTCCAACTACGGTTTCAATTAAAAAAAAAAGAAAAACCTTTGTAATGTCCGCTTGGATATTTATTTCTACAACGGGTTTAAACGCTTGAAGTGTCATCATTAGAAACAATTTTGAATTTACAATTGCACCTGATGATGAAACTTTAAAGCGTCGAAACGCGTTGCACAAGTAAATAACCGAGTGGACATTACAAAACTTTTTCATTTTTTTCTTTTAAATTTCACGATATCTCGCCGGGTACCGATGAATATAGAGCCTCAATGCTAATCTTCCCCTGAACATGGTGTATTGACCTATACTATAACTTCGATTAGCCGGATCTAACTTCTATTAAATGAAAATTCATCATCATCTGAAGATAATTTATTGAAACTCATGTTGGAAGAAAATTTTGTGTTTGTTGATTTTATGTGTTCCTATCCACTTTCTTTCTACCTTTCTGTTTAAACATTTATATGGGTATATGTACATATATAAATAATTAAACAATATATATATATAGTTTATTTATTTATATATGTACATATATTATATATATATATATATATACATATATATAGAGACCCATCTTAGAGGTGTATCCATCCATTATATATTATATATATAAAATATATTATATATATAAAATATATTACATATATTATATATAGATTATTTATTTATATATGTACATATATTATATATATATATATATATATATATATAAATATATATAGAGACCCATCTAATTGCCGGTTGCAAGAAAATTTAGTTATGGAATCAATAGTTATGAGATCCATAGAGTTATAGAACTCATAAATATATTCGGGTTGCATGAACGCATCTATTAGTTACTTAACTCATTTACCAATAGTTACTAGCTTCGAATATTTGATCTAATCTTCCACCGCCGGATAAATGTTATGAAAGTTTAGCCTATGAATTATTAATAATGCACATTATAATTAGTCAGTAAGAGTAAACAAACTGGTCATTTGTCTCAAAACAACTCTTTGATCAAGTAATTAAGACTCCAAGCGGTTCATTGCGCCACCGCCATCTTGGCTACTAATGGAACTCATAACTCCATGCCATAAGTTATGAGACCAATGAATTTATTGAGTGTTTGTGCAACACTTATTGAATGGTTGCCATGGCTTATGGGTCCCATAACTTTATGGAATACATATGTTACGTTCCTGCAACTGGCCATTAGAGGTGTATCCACCCATTATATATATATATATATATATATATATATATATATATATATATATATATATATATATATATATATATATATATATATATATATATATATATATATATATATATATATATATATAAAATTACTAAGATGCCTAATGTCAAATAACATGAAATAATTTATCCACCCATTGGAGTTGGAAGTATTTTACCAGGAAAGGTTAATCGAGGCTAAATTGTATCACAAAAATTGATCCATTATGTAAGACTTCATATGTTTGCTTTAAAAAAAATGAAATACGTCTAAAAACCCGTAGGAACGAAAGAGAAGCCGTCCCGATATCGGTTCGGGCTAGGAAAAGTTTCGTTCCCACCTTCCCCCCAATGGTTCCGGCTTTCGCTCCGAGGAAATTTTAAAATGTACATTGAATTTTCAAAATGACCTGCCGTCATGTCATGTATTCCACTTTCGGTATAGTTTGGGGTGCCAGTCAAGGTGTTTCATCATGTTTGGCAACAATGGGAGGAAATGGAAAGAAACCAGCATTTTTCATGCAATTAGCGGCAAAAAATTTTAGCCTAAGGAGGAATTCTAGGTGTATTCCGTATAGAACAATACATTCTCTCAAACTGTATGGAGGGGATGTACGACGGCTCTCTCGGGGTTGATCTCAAGGAATTGTCGACGAATATCCCTTCACGTACTCGCACAGCAACATCGTAAACGATGGGAATCCTTACGGTATGCCAACAGATTAATCTTGAAATTAGCGGAAAAATGAAACTCTCGGATATCTGAACAGCTAACATGCTATATGACTCAGCATGTGTCCGGTGGAAATGAGGATCCTACCATAAGCCACTGCGCCGCCACAGCCCCCCCCCCCCTAACTCCCCGTCCCTCACTGTCGAGATCGCGCCCAAAGGATCACCAGGGGAAATGCAGAGGTTATCGTCCTCTAAGTATATACATGCAGACGGAATATTTGTAAAAGACTTCACGCAAAGCAAAAGACAAGGAGATAAGAATAGGGGATGGGAATTATTGTTTTCCCATCAGTGTATGAGAGCCCGGCCTGTAGTCCATTGGGCACCCTTGTCCTCCTCCTTGGCTGATGCGTAACGGATTTACAATTTACGAAGGGTCACGGTTTTTCCCGTCTCCCCCCTTCGTTGGAAGAGACGTCCATCCCTGTTGCACAAGTAGTCATTGTGTCCTCAAACTCTCTGTTATATCTGCGCCGTGACCACTTTTCCCCCATTTTGTTTTATAACCCTTCCGCCATAAACCCTTCTTAACTGTCTCAATAAGGTCAGTGTCCTCTCACGCTTTCGGGTTTTTAACCCAACAAGACTGACCGCCAAACTCCTACCAGGGAATCCGTGCCGTTGGGGGGCGGGGGTTAGAAGTCGATCCCTTTCTTCCTCCTCCACCTCCATAACAGGGGGAGGGAGAGAGGGTGGGGAGGGTTAGGGGGTGGGAAGTGTCCGGTAGGCCTGCGGCGCATACCTTTAGCCACTGTGCCACCCTCCCCCACCTCCCCGTCCCCAACTGTCAAAACACAAACTAAGTTAACAAACTAAAGACGCTGCAATAAAACATTATCGGGGATCAATCTCTTTTCACTCATAATAGGTAGGAGTTTCTAAGCAAAATTATTTCCAAACAGTATTTACTTGTATATGGGGGATAATATGAAAATTTTCTAAGTCTGTCCGACACAAGTGGGCGGAGAGCGCTCGTTTTCACATTAGAATTAGATGATAAGCGAATTACGTAGCAGGCTAGATATGTGATTGGTGGATATCTTGGAATCGTGATATTATTAATAGAATTAATAATTTTCAGTTAAAAGAATTTGTTTTAAAATATAATATATTCATCCTATTACTGAGATTTACACCGATAACTGATTAATATAGTAAAAAGGCGATCTTGTGTCCGCGCGAATGGCATTCTTGACCTTGGCGGCGGGCCCGAGGAAAGTGTGACGTGACGCATTGCGCGATGCCTTTCCCAATGCATTCCCGAGCCATTGCCTCGGCAGGGCGCTCGAGGTGAGGAAGTTGCCACCAGCGAACACTCGTGATGGTGATAAATTCTTCGCATTCCAGTTTAGTTAGAGGTTGGATTTTCGACACATAGCAGTAAAAGGCTTACGATTAGGTTTTCATGCCATATTTTTCACCATAATGAGGTATATTTTGCATAATGTTTTTTATGCGTGATGGAATATTTAGAGACAAACCCTGAATGGGCACTAATTCCTCCGGTAGGGACAGTTGACCAACGAGCAAGACCATGGCCCAAGAACACATTTGAGGAGACTCGAGGGTCGGTAGCACAGCTAGTGGCCCTGTCTTATCTTTTTAATTAATTTTAATTAATCTTAAGTGCTCGACGACAGCAGAGAGAATATCCTGCTGCGTTCGTTCACATGGGAGAGAGTTCGACCATTCAGAGTTGGCGACTGAGACACTTGAGGAGTACTCGAGAACAAAAGGGCTTTTAAGGCGAGGCGGTGTGAAGATATTCTTGATTTCTGCTCTGATTGTCGAAAATTAGGTATTATTGCGCCTTTAGATGCTCTTTTGCCGCTTCATTTGCACTGGCACATGGTGATACGTGCATCCAACCAACTTTACAGGAAGCAGGTCGTCACCACGCGAATAAGAGACGGGAGTCAGATAAAAGCTAAAATTAACAAAGGAGTAAGACAAGGATGCAACCTCACACCAGCACTGTTCAACATGTATTTAGAGGAGACGATACGAGAAGCACAAGAAATCGGACTGAGCGGAAAAAAGATAAACTGAGAAGAAATAAACATGCACCGCTTTGCAGATGACATCGCAATTATAGCTGGAAGTCGCGATGATATTCAAAGATCACCGGACGTAAAGACCAAGTTCCCCACGGAAACAACATGAAAATAAGTAAGACGAGGACTAAAATTCTAATATGCGGAAGAGAGAAGCTGGATGAAGAAGTCACCCTGAGAGGAGAGAAATTAGAGCAAGTGGATTCCTTCACCTATCTCGGAACCACCATGACGTTGGACGGAATAAGTACAACGGATATCAAGCGGAGAATAGCCCAGGCTAGGAAAGCATTCGTGGTAAAAATACAACTGCTGTGCTCAAAGAAGATAGGACTGCAAACCAGGAAAGAGTACGTGAAGACATTCGTGAGGAGCGTAGCACTCTGTGGGTCGGAAGTATGGACCATTGGAAAGGCTAACCAGAATAGACTAGAAGCCTTTGAAACCTGGTGTTGGAGGAGGATGCTGAAGATAAAATGGTCGGACAAAATAAGAAATGATGAAGTGTACAGAAGAGTCGAAGAGGAAAGGACCATGTGGAACACCATACAGAAAAGAAGAACAAGGTGGATTGGATACATCATGAGACACAATGGGTTTGTGAAGAGCGTAATTGAATTCAAATTAGAGAGAAAAGTCCTCAGAGGAAGACTCAGGAATAATTTCATGGACCAAATGAAGAGGAAAGTACATTGGAAGAGATATCAGGAGGTAAGGGAACTAGCATCAGATAGGTAGGGGTGGGGGGTTGCAGTCATCCAATCTTAGGATTAAACGACCACTGAAGAGGTGCATCCAACGGCAATGCTTTCATACCAGCATTGGACTTAAGGCAAGAAACCGCAGAGAAAACGGAAATGCTGATAGGTAATGAGAACATTTATCACGGCACCGCTGATAAGTTGAATTGACCTCAGAAATGTTAAAGTAATGAATTACATACGCACGTCAATCGCGATTGAACAATTTTTTCATAAGAACATACTTTTGCCTCCGCAAGAATGTGATTGCATCGCCACTGCTCTTCAAATAACGCTGTGAGGTTGCATAAAATTTTTTTACGCATAATGCAAAAACGTAGCGGGGTCGCTGTTTAAATTTTCCTTTTAATTCTTTTCTGGGGAAATTGAGAACTTATCCTACAAATTTTGGCACAAATAACAATGGTCAACGATATCAAAATTGATTCTTCCCATCTCACCCCGATCTCTCCCTAAAATCCATACAATTCATGCTTAAAATTGGGAATCTATTGAGTGGAAAGTCGGGAGTCGGTCGACATGACTGATTCTTTTTCATGTCCAAATGACGGGAATTCAATTGAATGACAATATTTCCACGATCTCTACGCCTCGAGCGTGGTATATGTGTGTGATTCCCCGTTTACATTACTAGGGTTAGAATGTTAGTTAATATGGCGGCTCAACTAACTTGCATTTACACGGCATTATTTAACCCTTGTTAATATGCTGGCGGCCTCTGTTGGAGAGTCAAGAAGGTAATGTAACCCACCTAGCCCACTGCACTACAAACAAGTCGCGTTTCATTTGTTTCCTGGGCTATGTTCAGCTTTATTCACGGAACTTGTATGGGCAAGAAAAAGGATTGAGTATGCAAATGTTTTGCACGGTTAGACTTCTTATTCATTAGTTTTTAACAGTACAAATATCATTTCATGTCTAAACATCACTTTATGCATCGAAAGTTGAAAATTGAGAGAGTAAATGGTCTTCGATGGGCTGAGCTCATTTCCACCATCCTTCCACATACATTGCTCACTTCCCTCTTACTATTTAGAGCTGATAATCGCCAAGGTTTAGAAGTGTTGGACCCGAGATGCAGCGCTTCTATCTCGGGAGGAAGGCCGAAAACTTTCTTCGGCGAGTACAACTGCCCGTCACTGGCACGATGCCCAAACATTCTTGCCCCGGCTTCCCCGTCAAATGGCACGAGAGTATACTCAAATGGTCAGCGGATTTCCCTCACGATCGGTCTTTACATGGCAATCGTGAAGTTGACTTCCCTAGATGTGGCACTGACGGGAATCGAACCGTGGGCTCGCCCTCGGCTGTCCAAGCCATCCCATTCGGATTCTCTCCCTCCCAACACGTGCTAATGTTCCCATTCGACTACTCTAGACGCGCGTGTAAATTCTTTTCACAAGTTAACTTAATCAATCCTACCATGTTCCTCTCATAAACCCCGTGTCCGTGGGGTTATTAGTTTCCCGGCAATATTAACGCACTTCTCTTCTTCCCAAGTTCACCGAGAGTCTCGGTAGAGGCGCCGTCGTCGCGGCTTGTGCGCTTTGGGTGTTGCGATGCGAGCGTGGGGCCAACGGAACACACTCCACAGCACACCCAATGGAGTCAATACACACACACAGATACGATTTTGAGATGACCAGAAGATAAGGGCTGAGCGAAAGACCTTCTAACGTTCAATTAACACAAGCCAGATTTCAAAAACTTCATTCAGCGAAGGAAATGTTGAGTTTAAGGAATTGTAAGACGTGGGAAGAAAGCTGAGGACCGACGTTTACAAAACGGTTTGTAAAAGAGCTCACCTGCGTGTCATTAAATATTTCAATGATGTCCCTTTTTTCTGAAAATTTATTATGATCACCATTACTTCAGATTCCAAACAATCTGATTTTTACAAGAATTCATATTTAATAAATTTAATACTCTTTGTTCACCTAAACAACACGTTACTTTGGTAAAAACTAACATATCTCCCTTCATGATGACAAACAATTCGCAGCCATTAGTTATTCCCGAGACAGAAACTGTTGGGGTGACGTCTTACGAGTAGACATCAACAATCAAGCAGTGCAAAAGGGAAAAAACATGGGTATTTTTTTAATGTTGCGAGTCAAAATTAAATATCGCCAACGATATGAAAAAAAAACAAATCGCATGACTTGGTTTGTTTCTAGTCCAACTTATAGTTAGAGGAGTTAAATTACAGGAAAGAACCAAAGCGACGTGTAAAGATTCCATGAGCGCAATGCAAACTAATCTCGCGAACTCAACTGAGCCGCGAAATGATACAGTAGAGTGTCTATAATCCGGATCAAATGTTACCGGACCCAGTCCGGATTATCAAAAAGTCCCGATTTCCGAACAGAACCATAAAAAAGGCCGTTTGATGCCTTAAACACGAAGAATCTTTGCTAAAAACCGTAAAACAGTAATTCACTTTAGTACTGTAGTTAAATAATTGGAGCAGATAAATAAACCCATTAACTAATATGAACTTACTAGATGACCCGAGCGAATATTTCGCACAGTACGCAGCTTCTTCCTGTTTCTTCCTGTTCTTCTACCTGTTTCTTCCCATGGACAATTATATGTTATTTATGTTTGTGTTATAGATACATAACGTAAACGTAAACAGTAAATGGTCATACTGATTGCATGTAGTATGTAAACAATCTAACTAAACGATGTGGTTAATAGATGGCGCCTCCTACAGCCTTTTAAGCACGTAACCATCGCCGACATATAAGTTGATTATATTGTCAGCAGATGGCGTTGTATCATTTTTTTAACAAAAACTTTAATTTTAAACAATATGTCTATTTTTCATCAATATCGGGGAACATAAGCTTTAAAACGATGTTTGAATCATTAATTTTGATGAATAATTATCGGAGTTATGGCGTTGCGACAAAAAAACACCTTTGAGAAATAATAAATACGGATGATATAAATATGGAATCAAAAAGTTTTAATTGCATTGACTTACCAGATGACCATTCACCCATGTACAATTCATTCTTTCCCGCATCGATCAAATTATTGACGACAGCAAACGGATTTTGGGACACGTCAATTGTTCATTGTCGCCATCATCAGAATACTCGTCGACGATTGGCTACTTGCGAGCAGGGACATATTTCTTCGCTCGCGGTGTGCAGGGGAGAATGTTTAAGGTGAGCGGGACAGGGGTGGGGGGTGGGGTGGGAGGGAAGGATAGAAGGGAGGGATCGAGAAAGGGTTTCGTTGGGAACTGGGGCGCGTGGGGCGGAGGCGAACGACGGGGGAGGGGAACGTCTCGCCGCGGCGCATCTCGGGAAGGGGTGGCGGGCGAGGAGATGAATTGGAAAATTAAGAGCACTTCCGGGTGAGACCACGCGACGCTCGACTTTGAACATCGCTCGGAAAAGTAAATTTCATATCGCCAAACACGTATCGAACAAGTATCGAACGCCGGTTGACATCGCAGAGAGTGATGAATCTGATCGCGTATCAAGTTTATTGCGGCTTGAGACTTCCTATTTTCAGTTTGCACTGCGTCATAAATAGTGCCCAGCATATCACGCGAGTTCTCATACCTCTGACTATAGCGCGGGGCATAATATCTGGTTCTTATCGCTAATATCAGATAAATTATTTCAAACTTTTTCTGTCTTCATAAGCTGAGAATCTTATATATAAAAAAGAAATTGTGAATGTGCAGTCACTCATAACTACCAAATCACTACACGGAATGACGTAAAACTTTGTAACATGATTTCTTATGCCACTCGAAAGGTTTATGGCTACTTTTTGTTTACCTAATGGTCTCCGGTTCGACTCCAAACAAGTAAAAGCGTTTCCGCATGTCGTAAAGTTCGTATTTCTGGCATGCAGACCTTTTTTTCTTTTGCCTATGTTAATTCGTAATAATGATCATAAAAAGTCGCAACAAAGACCTTAGGAAAGAAAAATAAATAAACCTTTTCATTATTGCAATGAATTTTAGTTTCCCAACTGCTTTACTTTCAATTTTGAAAAGACAATCATAAAAATGGCTGAAAATTCAGCGTTTTGGGTACGCTGACCCCTTGACGACCGGGAGCATTGTTTTAGCAGAACATCATATAGATATATGGTGAATATACGCCCAGAAGGTATCAATTGAGATAGAAAAATCCACAAGAAATTCATTGTGCGCGATATATATCGATTTAATTCGATTTCTATCAATAGTAGAAAATAAGTTCAATGTTTTTATTAAATAGTATTAAATAAAGTTAGAAATAAGTTTTTTAATTGATCAATGGTAAGCTTTTGATGCTCAAATAACTGTAATTTAGCACGTAGGCTACAGCTGGCATGCAATGGTAACTTTGTCGAACGCTCTTCATGATATTAATTCGACGAAATAAGTTGCGTCTATTTTACCTTAAAAAACCTCAGAATCATCTCTACTTAAACCTTAACTTGTATATCATGGCATTGCCACTAATAATGCACATTTTAGGGTATATTAAATCTTCTCGTATATCTGATATGAATTTATCGCTTTAATTCACACCTTTAGGATTCAATATTCATGGATACATTCTGACACGAGGGCAGAACAATCCCGAATATAAAATTCGACGAATGCTTCATAAATATATCATCTCATGCACATCTCATGGTTGTCTGTAGTGCACCTCAATTATACCTATCACAGTTATCTCGGGGATAGCTCGGCAGTATCTCATTAATGTCTCATGGATATCGATTTCTCCGCCGTAAATGCTACGCAATATCGTCACGGCCCCACTTCCGGGGAACGGGAGAGGTGGGGTCGCGCGGGAGGGAAGGGGAACCGGGATAAAAACATAACGGCCGGGAACGGTTAGGGATTGGCGGAGAGGAGGCATTCCCGGGCGGGAGAGGTGCGGTCCCCCAGGACTCGCTTTGACCCAGTTTCCCCGGGAGCAGGCGGGAGAGGTAACGATCCTGTGGGGGAGGCTGGATGCGAGCGAGGGGTGCATGAAGGGTCCGAGCTCACCCGGAACACGGGGGAGTGGAAAAGAGGCCACGCCGCGGGTGCAGAGGCAGACGGGTGGGGCGAACGATTCTTCAAAGACCAGGCTAGGAAAAAACCTTACCGCACCCACTTCCGGCATCTGTGACACGGAGATGGACCACGAAAACAAATACAGGAGCCCATGTGCAGTGTGGCGCCCGCGATGTAATTTAGGATTTAATGGGTGAATTCGGTTTTTTTATTATCTGTGCGGAAGAGCGCACTTTGCTTTCCTTCATAGATGTGCAATATTTCCATTCTTACAGAGATAATTCGTCCATCTAAACTGCTGCTACATCCGTGGAAAACATCGATTCTGAAACTGATAAAACCTCTTGGGAGAAAAACACGTGATATCAGATAGGATAAATATTTCACCTTGAATATTAGATATTTCTCACAAATGAAAATTAACTGATTTTCAACAGGGTTACCTCCTAGGGGTCATTAGAGCTAAAGTTGAAAACCACACGTTGTTAACCAAAAAAAGTAAGCAGTGAATAGATGCAGCAGTAATTTTACTGCGAAAAACTCACGGCAAAACTGTAGATTTAATGTACGACGCAAAAAAATATTTGCATGCTTAAAAAAGGGCTTAAAACTTAAATTATTGTTCAACGAATAAATCAACCTAATCGATCTAAAAAACTTAATTATTATAGCTTAAATTATTCTCCATAAAATAAATCGACCTATCCAGAATGTATGCACAAATACTAATACGTTCGACGGGGATGACGCAGCAGATTCCAGCATTACAACAGGCTGGTAATTTGAAAATCAAACGCGATGATTGACACCGTATCAGCGCCACTCGGGTGCAAGAGCATTGGCCAGTGAGCGACAATGGCGGTTGGAGACATTGGAGGCAGTTATTGAGAGCTCAGGAAGGGAAAGTTTAGTCCAGTTGGGGATAGGGTTGGTGTGGTGGCAAGAGCCTACCACACGGGCGGCCAGGGTTCAAATCCCTGCAGAGGCGAATATTTTTCAGAGGAAACCCGGTCCCCACTTAAGAGTGTCTTGTGGAGGGCACTTCAAGTGCAGTACTCCGTCTGTCGGAAGAGACGTTAAACCGTGGTCCTTTCGTTAAGAGCAGGCTAATACCGACGCCGGGTTTCTATCCACCCTTCCTCCCTTACCTGTCCACTATGGCGCAAATGACCTTAGCCGTCGGTCGTCTCCCCAGATATCCAATCCAATTAGTTCAGTTTAGTGCGAAGGTATGGTATCTTAGGCACGAGAATGGACTTGGTTCAGTCAACTGCTTCCAGCAAAAGATAGACACGAAATCGGGATGGGACTAGAATGGAGAAGCGATCATCAGGTGCAGAGGAAAATGTTATGCGGACGTCAGAAGTTAGATAATTGTCGGCTCGTGTAGGCTAAAATGTAACTCGACAGGTACACAGTAAAGATAAAAACTAACGGTTAGAGAGAGGAAGTGAAGTAAATAGCAATTGGAAGTTAACACTCCTGTGGAACACGAAACGCGGAGGATTTAGGCCTTCATTCAAGTTGCACGGAAATAAAAACAGCCCGAAGACGAAATGAAATATGCGGGATGTAGGACTAATATCCGTCGTATGTGCGCACGCTAAACAGTCACAAACGTCATAGTGAGGATAACAAAAGAGAATTGCCATAGTTATACTCGCGCAAATGTGGGTGGTTCCTGCAGACTACGTAGCAAATTAGAACGCATACGGTCCTCGATGCCTCGTGGGGAAAATACTCTCAAAATATCGCTTGAAAAGTAAGGATGAAATTAAATTCTCTCATATAAAGAGGGGAAAATGTATTTTTTCAGGAAAACGCGAGTAGTAGCATGGTAATCAGTGTATTAAAAGGAGAATCGCATTAGCGAAAATGGCGCTCACTTAAGAAATGGTCGACTAAAAGTCCTCGCGGTGGAGATACGGGTTTTGCCTCGCGGAAGAAATGATTAGGTGAAGAGCTTGGCTGACCGAATGGTGAGTGAAGGAGAGGCTGCGGAAGGTGAGATGGACGTGAAGAGAGATGTGGGAGGAAGACGAGAGTTATTTAGAGCAGGCAGAGAGGAAGGGCCCTGGAAGGGATGAAGACAAATTAGGTCGTCGGATCAAGTCAGGAGGGATTCTGAAGGCGAAGTGATCGAGAGGTCAGGATGTTTGCTCTACATCTACATACTAACCTGCGAGCCGCCGTATGGGTGGGTGGCAGGGGGTTTAGGGCACCATCCGGTTGTAAGCGGGGAAGGGGAAGATAGAGAACACACTTCGTGGATAGTTCGGTAGTAGTTATTTGTAAGTAGTACTTGAGGTAGGAGTTATTTGTAAGTAGTACTTGGGGTAGTAGTCATTTGTAAGTAGTAGTTAAGGTAGTAGCTTTTTGTAAGTACTAGTTGAGGTAGTAGTTATTTGTAAGTTAACTGACGCTAATCCTTCCCTCATCTAGTCAGTTTTTGATCAAATGGATCTGTTATAACAATTACGAGAATAATATACCAAAAGGTTTTATTCTCAGATGTCCCTAGGGTCATATTAGGGCCTATAGTTTACTCTGCTTACGCCAAATTCTCTTCCTTCAATCATAATTCCTCTTATCTCTCTTTATTATTATTATTATTATGTATTCTACTTGTAAAGGTAGGTTTTTTTGAAGGTCAGAGAATCCGCTCCCGGTCTTTTACGCATTCAAGAGCCTATCTCCCTCTAATATATCCTTTTCCGCCTCAGCATACGATCTACCCTTCTTTATCCCGTCCATGAAACATATTCTCTTTCTTCCCCTTCCCTGCTTGCCCAACATCCTTCCCTCTATCACACTCTTCAGCCACCCATCACCCTTTATTACATCCTTCAGCCATATTCCCTGCCTTTACGTGACGTTAATTGCTAAAGACATGGCCATGTCGTACACCAAGGGACGATCCAATGCATAAAATGATAGCGAATATGAAGCATATAATTAATTCGACATCACTCGATAAAGGGCAAGGGGTTATTTAATCGATAGGTCCCTGGTTTGGAGGATTCACTCGCTAAAGCGAAGGGCTGTCTTTCCGCTGCCTTCATTGAGAGGCTGCTGTGGAAGGTAAGGTGAATCTAGATGGAAAATTCTATAGGAATAGTTGAAAAAATAAAGACAGGCAGCACAAAATGAAACCTCCACAATCTTCCAGGAATGGTAATGTCTCTAGGTACCAGGATTAGCTTCAGACAAGGATTTTGCGTAGTTGAAATTAATTTTTTTCGCTTAATTTTCTGACTGTAATCGCAAGTAAGTCTACCGGGTCATAAAATTTGTGCACACATCCCCACCATGGCATTCCCTTGCATGGAAGGCAAAGTTAATGGACTTATTTTCTGCTGTTAGGCCAAGAAAACTGGCTCCCTTTCGATCATTTCCTCTTCAATGCTCTATCATTGCATTTCTCTTCCACTTCTCTTACAATCGCATGCACTGCTTTATACGCACTATCCTATTCTTAAGACTACTAACAGCTTCCTCTTTAAGAGCATCATTGCGCTGGGACTTTCGCGGTATAACGCTTCCTCTTCACTACTTTCCTTCCTCTTTCCTTTACTCTTTCACTTCACTATGAAATGAGCGTAAGGAATGAGCTCGTGCTCCGCGTATACGTCCCAATGGCGGGTCGCGGGAAAAAGAAATTTTGGATCCATAGCTTAGTCCTCATAGAAGGGAATCTGGGTTGATTATAAAAATTGAAGGCGGGCCTGGGGTATTCATGGCGAGGCTTAGGTTTCTCTCGTACTAAGCTGGGAAAAATGTGCCGGAACTAACCGAAAGATCGCCGTAACCGGAAAAAAACGGAAGCAGGGAAAACTACACACAACGAAGGCTGATAACTTCGCATATCCCATTTCAGCTGACTGCTAACAGTCAATGAAGAGACTCGTACGTCCGTAGTAGACCAAAACGGATCCAAAGAGGACGAAAAGGAAATAATTATTCCCGATTCATTTGAATAAATATAGTATATGCTTTCGTAATATACATAATTACGAAACTAACTTAGGAAAGTTCGTCATTCGTGACATGCGTCATTTGACGACGTAAAAAACACACTAATAACCCCCTCGTACTACGGCGGATTAGATCGCGCCAATAAAATTTGAGAGATTGATTGTAGAACCGATAGGTATAAAATGTCATTTTTTCCGCGTACCATTCGGGACCCTAACAGCTGTGATCGTCGTCATGAATAGTGTGAATAGTGACTTTGGCTAGACAGATCTTTCTCTTTATATTTTCTACGCTGTTATTAATGCATGATGTAAATATTTATGTTCTTATTTATGCATGAGGTTTTGAATCTGTAGTAGTAGTCCTTGTACCCCTTGCATGTTGGAACAATTGACGATAAAATTTTTGTTGGTTATTAGATTTATAATTGGCGCTTTGCATGTGTGGTACGTTGGTTTCAATGTAGTTTCGGTGTTATGCCGTATAATTCATGCATGCCTGGTGTGGAAGCACCACCTGCCACACACCTTTTGGGTGGCTTGCAGGGTATGACGTAGATGTAGAGTAGAATTGTCCCTGGGTATACAAAGGGACATTTCGAAGGGTGTCTAATGCCTCGGCTACATCAAATCTTGCCTGTCCAGAGGCCATGAGAGAGAAAAAACAGCCCCAGTTATGACGCAAAACGCTAGAAAACGCATAAACCGACACTTCGACCCGTATTAAGGTAGTCCGAGCGAGATAGTTCCCTAGTCATAATGGAGACCATATTCGAATTATACGTTTTAATTTCATCAGCTGTAGAGCACATCAATTAAATATTGCATTATTAATGGTGCAATAATATAGTTTTATATGACAGAAACTGTAAGTAATTAAATGAAAATATCTGAATAAGTCTTTAGCTAGACTCATTTTTTTCGCGCGGTGCGTTTGAAACTCCTTCAAAACGGAAGATTTTTTTGTGATTCCCAAGAACCTACTGCAGTGACTAGATGATTACTTGTAAACAGTAGTTGAGAAGATATACAAACTACACACTGCCAGTTTTTTTTACGACATCTAAGTGTTATAAATTCCTCATTTTGAAAATAATGTATCTCTGGAGTGCATACACGTACAATTTCCCATTTAAAATGGCTGGTATTTTTGGGCAAATATCTCCGAAAGTAATATGGTAAGGGATTGAATTTTTGGTGTCATTAGAAGGGTGAGATATTTTTCTTTAAAATTAGACCAAACTCATTGATTTATAGGTTAAATAATATTTCGCCCAAAGTACCTTAAACGCGTATTTCATACAATACACAGAATTTTGAATTTTTTCCCGCTTAGTAACGCATAACATTGGCAACGCCATTAGTTCAGCGCTTGCTGATAAGTGGTAGCATCATTAAGAAATTTGATTCACAGAGATATTCACTCTGCAAACATGACTTACAACGCAAAACGTTAGTAAGTATGAAGAATTTTCCAAAAATACTGCTGGATATGTCTCGGGACTGAGAAGGTTAAAATTAGACCAAATTCATTAATTTATAGATCTAAATGATATTTCACTCAAACTACCTTAAGATAGGTGGGAAAAACAATCCTAGATAATTCTTTTTCGTGACCTCTTTATTTTATTAATATAAAGTAATTTTCCTGGAGCTTTTAGGTCATTAATTCATGTGTTATCTGTTCCCGATTGCAAAAGTTTCGCATATTAATTATGCTTCATCAGGGCTACAATGAAAATTAATATTTGTATTGTACATAAAATGAATACAGTTTACAATTTAGGTATCTAGATTTAAAAAAATGTTTACAATTGATTTTTGTTATTACATCTGAGAGAGTTCCCTTTTTGTTGATGCCTTCGTTGCTATTTATTAATTGTTGGACAATTGTTATAAATATGCAAAACGTTGGTAAAAGAGGAACAAACTAAACATGAATTAATGACCTAAAAGCTCCAGGAAAATAACTTTTATTAATAAAAAACAATGCTCGATTCAGAGACGGGGGTCAACTCGACTTCGGACGAGGGAAATAAAAGGAGAGGGGGAGTGAAGGGGAGGGGGAGTGGTTTTTTTGTTGAGAGTGGTTATTCGGAGGAGTGAGAAGGGGACGGTGCAGTGCTGCGATGGGGTGAACGACCCCCGGGAGTGGGGTGGGGTGGGGGAGGATAGGAGTGGAAAAGGACCTGCCCCAAAAAAGGAGGGCTCGGGGCAAGAGAGGGGTCGGGGGCAGAAAGGACGTCGAGTGGGGAGGGGGAGGTGAGGGATGCAGGAGAGCCGCTCCTTTCCTCGCTTCCTCCCTCGTGGGGCGCGCGCGCGGAAGCCGCGATGCATGATGGGTGAGAGGGATCGCGGCGGCCGCGTGGGAGTGGGAGCGTGTCAAAGCGGCAAATCCAGGTGGCGGGTATATCGACGTGGGTGTATATCATTGGGTGACACCGTCGGGAGATTGAGAGCTCGGTGCAAATTTTTGCCTCCAAAGGTCGAGTCTTGAACGTCTACTGACCAACTTCTTCATGGTGTGTGTGTGTGTGCGGAAGAATATGGTTCGTCGCATTCCTGCGAAAGTCATCACAAAAATGCCATACTCATACTGTGGGTGGAGTAAACATAAAATCTTCTGATGCAGTAAAATATCTTGGAATTACCTTAACATCTGATATATCGTGGGGATTACACTTAGAGAACATATGTGGCGCAGCATTAAAGAAACTAGGTTTTGTTAAACGTATAATAGGAAGGTCCTCAGGTAAAAAAGTCAAAGAGAGATGCTACTTCGCTCTGGTTAGGCCACACCTCGAATACGCCGCGAGAGTTTATGACCCCGGTCAAATAGATTTAACCAAGAAAATTAACAAAATACAAAGGAAAGCAGCGCGCTTCGTTAAAAACTGCTACGAGCGTACACATAGTGTCTCACAACTTTTAGAGGGATTAAGGTGGGAACCCCTAGAGACTCGGAGGCTACACGATAGGCTTAGGTTGCTTGATAAATTCAGAGCTGATATTTTTCAGAGCGAAATAGAGAATATTATCATGACTCATCACAACATCCCTAGTTCTGACAGATGCGATAAAACAAGAGAGATACACTGCCAAACAGATAGGTACATACAATAACTCTTTCCGCGAACAATAAGCGATCACAATAAAAATTAAGTTCACTAAATACACTCCTATAATTCATGTCACCATTTCATCTCCAAAAAACTTACACATTTACACGGCTGGTGACCTAACACCCCCTGCCCCACGCCCATTCGGCGGATCGCGCTGTAATATGTAGATGTAAATGTAGATTTACACGGGAATCGTTGGGTGAGCGGAGGGAATGGAGGGAGCATGTCCTACTGGTCTGAGGATTACTATGTCATATGCCTTGCGACGCGACGTATTCCATTCCATAATTAACCGATATCTGTGTTAATCAATAATTGGTTAAAGTATTACGCTTGGTACCTAGTTTGAGCCGACACTTTTCACTTAGTAAACGGAAAAGATAAAATGATGTAATTGGACCAGAATTGTAAAAGAATGCAGGACAGTGTCGTGTTTTATAAACCGACGAAGAAGCTAATGTCAATCACTGAATACCGTCAACTTAGTCGGCGATTTTTTAACGAACGTTAAAATATACGTTCAAAATACGCAGAATTAATACGAGAGTTAAGTAGCCACATCATCATAAGGCATTTCCTTGAAGCGATAAAGTTGCCAAGACGACTTATCCAAGACGAAAGGATGACATTTTGCAGCCTAGATTATTCCCGGAAGACCAGTAACAATAGGTAATAAAATCAGTGTTTGCGTCGTGGAAGACGAGTCTTTGGGATGACAATCGGAGCGTCGGTTGGAAGAGAAGATGGAATTGCAGGAGCGGAAGACACTCCGAACCAATGCCTTCTCAAAGAACAAGATTGCTGGATAACGCGCAGGATGAGAAAAGGAAGCGCAGAGAGCAGTTGTAGGCAGAAAAAATATCTCGTTGCGGATAAATGCGTGGAAACTCTAGCGTGCACATATTCTTCTTCGTAAGTTTATTTCTGAACCATCCACCTTAGGAATGACGAATTAAGGAAACAAATAAGTATTAACAAGCGATTTTTAAAAGTATATCGCGGCGATACATCATATAAGTCTCCACCATCCATTAGTTTAAGCACCTCTCATTTCGCGCGGCCCTCGTCGCTTAAGATTGACGCGCGATTCAACGCTCGCCCGCTTTGAACGCCATCGCATCCATTCCGGCCGATTTGCAACGTCTTGCCCGCAACCGCCGCTTCCAGCTCCTCTTCAATCCCCCCCCCTCCCTATTCCCAGCATCCACCGCGCCCGTAGCGCCCTCCCACCTTAATCTCTTGTCATCGCCACCAACTTCTTCTAACTTGAGCGGAAAGAATGGGAGTGCGGGTGATTTTTCTTTTGTCAGTAACGTCCTTAACAAACACGGTTCACATTTAGGTGTCGTAAATCTTTGAAGTAAGGGCCGCCATGACTTTCCGGGGGAGTCTTACAACGCCATCAAATGATGCATTCACGCTCGGCGTGAATGTCTGCTGGTGCATTAGCGATTGCTCACAGAAAAAATAAATGCAAATATTTGGGAGTATTTAAATCATTACCTTCCCCTCGACGAATTTTGTTATTATATTCAAATATAAAATTGTTAATCATAAGTACCTACATTTGACAGATTTTAAGCTAACCGGGACTAGCCACGGAGTTACACATTTACGGAGTCACCTGCAATGCACAATTGTGCGAAATTCCACAGAGAAAAAAATCATTTTTTCTCTCTGGAATTTCGCACATACGCACATTGTTCATGAGCTTTCATTGTAATTTTAGGCAACACTATATCAAAAAATATATTTTATCTTAACCATCTTCTTTTCAAAATCATATTTGTTAATAATTCCCGCCAAAGTTTTGGAAACCGCATATCGTTTCTCTTTCCTTGTTTTTTTTAACGTCCATGTTTGGAATCCTCCAATCTGTGGCACATTGAAATTTTGAGTGAGTTCTTTAACATGCATACCATAAAAAGTATGTCCAAATAACTCATTAGAATAAGTGCACAAATCAATTAAACACTTGGAGTGCGATGGATGTAATGGGTACGTAATCCTATATTTTCCAAGAAGAATGATGGACGTACTACTACGTCCATGGAATATCATTATTGAACGGCAACTGGACGAAATTGTATGACTGAAGTTTTTCTGCTAGACATACATATGACCAAAAAGTGACAAAACAAATTTTTATTGTAAATGAAAGTTCATTAATCTAGATTTAAGAGTCTTCTTTCACAATCCGGGTAAGCGTATAAAATCCACAGTTTTTTTTCTGAGAGGACCTTCAATTTAAAGCCCAGCACGCAAAGTGTTAACTTAGCTTCAAAATTGGATCAAGAAATGGTAAAAAGCTTAGCTTAAATTTCTTTCCTTTGCCAATCCCACACGTGAGGACACAGGAACATGTTTTCGGAGAGAAATTGCGAAGAGGCATCAAAAATATAAGACACGTTCCAGGGAGGGCAAAAAAAAATTCAAGACGAAGAATTCGTCGGAGAACTTCTCAAGTCGGCTGCACTATCATTTTCTTTCTTCTCATTTCTCAATCGATGTCCCGAGAAATAGGAAAGGGACGAAAGAGAAACGATGAAAACATAATGGAATATTCCACTTACAATGACTGGAAAAAAGTGCGGAGTCAGCTTCGCGCCACCGCGTTCGTTAAGGTAGTCCGAGCGAAATATCATTTTACTTAGAAATCAATGAATTTGGTCTCATTTTAAAGAAATATATCTCACCTATACAATGACACAAAAAATCTACCCCTTACCACATTACTTTTGGGGATATTTGACAAAAAATACCAGCCATTTTACATGGGAAATGGTACGTGCATGCACTCCAGAGAGACATTATTTACAAAATGAGGCATTTCTAACACTTGCATGTCGTGAAAAAACTAACAACGTGTAGTTTGTATGTTTTCTCAACTATATTTGAAGTTCAATCATATTCTGATGAAGGCTTTCGCCCTAGGAGGTTCCTAGGAGCCCTTCGCCGAAGGAGGTTGATTTCTTTTTTCGGGTTTTCCGCCGCGTTGGTTCATGTTGAGGACAATATTTCGCCGGCTGTCCTGCCGGATTCCTCAGGTCCATGTGACATGGACCTAGAGACCTAGAGCTACATCCAGTGAAGAAAAAAGTAGAGCATAGAAGAGCACAACGGCTGGGTGCGTACATTCCTCGAGAAACGGTGAACGGCCTCAGTCTGTGCCATTCTCCGCACTCCCAAAATCGCAGTGTGTCTCTTTCGACTCGACTCCATGTCTTCGGGGGACGGTGGAGAAAGAAACAAGGGAACCTCGATAAGCGGCACCGATTTCTGTGCACTCCTAAAATAATTACTTATTTACACTCCCCAGTGTATTACGAACATGTTTTCAATGTTTGGCCGGTAACGTATTGGGGCCTTATGCTTGGATGGTTCATCGCATAAAGAGATATTTTTCCGATCATTCATATTTCCCACCGAGCAAGAAATCTTTTAACAATCGGTATATTGCGGTAGAGTATCTCGTGGACCCTGAGAAAGGAGGACGAGAATAGGCTGCCGGCATTTGAGATGTGGGTGTGGAGAAGGATGGAGAAGGTTAGGTGGACGGAAAGGAAAACTAACGAGAAAGTGCTGGAGATGGTGGGCGAGGAAAGGAATCTTTTGCATAAAATCCGGGAAAGGCAGAGTAGATGGCTGGAGGATGTAATAAAGGGTGATGGGTTGCTGAAGAGTGTGATAGAGTGAAGGTTGTTGGGCAAGCGGGGAAGGGGAAGAAAGAGAATAGGTTTCATGGACGGTTTCATATGTATATAAATATTACTTTTATTGAATTGTGCAATTATTTACAACTAATTGCGAAAATATGAACGGATTAAATGTGGAATTTGGACATAAATTAAAACTTCCACATGCTATACTATTAGATCATTCGTATGTATTTACAAATGTACGCATATCTGGTACGTGTGTATGTGTCTCCAACCTAAGCTTCGAGGAGCGCTTCTCCGGAAGCGCGCGTCGACACTTACTCGTAGGGGTGGGGCAATGGGCGGGGATGTGGTGGGGGAGGGGAGGCAATGGCAAGGGGGATGGGACAATCCTCCCCGAGTTGCGCAACGCAGATATCGATTGTCGTTCTCCCGCCAGAGGGCTTTACCGACGCTCCCCCCACGCCTTGACCTGCCCTACACGGCGTCGCCTTCCCCCGACAATGTTGGGTATGGGTGAGGGTGGGGAGTGAGGCTTTCATGGCCCTGGCGAGGTGGGTGGGGGAAGTAGGGGCGGTGTGTTGAGGGGGGAGGGGAGGACGGACCGACCTTCTTCCCCTACATGCGCTCATATGCGTGCGGATCCCCCAAAACGGGTTCTGCGTTCGCTCGCTAGGCTGCAGCACCTCCTGGATTCTCTCCGAATGGGAGTTTTCGCACTCAATCCCTGCCTTTTGCAGTCCAACTCACGAGACTCGTTTAAAATGGTATCGCATAAATTCGAAAAACTATTACGTTCATTAGTGTCTTAATTATATCCGTGGCCCCGAGGTGAACGCTCAAATATGTACAACGAGAAAATTTCGTTTTCTCACGAAGGCACCACGACCCCATACTTAAAAGAAGTCTAATTAGAAAAACAATCCCGATTTGGTTAACATTTTCCATCGCCGATCATTGCACAGATCAGGATTTTAATTACTGAAAAACGATATTGGATGAGAAAGTGCAAATATAAGTGTTTAGTTTCATTTAGTAACACTTGATCTCAGGACTCCGTTTTGAAAGTAGCGCGCTGAGCGCTGTTATGGTGGCCATTTTAGGAACTCAATGACTTTACCTTCAGCTTACTGCCAACCCATTATTTCCGTTTGATACGCTGTGCCCTCATTCACGAAATCCGTGAACTACTTGCACTGACCTAGTCCACCACATGCGCAATTACCCACCCCCACTCCCCTCCCCCTCACGTACAATGAACGGCATCCAAACAATAATACAGTGTAAGTGCTAGTGGTGGTTCTTTCGAATGTGATTTGATAGAAATACTCAAATTACCTTTCTGTTGGAAAACAAATTGATTAATCGCCTCCAAAACTATCACTCAGTCTGGTAGGATCGACTAGAATGATATGCAACTACAATGTCGATTCTCGATTCCTCCGATTCTCAGGATTAGAATCGGTGTTGAGAATCGATCGCCTAAAGTCGATCCCGATTCCATCGATTCCAGATAGATAAATATTCAAATCAAATTTCATTTATCAAATCATATTTGTCTCAGTAATTTTGGGTGTAGGCTATCAATTTGTACTTTTTATCTACCTCAATAAGCTGAGGATATATATTTGCTATTTGTTAATAAATATATTTTTTGAGCGACTTAATTGTCTTTGTTATTTTAATTCAGCCAATACTTTAATTTAAGTAATAGTCGTACGCTACTGGTATATCAATATCCCACCTGTTATTGGGAATAAGCATCGATGGAATCGGAATCGAGAATCGGGAATCGATACGAAAGAATCGGAATCGAAAAAAAGTGGAATCGACTCATCCCTACCACAAATAAAAGGATCGAATAATGACAGCATCTTATAAGAGGCAATATTTCAGCGATGAGTTAAAATGGCTCAGGATATGATAATGCACACGGAACAAAGAAAAAAAATAAAATACGGAATACGGAAAATACGGGATAAAACAAACACTTACGGAATGCGAAGGAATGCGTAGAATATCATCCACACAGATTGGTCTGGACCCGAAAGATACGAGGAAAAGAGAGAAGCCGAGTGAGAATGGGAAGAAGAGGGGGGTAGAGAGAGAGAGAGATTGGGAGAGAATGAGATAGAGAGAGAATAGAATAGAATAGAATAAAATAATCATTTATTTTACTCTGGGACAAGTCCTTTAGAGCAAGAATACAATAAAATAATATAATAACATAGCAGCGAGGTAAAAAACAAATTAACATATTATTTAGTTCATATCAAAAAATAAATAGAACTTAATAACATACAATGTATAAAGAAAAAGACAAAAACAGCTACTATAATTGAAAATCAATAACTGCACATGTTATAAAGATGAACTCAGATATAGGTATAAATACAATCAATATATAGATATATGATACAAGATAAAAACATAAGCAGACCATGAGAAAAAAAATAAACAATTTTTGTCTAATAAATAAAATTAAAAAAATTGACGATGCGAATTAAATACTGACCAGGCTAAACTATTCTGGAAAACATTCATTTAATAAAATTTCATACAATTTAGATTGAAAAATTTCCAACGAGCGAGATTTCCTCACATCAATTGAGATGGAATTCCAAAGTTGTGAGGCGGCCACGACAAACGACTTATGAAATGTAGTAGTTCGGTGAGTCGGAAGTTGAAGGTAACTTGGTTCTGTTCTAGTAACCATAGTATGATTGGAAGTTCTTTTAGAAAACATAAATTAGGTATGACGAATCGTTAGTGCCAAAGATAAAAAAGAAAGGTTCCAAGCAGGTATTTGCGACGGCATCTGGTATTCAACCAGCCAATTTTCTTGTAATAGAGGGCGAGGTAGGGCGAGGGAGGAGAGAGAAAGAAAGAAACTTTAACTAGGCTGGAGAGGGAATCTTCAGTACTGGATGAAACCAAAATCGATTCTCATATTATGCGTTACTCCGAAACATAATATTCCCCTTCTCAGCCTCAATTATGAAAGAAGTGCTTCACCTTCAATAAACTCCCTTTTCCCACAAACAGAACTCAAGGACGAAGATCCCCAATTTAAACTGTTTCAATTAGCTCTTTGGGTATTTGCTTAAGGAAGTCTCGAGTTCTCACTGCCGTATAACCTACAAGAAATTCCCGTTGTTTAAATAAACGTCATTTAGGGGTCTTTAGTTAAGTAATAATTTGACGTTCGTTGTGCTGAAGCGTTGATGTAGTTGAAACCGGCAATTTTATCGTGGATGTCTATTTCATTACAATGTGATTAAGTGGTTCTGAGAAAGTAGAAAGATGAGACATGTTTTCTTACTTGATAATTTAGAATAATTTTAATATTTCATTGCCTGTGTAAGCCCTTACTTCGGTTCTATCGGTCGAGATCTTGAAGTTGTATTATTTCGCCGCCTTGAAGAGTCCAGAAGCGGCATTTTTGAGTGCGTCTTCATCATTGGCCATTGACACCTGGTCGTCCGCGAAGAGTAGCGTTAATATATATTTTGGGCCACTAACGATTTATGTGTAGTTTTGGAATTATCTCTGCTGTTGCCACAACAAGTGGACAACATTTAAAATGAAAAGCGTAGGCGACAGACAACACCCTAATTTTAGTCCATATAATTTTGTGCGTCTCTCTATTACAACAATTGTAGTTCTGTAGTTTTGTTGGCTATTCCACGAACACAAAAAGAAATCCTCACCAATTAGTCAAAAATATAAAACAAGGAAAACTTGACTGAAGTATCATAAAAGGCAATTGAGAAAAGGAAAGTTTTACCCTGGACGTTTCTGATAAACGTTATTATATACATTATATTTTGGGCATTCCCTTTCCACCCTCTCCCACACGATCCTGCGGGTTATATTTTTTAAAATAATTTTTCCTGGGGAAGCCGGCTCAATTTTCCGCGGCAGTATGGACCTCAGCCGTCGTGCGAGATCCGCTAATATCGCTTTTCCCTAAAACTAGACCTCAAAGCATGCTGGAAGACCATAGTAAAATTATGAAATTACAAGAAATTACAAGAAACATATCTCAGGGTGGAAAAGGATAGGTATACTAGACATACATATCTTGGCATCTTTGTTGGTGTTTGTTTTTAGTATGCGTTGATAATCTTTGAAAGAATTGACTTTTTTTGGATTATTTCTGATTTTGGTTTACTTTTAGATGTGTTTTTCCGTTCGATATCTTGTTTTTCTGTGTCGCCTTGTTTTAGTCTTATCTTTCATATTAATAAGAGGTGGTCGCTTCTTACGTCTGTCCTCTCTACCCTCGTATCGGCTAAGAATGTGGCCATCTTCTGATCTGTGAGGAAGTAGTTGATGATCGATTGTAGCTCTCTCTTTATCCATGTAAGCACATGTATTTTCATGTCAATAATATGTGTACTGTACGCATTTAGTTGAAGCAAGCAAAATCCACGAGATCATTTCCATTGCTATCGAACGTCGATTATAGACTGTTTCCCGTTGCATTATCGATTGATATCCTATACCTTTCTCCTGAATTTAGGACTCTGTCGATCCGTGTGTAATCTCATTCTTTTTATCTCCTTCTAATGTTGACAAACATTTTCTAATGCACTTTTGTTTCTTCCTTGTGACCTTCTTCCAGAATGTACAAGCAAAAATTATTTACATATCCTATTCCAAATCTTAAATTGTTTTTTGAAAGTTCTCTCATCTCTCCATTCGAATGAGGCGATTCATTTCGATTTTTCGTTTATTAGGATTACTACACCGGTCGACGCTCCGATGTGCTGCTCCATTCCTCAGTATATTATTGTATATAAGCCCCATGCCACATGAGTTTACCATATCCTTTTTCGTTTCCTATGTAACCACTATGCCTCTTTTTCTTTCTAGAATAACGATTGTAGTTCTGCAGTTTTGTTGGCTATTCCACGAACGTTACATGTCCACTCCTTCTAATGACTAAATTAAACTTCAACAGTTCTATCAAGCCATTTAAGTGAGTGACGCATTGTTATAAATGCTATCCAATCAGAAAAACCTCAGAAGAAACCACGAACAGGCTGCCTATTTGATCTCTCCTTCCCTGGCCTCAGCACCAGGTCACCCCAAACGCCATCCGTGGCGGCAACTGCAACGGATGTGGTCGCCCTGCCTCTTCCGCACCCCCTGGCGGCCGAGCCCTAAAACTTCCCCAACACACTAACAACGCCATTAATCATCGAAGGTCTTTGCACTCCGCGAAGAATAGAGGGAGGAGCATTGGGGGGGGGGGAGGGGGGCGGTGGAGGAGAAACAGCGAGCACGGCGCCCCCTTCCTATCACAGCATTCCCCTAATTCCCTCGAGAACTACGAGGAAGGGAGGAAAAATAAAAACAGTTCTCTCCCCTTGGCAACCAACGATCCGAGACCCCTAGAACCATACATTCCTCCGTTTCTGCGCCCCCCCCCCTCTCCACACACCAAACCGTGCCAATTTAAATTCCCAAAAAGGCTACGGAATGAGTGTACGGAAATTCCTCGTCTGAGGAAGCGCGAGAGGAAGTTGCTCTGATGTCTCCGGGACGGCGCAGGCGGCGGCGGCGGCGCGTGGCGATCGGAACGATGAGCGTCAGGACGACGGATGATTTCACGGATAGAGGGCCAATCGAACCGCTCTGAGGCAAGTACACGAACGCTCTCTCCAGGTGAACTTGCTGCCGTAATGCGGGATGCGTGCGAAAGAGAACCTTTTAAGGTAGTTTGAGCGAAATATCATTTTACTTAGAAATCAATGAATTTGTTCTCATTTTAAAGAAAAATATCTCACCCTTCCCTTACCATATTTCTTTCCGAGACATTTGCCAAAAACTACCAGCCCTTTTACATGGGAAATGGAACGTGTATGCATTCCAGAGAGACATTATTTACAAGATGAGGCATTCCCTACACTTAGTTCGCGTAAAAAAACTAACAGCGTGTAGTTTGTGTTTTCTCAACTATTTTTGAAAATTAATCATATTGTCACCGCAGCAGGTTCTTGGTTATCACAAAAAACTTTCCGTTTTGAAGGAGTTTCCAAACGCACCGCACGAAAAAAATGAGTCAAGTTAAAGACTTATTTAGTCATTTTCATTACATTACTTACAATTTCTGTCATATATAACTATATTATTGCACCATTAATAATGCAATATTTAATTGATGAGTCCTACAGCTGGTGAAATTAAAACGTATATTTCGAATATGGTCTCTATTATGACTAGGGAACTATCTCGCTTGGACTACCTTAATGGATTCCACGCATCTCCAACGATAGAACACAATGAAAAAATTTATTTCACGATAAAATTCTCAGGCACGAAATCTTTGGTGGACAGAACTGAAATGACAGTATGGATAACATATGCTCTATTGCTGTCACCAGAAGCAATTTTTGATAGCAATTTGAGTCAACTGAGACTCAATTGTAGGTTTCTCCTTAGTAAAGGCCACTTAAAGACAGAAATTCTTGAAGAATTTCCACGTTCAAACCTAGTTCAATGCAGAGGACATTGAAAAGAATGAAGCACTGCAATTTTTCCCCAATTCGAAACTCAACAGTTGGAACAAAAAAAAAGCATAAGCCTTGCTTTTCCATTATTCGCAGTGTAATCCTTCAGGAATTTCACCGTCAATATCAGAGTACCGAAAACTTATTTGTTAGCATTGCATACGTTTTTATGAGACTGACATAAATGCCTCTGGCCTCTTCAGCCTATCACAAATTACTGTGGCACATTGGAATGAAAGATTTCAGCTCGAATAAGTGAAATACTAACTTTGCCCTTGCCTATGAATTACACAATTTAGCTGGTTGAACTCTCTTTAGTTTAATTACAGCCGATTGGAATGTGGATCAAAATTAGAACCGGACGGTTGCAGAGTCATCGATGGCCAAGCGGTCGATCATCAGTCTCGATAACAAGAGCGAAATAGGCTGCACTACGTCTCAAAGTCAGTCTTTTGACGCGAGACTCTTCAACAAAAGCGATCTCAGACGCATTGAGAGGGAAAGTATTTAACTCTTCGTTGCACGCGTTGGGTCTGTGAGACCCAGCGTGCATACTTTTTTAAAATATTTCCTAAATGGCTGGGCGATGTAACTTGATATTCTCGGTAGCTTTGGAATGCACCTCAACCATTCGTTCTACATGGTAACCGTAACTGTGACGTCAGCGTGTTCAGTTTACGAATGCTTTGAAGACAGTATGGGTCTCTCGGACCCAACGTGTGTATTCACGTAGCAATTTTGTGCCACTCTAAATGAATGTTTGTTCGTCATATTTCACTACGTACGTGTTTTTCCTTATTCATCCTAACAGAATTCATTTTGGGTAGGTACTTTTACTTTTTTTGGACAGTACTGTATCGCATTTGCCTTTTTTTCGAATTGATGTTCTCTTGAGATATTTCAAATGGTTAAATATATCTATATTTGGGCATAAAGACAAATGTTTTATTTTAAAAAGACTTCCCATTACCCATACCACTACAGAAAGACAACCTTATATATATTAGAGAAGGAAAACAGGAAGCGACTAAATATAATGAAGAAGAAATAAATTTATCAATTTGGGTCTGTGAGACCCAACGTGTTGATCCGCGCCATAAAAGGTCACGTGTCGATCGTAGGGTTAAGATTCCCATTTTGGTGGTCCAAATCCATAGGTCCGTGGTTCGATTCCCGGTCCAGTCGAATTTTTTTCTGCTTGGAATCGGCCATCATTACATCTTCACACCACCATTGTGTTCGTCAATTGTATGCGTTCCTATCCACTTTCTTTCTACCTTTCTGTTTGAACCTATATTTGTATGTATATATATATATATATATATATGCGACAGGCGGACATCAGTTGTGCGCGATCGAGGATAGGGGTCGGCGAGGAAAGGGTTTTTTATTATTGATAATAATATAATATGACATATTATATTATTATCAATACAAAATAATATGAAAAATTAGATTATTATCAATGAGCATGAGAAAATATAATAATATGTACGTTTTTAAACATTTATTTTTCGCTGATTTATTTTGGTCTATAATAATAATTGGAAAAAAATAATGGGTTTCGCACACTTTTTGCTGACTTATATTGCTATTTTTCATTTGATGCATATTTTTCCTCTATTCCTTAGGGTTTTAGCTTTCAAATAAAAAAAATGTCATCTTAATATCTCAATTCATTCAAAAGTTCTACGATTTTGAAAGTGAGTGCTACCTCCGTACTACATAGTGATGGCGCAGCGACCAGTCGTCCAACTGCCACTTGTCGCTCTTCTCCGCAGACGGAAGCAGAGCGCACGTTAGAATGGAATGCGGCGGCGAAAGGAAAGAGGAGGCAAGAGAGTGATGGTTGGGGTAGGGAACGAGGAGAAGGAGGAGGAAAGAGGAACGTAAAAAAGGAGAGAAGGAGGAGGGAGGGGGAGAGGTGGAGTGAGAAGGGGGGTGTGAAGGGAGGCTCGAATCTCTGAAATTTCGCCGCAATCGATGAGAGAACGACTTCCCCAGCCACCCCAAACCACCAACCCTCCACCCCCTACCAACTCCCCCAACCCCCAACCGCACCCACCCTCTACACGGTCCCCTCCCTCCCCCCCTCCCCCGCGTGCCCGCCCCCAACCCCCTTAACGCCTACCTCGCGGTGCCGGACGGTTTTCGGCTGGTTCCGGTTGGCATGGCAACCGTCCCGTCGTCGAAAACTTGGGGAGCTCGTGATCTTGAGGGAGGGGGGAAGAAGGATTTAGGGATGGAGACTATGGCAGGGTATTGATATCCATTTCAAAATGAAAAACAATGGTAACTTTCCATTGTATGAAAAGAAATCTCATTGAGTCGTAGAGACCAAATTAAACACGTTATTCAATGTGCCTTCAATGAGCATTGTCTATGATGAATCGAATTCACGTCCTTATGATAAGACACGCAATTACCAAACATGGAGTCAACTGTTTACCAATGTATCATAGCAACGACAAAATAATTGACACTCAATAAAAAGCACACAACAGACATGGTAAATCCACCTCTGTATGTTGATGCAAAATCACCGAGTACCACTTGCGCCTCTAAGTAGCCTTCTCCGTAAGCCAAAAAAAGGTGCTGGCACCTGAGAAATTCTTCCCAAAGCTCTCAAAAATTTATGTCTAGTGTTTAGCATTGCTTTGCCACTCCATATATACTTACTATATGGTTGTACTGAATGAATGAAAGGGCAATGGACTGGGCGGCGAAGAATCGCATCCCCATCTCTCTATCTATCTCTCTCCCTCTCCTGTACGTACATATCCTTCCTTTGAAAGCTTTTACAAAGTGACCTTCGCATGAGAGCTCACGAATCCAGAGAATGAAAGTTCAAAACTATCTTAACAAAACTTCTTTTTTACTGCAACGACAACAGTTCGCGGTGAAGAGTTTGGTTTAAAACAAGCTCGTGAAACTCCGATACTACTACCACGCCACCTGTCTGGGAGTTAAAGCAAATACTGATAGATTTGAAATCGTTTTCCGGTCCGAAACTAAACTAAAGCGAAAATATTTTCAAACGGATGTTACTTCTTGAAGGCGCTGTAATAAATAACTACAAATACGGGGAACAAATTTCGACAAAGGAAACATTTTTAAAGACCTTTATTCTCTGATTGTACGCATTGGATCAATGTTATAAACTTTCAGATTCAGATGTTTTGTGAGGAGAAATTCGGTTAAATGAATAACAAAATAATGCTACTAATTTTCAGAATTAATAAAATACAAGAACAAAAGGTGTGATAGTAAAATTTTGCTCTGTCAACAAGATAGCATCCCTTTGGTAAAATTATCGTTACCTTACAACAGCTATTTATTTTTTGTAGGCACTTCCAACCTATACATCATCTCATTTCATGGTAATTTTTCACATTCATCACTACCAACATAATCTAGATCCGTTAAAGATTTAGTTCCTTTGTATGCGGCTAAAACTGCCACGAGAATGAAGATACCAGGGTAGCGTAGAAGCCTGCGCGTTGTTCCGGAATGCAGGGGATCGATTAACAGTTCGGAACGACTTTTTCTTGCGACAATTTTAACTTCCCGAAATCTTCAGTAAAAAAAGTCAGGGGGAGCGTCATTTAACTTTGTCATGCACTGAATCAAGTCGGACGAGGCACTCGAAATATTCAGGCCGCCGTGATACGCGCGCGCAATCTTCGTTGTGGAGGCGATGAAGTAAGATCCGTGCAAAATATACAGATCGCAATCTTGCGATTGCAAAATCCCACTCGCCCCGAGGGCGCTGCGCTATGAGACACTGCATCCATTCGGAGGGAAAAAGAGACAGTGTTCCCCCGGGGCGGTGACCCAATGAGTGAGAACGCGACATATATACTTCCCGCTCCGCGCTGGAAAGATCACCTGTCTACACCTAGCTTCAGCGCAGATAGCCGCGCTGACACAAGCATTCCTCGCATCGTCACTTCACTTAAATATGCGTCGTGCTTGGCATAGCATGCGACGCGTAACTACCATTGAAATACTCGTGTAGCTAGCGGAGCACAATCATGGCTAGGATATACCCGAGAAGGGAAGCGATAAGCGATCGCGCTAATAAAATTAGAGAGCTAGATTGTAGAACCGATAGATATAAAATGTCATTTTTTCCGCGTAACATTCGGGACCATAACAGCTGTGATCGTCGTCATGAATAGTTCGAGTTGTGACAACAGCTAGACTGTAGATCTTTCTCTTTATATTCTCTACGTTCTTATTTATGCATGATGTAAATATTGATGTTCTTATTTATGCATGAGATTTTGAATCTGTAGTAGTAGTAGTCCCTGTACCCCTTGCATGTTGGAACGATTGACGATGGAATGTTTCCTGGTTATTAGATTTTTAATTGGCGCTTTGCATGTGTGGTACGCGGGTTTCAATGTAATTTCGGTGTTCTACCGTATCATTCATGCATGCCTGGTGCGGAAGCACCCCCTGCCACACACCCTTTGGGTGGCTTGCAGGGTATGACGTAGATGTAGATGTAACTTGTTTTCGAGTTCGTCTTCGCCGAGCGACCTTGAATTCAAGGAACTATCAGAAGACAAACAGTAGGCGATCCTCCGGTTAGCCAACTGTTTTCGTTCCTCCATTCCTTAGGAAAAGGAAGTTTCCCAGGTAAATTGGCGCGCAGCATCGAGTCTGTCCTTGAGTGCCTGTCCTCGGAGTGGCCATGACCTCGATCGCAGGTTTAAACCGCGTCTCTTCTCCTCGTCGTCATGATTTCACTCTCATCATTTCGCCGCAGCCACGTATGAGCTTTCCTTTTTGTTCCTCGTCACTTTACGACTCAAAACAGTTTCTCGTCACCTTTTGAAACCATAGTGAAGCGGTGACGTAGCTATGTTAATCTTCAGAAAAACTAATACAGTGGAACTTGGATAATTCGAACCCTAAGGGGCCAGTGACGAAGTTCGAATTATCCAAAAATTCGAATTACGAAAGTTTTCCAGAAAGGATATTAAAAATATCAGTTAAACAAAAAAACTTTGATGAAGGAAAACCTTAATTCTACACAATCTCGACTTATTTAAACCACACTGCAACAAAATACATTGAAAAACGCAAGTTCTACAATATATGGACCGATTACGCCATTTTGAAAATTACACAAAGGATTATTGTAGTAATGTACTCAACCAATAGTGTAATAGACTATAATCAAATTCCATTTTAACTGAGTGTATAATGTATGACGTTATTGACTTTCAATAATTTTAAACGTAGTTCTATGGTACCTGTATCATTTTAAAAAAAGTTCGAATTATTCAAGATAAATTCCAAATTAACCACGATTATTTTACATTGCTTACATACAAATGTCTATGGACCAGAGAAAAAATTCGAATTAAAGAAGATTTAGAAATGTAGAAGTTCAAATTAGCCACGTTCCACTGTATATTAACGGCTTCAATATCAGTTCACTCATTTCGTCAACGTCCTGTAAACAGACTTCCAAGGCCATTATATCGGGCGTTTTGCAGGAAATAACATTTATAACAATCGAGCAACCACGTCCTGGAAATGAAATAACCCATCCAATTTTTGCCTCCGGCGTCCGAGTAACGTTTCGAGTCTTTTGCAATAGTTCAAAGTGGCGGTGCGAGCAAGGGACATGGGCACGCAAGGTCGAATTGATCCCCTCGCACTCGACGTCATATATTCGACGAAATAATTCAAGAAAAAAATGCCGTTCCGCACCAATCTACGGAGAGAAAAAAATACCATAACGTAGATAACTACCGAGGAAGATATGGCACTTGCAGTCATAGGACGAAAGATCCTGTTTTCAATCTTTTATATACAAATTCGTCAATTAGAAGACATTCTTCTATGCAAGTCGAGAATTGGAATGCATTGGACACAAATTAGAGCAGTTTAGTTTTAGATACGTTTTTCACGTAAAAACTCACGAATCGAATTAAGACTGTGACTGATTAACGCATATCGCAATAAGTAATAGGTAGTGGATGTGGACTTGCGTTTAAGATAAGAGATGGGAGAGACCAAAATGGAATTGAAGGAAATTACAGCATCACGAGGCTACCAATAGATTGATTGGATGCTCTCAGGAAGCCTCCGAAAGCCTCCAAGCCGGTCAAAGGGAAATACTTTCCTCATTCATCATTGGTCGTTCAATCCTAAGATTGGATGACTGCAGCCCTCCACCCTTCCCAATCTAATGCTAGTTCCCTTACCTCCTGGTATCTCTTCCCATGTACTTTCTCACTTGTTTAGCTCATGAATTTATTCCTAGGTCTTCCTCTGGGGAATATTCCCGGTATTTTACCTTCAATTATGTTCCTCACAAACCCATTGTGTCTCAAGGTGTGTCCAATCCATCTCGTTCTTCGTTTCTGTATGGAGTTCCATATGGTCCGTTCCTCTTCTACTCTTCTGTACACTTCATCATTTCTTATTTTGTCCGTCCATTTCATCTTCAGCATCCTCCTCCAGCACCAGGTTTTGAAGGCTTCTATTCTTTTCTGGTCAGCCATTCCGATGGTCCATGCTTCTGATCCATAGAGTGCTACGCTCCCCACGTACGTCTTCACATACTGTTTCCTGGTTTGTAGCCCTATCTTCTTTGAGCACAGCAGTTGTCTTTTTCCCACGAACGCCTTCGTAACTTGGGCTATTATCCGCTTGATGTCCGTTGTGCTTCTTCCAGTCCACGTGGTGGTACTTCCGAGATAGGTGAAGGAATTCGCTTGCTCTAATTTCCCTCCTCTCAGGGTAACTTCTGCATCCGTCTTCTCTCTTCCGCATACTAGGATTTTAAAAGAACTTTCCTTCCACTACACAAATACTCCCCCTTTACTGAACTGGGAAAGTTTCGTTCGCCAATGGTCCAAATAAAAAAACACAGTTAGTAGCTGCATTTTGACGAGCTGAAAAAGTGGGCGGCTTAAGGTACTCTGTGAAACATTCTATTATTTTATCTTTCAATTTCTTTAAATAAATTCTCTTTGGGCTCCTTCGACGAATAGATCTAAAGGGCAGCTTCCACTGCTGACAGATTCTAAAGACATTGGCGCACTCTTCTGGACTGTGCTGCCGAAGCCAAAATCCCTTCCGCAAAACCTGGACCAGGTTTCGGAAACAAAATCATTAAAACTTCAAAACACGAAGTCCTTTCCGATAAATTTGAATTGATTGACTCTCTGAGGGCAATCATTGACGGACATTATATGCTTACTCAGTTAAAAAGGAAATTGAAAGAGGCTCAAATAATGCTCCCATTTACCATTTTTATAGCTGCTAGGTGAGATTCCAATGTATACATCAAACGTTTTGGGGAGCAAAATTCAATTAGGTAAATGCATAGAGCAGTTGATCAACTAAATAGGACGCGTAGGACACACTCTAAGGAGATCGCAATGCGGGGAACAAATTAACGAGGGAAAGGTGAAATGAAAAAAATGTTCCGTCGCCACAGGACTTTTTAAAGGGGCTCGCTCACTGGAGAACGGATTTTAAAGCTGGATGAGACAAGGCAGCAGAGAAAGATGAATGACCTCAGAGAGGAGGTAATAAAGATGTGCAGGAAAGAGAAGAGGTCAAAGGCACGCCTAGTGAAGAGGACGTTGTCCCAGTCCACCGCCAGAGCACGCTTGCGTCGTTTAATTCGCGAATCGAGCAAAACAAAATGGAATGAGACGCCCACGGCACTCGAACACCACGCGTTTCCAACTCCATCTTTCCTCTCGCGTCGAAAACTGAAGATGGCATAGAAAGAAATTCACCCGTTGCTAAACACACGGGGAATCGGTAGTCTCCAGGTTACGATTCTGTTACCGCCAACTCTCTGATTACGATTGGTCGAAGTCGGATGCTTGGGTGCGCTTTCGGTTAAGCTCACTGCAGCGCCGATGCCCAAATGCTTATCCGCATCTTTATTTCTCAGCTTAATTGAGAGGGTTTCGATAAAACGGTGAAGCATCTCTAACCGACGTTTTGATTTGCGTCAGCAAATACAGGAAACGCCTAGAGTGGGAGACGAAAATCGCACGATGACACTCGAAATTGATCCAAAATTCTTGGAGATCTACCGACAACCAATTTACTACACGATTTTTATCGGAAAACTTGGATGTCATTTCTGAATTGAAGAATATGAAGGACAAGAGAAGACAGAAGACGTGGCGAGGCTCCGAAATGCATCTTGATAGCTCTTTTGATGCATACTCTACATCTACATCCACATACTACTCCGCGAGCCGCCGATTGGGCGTGTGGCAGGGGGTGGTAGGTCACCAGCCTTGTAAAGATGTATAAGTTTTGGAGGTGAAATGGTGACATGTCCTATGAGAGTGCATTTGGAGGAGCTCAGTTTCTATTGTGGTCGCTTACTGTGCGCGGAAAGAACGAGTTTTTGTACCTATCTGTTCGGCAGAGTATCTCTCTTATTTCATCGCGTACGTCAGACCTAGAAATGTAGTGAGGCTTCATGATAATATTCCCTATGTCGCTCTGAAAAAGATCAGTTCTGAATTTATCAAGCAGTCTAAGCCTAGCGTGCAGCCTTCGAGTCTCTAGGGGCTCCCACCTTAATCCCTCTAACAGTTGTGTAACGCTATATTTTCGTTCATAGCAATTTTTAACGAAGCGTTCTGCTTTTCTTTATACTTTGTTCAACTCATGTTCTCTACTCTTGTCATACTCATGTTCGGAAATTACAGAGCTTTCGTTATTAGCACAGTAGATGCATTTATTTTGGAATTAGAAAATCTGAAGTCGTACTGCGAGGAACAATTACAATATGTTGTATCTCTAAATTCGGAAACTTCAAAAGCCGCATAATTGCACAGTCGATGTCGACATATCGGAATTCGGAAGTCCGCTCCAACATCATCGTGTTTCTGCTCTCGATGTGTTTCTCCCCTTTTGGAGTTTTATTAGGACAATAGATTCTCCAGCCAACCAGTTGGCATCTTCGGGACAGACGTGATGATGCAAAACTGGGGGCATCTGAAGCAGTCAAGTTCCGTATGATGGGCCCTCCTGGTCGGCTGTTTGGTTTCCGGCAACTCTCAGTTCGGATTCCTGATCTAGAGAATGGTTTTTCCCGCAGCGATTTTCACACAAGCGAGTGATTTTCAGCGGGTGACTCCACCAAAGTTACTGCACGTACAGTTCTGCAGTTCTTTGAATTTAACGCAAACCACTATGCAAGATCCCATCCTATTATCGAATAATTTTGTACTAACAAAAATTGTAGTATCAGGCATGGTGTGGTGGAAAGAATTCATCATAGAGAATGAGAGTAAATGTAATATCCACTTAGATAAAGTTACTGTTTTAATTTATTGTTTGATTGAATTTGGTTTGTTATTTGTGCCTGATGATAAAGTAGTTCATCGAAACCTAAGTCGAATAAAATTTATCTTAAGAGGAAAATTGCATTAATTCTCATTCTCTATGAATTTCGGAGTAAATTCATTGAGTCAGTGTCACTAAGGTAAGGAAAAAAATTAACCTTGCTACAGAATCTAGGGAAGGTTAAATGGTCGACTTCAACTGTGAATAGATTATGACACCTCAAATCCGAGAACTTCGCCAGCATTTCAAAGCGTTAAACTCGGTCTGTAGAAGGGCGGCATTCGTTCCCGCTAGATACTAACGAGGACCAACTCAGTGACATGCTCGATACAAAAGCCTCTTACCCCCTATGAGCCTACAAATCATAATTACTCACACACAGCTTCCAGGTGGAATTCAGTAAAAGCAAGAATCACCCCTTTACATTCTTCACTAGATAGCCAAAAGATTTTTTTTTCTTGGCGGAATATTTTTTCGCTTTTATACGCGAAAATATTTTTCACAAGGTCATCCGTGCTTACATAAAAGTTAACGAACAACAATTTGTGTTTGTATCGCTACTATAAGTTTATGCATGCGACCAATTCCTCCGTCTGTGATTACGATATATTTTCCGATATATCGCAGTCAACGCGCCAAAATACGCTGCGGAGCACATGCGTGCGGCGAAGACCTTCGAAAGACAAGGGGAGGGGGAGGGCATTCATTTGAGGAGGGGGATAGGCGGGGGGTGAAAAGGCGCGAGAGGGAGGATAGGGTACGCAGCTTTGGGTTGGGATAGGCCCCCCAGGGGGTGGGGGGCTGCGGCGAAGGGGGTGGGGGGCGGAGAAGGGGAGGAGGCGGGCGTGGGTATATTTAGAGGGGACTTGGAGAAGGAGGGGAGCGGAGGGGAATGCCAATGACTTTCCTCGGCGAGGAAAGAGAATGAAAGTCACTACAGGGAATCCCTTACTTCTTCAAATTCCTCCGAGAGTATTGGTGAACAAGAACAAGTTTATTTACGATATGAAGGAGCGTTCTCAGCATACAACGACCTCTGGAAGCCGAGCCTCGCCCGAATTTACCTTGTTCTTGAATTCTTGCAGCGAATTCTTGGAGAAATCACACGTGCTGAACAAATTAATTTTTCGAATGTCGGTGAGAACTTGTCGCACGTCCTTCAGTCGCATTTTATTGAGCGGCTGAGCACGCCCCATCCTTCACCGTCAACAGACAATGATAAAACGATCTTTTATATCTACACTTAATGATGTGAGAGTAAAAACTGTGCGCGTGAAAAATTTCTCATGCGATTCATCCCGAGTCGCAATGTCTCAAGCGTATTTCATTATGCAATACTGTTGTAAAATAAAAAAAATCTTTTAGAAATACTCTCTGATTCCCATTCGTTTGACGATTTGGCTCGGAAATCTATTCGGGACTCATTTGCGATCCCTTGACGACTTTTCTCGCTGATCAGTCTTGGCCAACGAATTCGTCGCCACTGAAACATCTTATGTCTCATGAATATCATGGGAGCCCTTTTCGGGACAAACTTTACATATTTACTTATCATTATTTTTGTGGTTCAATAGTGCATACAATACAACACATGTGGGACGAATAGATCTCCGCAGCAAAAAGATAAATTTCGACGGCGTGCGCGGAAGGAGAAAGGAAAAATGACGCTCTAGAATGTTTGGACCGAACGGTCCCAAATACCCAACAGCTCAGAAGCAGGAAAGGGAACTGCATGCTTTACCTATCATTATTTGTGTTTTAATAGTGCATACAATACAACACTTGTGGTACGAATAGGTAGATCTCCACAGCAAAAAGATAAAATTTTGACGGCGTGCGCGGAGGGAGAAAGGAAAAATGACGCTCTAGAATGTTTTTCGGACCCAAACACCCAAGGGGATCGGGTTGGTGTGGTGGCTAGAGCACTCGCCTACCACACGGGCGACAGGGTTCAAATCCCTGCAGAGGAGGATGTTTTTTCAGAGGAACCTGATCTCTACTTGAGTATCTTGTGGAGGACACTTCGAATGGGGTACTCCGTCTGTCGGAGGAGACGTTAAGCCGTGGTCCCCTTGGCGCCTTTCGTTAAAAGTAGGCTAATGCCGACGCCGGGTTTCTATCCACCCTTCCTCCCTTACCTATCCCCTATGGCGCAAATGACCTTAGCCGTCGGTCGCCTCACCAAGTATCCAATCCCAAATACCCAACTGCGCAGGAGGAGGAGAGGGAATTGCGTGCTTTTATTGCCGCCGATTAGTGCTTAGGAAGAGGTGATAGTGAAGAGTAGAAGCATGAATGAAAGGAGAGGAGTTGATGGCTGCTCTGGTGGTGAGGAAGGAAAGAGAGATTTGTCACACGGGAGACCGACCCGCCCGCCCCTCTCGTTCTTCGGGGTTACTGCTCTGGGGTTCGAAAATCGAAGCGAGGGAGAGAGACCGGGGGGGGAGTAGGGGGGCGCGGGAGGGGAGGGAATGAACGTCGGGTCAATGCCCCGGCACCGCCCCCCCCAATGAGGCCCCCACCGCCAACCCACCCACCGACGCCCGACGTCGTCTTTCCCCTCCGTCCCCGGCCCAAAACGCACACTGCCCCCACTTCCCCCTCTCTCCCGCACCACTCTCCCTTTTTTCACCCCCTCTTCCCTTCCCCCCTTCAACATGCGAAAACCCACCCCTCTCTCTCTCTCTCTCACCCTGCTTCCACACCGGCGGCCGAAAACACACACACAAAACGTGGCCAGACAGACGGGAATACATTTAAGCGATAATATCTCAGACTCGTTTGTTGGCTGGTTGGTTGGCGGACTCCGCCGAATCCCGTACGCACATTTCTCGGCTCGACGCGCGGATTGAATCCACTCTTTTTGGGCATCGGCCGATTGGGAGGGAGAGTGATTGACTTCGTTTTCCTCGCGTACCTTACCCACACCCTGATTCTTTAGGACGCTAGGGATTGGTTGAAGGAAGGTTCAGCGAAGGACACTACGGACGAGCCTCAAGTATAATGGTAATGCTCACAAATCGTTTTATTGGGGTGAGATTCGGGCTAAGGTGCAGTCGTGAAGTTTGGCCCTCTAGTCTGATTTCCCCGTCGGATTAAATCAAGTGAGAGAGAAGTAAAACAGCTCACCCACAGATACCGGGTATTAGCTAATGCGCCATCACATATGAAATGACAATTACGAGGCTGGGACCAAAAAAAACCGTTTTCGTTTTTATGGGGACAGGAAGAATGAAAACGGAACACGAAAACCCATCTTCGAGACGGAAATGGATTTTCCCGTTGAACCTCTCGCCCTTTCCCGTTGAACCTCCCGCTCGGCAAAAGGACAGCGAGGATTTGATATGTATATGAAATGTACAAATCTGGTGAGAAATGGCGGAGGAATTAAATGTGAAGTTTCTCACGAAATGTTGTCCCGAAGAACAGTAACTAGCTGAGCTTCGATTGTAAAATGCGTTTCGATTGCCACAACATGTCTAGCGAATCGCTCCATTACTATAATTTAGATAAGCGGAGACGATTTCAAGCGTGCTTAGAAATTAATATTCCTTTTATTTTGCGCTGAACAATAAAAACTACTCCAGTGAATGTATTGCTTGCGTTTAAAATCAACAGCACTACACCCTCGCTCTCCGGCAGCCATGGGTATTCCTCCCGGTAAAGGTTTGAAGCCACACCATAAGGCAAAAGTTTATTTCACATTCTATGTTCAATTATTGTATGATCAATCGCAGAAACCATCCGATACTACTATCTGGAGGCTAGAAGGTAATTCGCAGAAATGCATGATATGGTAGCCATGTGAGATATCGAATGCAATGTAATGCCGTAGAGGAATCATCAACGAAACTACTGCTAAGATACTTGGCATTGGTTATTCGTTTCGTACAAACAAAGGCAAGAAGTATTGTGCGTGCGTTATACAAATGGAAAGGAAATAGACCGGACCGATAGACAGCTTTTAGAGTCGTAAGAATGCACGACAAAAGTTGTCGAGTGAGAACTGGCGCGTTCTATATTGAAGCAGAGGAACTTTGGTCCAGAGACTATAGTTCTTAAGTTCCTCGTGCCTCGGTAACACTAGACTCAAGCTATCAGGAGAGGAATCGTAGATGACACATTGCTGAAGAGGACATATCGAAGAAAATTCCGCAGTTAGACATGGATCTTAAGCGTGAGCAAGAGAGTGAATATGTTGGGAAGCGAACAGTTTAATGGCCCTTTAGACGATATGGATACGAATGCCAACTGAACGAAGCCCTTTCTCTTTCGCCAAACACATTGCTTACCCTACAAGTCCCTTTCTCTAGGGCTACGGCCGCTCCTGTTACCCCTAAATCCTCCCTCCCTCGTGCCACCCCTCGGCTTCCTCGGGCTCTCCCCTCATCCTCAGTGAGGGTAAAAGTGAAAGCAGATCGAGCCTTGGGTTAGCCAACGTCTAGACTGGAAGGGGAGACATCGGAGGGAGACGCTTATATACCTCCACATTTCGGGAATGGCTGACTTGATTCTCCAAACTGAAGAGAAAATTGCACCCTACGCAATCGCATATTCAGGATCAACAAAATCACGATGGGATTGGCTTGACGTGGCAACTAGAGAACCAGCTCCCCATCCCGATGGTCAAGGTTCGAGATGTCAGTGGAAAAAAATTTACCATTGTAATCCAAATCCCTGCTAGGATGTTATTAGGAGGGTGATATTAGAACTTCAAGGATAGATCTCCGTCGGTTGGATGACACCACTTAACCAAGAGTCCAAAATCAGAGAGGGAGCCGTGAAAATCTTCACATCGACTATAACACTTACTGGTAACACCAAATATGAATATCAAAATTAAGTCCAGTGCCCAACCAAGTTTCGCCTCCCAGCCAATATAATTTCAGAGCTAACTTTAAAAAATCAAATTAGTGAAGAAAGCAAAAATAATTTTGACCATATTAAGAAAGCTTTTTGAGATAGAACTGCTGAAATAAAAAGTCATATTCATTCCACATTCTTCAACTTCACCAATAGCGTCGACTAAAAAAATTCGCCTGAAACCGTTCAACCAATTTCAGCACATATCTATCTTCATCAAATTGAGAACACGCTCCGTTGTTGTCCTACTCCTTTGGTGTCATATCTCCTAATTCCCTTTTCCCTCTCGTCTCCATGACTCGATGACCAAACGATCCCTGCCACACGCCTTGGAGACATAAAAAAATAGATACAGAAAGGGACAACTCCCGTAAAACGTCGAAGTTAACAAAAAAGAAGAATTTCCGAACATTGCATTTTAACAAATGGTGTGGCACGAAGTCACTCGCACGGGTGCATATACACCAGGGTTGGAATTCGCTATAACATCTAGTTCGCATATACCCCCCTCGAAATTCGCCTTGAAGGAAGATGGCTTGGTGGTGTAACTGGCTAACACACCTGACCGGCAATTGGGAGATCCGGATTCGAATCCCGGTCAAGTCAAATGATTTTTTTCAAAGCGAATTTCAACCCTGGTGTAAAAAAAGAAGAATTTTAGGAAGCACTCTGCGTCAACAATAGCAAAAAGGACAGTACTAAAAAATCCCTTATAGTTATAATGATCGCTCCCACTATGTATAGCTGCTTGAAGTGTAACATGTTTGCCATCCATTCTTCGCAGGACGTTAGGAAAGTTCCACTTGCTGTTGTAGTTATCAGCAATTGATAGTCATTCTTCTCTGGTGGCCGGTACCTAGAACATGCAAACGGAACTGGAAAACTTTGTTTTCCCATCGTTTTTCGTTTGCACGTGCGTAAAAATGGTGGCATATTCTGTTATAAAAGCCTAATGTCTTAAAAACCGTAAATGTGAGGGAAACTGAAATGTACAGAAGAGTTGTACAATTAAAAAAGGACAGTATTTTTTTAATTGGTCTACGAATAACATTACAACAGAAAATTTTGTCGGCCCCGGTGGCGGCGGGTTCGAGTCCCGCCTGGGTAGAATATTATCTGCCCAGGACATGGGTGTTTGTGTCTCATCCGTTTTTACTGTTATTCACCCGACATAAATTGGACCATTGTGCTGTATTCGGGGTTGTGAAAAGTTAAAAAAAAAATATTTCCCTGAGATTTCCTGATATTTCCAGTGAAAATAAAATTCCCTGAGATTTCCCGGTTTTCCAGAATGTGCACCCTGAAGACGCACCGCGTGCATCGTCTTCGCGCTCTTTATTTATTTATAACGTCGACATCTTTTCTGCAAACCCTTTGGCCGAAGAGAAAGATATAAAACCCCATCCGCATCCCATTCTCTCTCTCTCAATCCCTTCGTCCTGCACGCCGTCCGAAAAAGCGAGCATTTGGCAAACGAGAGAGCGGGGAGTCGGAGGGAGGGGAGGGGGGGTGAGATAGGGAAGGGGGGGAAGTTGGGGGGGGTCAGGATGGGGTATAAATGAGGGGTGTCTGGTGGTGGGGCGAACGATTCCCCCACCCCCATTTCTCCTCCGTCGGGAGTTCAACGACCTACACCAACTGTACTACGCATGCATGCTGCCGCTTCCCCCCACCCTCATCCCATCCCCCCCTTTCATCCCCCTCCTCCTCCACCGCCCCCTTCGCAGTGCGTATGTCGTGGAGCCCTTCGCACGCACGCACACTGAAAGGGATTAAAAAAGGGATGAAGGGGCGGGGAACAGGGGCGAAAGGGGAAGGGTTGAAGTGCGTGTGACTCAAAAGCAAAGAGATGGAGGGGGTGAAGAGTGAATGTGAAGTATTAGGAAGAGTCCTGGCTTGGCTGGGGCGCGGGGAGGACGCTCACCTATGATCAAGGTTTACGCGTCGAGTCACTCGCTTGGTACGCACGCACGATGCTATCTTTCTTACTTTTTGTTTACCACACTTTCGGCTACACTCATGCAAAAAGGCAATCTCAAAGTGATAGGTTGCGTTGTGTTTCCTGAGCAACATAGTTTAAGATTTGACAGGTGGAGACGTAAAATAGGCGTTCGCTCATAACGGAGGATATTTTACTTCGTTATTCATCACCACGGAAAAGTTATTACCCAGGCGAGGGGAACTGAGTATTTGTTTTTCGATATGCTTTTGCCTTCTGTACTGTCAGCATAATTTAAATACTCGATATATCTAAGAACCAATACCCTTGAAACGTACAGATGATTTCATATTTTTCTTTCTGTTAGGCAATTATAAACTGGTGAAAAGCCATCTGCCTTTAGTTTGAATTGTGATAGAAGCTAAATCAAGTGTTAATAATGTGGGACAAAAGCGGGCATATCGCCATAATTAGGTTTTAGTCCCATCGTATTATCGTTGGAGAATTCAATCTGGTTTATTTTATGGGAATCACCGGAAAATTTGTCTGAGTTCTTCTGAGCCTTCTGATAATATTATAATTTATTTGACACATTACCACTCTCTAATGCAGATAATCTATCAACACAAAGACGAAAAACTTGGTTGAGTACCTAATGTATATGTTTGGGCTCGGACAAGTACTGGACTTTTAATGCGCGGGAGCACATGCGGTGGATAAAGAGAGGGGTTTGGCTTCGCTTCGGGGACGGAGCAGGGGAAGGCCTCGGTGAGGGTTTGTCATCGCCCTAGGGAGGAGCAGGGTTCGATCACCTCCCTCCTCATACGCAACCCTTTCTGCAGTTCGCAGGGAAAAAGACGACGAGCGAGGGTGGAAAAGAAAAACGGAATGTGACGCCACGAAACTCACTGGCGTATCGCATCCTTTTTCACCACGACTCCTATCTTTCTAATAGTTTTTTTTTTCTTTTGACCGCTTTTCAGTCATTTGCGCACGGAAAGGAAAGAAAGAAATAAAGGAACAGCGTAGCAGAAAACGTGCGGTGGCGATTGAAGCCCACTAAGTGAAAGATGGTGTGTGTGCGATGAAGGCAAACCAACATTCCCCCGAGGGAATCACAAAAAAATCATCGAGCTTTCACGTTTACGCAGTTACACGTAAGAGGAAATGTGGACGAATGTCACCCACCCAATATGCATTGACTTTGATACCAACGTTTTGAATTGGGCGATCAAAATGCTGCATATTCGGCCTGAAACTACCCTGAGTGTTTTTCACATAAACACCTGCGTCACGCTCTATTTGGTGTCTAGCATCCTCGCGGCACGGAGCAGACAAAGAAGTAAACTCGGACAGCTTCACAGCATGCTCGGACATCGAGACACGCAGATCCCATTTCAGCGAACTCGCCGATTGGCACTCAGGTGCATCATATTTCACCGACCCCGGAACGAGAGGAGGTGAACCGCTTGGAAAGAAAGAACATGTTCCCCAACGGTGGACTCCTCGCAAAATTGTGCGACGACGCGAGGGGTGAACACACCCGGCAACACAACAAACAAACGAAGGCGCTGCGATCGGCGGGTCGAGCGCGCGAACGGCCGGGGTTAACGCTCGGAGAGACCACGTGGCTGCGCTGTCGCGCCGAACGGAGAGTTCATGCACCGGGGGTGTGCTAGGGGTCAAGGCGCTCGCGAGGGCCGGCCAAACAAAATGAGGTGGGGGAGAGTATTTACGAGAAAGTGTAACCGCGCGCGTCCGCGAAACGTGAGCGTGGAAGAGTGGGTGTTGCCGTGTGAGCACGCACGAAGCGTGACCCGTGCTCGTGAGGACGACGTAGTAGAACGTAACTTACGCACTTCACGCAGTGGGACAGATGGCACTGGCATCTCGCCGTAGAAAACGTGATTGCCGCAGATCAAGTGTAACCTCGATCAATGGCGGGAAAAATTGGTGGAGCGGGACAGAGAACTGGAGACGGGGTGAAGGGGTAGCAGTGAGTTGATTACGTTGAAAACGAAGCGATTAGAATGAAAGAAAAAAACAGTGCTCGGGGAAAAGGAAGAAATAGGATTATAGCATGGGCACACAATTTCACACTATTACTTCACACATAAATGCTATTAGAATATGTTAAATATTTTGGATGGAGTAAAAAGATATTGGTCGAGAATATTCAAGTATGTCAGAAAAAGAGACCGGAGGATGTTTTGAGATATGAAAGTACGTCGAATTCGGTAATTTGGGATGAAAAAAAGAGAGACAGATGACATGACGAGCTCAAAAATGAGTTTCCTCGATGTTGCCAAGCAATCAACCAATGTTTCCTTGAGGACAAAGCTCCCTGAATGACAATTAGTTCCCCAAAAGGGATGATTAAAAGTATGCGATTTCAAAACGGTTACAAATGTTCCAAACTCCCGGGGTCGAAACGCAGTTAACCGCCAAAAAAGACCAAACGCTAACTTACAGACGACATGAAGTGCCGTCGGAATACGAGGATGACATCGTTCTTTGCAGCGAGAGTATTTTTACGCTCGCGAGGGAGATGCGACCCTACGCGAAGGGTCATCGTCTTGACCCAGGTCGGTACTCTCGATTTGGGCCGAGCGGAAGAAATTCGTACGGTGTACGGCGGAGAGTCTAATCCCTAACCTGACGCAACGTCGAAGGACGTTCCGTTCGAAGTGAGGATCGAGCGGACACTTACCTCTCTTTCTGGGAGCCAAGCGAGGGTCGGCCGAGAGCGACACCCCGAAGACGTCCAGTGCTCACCGGTAGACAGCACAGGGACCGAGACGACCAGAGCACGAGTGTGTTGTCACACCTCCACTTCACTCACAGTTTTAAACTGGCCTCGAAAGTTTTCGAACGAAGCGGAATATTGGCTAGATCCGTACGACTCTTCCTCTTGCGGGTTCAAACCTTTCACTCACTCGTTTCCTCCTCCCCCCTCGGGTGTCCGAGGCCTTGGGCCGAACAATTGCGTGGTCGGCGTCACTTTTACGGCTGTGCAGGGTCGCCGACCGCTCGAAGAAGATTTAGGGTACCTACCCTGGGTACCGCTCGCGTACAATCGGTGGACGGGCGAAAGGAGTCAACCTGTTCATATTGCCCAGTCGCTCGCCACCCTCTTCGCCCTCCTCGTCGGGAAGGACGAGCAGCGCCGTGCACCGCGGTCACCGTTGGACAACACCATCGCGAGCACGTGCGGTGCGCGGAGGGAACACCAAAGAGCACGTGATGTTCTCCCAGACGCGTAATTTTGACGCACAAAATCTTCAAACACGGCACTCCTCGCGGCCGTGATAGCACATGGACTGAGAGCAGGAGGTAGGTCGGGGACCGCAGAAGCGAGGTGGGGGGGAAAGGCGGGGTGAAGGGGTGGGGGGTGGAGAAGGGTAAAACTGAAACGTAAGGGGGAGGGGGCGAGAGCGCGGGGGGGGGGGGAGGGGTAAAGGGTTTTGCAGAATCGGGGGGTGTGTTGTGGGGTTGGCGTCGAGGGGGGGAGGAAGAGGAGGAGGAAAAGGGTGGGGAGGCTGAGAGTAAGGTGGTGGGGGAGGATTCGCTAGAGGGCTACGACCGGAGCGTCGCCAGTGGAAGAAAGTGAAAGTAGTGTCACTGAACACACGGCAGGGTGTGCGCGGAGGGGTGGGAGGAGGTAGGGGAGGAGGGGAAAGAGGGGAAGGAAGGGGGGGGACAAGGAATAGTGGCGTATTTGTAGCGATGCGGAGAACGACTGAGTATTAATGGAATGACGGCGTGGTCTGAGTTATTCAATTTTTTTTATTTTTCTTCTATATTTTAAGATATTTTAAAAATGTTCTCATTTAAATGACTCAACGCATTAGAAAGGTGAAATTGGGGTAGGTCACCTATGCAGACACCGCGACCACTTTTACAAGTCATCAAGGTACTTAATTTATCCGCTCCTCAGAGATACATAGTAAAAAGGGCTACCATCCAATTTTTCACTCCAATGCAATTCATGTCGTAAGATAATAATAATAATGTCGTCTTTATTGAGCGATAATAGGACTGTCTAGTCCTCTCTTATATATAACTCATATTACGTCACACAAACAACCATGTCCTGAATGGAGAAAAATCCACCCAGGCGGGACTCGAACCCGCGACCCTGAGTTAGCAGGCAAGGACTTAACCCTGCCGCCACCGGGGTCGACGTTGATACGTAATTGCGCCAAAACAGGCGAATGAACGGACGCTTTGAGAAGAGGTTCATCGACGGTCCTGAAAGAGCTGAACGCCGTGGAGCTCGCGATGTGACATTATTTCATTGTCCAAAATCAATGGACAAGGCGCCTTTTTGTTGCTAGAAAAAATATCGATCAAGTTCATTGGTAGCTCTCAAGTACATTTTAAAGAGCAACACTACGAGAAAATTATGCTCCATCATGCATAATTTTTGAAGAACGAGACAGATTAGGATACCACTAATTTTCGGCCTATTTTCGGAGGATAGGATGGGCAAAAGGTACAATGAACTGAAAAGCAGAATATTGGTCAATAATGAGTGAATCGTGGCAGACGTAGAGACCATTTAACAACAAACGAAGGGAGAAGGAAATCTGGGATCGGGTTGGTGTGGTGACTAGAGTACTGGCTAACCATACGGGCGGCCAGGGTTCAAATCCATGCAGAGGAGGATGTTTTTCAGAGGAAACCCGATCTCTACTTGTCTTGTCTTGTGAAGCACACTTCAAGTACAGTACTCCGTCTGTCGGATGAGACGTAAAACTGTGGTCCCCTTGGCGCCTTTCGTTAAGAGCAGGCTAATGCTGACGCCGGGTTTCCATCCACCCTTCCTCCCTTACGTATCTCCTATGGCGCCAATGACCTTAGCCGTCGGTCGCTTACCTAAAATCCAATCCAATTCAGAGGAGGAAATCAGACATCAACACCAGAGAAGAGCGGAGGAGGTGATTTTGGATGTTGGGGAACATGACTGTTGGCCTGAAGAATGCAAGAGGTTAGTTTATTCGATGTTCTCAGGCTTAACTCTGTGTGAATTCATCATCACAGTGGTAAAAACATATCATATATTTCTGCAGGATTTACTCAGGCCCAAATATATCGTGGGGATTACAAATACAAAACATATGTGGCGCAGCATTAAAGAAATTAGGTTTTGTTAAACGTATATTAGGAAGGTCCTCGGATGAAAGAGTCAAGGAGAGATGCTACTTCGCTCTGGTTTGGCCACGCCTCGAATACGCCTTGAGCATTTGGGACCCTGGTCAAATAGATTTAACCAAAAACATTAATAAAATAGAAAGGAAAGCAGCGCACTTCGTTAAAAACAGCTACGAGATTACATATAGTGTCTCACAACTATGAAGTGGGAGATTCAGTTGGGAGACTTTAGAGACTCGGAGGCTACACGCTAGGCTTAGGTTACTTGATATATTCAGAACTAATATTTTTCATAGGGACATAGAGAATATTATCATGACTCCTCACTTTATCTCTAGGTCTGACAGACGCCATAAATTTAGAGAGATACTCTGCCGAACAGATAGGTACAAATACTAGCTCTTTCTGCGAACAGTAAGCGGTCACAATAAAAATTAAGCTCACTAAATACACTCCTATAATTCATGTCACCATTTCATCTCCAAAAAAACTTTCACCTTTACACAGCTGGTGACCTAACACCCCCTGCCACACGCCCATGCGGCGGCTCGTGGGGTATTATTTAGATGTAGATGTAGATGAAATAGTTTCGAGAGGCGGGGCGCGAGGGATGGGTTGCTTGGTGGGGGTGGGTGAAACGGGTATGACTGAAGCGGGGACGATGAGAGCGAGGGGCAATAATGTGAGTGAATGAGAGATTGTGAGGCGATCGGGGACCATAACGGTGATGGTCAATCAATATCACGCATTTCGCCACCAACTGCGACGATAAAACAGGAACGATAAATGAAATACGCGATAGACAACTGGTAAACATTTAGTATGGTTGAAGAGAGACTTGTGACCACGGATGGGATGTGTTGGAAGAGGGTCTAATGGAGTAAAAATGCTCTTAAAAAGGCCATCTTCAATTTAATTGATTTGAAATGTGTGTTTTGAAGCAGGTGAAGATGAGAATAAGGGATTTGGCACAGCTGAGAAGAGGATCTGTGCTGCGAGGGAAAAAAGGTTGAAAGTGATAAAAATAAGTTAACATGATCCAGCAACAACCGCTTTTTAACTTTGACATTCGTGATTTACACTAGCAATTCTTGATGCAATTAGGAGAGGTGAAGTCCATAGTAGAGTCTTTGGCCCTGCATATGAGAGAAGACTATTGAAGGAGGTAAGAAAACAAAAGTAATGAGATTCTCTAGGACAAAGTAAGCGAAGCTTATGATTAAAGTTGGAGGACGGAAACTAGAGCAAGTAGAACAGTTTAATTACTTAGGTAGTATGCTAGAGGAAAATGGGCATAGAAGTAAAGACATACGGAAGAGAATAGCACTAGCTAAGGAGGCATTCAGTAATAGAAGAGAGTTGATGACGGGGACACTGGGTAAGGACGTGAAGAAGAGGCTGGTGAAGAGCTTCATATGGAGCGTAGCGTTGTATGGGGCAGAAACGTGGACCCTGAGAAAGGAGGACGAAAATAGGCCGCAGGCCTTTGAGATGTGGGTGTGGAGAAGAATGAGAAGGTTCGATGGACGAAAAGGAAGACTAACGAGAAAGGAACACCCACTCGCCCTGCCAATGCCAATGTTTCGAGAGTATGCTTACGAGAGCGCTGGCTTATGAGATTATGCAGTCGATGAATAATGTTCGAGGCGAGAGCGAAAGTGAAAAATGTCCAACGAAAGCCATCTTCATACCTTCATAGACACAGAATATTATTATGAAGCCTCACTACATTTCTAGGTCTGACAGATGCCATAAAATAAGAGAGACACTCTGTCAAAAAGATAGGTTCAAAAACTCGTTCTTTCCGCGAACAATAAGCGACCACAATAGAAACTGAGCTCCTCTAAACACACTCCCATAGGACATGTCACCATTTCACCTCCAAACCTATTACATCTTTACACGGCTCGTGACCTACCAGCCCCTGCCACACGCCCAAGCGGCGGCTCGCAGGGTGGTGTGTAGATATAGATGTAGGTACCTCTAACAACAGTCGTGATAAACAAAGCAGACCCCCACCCCGCAGGCTAATGTCAACGTCCTGGGCCTGGGGGAGATGGGGTCTTCTGGGGGTTGAAGCACGGGGACGAGTATGAGACAGGGTTTCGAGTGGGAAGGGGTGATGGACGGACAGGGTTCCACAGCTCACGCACGCGAGAATCCCCACCCACTCTCACATCAACCCACTCCTTCCACTCCTCAAAGTACCCCTCCCTACCTTTCCACGCCCCTCCGACACCCCTTTCCCTCGCGACCACCCCTTATCCACTCTCCACTTTTGCGACGCCTCCCGGCGACATTCGCTCGACCTTCTAAGCATAAGCGACCCGAGTTCAAAGCACAATACATTTAGTGAAAAGTTCTCATGTAATGATATGCGCACGAATCTTGAAAATTAGAATAAAGTAAAAATCCATTTGCCTGGACTAAGTTTCTATACTATGAGGGCAGTTTTTTTTTCAACCTCCGGTCGCACAGCATAAACGCCAGACAAGCGACAGGCGGGTGGTGTGCGCAGTAGGCAAATGCGCATCTCCCGCACTACACGCTCCTTCACTACCGAGTTCACTTCGTCAGTCTGTGCTGAGAGCTCAAGTCATATAAACATGGCCACCTCAATTGATTCTCCCGCCAAGTGCGGATTGTGAAGCCTCATTCGTTTCCTGTAAGCAGAAAGGAAATTGCAGCTGAAATTCATCGAAGAATGAGCCGAGTGTATAGAGAACTTTATCAGTGATGGTGTTGTGTATGAATGGTGTCGAAAATTAAAAACGGTCTAACTGATGTGCATCATTAAGGGAGTCAATGACTCGAGTTTGACGTAGTTGTTGACCGTAGGTTCACCATAAGTGCTTTGTGTATGGAATTTCAGGAAATTTCAAGATCTATCTGTACTCAATCGTTACAGAACATTTAGACTTCAAAGAACTTTGTGCTCGCTGGGTCCCAAAAATGTTGACTGACAACGTTCATTTCTAGACTCATTTAAATTTTTTGGCGGCAACATTTTAGGGAAAGGGTATTGAAAAGCTTGTCCGCAGGTACGAAAAATGCCTCAATCGTCAAGGTGATTATGCCGAAGAGTAACCATAAGTGTGCATAACTTTTGATGATAAAATAATTTTTTTATATTTAATTGTCTTTTATGTATGGCCTGTCGGAGTTTGAAAAAAAACCTGCCCTCGAAGATGTTTCTGATAATGAGATTCGAGCTCTCTTGTCCCATTCCAGCCCAGACGAGTGATTTTTTTCACTTCAAATTTCGTCCAATTAAGTGCACCTCTTAAGATGGCATCACCTAAAAAGTCTTAACGTGCTTAGAAAGAGAAACAAAGGCGGGAGTTTACTATTTTTAAAATGCATCCATTTTTTAATTGTGAACCATTTCCATGACGTATCAGAGCACTTCAAATGACATCTTTATGTACCCGGAACACAAAGTAACATCCGCCGGTACCCTAATAGAACTCACAATAAATGGCCTAAAGTGGTCGTTACGTAGACCGAACCTGACACATTCCCGAGTAATGAATGGGTCTTAATTAAAGGACTCATTGAATCGAGGAATTTTTCTCGGGACATACTATCAGCGTACCTTGTTTTCCTCAATTTTTCCCTACCCATCAATTTTTCTTCACCTAATTCCCTCCACAAAATCCCCATCATACTTGAAGTAAGGATGCGTGAATCGTACAAATAGATAGTAAGCATTTTTTTTATAAATCAAGCTCCTTACCAGATAATCAATCCGTATCAATTTTTATGATTAAAAACTGTGTTACCTATTTATCGGATGAATGCGACGAATCCGCGAGATTTTGAGTTTCAAGTAGTATAAAATCATTTAAGGTAGTCCAACCGCGATAGTTCCCTAGTCATAATAGAGACCATATTCGAATTATAAATTTTAATTACACCAGCTGTAGAACACCAATTAAATATTATATTATTAATGGTGCAATATTATAGTTTTATATAAAAGAAATTGTAAGTAATCAAATGAAAATATCTAAATAAGTTTTTAACTTGACTCTTTTTTCGCACGGTGCGTTTGAACCTCCATCAAAACATTTTGTTTTTTGTGATGCCCAAGAACCTACTGTGGTGACAATACGATTAATTTTCAAATATAGTCGAGAAAACACACAAACTACTCACTGTTAGTTTTTTTTTACGACACCTAAGTGTTAGAAATACCTCATTTTGTAAATAATGCCTCTCTGGAGAGCATGCACGTACCATTTCTCATGTAAAAGGGCTGGTATTCTTTGGCAAATATCTCCGAAAGTAATGTGGTAATGGGTTGAATTTTTGGCATCAATGGAAGGGTGATATATTTTTCTTTCAAAGGAAACCAAATTCATTGATTTCTAAGTAAAATATATTTCGCTCGGACTACCTTAAACCGACATCCTCCACATCCAAAGCTCGCAAATTTTTTATTCTTGCATTCACTCACCTAAATTCAAGAGTAAATGTTAAATCTCTATCGTTTCCATGGCGGCACGATGAGTGGCTGATGAGCGACGGAACCCTTAGAGGAGAGCGAAAAGGGATGAGGGGCGCCCAAGGTCAATGCCCGCGCGAACATTTTAGAGAGTTAAGATCCTTATTCAACATCTCGTGGTGACGCTACAAAAGAAAGTTTGTCTTCTAGACCTCCGCGCGTCGCTGTTCCATCGGAACTCAACTCTGAAACAGGAGAAGTGATCCAGCGTCCCTTGGTATAGATACAGGAAAATTCCTTCCCCAACACCTCCCCATTTCCCTGTAACGGACTTAGAATGAGGAGTAGAGATTGTGCTTAGTCAGCAGCAATCGCTCAGCTGTTTTAAAAAAAAGTCTTTGGTTGATCAGACGTAAATTAGTTAACCATTTTCACAGTGCTGGTCCAAATTCTTCGAGAGGCCCCACTCGAGAAAACTCCGACAATGACACTGTCGGGGGCCTTAATCTGCTAAGACTCGACCATTTCAATGCCTTCCATACGATGTCACAGCATCGAGTAATCTAAACTTATAAATTTAATCATTTGAATTTTTAAGGTGGTGTAATCAAAATTCTATCGTTCCGTAGTTCCGACACCATCCCGAATAAGCCACCAGAGTCCCTCATTTTTATCTTTATGATTAACCGCGACCCCAGGATACACGTATTTCTCTCAGCAGGCCTTTCAAAATGGCGAGATTTTACAACACGAATTCTACTTAGCATACTTCAATATAACGCTCATTGACGAATTCAGCGTCGTTAAACTTGATTAGTGCTCGCAGGAATCGCACTGATTGACTATTAATCTCTGATCTAACTTCTTTTATCATCTATAAAACACGACGGAATAAAAATACTGGATAACAGTAAACTGGGATCATAAATAAATAATAAACTGGGTTAATATTGTAAAAACTGTGACCAGTTTAGTAGCAACGAAAAAGCTCAGATGCTCATTTACTGCGGTGATCAAGGTTAGCGTTCGGTAAGAGAGCGTTCACCGTTGACTGGCTTCGACGAAGTAGGTGTCTAGATCTTCCCGGAGGGTCTTCTAAGTTTTGCAACAGTCAGGCTAGTTGTTACGATGCTAGAGTCAGTGAACCTAAAATTAAAGGCTTAAAAAATATGGAGAAAGTATGAAACCTTAGCGTATTGTGCGGGTTTACGAGGTCACATTTTTGTAGAGGTTTATACATGCACACCTCATTTGGATGTTTGTGGATTGAAAACTTAAGGATAGACTAGATAAGTAGGTAGATTAAATAAAAAGAACGGACAGACGAAAACCTGAGAGGTACACAATAATCTCCTCCATTTTTCGGGATCAACCGCGTATTTTTGTTGTGAGTGACAACAGTTTCGCTGACACTAATGTCAGCGTCTTCAGGTCGAAGATGCCGGTTCATGAGTTTGGTCCTCATAATATAGGACGTATTCCCCGCCAATTTTGGGTACTGCTTCCTCATTGGTCCTTTTCAGGATTCTCCTCCATATATCGTCCAGGTGGTATCCTCTGTCCCTGTTGAAGTTGTCCGTCCGTGCTGTCTCAATGGATTCTCTAATTAGCCTAGGGTAATATCTGCTCTCTCTCACTATTACCTTGGCCTCGTCAGAAGGAGATTAACTTTGCTGTCGCATGGTCAAATTCTGCTGTGATTCTCAATGCAAGATCTGCATCTGCAATGCAATCTTGCAGAGATTTGTTTTACTTGGACATCGAACGACCACCTTATTTAGCGAATCTCTCGACTCGAAAATTTTTTCAATCACGTATCTCAGGCTCGGATGATTGTTGATCGACTTAAGTTGCTGATGGATGAAACTAATAACGGAGCCATATTTTTTTATGCCTGCCCATCTTTCATTTACCTGCAATGAAGTCTCGGTCAACTTGTTTCTCATCCAGTGGGTATCTTCCAGGCACATTCTTGGGAATGTTCATAATACATTAAGTGGATTACGATGTCGAAGGATCCAGTGCCCGTTAAAAAAGAAAAAAACAGAGCACCGCGAAAGCCTTCGTTCTCACATCATTCTCCTCGACGAGGCACACAATATTTGACACAAATCTTAAGGCGGTGAAATCCTTCCCAGGTTTTACTTCAGCACCTCACGTGGCGGCTGTTTTTCCGCGCCGACCTTAGTCAATGAACATAAACATGACCTACCCCTAAAAATCGCTTCCTGCCATACCTACGGCGACGACCGCCGCTGCCGCTGAATCCTCTCACTTTTCCCTACCGGCGGCCAGAATGGAATCCTCCACTCGCGCCAAGCACCCCTACAAAACCGCCCCTCACAACCTACCCCCACCGCCACCTCCCCTCTCCGCCGTCGCCCGCTCCTACCCTTGAAGCAGAGCGACCCAACGGGGAATTCAACACGGTGACACCACGAAATCCTGTCCTCACCCACAGTGTGGGTGGTGATAGTGGCGGGAGAGAGGATTCTAGAACGAGTGTGGGACGGCAAATGTGAAGAATCCGTGGGCGGTAGGGGGAAGTAAACGCATCGGGAAACAACATTTTTTTATTATCACAACGTACACATTTGATGCATAGTGTATACATTTGTAAGCATTTTCCTCCGTCGATTTTCGTGGAAAACTAGAACGGTACACCCTCTTTTTATCCTAGTTTCCAGCTCTCAAAGAGCAACTTACTATTGATGTCTATATAAAATACAGGCTCGGAAATGATGTGATGGAACCGCTCCATGATGTTTAAGTCAAAACACTCGCAGTTTTCCGCTATTATTGGTGGAAAAATGCAATTGAATCTTTTTCTGTCACTGTGCTACTAACTTCGGTGAAATTTACAAGTAAACACTGCTCGGGAAGGAGTAACAGCTGCTATTTTCCTTTGTTTGCGAGAATATTCAGCGCGTCACTTGGTTACCAAGATGAATTTAGGTGCCATTGTATAGGGCACAGTCCCCGAGGAAACACTTTCAACTGTTCTTACGCAGCCGCCGCGTTGAATCCGTCAATACACCCTCCTGTCGGGAGCATGCGAATACATATCTTTTGAAAGAACTATTGCCGTCAATTTTTTTCCATTCGCAACAGTGATGGAAAAATTCTTGGAATGAAATGATAAATGTAGTAACTTTGTGGAATTCCATGTTTAAAATGGATTTATTAAAATAACTTTTACAATCCACAATGGTCAAAGCAACGGCACAATCCGGATTTCGACGCTCAAGCATCACCACCAGCATGACGGTCATTTAGCTCCTGATGATGATACTTTAGCGTCGAAATCCGGATTGTGCCGTTGCTTTGACCATTGTGGATTGTAAAAGTTATTTTAATAAATCCATTTCACAGAAAAATTCTTGCCCAACTTTCTCGAACGTCTCTGAAAGGAGTACAACAGATTTATAACATATCAGCAAACACAAATCATGCAAGCAAAGCTCGAGAGAGGAATCGAAGAACTAACCTTCTCTCCATGGAGAACCATCCGGGGTCCATTGCGACCCCCCCCCCCTGCTCGCGCCTAAACCCACCCTCGTCGATAAACAATTCCCCCCCAACCACCACCATGCCTCCCATGGCAGAGAGGACCCCGCCCCGCCTCGCCACCCCCTCCTCAACCACCCTCGACATCGACGCAACCCTCCGAGAGACTTGAACCCTCTCTCTCCCTCTCTCACCTCACCACTACCCCTTCTCCTCTCCCTCCCCTTGGCCCCTTCTACCCCCCCGGCCACGCCCGGTCTCTCCGAGAGAGGGCAATGCCCTCGTGAGTCTCTTCCTCTCCACCCCTACCAAGCGAGGGTGAGCCGGGGGTGGGGGGGGGATTTTCTCCTCGTACGCCATTGCGACCCCTCCCCCCCCCCCCTTGCATCCCTCCATCCACCCTATATAGATGCTCTCTCCCCACACAAACTCACCGTGAACGTGAATTCCCTTTCGAATGCCGCGGCCCGAGGTAAAGGTGTTTGTCTCGGCGGAGAAAAATCAAAATGAACCTACGTTTTCTTAAACATTTAACGGCTGAGATGAGTACATCGTCACCTTCGGGTCTTTCTTCAATGTTTCCGAACATTGTATATGTTTTAGTTCGATCGACTAGACGATGGTCTTTTAATTTACGGACTGGGAGTGTGCATTTTTAGCAGCTCGTGCACCCACCCTATATAGATGCTCTCTCCCCACACAAACCGTGAACGTGAATTCCCTTTCGAATGCCGTGGCCCGAGGTAAAGGTGTTTGTCTCGGCGGAGAAAAATCAAAATGAACCCGTAATTTCTCAAATGTTTAAAGGGTTGAGATGAGTATATCGTCACCTTCGACTCTTTCTTCAATGTTTCCGAACAATGTACATGTTTTAGTTCTATTGACTAGACCAGCGGTTCCAGAATGTTGCTCCGCGGAACCCTGGGGTTCCGTGAAAGAGTCACAGGGGTTCCGCGAATAAGGCCGCGAATAAGGTCTTAGAAAACAGGCATTTACGCGCATTTTTAATTTTCTTAATTTAAAAGATTTCAATCCAAAACTCCATTTCATACATTCACCATGTACCTACAGCACCTTAAAATAACATTATAGTCGAGTTAATTTGCAAGTCTCGAGATAGGGTTCCGCCAAAAATACAGGGATCAATAATTGTTCCGTAGGCAAAGAAAATTGGGAACCGTTGGGCTTGACGATGGTCTTTTGATTTACGGACTGTGAGTGTGCATTTTTAGTAGCTTTAAAGCTTCATTTCTAATAGAGATGTTCGGTTCGATAAACAAATTCTACATCTACCACCTCAATACCCCGCGAGCCGCCGCATGGGCGTGTGGCAGGGGGTGTTAGGTCACCAGCCGTGTAAAGGTGTAAGGTTTTTGGGGATGGAATGGTGACATGAATTATAGGAGTGTATTTAGTGAGCTTAATTTTTATTGTGATCGCTTATTGTTCGCGGAAAGAACGAGTTCTTGTACCTATCTGTTCGTAAGAGTATCTCTCTTAGTTTATCGGGTCCGTCGCAGCATCATATTGACCAGCCTATGTTGGAATTAGGTGGGAATTCATCATTCGAATTGATAAGGGTTACACTTACAGTTTGAAAGGAAACGTTGGGAATACTCGGGCAAGCCTTTCATCGACAGCATTGAAATCGATCGACATTGAAAGTCTGAAAGTAGAATGTCAACTATTCTGAGAGTTTTTTAACGGTGCTCAGTTAGTCATCAGTGTTAATTGATGAACTAAATCCATTCGCCGGTGGATCAGCCAGGAGACCAAATTGGTCACAATATTGAATGCCTTTCCATCTCCTAAATTCACCGTTGTGCCACATTTCAGTGAATAAAATATTTTGAAAAAATCTCCGACGACAAATTTCTGCGCTATATGTCACCCTGATGAATTAAACGTTAACTCTTGAGCTTTCAGAAATGCGCGGTGTTTGCCGGCAAATGTAACGCTCGCCGTGAGTCCCCCATGATCGCGAAAAGAGATGCGAACATAATTTCGACGCGAACACCGCCACACGCATCAATATTCTCACAAACATTCCATCCGTACATACACCTACCGAAGCAATCCGCAACTACAAACATCTTCCCACGACTGGTTTGTGTTCCCGGCCAGCGGTCAAGCCATCAGAATGTTTGTGTTATTTCCCCTAATAAATGTTTACAAATCATTACCCTTCACAAAACGTTTTTCGATTAAAAAGTTTTCATCGACATTTCAGACCGAGAATTTATGCACTCGCCCCAATGAGGACCGCTGGCTAGGCTTCGAAATTTCTTTTGGGGAAATATTGGCAGGAGTAGAGTCAGATACGAAAGGTGTTTTTCACTACATCCTTCGACATCGTAATCCATTTAATGTATTAGGAACATTCCCACTGGATGAGAAATAAGTTGACCGAGACTTCATAGCAGTGAAATGAAAGATGGGTAGACATAAAAAAATATGGCTCCGTTATTAGTTTCATTCATCAGCCTGAAAGCGTTTATAAGCGAGCCTGAAATACTTATTGGAAAAATTTTCGAGTCGAGAGATTCGCTATATAAGGGGGTCATTCAATGTCCAAGTAAAACAAATCTCTGCAAGATGGAATCACAGTAAAATTTGAGCATGCGACAGGAAAGTAACACACTTCAAACTGACCAATGAAAATATTTTGTCGGAAGTGATCGAATGCTAAACGGTTGTTGAACGTGCTAAGTGATATCATCAACCTTGGTTGTGTACAAAGGAGATAATCGACCAAACGAGTAACCTTTCACGGGCACAATGCGCGATTTTTGCCGTCGCCATTGCCAATTTGCACGAAGTAAGACTTGTGTATAGCATAATAATAAAACAGTATCTTTGTTTACTTGGTGGTGTATTTCAAAAGACATATTTATTGATAACTTTTACTTAACCACAAGAAACACATAATAAACACGACCTGGATTTCGATACATAAGTATCATCCACCTGAAGATGATACTTATGCATCGAAACCTGGGTTTTCAATTTAATTTTTCAATTCAATTTCAATTTTTTGTGTGTGTTTTTTGTGGGTAGGTAAAAGTTATCAATAAATATGTCTTGTGTATAGCTGCCTCATCCACACTACTCCCTTCATTAGGTACCCACTTTTTCAGCTAAGCCTCAACGGATTGTTACAGGACGATCTATTTATCTTTTGATATCTTGCATTGAGAAAAATGGATTTTTATTAACGAGAATGGAGAGCAGCGAGAGAGCAAAGTACATGAGAATTTCAAGCATAAAGAAATGAAGGGCAGCTCCAGAGTGTGGTCATCGAGGATTTCTCTTTGATATTCGAGTATTTTCTTATAAATCCATTGATTTGGATTAACACCATTGGGGCGCGCCAATGATCTGGTGGGGAACACCAATAGGAGAGGAAACAGACGGATCGAGCTCTTTTGAACTTCATAATGCTCAAAATATTCAAACATGGCGGGTGAATGTTTCGAATAAATTGCCATGAGAAAAATTCAACCTTGACCGGGAATCAAACTACGGACCTTTGGTTTGCCGAACCAATGCGCAGACCACTACGCTATCCAGGCTTCCAAATTCCCATGGCATTTTTGGTGGATACAAAGCAACTAGATCTTAGGCCCTTGCGGTCCATCAAAGATGGCAGCGCAGGGAGAAGAGGGATTCAAAGATGACACAACCAAGAGACAGTAACCTTCACCAGCACTTATGCCGTGCTCAGCCATTTGAAAATATTCAAACATGACGGGTGAATTATTCGAAGAAATTGCCACGAGAAAAATCCATAATGCTCAGTTTTTAAGGTGGCCGAATGAAGAAGGAATATAATTTCGCGAACTGAAATCACCCTAAGTGGTTAAGGATTGTTCAATTCTTCAAAAAGGGTGAAGTTCCCAATTCATCATTCACAGCAAGGCAAGTATCCAAGAGAATCGGAAAGAGGACATTCGCAAGGGATGGAATGATATGGTGACGGAAGGAATGAAGGGTCCTCTAATAAATGGTGGTAATTAATTTAGGACATTCAAAAAGCAATAAATGTATCTATATTAACTTTATTAAAAGTTGGTTCTGCCAATTTTTCGCTATCTTTCGGGAGAATTGTTCCCATGCATTTGTTCATTTATCAATCGGAATACATGACTGCATTCACAAGAATTGACTGGTAGTTTTTTAATGTTAACGTGAATAACTAGTGACAAAAAGCTATCCTCAAGCTACTTTGAAAACCGTGACATTACATTCTCTGCGTTTAAGCGCCGTTTGTCTTATGATAATGTGAAACAAACGACTAATTTTTCTGGTCAAAGTAAGACCTAAATGAATCATAGAATTTAACTGAAAAACTATATGATTCAGAAAGATATATATAAGCCCGAATATGATAAAATAATCACCAGATTCATTCGAGTTCTTTGGATTAAAAGAAATGTTATCTATTCAAATAGACCAGAAACTCACAGAAAATTCCTCTAAAATTATTAATATGCACTTTTAGATCTCCTTAATACCCAAAAGCATATACTTCACTGGTTAAAATAATTCATTAATGTTGCTTGATAATAAAGAAAACAAAATTGTAAATGTTTTCTAAAAATCATTATTTATTAAAATTTATATTGGATAATTTCAGAGCAAAAGGCCGTTGCATATGCAACGGTGATCAATCGTTTTAGCCAGTTGGGAAGAAGGGTGGAACTCTAATGGTTGATGAACTTTGAATAAATGGACGCGGGGCTTAGAAATTGATAAGAAACGTAGTAAGCGGCCGTATGTTACTTCGAAAAGTATCTGTCGTAAGCCCATGACTACCGTAGGTACACACCAATAATTATGATCTACTTTCGACTTTTTGATTGCTCGTGGAGTCATTTTACAGAGCGAAGAAGGAATAGAGAAAGAAGGGAAGGGGGGAAAGACGAAGGCCGAAAGAATTTGCTCGACAGAACGGTGAGGAAGCAGCCATTGGAAACAAGGAAGAGAGGAACACTTTCTGTACGAAGGCATTTATTAGTAATGAGGGGAATTCCCAGGGAGCTCGAGTCAAATGGTGAGGCTCCTATAAAAAAGACCCTGAAATGAATTAAGATAACTCCGTTAAGTCGTATTTTATGCAATACGTGGAGACAAGAGGCCACGACATAGGATGAACATAAAAAAACGAGGTTCCGTTCCATCTGTGAGCATTCCTACAGTCGTACCTTATACTCCCTAATTTTCCGAACGAAATCCTTTACAAGTGATTAATTTCTATTGATATGCTGAACAAAGAGTTTGCATATCTCCTTTCCTTCCAAATAACGCTTGATGTCCAGCGGGTAAAAAGTACACGAAGGTATTATCATCATCCAATTACTTCTCTCATTAAACTATGAAAGTATTTACAATGTGATTGAAAATGTCTCCCAATTCATAATTATCGGGTTAAACGATAAAATTAACTCGTACTGGGGAGATCCAACTAAAATAATACGAAAGGGAACAACTCCCAATCTAGAAGTAAAAAGAAACCAGCAGCTTATATACCATTTGCGGAATATTAATTTTTATACAAAAAAGGAGTCTTTAAAAAATATTCAGGCTCTGCTTAATTTTAATTGCTCTGAAATAGTTTCAAATTGATATGAATCGAGTTAACAAGACAAGTCTTGGTCTCGTGTTATGTTATTTTTTTCGTCTGGCAATTCAATCGGATGATATCTAAGGTAACAGGATATGAAGTACTAAAATAATAAGATAAATGTCGTAATATATTAGGAAGAAGAAGGGAGCAGCACCGCTCCATTAACACGGTGTCACTCACTAGCTTTGAGCAGTCGATTTACCAGCAGCGAGGGCTGTACCGCAAGAGTCCCTTTGGATTCCACAGATGCATATTCGAATCCCGGCGAGTCCAGACTGAATACACCCCGGAGCCCTTGTATTCACTTTATTATCCTCGAGGAATGACTTTCAGACGTCGAGTGGATAAATTAACATGTACAATGTGACTGCAAAGCGATGGGAGCACTTACTTGAATCCCTGGAATTCCTACTCGGCCTCTGCACTGGCATTCCAATTGGCCCCTTGCATGTCCCTGCGAAGAGAAGAGAGGAAATCAGCGATAAGTGTCTACATACAACTTAAAAATACATGTACTTCATCATGCAATTACCACCAGAAATACTAGTGGCGGGAGTAGAATTAGTTTGATTGAGGATTTCACTTTTTCAACTTCAAGCGACTCTGAGAAACATTAAACGAATATAGTTTCATTAATGACGCGTAACGTTAATTTTACAGAACTTTTATTTCCTTTAATTATCTAAGTATACAAAAATAAGGTTTTATCTCATTTATTAACTGTGCACGCTGAAAACGAATTCACATCCGAAACTTTGGCTGTAAATATGTCGGCGGTGATTAATTGATTGAACTATTAAAAGAAGCTTAAAATGCATACAAACACATACTGTTAAATTTATGACGAAATCTTTGTCCTATAATATCCAATTGCTTTAATTTATATCCTATGCACAGCATATTACCACAATTTTCCGCGGAAAATGACGGATACTGTTTTGGCAAATATAAAGTTAACTATTAAATTGAGACTGATATTTTGCATTCATTGGCAAAACGTTTTCTTTCTCAGTAAGGCTAATTTCATTGAATTATACGTAAAAAGATATTCCACTCAAACTGCTTTAAGGTGCGAGTCATGAAAAAGAGACGTATTAGGATAAAGCACATTAAGATAAGACGAAAAGGGATCTCCGTATTGACGCACGAGGGCCTCGTTACGTTTTGTCGTAGCCATTATCGAAGCGCGGGAAAAATCTGAAAATATCAAAGTGCGCAATTCATTATTCTTTTCCTCCATCATTATGTTGTAACATATACTGTAAAATATATGGAAGGAGGAACTATTGCCATATATATTATTATACGAATATAGTTCCCCTTTATATACATATATTATTATATGGCAATAGTTCCTCCTTAACAGCATCCAAAATAAAAATTGAAGCCTCGAGTAGTAAGATAATTCATTTTAAAAAGAACGTATAAATGTGAATAAGTGAATCGAATCGAAGTGCTTTTTCCTAGTAGTTAATTATATAGGAAATGATTCACGTGTATTCTCTTGATCTTAACTCTTCAGTCACCTGTAACTCTATGTGTTCCGAAGGTTGACACCATGCCAGGATTCGTATCCTGGACTACATTAATGAGACGGAAGTATGCATGTGATGACGTAACAATTGAAGCAACTTTTTAAACATCGAGACTTTCCAGGTAGAAGCTTTGATCTATCTCTCTCTAAAGGCATTAAACGTATTCAGAAATGAACTATATGTATGGGCATTAAATTAAAGTTGTTTGAGGCAAAATTTCACTGTCATAATCAAATTGGTCTTCATCTGAGGAAATATAATGACCTTTTTTTAAGTGCGCGTCAACCACTACAAACAGCTCACCTGCTGCACGCACACACACTTATTCATCTCATTGCTATCGCTCCGTCATTTCGAAAAAACTAGATTTGGACCAAAGTTCGTCGTCCTGGGCAAATTCAATATCGATCCGGCAGGGAGCTTCGGATGAAGTGGAGCTGTCATGCCCGCTTACATTTAAAGGGAAGGATTGGGAGCCGAGGGAAGGCTATAGGGCGTAACACTAGATAGGTTCCCCGACCAAATCGACTGTCTATTGCCTCTGTAATTAGTTCAAAGCTCCTTGATGATATTCTATTTTATATAAAGGTGAAAATGTGAAGTTCTTTGTACCGGGCGATTCAAACGTAAAAACAGAGGTCGGGTGACGGCAAGAAAATAGCTCGGTCGTACAAGAATCATCAATTCTTTTCCTTATTCTGTTCCAAAAATGCTGGAAAGGCTGTCCAAGCGGCGAAGAATTATTTTAGCAATAATATAACCGAAACTATCAACATGAGTTAAGTACATTTTGAAACAATAATATAGCACAAAATGATATTTCTCACGGATAAATAAAACTGGTGATAATTTACTCCTTCATTACAAACGGCAGAAATCATTAATAAATGACTAACGCAAGAAATCTAAGTATGAACTCAATATTTTCAGGTGAAACTTGTAGAAAATAAATTAAAACTCAATCAAAAGTTCAACTTGGTTATTTTCAGAATACGAGTGACAGATTACCGGTTTCATCGCATAAGCGATGCCCTCCCAGCTTCCAACTTGCCCGAGGACATGCGATGAAATCAGTCGTCTGCCGATAAATCCATCGAGAAAATTACTAATTTAAAATATTTATTCAGCGACATTGATGAACTGTTCAGGCTTGCAATGGAGATTTACTGACATATCACATGTTAGCGACCGTATTGTGAGGAAACCTCTGAAAAACCCTTGGACGGAGTTTATAGCCTCCAAATGACAACTGAGAATACATTCACGGGATTCAGCTCACGTGCAGAAAATCATCAAAGCCTCTCCATCAACACATGCACTCACTTCGTCGAGCTCGCAAATGTTGCCCGTGCTATGCCGCAACCCGGGATACTTTTGTGAAATCCCGGTTGCAGCTGCTATACGAACCAAGGGGCAGCGATTTGTTTCGCGAGCCTCTGAGGCGTCGTCTGAAGACATGATAAATACGCGAGCGAGGATATCAAGGGGCGCAGCTGAGCAAAAAACTACGGTTCCGCTCGACGCTATTTCCGAGAAACGCGAGGGAAAAAAGAACAAGGCAAAAAGAAACGCCACAGCATCGCGAAATGCGTTCGCCCGTTGCTAGAGGAAGTTGCGGTAGGTTTGGGTTCTTCTCGTTTGATCGACAGCCTATCTTGACCCTCGACCATATTTCTCTCCTCACGTATCACGCGATATCGCATGCTAGCAATGATATCCCTTGTTCCCTCCTGCTTCCAAATACCATGAAGGTTACACCACACCCACGATTTAAAAGGGTCCCAAGGATAAAGCGACTTACCATTAAGATGGCGATTCTCTGTATTCGTGGGATGTGATTTAGGAGCAAAAGGTGATGCTTTCGGGTTTGGCATTCATTAGCCTTTACCCGATAATACTGCTCGCCCAAATATTCGGAAAACCTTCCTGTGTGACCCAAGTGATCAACAGATGATTTCTTCCCGTACCACACTCTGCTGCCGTCCACTATTTCCCTCAAAACTCTAATTTTCTGAATGATTACAGCCTTTCCCGGTGAATGCTATGGAGGAGGATTTCTTGGGTTTCCATCCGGGTCAAAGGAGTTATCTCCGACATGTTTCGGCAGCTTACTCCGCTACTGTCTTCAGGGATGAGGTTCCATCCGGGTCAAAGGAGTTATCTCCGACATGTTTCGGCAGCTTACTCCGCTACTGTCTTCAGGGATGAGGTTCATCCCTGAAGACGGTAGCGGAGGAAGCTACCGAAACATGTCGGAGATATCTCCTTTGACCCAGACGGATACCCGAGAAATCTACCTCTAATTTTCTTTTTGCTGTTTGTGACGAGTAAAAAGCGAATAACCTTGTTCTTTCATCCTACTCCACAAAGCCCCCTACTTTGACACTATGTGGCCGTTGAACACAGCCATGTACATTTTTATTTCCCCTGCGAAGCGTAAACGCCACCTCCTTCCATATCCTCGAGCAACTCTCGTCCCCTTGCTTTTCCTCGCTGCTCATTTCATCTACCTATTCGGACACACCAATCCTTAATCACAGGCATTAAGCATTCTCCTATTTGCATCGATGACAGAAGTTTCTGAACCAAATAACCAGAGTTGACCTCCTCCTTTCCTCTAACTCAACCATCAATCTGGGTTCGCACACGTCTCCTAGTATAAGCTCTTAAATAAGCTCCACGTCTTCGCGTCTAAGAGCTTCAGCCGTAACTCAGTCCTTACATATCATGGAATTAAGGATATATCTCTGAATTGTACAGAAACATCTAAATCAGAGTAAAGACTTCAAGTTTCATAGAAAGTTTAGTAAAGTTAGGTTATTCCCTAAGGTCTCCCCAACCCTTTTTCTTGTAAACTCGCCCCAGTCAAAGTTTTCTTTTGTTCAGTTCCAGAAGGTCACTCAAGCAGGAAAAATTGGCTGGGGCAGGAATGCATCCTTCGACTGGAGTCCAACCGAGGGAAGGTTTTATTTAGAGATGGGTCGAATAGCATTTTTCTCGGATTCGAATATCTAATATTTTTTCTAATATCTCACTCAAATATCGAATATACTAAATGAGCGTTTTTTTAAAGAAGATTATAATAACGTGGAAGATTTAAAGATTTAATTATTGTTAGTATTTTACTGCGTTAATCAAAAACCTTTAATAAAATAAAGAAGTTAAAATTATTTTAAAAATCGAATTTGTAAAATTTAAGCGTCATAATGCAACGAGGAATCAAAAAAAAGACCGACCAACCAACCTCGCGAGCGTTTGAAAATTCATTCATTTGCTTTTTCCTGTAATTCCCCTGAAGTTATTATGGATTATATATATATTAATACTTACTTAACTTGAAAGATGAAATTTTGTTGGAAATATTAATTAATGAATTTGTACCAGCCAAATCTGGTATACCAAACGCTTTGTAACATGTAAGACCCAACCGATGATCGCGAATTAAAAAAAACACTACAGTCGATTCGTGTAACATATTCGAGAGGGTGAAATTATTAATTTGCGTTTTCGAATATCGAATAGTGAAAATAGCTCATTATTCGGGGTGTTCGAGAATTCGACTATTCGAGCGTCCCATCTCTAGTTTTATTCACGCTGCTTGTGGACTGGCGAGAGAGAGGTGAGTTTGGTAGGATGTTTGAGGTTGCATTAGAGCGCGAGGCCACTCGGAGTCACTTGCTTCACCATGTAGAGAGCATCGCAGGGCAACGTAGTAATTGCAAGGTTGCGTGAGCAACGTCGCCGAAGAGTGCGGGGGTCCGTCGTTCTTTTGTCCGGAGGCATGGAGGAGAACGAGAGATTGCATGTCTTATGATGCAAAAGAGCGACGCAGCCGCACTCCTCCTGTGATAACGAGAACAAGGCTCATGAAACCTGTCGGAAATTATTAATTCATTCTTCCTTATCATTGCCTTACCACTCTGTAGATATTTGTTGACACAGAAGAGACAAAAGTAGGAGATGGACGATGAATTCCTTCTATTTCACCGAATTATTTCGGTAATTTACAAAATAATTGGTTTTAAAGTACCTGGCGCTAATTTTGAAAGTTATTTGATTTATAATATTTTGTGGACGAATAACTGTTACTAATACCACTTTTTTATTTAAGTTAAGCGACCCGGGACTAAACTGATTCGTCTAAAAAATCTTCTTAGAAAACCGGGATTAAAGGGAGTTATTCACCAACAAAACATTATAATGGAATACCACAAAGTTAAAGATGAACTAGTATATTTTATTTGATTTCTTTTAATGAAAACATTGAAGCATTTAAAAAAAATAAAAAAAATTATTCCATCTATAAGTAAAATGGCCTTTGTATAGTATATGTATACCATGTGATGCGATAAATATAGTTTCGCCAATACCTAGATATATAACGAAAATATTTCAAAATTAGCAAATACTGTCGACATTTAGCCTCACAAACCTTTATTTAGCGTTACGTGAATTAACCGTACTTTCTCTTTTGAGTGTGAATACCTGGGTTTCACATTTTTCGAACTAACAAACAATTTTTTAAAGGTTCAAATGGCGGTTGGTTTACCCATGGTTTCATGATGGCTAACTAAATTTCCACGGGAGTTCACGGAAATATTTTTCAATCATCTCTCCACCAAGCCACGCAAGGATTCAGTTAAAGACATCGTTCACCCAATCACAATGCAATAGACAGCACACCGGCAACCCATGCGTCACAGATATATTTACATCTACATAATACCCTGCAAGTCGCCGCATGGGAATGTGTTCACCAGCCGTGTAAGGTGTAAGTTTCTAGAGATGAAATTGTGACATGTATTATAGAGGTGTATTTAGTGGAGCTCAATTTTTATTGTAATCGCTTATTGTTCGCGGAAAGAACGAGAATCTGTTCGGCAGTGTATCTTTCTTATTTTATCGCATCTGTTGGACCTAGAGATGTAGTGAGGAGTCGCGATATTATTCTTTGTGTCGCTCTGAAAAATATCAGTTCTGAATTTATCAAGCAACCTAATGCCTAGCGTGTAGCCTCCGAGTCTCTAGGGGCTCCCAACTTAATCCCTCTCAAAGTTGTAAGACACTATATGTACGCTTGTAGCAGTTTTTAACAAAGATCGGTGCTTTCCTTTGTATTTTATTAATGTTTGTGATTAAATCTATTTGACCAGGGTCCTAATGCTCGCGGCGTATTCGAGGTGTGGCTCAACCAGAGCGAAGTAGTATCTCTCTTTGACTTTTTCATCCGAGGACCTTCCTAATATACGTTTAACAAAACCTTGTTTCTTTAATGCTGCGCCACATATGTTCTTTATGTGAAATCCCCACGATATATAGATAGTATGCACTCGCGTCACCAATATGTCCATAATCAGATACATCTATGGTCTCCTTGTAATGTTTTTGTTCCTCGAGGAAGAGGTTGAGTCGGATCACGTGATCGCTCGGGTGAGCGAGAGAGAGAGAGAAGGGGAATGCAAAGAAAGAATGGATAGTGGCCTGAGAGTGCTCAATGGAAACTGGCTTTGCCTTTGGAATGTGAGAATCAAAATCGCGGGATTGCTAACTATGCACTAGGGAATAAGTTCCAAGGCAAGTATTTGCGAGCAACTACGTTTGAGATTTCCATCATAAGGCGCATGTTCACTGAGCACAGCTGTGAATGGTGAAAATATGAAATTTGTGAAGCACACCCCGTATCTTAATGTTTGAAAATTAGATCATACGGAGATGCTAGATTAAAAAATATGGATTAAACAAAGGCTATAAACTGTTACATATGGGCAATTCTCTGTAAACTCGCAATGGCCCATACAGACGATGTCCTGGCATATTATTTTAGTATTTTAGTAAAAATATAATACTATTGCTTGGGAAAGTAATTATTACTGTTGTTACATATTAGGGCCAATTGAATTTGTAGGAATTTTTCAAGTTATTTACGATTTTCTGATAAAACATGACAGGGGACTGTTAGGTTCAACAAGGGACTGTTTTGAACGTGACAGGGGACTGTTAGATGAGACAGAGGACTGTTTTATATAGACGTAAGTCATATTATTAGTATCAATCATTTATTATTTTTATACTTCTTCTATCTTCTATCTAACTTCACACTGATTTCGTTTCATTTCACGCCAAACAACGTTTGTAAACATAACAGATATTTTCTATAGTAGCTTTGAATTTTTGGCAGAGTACTGTTTGAAAAAACTCCGGACAACATTTACATGACATTATAAAAGTTAAAAAATACGTAACTGGACCTTGTTTTATGAAAAAAATATAATTTACTTATTCTATTCTTAGATATTAATTGCCAAACTGATATAGTATTAATAACTTTTTTTTTTAATATTACCTCTAAGTGGGAATTCTGGGTATGGGACAGCCAGGGGACTGTGTTTTTAAGGCTTTGATAATTTCTAGAAAAATAGGTAAAATATTTGTCGTTCTAAATACTGCTGTGCTATAAAGTTTTAGTCTTTTATTTAAATAAAGAGTGATATTTATTTTATTAAATTTTATAATTTAAAACAAAAACGGTTCGGACAGCCATTTACGAGTTTACAGAGAATCGCCCATATATTGCCATGAGCTCAATTAATATTTACGGAGATGATAATACGCTTAAAAAAAACCATATTTAGTTGTGAGTAAAAATTTTCGCTAGATATAATGTTTACGAGAATTGATTAAATGAGCAGCTGAAATCGGAAATCAAAGACTTTAAGCATAGACAAGGTAAACCGTAGGTGGTGCTTATGAAATCATAATAAATAAAAAAAACTCCGTTTTACCCTTTTACCGCTCTCAGATATTTGACATATATATATGTGACAGTCGTCACCCAGTTTTTCCCAAAGTCATTCGGTATCCTTCTCTTCTGCTCATCTACGATCTACTTCTCGATCTCCTTCCTTAACTGCCGCTTGCCAGCGAGAAGATTATATGACAAGAGTACAATGTATTCATACGCATTAATCCAGCAAGAGTACAATGTATTCATACACATTAATCCAGCAGTGCAATAGAGTCTGTCCCATTTTAAGTGAATTTTTATTCACTAATCAACCATTTCTGATGCCCTTATATTAATGTTAACGCTATAATAATGTATCATCAGTGAGCACGTTGCCTACTTTCCCATCTGTCATAGTCTAGTACAATTTGTGCCCAACCATCAATGGTTGTCCATAGCGCATCCCCGATGTTGGCAGGAGATGAGACTTCTTCATCTAACCGTAAAGTTTACCCAAAGACTTCCTTTTTAATTCATTTGATAGTTTCTTATTAATACAGTGACGCAAAAACACCGAAGATAGGATGGTCGAGGGTTTTGTCGCAAAATTACTTTCATATCATCACATACAGTTTTAAACAAATGCAGGAGCAAGGCGGATGCAAGAGAGAGGTGATTGCCGCCCAAGTGGGGATTCTATGTCACCTGCTTATAGATACCGCTATCACCGCTATTACCATCCAATCCTCACTGCAATACGAACACCAAGCCAAGGGTATGATAAGTAAACAGGATCAAGAAATATGAGGAGTCAATTCATCGCCTGAATATAATGGAACTGTTTCCGCTGATAGCGGGTATTTAAGCGTATCCTTATTGTCTTAGATATTGATTATTCACTATTTTATATTTATGTTGTCGTATTATTATAGTAATAATAATTATATTGATGAAGTTATTATTTGGTTCACTCGGCAGTCACTTATCCGCTCAAAGCCGGCGCGGCAATCACTACTAATGGGTTGACAAGTGGATATATTGACATCCAAAATGTGTGGAACGGATTTACCAGGGATTCCAGAGTTTGGGTTTCAATTATTATTATGATAATAGGATAATATAAACGGATATTTGTATATAACTATATAATATTTGTACAAAATATATGGGAATTTGTCTTACTCAGCTATAACTTCATCTCTTAAACTATAACTTATAGTATGGATTGTCATGAAACAGAATATTTCTTGCTTCTCAGACATGTTTTTGTGTTGATTTAATGAATTTAGAAAAATCGACATTTGTCGCCCTGGATCAGGGATCGAGCCTTCGATGCTTCGGACGGCTTCAAAACGGGAAAAACAAGATGATGCTGGGGTTCACTTCAAATCGCAAACTTCGCCCTCTGAAATAAAACACCGTGACCAACAGACAATGGTCTCCCTTCCAGCAACGGTTGGTTATTTGCGATCACATAATTGTTGGGATCCTCCGTGGCTTCGAGTGTGTCTCCACCAGTCTAGGAGGCGCGGAAGTCGGCGGAGGATTAGCGGCGGGAAGCAGAAGAGGGATCTGAAGTTGGCTGAGGCGCAGAAGGGAGCGGAGAGCGGGGCGGAGGACGCACCGCATGAAATTGACAAAGGAGCATCGGTATGCGCATGCGTGGATGACACTGGCGAAAGAGAAACAGATGAAGATAGAGCCACGCCCAAGCGCGGTGTGAGCGCCGGACGGCGGGATTTTGGAAAGAGCGGAATCTGAGTGCACAAGCGGTTTAATTGCATTTGCCTTAAGCTTTAAAGGCTGAACGGTAACAATCAATACGATTCGAATGAAATACGTGCGAAGAATGAATATTTAAAGATTCCCAGAGGGCCGAAAAAAATATGGGGAACGATCGAGATCCAATGCCAATCCAATTATTACAGCGTTTGATTCGTTTAGAATTTGGATGAATAAAAGGTACTATATACATGCATTACATCTAAATCTACAAAATACCCCGCGAGCCGCCGCATGGGCGTGTGGTAGGGGGGGGGGGTCAGGTCACCAGCTGTGAAAAGGGGTAAGTTTTTTTGGATATGAAATGGTGACATGAATTATAGGAGTGTATTTAGTGAGCTTAATTTTTATTGAGATCGCTTATTGTTCGCGGAAAGACGAAGTTCTTGTACCTATCTGTTTGGCAGTGTATCTATTATATTTAATCGCGTCTGTCAGACCTAGAGATGTAGTGAGGAGTCATGATAATATTCTCTACGTCACTCTGAAAAATATCAGTTCTGAATTTATCAAGCAACCTAAGCCTATCGTGTAGCCTCCAGGTCTCTAGGGGCTCCCACCTTAATCCATCTAAAAGTTGTGAGACGAATTAATTATGAACATTGAACGAGCGAGCAATTTCCAAAACCTAATGCTCGAACGAAACGAACCACAAGACGATCCAGGTGAAACATTGATCACAGAAGAAAAACAACACAAAATGGAATGGTTAATGTGAGCTTATTATCATAAATTAAAATAAACAATGTTTGACTTGATACATATATTTAAATAATAAAACGTAGTAGATGGAACGAAATAGAACGAGTCATTTAAAGATAAATTATTTTAAATGGAAACCGAAAATCGAGGCATTCTGTGTAGCATTTGCAACAAGGTTTTTTTTTCCAAATTTCAACTATTTATGATTTTGAGTCTCAGTGATTAATTTATTTTTATAACTACTTGCAAACAAATAAATCGACGAAATATATTTGCAATGACCGTATTTCGCCGCATAATCGTCGCAGATTTGACGCTAATTTTATTCGCTAAAAAGTAGGGTGCGACCGTTATGAGGGAATATAAAAAAAATAAAATTTCGCTATTATTTATTATTTAGTTTATTATTATTATTATTACCGGTATTAGTTCTACATAGGTCGTTTATGACGCACTTAACTGCCCTTATTGCAAAGCTAGGAGCTCATGAATAGGAGGCGTACATTAAATACAATGCATTAAAATTTAAATACATTTTTATTTTATTTGATTTTTTATTTGATTTTTTATTATTTATTCATATTTATAAATTATATATATATTTATAATATATTTTTTTAAATATAGATATATATATAAATTATTATTTTTTTATAAATATTAAATTTTTAAAAAATAAAAAAAGACTACAAATCGACACTATTTTCTTCCTGTTTAGCTGTATTTGTGAATGGCAGGAAGGAATTTATGTCAGGTAGAGTGCAAAATTTGACAAAATTTTCCTTTTACAGCCAGTGTCGTGACGAACAAAATTAAAATGCGACGATTATGCGATGAAAAGTTGTTAACTAATTTTTGGACTGAAAAAGTAGGGGGCGACGATTATACGGTGAAATAGGGTTCTTTTATCAATCAGCGTGCGTGGCGCTCTGACACGTACGTAGTACGACTGTCAACCGTTTCACATATTTCAAACGGCATAAAATCGCAATATTTAGTGAGAATTTTGTGTTATTCAAATTGCATCTATGCACAAATCCAAAATCTGATGCGGATTAAAGAGTGATTAAACTTGATTTACAAATTTACACGAGGCCATATTCGTCGTTAAATTGGTTAGATTAAACGATATTTTCACGAGAAATTAGGAAATCAATCCAGAGCATAACAATTATTAAATATGCAAGGGAAAAGCCTACAAAGAATATTAAGAAGTAATAAAGACTTGTAATAACCGGCATGCATTGTAACTGGTTCTGTGTTGCGTTGGGTTAGAAAAATATTCAACCAATCTTAGATTGAGAAGCGAATCAATCCCTCCGGCTCGATCCAAGGCAAAGAAATATTAATCAAATGTTCACGGTTTTCCATTTCTCTTGAAGGCAAAAGTGTAAGGATATCGTCTACATATATTGCTGCACGAACTCCAAGATATATAGCAATAGGAGATGACGCAAGGTGACCTAGAAACGCAACTACAGGCTGGAGAGCGTTTTGCGTACGAGTGTCGCGACAGAAAAGGGAACCGCGTCTCCGGGTGTGGAAAGTAAAAGGCTGGACGGAGAGATGGCACCACCGTACGTTCATTCCCAAACCCTTATTCGCGTCCATACCGGTGAGGTCCCCAGCTTACTCTTACATTTAACGAGTCTCCTCCTATTTTCCTTTGTTCTCACAAGCATCAGTGAACTCCTGAGTGTCCTACGATGAACAATATTGAAATATGTTCGTAAAAAATGCATTCCGTCTTGAGAATGAAAAAAAATATTCTAAATGTATGTTACGAAACCTCATTTATGTTTGTTCCTAGTTTATCCGGCACAATTATCACACACCTCCCACAGCTTGCAACAGTAACGATTCGTGATCATAGCTTCATTATATTATTTAAACTCTTTACATGCTGAGACACGATCTATCAAAGTAGTCAAATCAAGACCCACAGAATATCATTTCACATACAAGTACCAAATTTTCAGGCTTTATGATGAGACTTTAAAGGATTTACGTCATGTTTATTAGCATATTTATAGACGTGACAATACATACTTCAGGCTTTAGGATACGGAAACACATAAGAATAATAAAACTTCACTGATACGATTGAACTGAATACGTGTTTTACGATAAATGGTAGTGATGTATGCAGTCTGTGATAGATATGAACAAATATAATTGGATGAATCTTCTTACGCAAGCAATCCCAAGGCCATCGGATTCCTATATAAGTGTAAGCCACCCAACCATTTGTTCCTGAAGACGGCATGACATGCTGAAACCCGGGTCGTTTCCTTACAATAAAGCGTGGAATAACAACCAAGTGTTTTTTTATTATCAGAATGAATGAGGCGTCATCACCTATTTCCAGCGTAAATTTATTTTGAGTGCATTTATATCAGCGTAAATTTATTTTCAGCGTGATTAAGTAAGGAAGGGTGGATAGAAACAAGGCGTCGGCATTAGCCTGCTCTTAACGAAAGGCGCCAAGGGGACCACGGCTTAACGTCTCGTCTGACAGACGGAGTACTGTACTTGAAGTGCCCTCCACAAGACACTCAAGTAGGGATCGGGTTCCTCTGAAAAACTTCCGCCTCCGCAGGGATTCGAGCCCTGGCCGCCCGTATGGTAGGCGAGTACTCCAGCCACCACACCAACCCAATCCTCTTGTTACTAAGGTCACCGAATGAAATCCACTTTAAACCCACGTCCGGTAAACCTGCCCTAAAACCATTTGTCATTTGCTGAAATACTACTTTTAAACCCCGGTTATAAATTTTCACCTTTCTTACCAATAAAACTCACAGATCACCCTGTTATATACTGCTTATGAAAGATATCACTGCAAGGACGATTATGTGAAAGACTTTCAGAAACTTTACTTACTTACTAACTGGTAGAGAAGGTTAAGTATCGTGAAGTAACTTTACTTACCTTACGGTACTTAACCTTTTGTACCGGTCTGTGTCGTTGTTTATTGAAAATATGCAATTAAACAAGAAATAGTTTTGACCAGTACATAAATTTAAGTACCGTAAAGAAAGTAAAGTCACTTTACGGTACTTAACCTTCTGTACCGATCAAAACTATTTCTTGTTTAATGGCAAAAAAAAACGACACGGATATTCCTTTCCCCAGTTTTAATAAAAATCTTTGTGGACTCCTTGGAACATAAACTAATCATATCTAAACGCTCCATTTAGGGGAACAAATATAGGCATAATATGCTTATGGACAGGTAGATTAAGGCAATTAATCAATTCGATCCACTTAAAACTCGCTCTATAACTTAATTTTAGTTCTAAATAAATTACAATAAAAACTAAATTAATAGAAATTAATTAAAAAAAATAAATAGAAAAAAAAATAAAAAAACACTCAAAATAAATTTACGCAGGAAATAGGCGATGATCGCCTCATTCCTTCAATTAAATTTGTTCATGTCTATCACAGACTACATACATCACTAACATTTATCGTAAAACACCTGTTCATTCAGACGCCATAATCCCCAATAGTTCACTCGACAATAATACACAAGCTTGTAGCAATAAATTTTATACTTAACAGGTTGGTGACCATCTCGATTCACGAAAATCAATATCAAGAAGAACTGGGCTCAATAAAAACAACAGTTCACCGCAACGAATACAGCTAACATTTCCTGGGCACATAATTGAAGGAGATCTTTATTTTCAAATTCATTGGGTTTTCATCAAAACTCAATAAATCTCCCAATAGGCAAACAAAATAAGTAGTTATTAACTCCCTTCTCTATGCCATATCGACCACCTAGTGGCTGGGCGAATGCCTGAAAATGATATCGAAATTTATTTTTACGACTTTGTAAAGTTAGGCAAATAACGTTTCAAATCTGAAAACCAAAAAGGCGTGCAATACTGAAACGGGGTTTATTTATTTTAGTGTGGAGACTGCAAAGCAGTTTATATCGTTTAAAGGAGAAGAAAATTTACTACCACAGTAAATAAACGTAAACTGTGTTAAAAATTATGACGTCGCACGTATGCGAAACATATGATAGAGACTGGAGATCGAAGAAAATTCATCACACAAATTTTATACGACAACAAAAATGGCTTTAAGGTAGTCCGAGCGAAATATCATTTTACTTATAAATCAATAAATTTGGTCTCATTTTTAAAGAAAAATATCTCACCTATACAATGACACCAAAAATTCTACCCCCTACGACATTACTTTTTGAGATATTTGCCAAAAAATACCAGCCATTTTACATGGGAAATGGTACGTGCATGCACTCCAGAGAGACATCATTTACAAAATGAAGTATTTATAACACGTAGATGTCGTAAAAAAACTAACAGCGTGTAGTTTGTATGTTCTCTCAACTATATTTGACAATAAATCATATTGTCACCGCAGTAAATTCTTCGGGATCACAAAAACTCTTCCGTTTTGATGAAGTTTCAAACGTTCCGCTTGAAAAAAATGAGTCAAGTTGAAGCCTTATTTAGATATTTTTATTTAATTACAGACAATATAAAACTATATTATTGCACCATTAATTATGCAATAGTTAATTTATATTTCTTACAGCTGGTAAAATTAAAACTTATAATTCGAATATGGTCTCTATTATGACTAGGGAACTATCTCGCTCGGACTACATTAAACTTGATTTTTGTAGACTTTTGGTGTTACTAAACAACGGTGGTCACTTTGTATTGTCCACTACTATGAATTTAAAGGTTCCACGTTGGCCTCAATTTTATAATATCCCACTTTACACCACAATCCAATACTGACCTATATTCAATCGTGCCCTTCCACATCGACCTCCCCCTCCTCCTCATATATCTCGATTCACTTCCTTCCCCTTTTTCCGATTCCTCGACCAACTCTGCCTCGTTCCACTCCTCCACTCCGCTTCACTCCTCATGTCTCCTTAAAATTACTTTTGCCTCCGAGACTTCGACTGGATTTTGTAGAGTTTTGATATTTAGAGTTTCTCGTGAAATGCTGAGGCCCATTTCAATTATCGTGACTAATTATGAGTCACAAATGCATGAAGTATCCTAGACAGAATTTTCTAGGATCTAGTGAAACATCGATCGTTGAGTAAAGCGTTTCAAACTTTTTATGCGCACGTTTTCCCATTCAGCAAATTTTAAATAGAAACTACTCCACTGCCTCGAGGGTCGCAACTGACGCATAAAATGAGGTACATATTACTAACCACGATGAGGTGCACATTACTAACCAGTTACCATTTTGACGAAGAAGAAAAAGGGACGTAGATGTGACATTCCCTCGAACGATCAACTTGAAAGGGATTAGGTAATTCGAAGGACCCACTTTCCGTAAGGATGATCAGAAGAATTTCGGTAATTAAGTAAGGAGAAATGTGATCCAATAGCTGACATGATCATAAAAACTTGGGTTAACCGATACACCGGACGGGACACATCGCGTCTTCCAAAACCGGCGATGAACATACGTACTCACTGACTTGAAAAATGTCTACCAGAAGTGGAAATCGAACAAAGAATCTTCCATACGAATGCGCATATCACCGCACTATTCATGTTTCCTATTCGCCAATACTACTTTGGAGGATATCAAGGGCATTAGATGTGACATTCCCTCGGACAATCAACTTGAAAGGGAATAGATACTTCAAAGGACCCACTTTCCGTAAGGATAAATTCTGATACATCATTCCGTTGTCTCGGGCGTGACTTCGTGGAATTTGCTTAACATTGTATATGAAAATTATAACTTAGTTATTCCACATAGATTTATTAGCAGGACGACCTAGGTTTCGACGAATTTGAAAGTTATTCAACTTTCTGTTACATCACTTATGATGTGATCAGACGATAATCGCCGGTCACGGCAGCAGTGAAATATCTCGATGAGAACACTAAGAAATTGCCCAGGGAAAAATCCACCTGAACCGGAAGTCGAATAATGGACCTTAGTATTGCTAGGGTCGCAAACTATCACGCTGCCTTGGATTCCCAATTGGGTATTTTCCACGTATTTCAATCTTTTGATTTTCTGATTCTGGAACTTAATTTATTCATTCGGTTAGCAGTTTTATCATCAAATTGTACTACTTTAGTTTTTAAGAGCTAAAGAAAGTTGAAGGTTACGGAAATTCCCGAGCACGCTCCGAAAACAACCGAGTGACCTATGACGTCATTTTCGCTGTTTCCATGCAGACGCAAATGTTTTCTCCCCCCACCTCCTAACCCCCTCGCAAATCCCTCATTCAACCAACTTCACTCATTCTCTGCCGTCTCGGCCGCATGCTATATACACTCTTCCACACCCGCTTCTTAAATACAAATACCCTTCGCAACTGCCGAGTCATTAGTCAGTGAGCATCACGCCGTTACACGGCTCGAAGCGAAACAGGAAAACCTCTGCAAAAAAAGGTTGCTTCACTTTGTTTTGCTATTAAACTCTCTTGCGCGACACAATTGGAAGTCGGACAATTTCGGTGTCGCCGGCTTCCCACGCGGAGGGTTTGCATTCGAATCCCGATCGCAGCGGTCCACGTTTAGTGGATATCCGATTTCTACTGGGCAGCGCTTTGAGGAGCAATCTTTCAAGTCAAGCTCTCCTCCATGAAGTGGGGCGTTTCTCCCTTGAGCGTTTCCTCGCGCAAGGGGAGGCTAGTAAATTACTTTCCTCCTCGTTCGAAACACACCTCACTCCCTCGACTACCTGAGATACGTAATGACGATGAATTTTCATTCCTTGGACACTTCTGAATAAGAGATAAGAATTAACGTTATTATGATCCAATAATGGCCGACACATATGTATTCCATAGGTTTATGGGACCCATAAACCATGGCAACCATTCAATAAGTGTTGTTGAAACATTTGATAAATTTATTAGTTTCATAACTTTTAGTATGTTGTTATGAGTTCCATAAGTAGCCAAGAAGGCGGAAGCGCAATGAACTGCTTGGAGACTTAATTACTTGATAAATGAGTAGTTTTGAGACAAATGACCAGTTTATTTACTCTTACCGACTAATTATTGTGCGCATTAGCAATTACTCATAGGCTAAACTTGCATAAATTTTACACGGCGGTAGAAGATTAAATCTAATATTTGAAGCTATTGATAAATTGTTATGGTAACAAGCTATTCTTAAATAAGTTATGTAACTAGTGAATGCGTTTCTGCAACCTGAATATTTAATGAGATCTATAACTTCATGAATCTCATTACTATTGATTCCAACCTACTATTACTATTGAAGGTACCAGCCACAAGAGAAATAAAAATTTCGCTTAAGTAGTCAATTTTGTTAAATTACCGCACAGTCAATATATTTTTTCATACTTTGGAAGCTAACTGCTTTGATACAGCGGAAAAGTTTGGAATACAATGGTGACGAAGCAAAAGTTTCTGATGAATTTGGTAATGCTATGGCATTGAGGAATGAATATTGAATGTACAGACCGACGAACATGAACGTACATGCGTCTACGGAGCATGCGCCAATTAAAATGAGTCCGAGATAGAAGCGTGGAAAAAGGTACTTTTGACGAAAATCTTCCGAAGTAATTGAGGAAAACCTGTTGGAGACATTTTTGAGACAATAGGCACCGAAAGCAATAAAGGAAGAAACGAAAAGTAGGAAGAATCGACAATAAAGGCTTCAGATGAAATGCTTACAATTAGGGACGAGTCGATTCCAATTTTTCTCGATTCCGATTCTTTCAAATCGATTCCCGATTCTCGATTCCGATTCCAATGATTCTCATTCTTGATAACAGGTGAGATATTGATATATCAGTAGCGTACGGCTATTATTTAAATTCGAGTATTGGCTGAAATAAAATAACATAGACAATTAAGTCGCTCAAAAAGTATGTTCATTAACAAATAGCAAATATATCCTCAGCTTATTGAGGTAGATAAAAAGTACAAATTTATAGCCTACACACAAAATTACTGAGACAAATATAATGTGATAAATGAAATTTGATTTGAATATTTATCCATCAGGAATCGATGGAATCAACAATCGACTTTAGGCGATCGATTTTCGATACCGATTCTAATCATGAGAATCGAGAATCGACATTTGTATTTGACTCACCCTTACTTATAATACAAAATGAAGGGTTTCAAATTGAGGACTGATGAAGGAATGAATCGATTGGCGGTCATGAGGACTCCAGCAAACCACTCTGCGGATTTATGACCAGTACATTGGTGGTGATCGAATTTTCCGGTTGCTGCGCCTTCATTTGTTCATCGCGGAAATATTCACGAGGGCGGCGGTGGGTCCTGTACATTTGACAAACTCCCGCTGCAGTGGAATCCGCGCTTACGAAGACCAAGTGTCGAGCGCCTCGGGATGGCAGAAAAATACAACATCACCACCATTCGAATGATGAGCCAGAGCCAAACTAACGCCGAGTGGAATCCAAATAATTTCCACTAACCTGGCACCCTGGGGGAAAGTAGAGGACGAAGGAGATGAAGAAGTTGGCTCAGCCGAAGGAAGATGCTCGCGGGCCAAATGCGGAAAGAAGATCGCACAAAACTTGTTACTCAAATTATCTACATCTACATTATACCCTACGAGCCGCCGAATGGGCGTGTGGCAGTGGATGTTAAGTCACCAGCTGTGTAAGGGTGTAAGTTTTTGGAGATGGAATGGTGACATTTATTATAGGAGTGTATTTAATGAAGCTCGGTTTTTATTGTGAACGCTTACTGTGCGCGTAAAAGGAGTTTTTGCACCTATCCGTTCGGCAGTGTATCTCTCTTATTTTATCGCGTCCGTCAGACTTAGAGAGGTAGTTGGGAGTCATGATAAAATTCTCTATGTTGCTCTGAAAATTATCAGTTCTGAATTTATCAAGCAACCTAAGCCTAGCGTGTAGCCTCAGAGTCTCAAGGGGTTCCCACCTTAATTCCTCTGAAAGTTGAGAGACACTGTATGTACGCTCGTAGCAGTATTTAACGAAGCGCGCTGCTATCCTTTGTATTTTATAAATGCTTTTTGTTGAATCTGTTTGTCCATGGTCCCAAATGCTCGCGGCGTATTCGAGATGTGGCCTAACCAAAGCGAAGTAGTATCTCTCTTTGACTTTTTCATCCGAGGACATTCCTGTAAAACGTTTAACAAAACCTAGTTTCTTTAAGGCTGCGCCACATATGTTCTGTATGTGCAATCCCCAAGATATATCAGAAGTTAAGGTAATTCCAAGATATTTAACTGTATCTGAAGACTTCATGTTATCTAGATGACGCTCAAAGCGAGAGAGATTGCTGTATTCGTCAGTTTGACCAAATTAATTCAGTTTATTGGAAATTGTATTAACAGAAGTAAGGAAAAGTAACAGGGGAAAGCTAATTGTTAAGACCCCTCTCCAAAAGTACGACAAATAAAGATTGGCTGTTCCATCCCTTCCTTGGGGAAGAGCGGTAAAAGGTAGAATCAGAGAGAGCCTGGAATGTAGACTTCACATCTGTCCACGTTCCGATTTACGATTTTTTAACCTGGCATTCTTGACCCTCTATCACGCAGTGTGACCTGCTCGTAACATTTAGAAGAGTTTTTATTTTGTCTCTGATTAGGTTTCTTTACGTGTATATGCCTTTGTGAAATCAAATTTTAAATCTTGGCAACGAAAATATCTGTCATAACTTTTAGTTCCTGAATCTCCCACGAGTGGGGTTACATATCAAACTGCTGCACATGTTGGACATTAAAATCGGTGTATAGAGGGTTGAAATTACTACCGCCTTGAATATCGTCCTGCCCCACGTTAATTTTTCCGTCTATTCCCCAAAAATAAATTTGGCTCATCCAACTTGGATTACCTCCCCTCCTTAAGGTAGTTCGAACGAAAAATCATCTAACTTAGAAATCAATGAATTTGAACTCATTTTAAAGAAAATATCTCACCTTCCTAATTATACAAAAAAATTCTACCCCTTACCGCATTACTTTCCGAGACATTTGCCAAGCAATACCAGGCCTTTTACATGGTACATGGTACAAGTATGCACTCCAGAGTGACACTATTTACAAAATGAGGTATTTTTAGCACATAGATGTCGTAAAAAAAACCTAACAGTGTGTAGTTTGTGAGTTTTCTCAACTATTTTTGAAAACTAATCATATTGTCACCACAGTAGGTACTTGGGTATCACAATAAACCTTCCGTTTTGAAGGAATTTCAAACGCACCGCGCGAAAAAAATTAGTCAAGTTAAAGACTTATTTAGATATTTTCATTTAATTACTTATAATTTCTCTCATGTAAAACTATATTATTGCACCATCAATAATGGAATATTTAACTGATATGTCCTTCAGCTGGTGAAATTAAAACGTATAGTTCGAATATGGTCTCTATTATGTATATATATGCTAGGCATATATGTACTGTCTATTGTTATGGTTATCAGAAAAAATCTTCACGAGTTTCATCTCAACTCTGACATGCATCAGTATTATACTAGAAAATCTGATCATTTTCATTTAAATAGCATCAGAACTAATACCAAAAAACTTGGCCCAGCAGGAAATGGGAATTAGAATTTACAAGAAGTTGCCCAAAGAATTAAAATGTGTTAAATCCATCAATGTCTTTAAATCCAAGGTGAAGTCTTTCCTCCATGAAAGATTATTCGATTCAATTGATGAATATTTAAACAATAATTGATTTACTTTGTGTTTGTGTTTATCATACAAACAACATGGTAAATATCGCATGTATATTCTTACCTCACTCTTGATGTGCCTATACATGTATGCAATTTACTTGTCCTTTAGCGAATAAAATATATAATTATTATCCTTTTTTCATTTACGTTTTCTTCAGAGTTTTATGTTTAGAGCACGGGTTTTACCAAAGTAACTCTTTACTGTTCTGCGTAGTTGAGAAATTTTCTCGTGATGTGACATGTTGAGATTATGATGGCCTTTTGTAATTTAATGCACGTGTTTGCATTCAAGTTCTGTAGTTTGAAACTATTTTGAATTTTTTGGGGACTACACCGGTAGCAGAGATGACGATGGGCACTATATTAACCTTCTCCATATTCCATATTCCTTTTGTTTCTATGGCTAATCCTTGGTACTTGTTGATTTTTTCAGCTATTGTTTTCTCAAAGTTATGGGAAAGTGGCACTGCAAATTCTACTACATAAAAAGTTCTATTTTTCTTACTAATCAGTATTGTATCTGGTCTATTGTTGCTAATGTTTTTGCCTGTCTTGATCGTTAAATCATAATAAAGTTTATATGAGCCGTTTTCCAGCACAATTTCGGGGTCATATTTATAATTGGGGGTCTTTTTATCTATTAACTTGTGTTGATGGGCCAAGTTTTGGGGAATTATTTTAGCAACTTGGTTACGTCTATTTAGTTATTCTGTGTAGGCTAACATCTTGCAACCAGATATGATGTGCTGAATCGTTTCTGGAGCCTGCAAACATCTTCTGCATTTATCATCCGCTGAGTTTTTATCTTTAAGTATGTATTTTGCATAGTTTATAGTGCGGATAACCTGGACTTGTATGGCAATCATGAACCCTTCTGTTTCTCTATAGACATCGCCCAATTATTATTATTATTATTATTATTATGACTAGGGAACTATCTCGCTCGGACTACCTTAATTTAAAAATGTCTCCACATTTGCATCACAAGAGACTCGAAGTAATCAAAATCCAGGTTGTTAATGCCCGTGGAAATCATCGACGGGAGGGACTCGAGGGGAGAAAGCGAAGGAGGGACGAATGCGATGGCGCGAGAGAGAGTATTTCAGGAGAAGAAGCAAGAGGCGGCGAAGGACGCGCGCGAAGTTTCATCGTCGTCGGCAGCGAACAGTGGTCCCTGTATACGGAAAATTGGGACATGGTAAGAAAAATATAGTATTCAGGAAAATCTTTTGCGCAGTGCGCTTGGATAGAGTAAGTGATGACGCATCAAAATTCGAAGATCCTGAACCGGTATCACGCACCTTTACTGTTGGAGGTAATATAAGAGAACGCTCAGGTAAGGTATGCACTCTATTAATATCTAATCGAAAATCAAATGCGCGTTAACTTCGGAGTCGCTTACATTGAAGACTGTTGCATCGATTGTAATTCAAAGAACTAAATTCATCTCCGGAAAGTATGTACTATTTGTATATTTAAGTAAACATTTATTGTTAATTTGTCATTATATGAGATTTCAAATTGCAAATCATGAAAATTAGAGAACTTTAATCGGCGAAATATAAATAAAATTAGTGAAAAGTTTACTCATTCCATGAGATTCCATTAAGAAATCTATTAGAAAGTGTAACTAACATCACTAAGTATACAAAAAACTCGTGTCTTCCGACATTGGCCTATATTTATTTTAGTTGTGAATTTGGTCCTATTTGCACTACAGAAAATCTATTCGCACAAATATCGCAAAAAATGAAATCAGCAAGTTTTCGCATTTAATGGAAAAATTCAATTGTTTTGGCATCATATTCGTATTCAGCGACCCCGAAAACCTAAATACACCGAATTTCGTCTTGATCTGTGAAAATCTTCTCATGTCCCAGAAATACATGGGCCGAGGACCAGTGCGCGGCGGCGTCCAAGCAAACCCCTTCGCGCTCCTTGGTTAGAGCGACTCACTCGTTTCCCCCTACCTCCTCCCCCCCAACCCGAAAAGAAAAGAAACTCCTTTCCGAAATGCGCCAAAAGGAGATGGAAACGTCCGCCACGGTGCCGAAGGCCGTCCGACTCACACACCCCCGCGTCACATGGTGCCGCACCCCCCTCTCCTCGAACCCCTCCCCGAGAGCAGTATTGATCCCGCTCCCCATGGCAACCGCTGAGATCAACAGTTGGAGAGGTGAGGCTGGTGTCGGAGGAGAGTGCCTGCGTGACGTCGTAGCACACTGGAACGAGGGTTGAGGGAGAAGGGGGAAAGTCTGGGGAACGGGGAGGGAGGGATCCCGCGCTTCGTGGTGCGGGAGGAGATATAGAGAGGCCCGGCCGAAGGGGACGACGGGAAGCGAACGCGGGCGAAGGGATGGGAGAGCTATAACGCGGAGGGATTGGCGAGCCTGTCCGTGACGTCACCGAAGGCCCTGACCTAAGCCATTCGTGGGAGGCTTGGGAAACGACCAGAAGAGACGACGACAACGCATTCCAAAGGAGATAGGCGACGGAGAAAAGGCGTTCACTGGTTCTCCGCCGGAATCTCACGAATGAAGTCACACTTGGACGGAGCGGTAGACGAAGACAATGCAAAATGGCGAAGAGGGGTGAGATGAGACAGAGAGAGTAAGAAATCGACTGTTTTGAGAGTAGTTAATGGCCCTGCAGGACACTTGACTCGGGCAAATACGACATCAGGAAAAACTTAAACGAATAAATTCCACGTTAAAAAGGCATTGGACTCGATTCCATTTTAGTATATTCGGCAGTTAGTATGAGCACATTTAGTATTATAAGAGGCTCGAAAGAGGCTGGTCAAAATGCCATATTTAACACGAGATTACAAATGCCACGTTGGTGGCGAGTAAGACCGCCACTGCGGATGGAAACTGAGCACATTTTCGCGAGCATTCAACAAAACTTGTAAAAAGTATTATCCGCGAGTGATCGAGTACATACCAAGGGAGAAGCCAGAGACCATTTCATTAAAAAAACTTGATTCAGATAAATCACTGCTGCACGAGAAATCGACTCCGTGCACGTGACCTCATGATATCAAAATACGGGTATCGGATTGGTATGGTGGCTAGGGTTCTGGCTAACCATACGGACGGCCAGGGTCCAAATCCCTGCAGAGGAGGATGTTTTTCAGCGGAAACCCGATCCCAACTTGAGTGTCTTGTGGAGGGCACTTAAAGTGGAGTACTCCGTCTGTCGGATGAGACGTTAAACCGTGGTCCCCTTGGCGCCTTTCATTAAGAGCAGACTAACGCCGACGCCGGGTTTCCATCCACCCTTCTTCCCTTACCTATCCCCTATGGCGCAAATGACCTTAGCTGTCAGTCGCCTCCCCAAACATCCGATCCGATCCGATATCAAAATACACCTCACAGTTTTCGATGCGCTGCGCCATCACATTTTCTAATCGTTAAATTGATAATTGAGACTGGGGAATTATGCAATCGTGGCTGTGTGCTCGTGACCATCATCATGTACGAATCAGGGAAGTGTTCGCACGAGGGGAAGAATGTTGCCGACGGAAAACTTCCGTCCGTGAAGAGGTGCGCGGCGATGATTCGGGGAAAGGACGTTTGGCGGCGCTCTGAAGACGGGAGGCTCTGAGACGCGCGTATTTTTTTCTGCGCCGAAATTGGGTCATGCGGCGCTGGAAATAATCCGCGGAAGCGGCGAAAAATCGCGGATGCTAAATAAAATGGAAACCGCTGGCGAGGGAGCGTGGTGGGGGAGGGGAATTAGATCGAGGGTGTGGAGGGGAGGGAGGAGGCAATCACAAGGGATGATGGCAAAGGGGAGACGGCCGACTTCATTAGTCGAGGTGGTCAAATGATCATGGCCACTGTACTTGTTGGATTGGATTGAATATTAGGGGAGGCGGCCGACAGCTAAGGTCATTTGCCCCATAGGGGACAGGTGAGGGAGGAAGGGTGGATAGAAACCTGGCGTCGACATTAGCCTGCTCTTAACGAAAGTCGCCAAGGGGACCACGGCTTTACGTCTCATCCGACAGACGGAGTACTATACTTGAAGCGCCATCCACAAGACACTCAAGTAGAGATCGCGTTTCCTCTGAAAAATATCTTCCTCTGTAGGGATTTGGACCCTGACCGTCCGCATGGTTAGCAAGTACTCTAGCCACCACACCTACTCGATCCTCCACAGCCCTCGTTCTTAAAGTGTATGCCAAATATGATACAATGATAACCTAATGCGAAACTACGGAGTAAACACTGGTTTGTAATTCACTCTCCCTCTCGAGGTCTCTGAAGAGAAACACTTCAAGCATATTGAATAGAATTTCAAATGAGTTTCAATCTATCACTTCAAGATTTTAAACGGCCCATTTAAAGTAAATATAGCCCTTCACCAAAGGTTTTGCGCTCCCTACACTCCTTAATTCGGAACTATCTCCATCGATGAAAAGGAGTATGCCTCGGTTTAATTAACTTATAATCAATACATTTTGTCGCCGCTGTAAAGTTGTTTGGTCGAGACGGTAATGACATACAGCCAAATTTGTAGCAGAGTTTCAATGGACGTAACCGTCGCGTTATGTCATCAATTTCTTATAGTTTGCAATTCAGCAGGCAGCAGGTCATAAGCGCCAATTGTTTCGTCGATTCATCGATCGAATGAGAGAATACAGCGATAACAAAAATTAAGAAAACTTGAATAAGATTTACTTGATTACTAATTATTCTTGCTCTACATCATCAGCTTTATTTGTGCATAAATATTTAGATCGTTAGTAGATTGTTAGTTGGGGGAGCCTTCATCAGGAGCTCAGGCACCTAGACCTTGAGTGGTCCATTGTGCCAACCCCATGTTTAACCCGCCTGCCGCATGCAAACAGGGGACAAGAGCGCCACAGTGAAGGTATGAATGGTCACCCATCCAACCCTCGTCCGGGCCCAACATTTCTTAACTTCTTTTGAATAAATAGAGTAAACTGTTTTTCCACAATGACTTTAATAACTTACGACCATGGTTTCGACGATCGACGTCGTCATAAGGTCCTGATGATGACGTTAATAGTCGAAACCATGGTCGTAAGTTATTAAATTCATTGTGGAAAAACAAAGTTTACTCTATTCATTCAAAATGTTTAGTAAATTCCATAAAGTATCGCCGGAAACCACCAACCTTGCTGAACTGACAGTGAGATGAAGTAAGATGACTTTGTATAATCCACACAATCTTTAGTTGGTATAAGCCCGACCGTTTTCAACACTTTCGTGTCATTCTCAAGGGATAATATTTAAGGGGTATTATCCCTTGAGAATGACACGAAAGTGTTGAAACCGGTCGGGCTTATACAAATTAAAGTTTGTGTGGATTATACAAAGTCATCTTACTTCACCTCAATACATCAAAATTCCACAAAGTAAGCTCGAAAAACATTGAAGATAACTTCAGTGATCTTACGGGAACTGGTGTTTCAATGAAGCAAGGCGCTTGCCCAAGCATAAATATTTAACAATTTATACACAATATAGTATGTAACATCTCCTCGGATGTGAAACTGCAGGCATTCTGTCAGGAAGCAAAAGAGTACGCATGAAAAAATGCACGACGAGAGGGAAAGAGAGGGTGTGGCGGTGCAGATGAGGAGTTGTGAAATGATTGAGGGCGGGGTGCGGTGGGGGTTGGAGGGGAGAGGGGAGTGGGAGGGAGAAAGGAGGGGGGAAGGGAGAGGGGAGGGGCTTGTGGTGTCGAGTATAAATAGAAGGACGCGCAGAAGGGTGGGGGGTGGGGGATGAGAGGACGCAAAGCGGGAGGAAGACATGTGCGCCGACCGAAGGAGAGCATAACACTTCAACCATTCGCATTGAGTCTACATCTACGTCTACATACTACCCTAGGCTTGTGCGATGAATCGATCCATCGAATTCATCGACGATGATTTTAGTCATCGCGTTGCGATGAACCGCGTCGATGACAATGAATGTCATCGATCATCGACGATGATGAGTCGATGAATTAACTGACGTCGATGAGTTGATAAATAAACTGACGTCAATGAGTCGATGAATTCACCGATGTAGATGAGTCAATGAATCCATCCCCATTAGATGATAATTATTTGTGTTGCGTCGCCCGCCCGTAAATACCTTTTCGTCGGCGATGAATGAATTCATCGACTCATCGTCGTGGATGACAATCATCGAAACAAAATCATCTCGATGATTTTTTTCATCGACCCTCGATGGGCATATTCGTTCATCGCACAAGCCGATACTACCCCGCGAGCCGCCGCATAGGCGTGTGGCAGGGGGTGGTAGGTCACCAGCCGTGGAAAGATGTAAAAGTTTTGGAGGTGTTGGAATTTGTTAAGGGGCTAATATAAGCCATTAGCAGGTAAACGGTGGTAGAAAAGGTCTGCAGTCACCTAAAAGAAGGCTATTTTCTTACAATAAAGGACCTGCTCGTCACACATAATAAAAAATTCATCTAAAATCAGCTAAAAATCATAGTTCTGTATAATTACCGAGGTATGTCTGTCTGCAACGCTGTTAAATATGTCGTTATCGAACTCCGATAAGAATTACACGTAAATTTATTTTTCGTTCCGAAGCAGAACTTTTAATCAAAGGTGCAACCCCAAAAAAATTGAACAAATATATCTACATCTACATATTCCACCGTGAGCCGCCGCATGGGCGTGTGGCAGGGGGTGGAAGGTTACCAGCCGTGTAATGATGTAAAAGTTTAGGAGGTAAATTGGAGACATGTCCTACGGGAGTGTATTTGGAGGAGCTCAGTATATATTGTGGTGGCTTATTGTGCGCGGAAAGAACGAGTTTTTACACCTATCTGTTCGGCAGAGTATCTCTCTCATTTTATCGCATCTGTCAACCCAAGAAATGTAGTGAGGAGTCAAGATAATATTCTCTGTGTCGCTCTGAAACACACCAGTTCTGAATAAACAGCAACAGGAGCAAATTTGATAAAAACGATGGAGTAGTGATTTTATAACCTGCCGTGCGAGAGAAGGACGTGTGATTTTCCTTGTTTTTAAGTTCGCGGAAAGAGTTGAAAAATGACGGATGTAAGTACAGAGGAAAACTAATATCCGTAAATCTTTTGGCACGTGCAAACAACTCAGTGGATGAGATGTCCAAAAATTAATCCCGTAGCGAAACATTATTAGATCAGCAACAGTAATAATGGAAAGAGCAAAGTGGATTTTTAGGAAAGGCGTCATCAGGGACTCTAATTTAATTGATTCATAAATGTTAATTGCCTCAGTTCCAAAATGCAAAAAAAAACAACTCACTCGCTCAGAGGTGAATCGCAGTAACATTACACGCCCATACTTCCAGAAAGGTGAAGCACTGAGCATTATAATAACCAATCAAGAGAGCTAAAATTTGAAACACAGATTTTTTCCGACCGTCTGTTTCGCGAATCTCGTCGATTTAAGAACACAAAAGATGGAAAGTCGAGTCTTTTTTTGAAGCCTATTGCTCCGTTTCAATATGGCTCCTGACGCATTTCAATGGCTAAAATATCCACCTGTTTAACAATATTGCATGGTTCAATATCTGTTCTCTTTACTATCCTATGGTCTACCTAGCCAGTGAAGGGCGCGGGGCCCGTTGGGGTCCTCGTGTCCAGACTCCAAACTAAAATTTTTACTTCAATTAGTAGTATAATTTATTTTTAATAAGAAAATTTATACTATTTATCCTTTAATTTTAACAACTTTTCAATTACTGCATTAGCAATTTTAAAAAATAAAAAACCGTAGGTATTGCATTCTTCTAGCAGCGCGAATACCAATAGTCATAAGAAAGCGACAAATATACAACATTCGCGATTGCACCCTTCATCACCTTAACAAACAATTTTGTTCAGGACACCTTTTCTAAATCTCCACACCTCGCTTCCACCTCGGCATGGAGTCCCCCCAGAATCGAAATCCTGGCGACGTGGCTACAATGACTTGCAAGATTTCGAATATTTTCACTGAATTCACAGTCCCACATGGTTAGCTCTTTTGTTACGAGCGCCCATCGCTGAGGATATTTTGAAGTACCTTTTCAAGCCTAATGACTTCTAAGTTCAACAGATTCAGGCGAGATATGGTGGAAGTTCTTCATAATGTAAGAGAAACAATTGCACTTTTCCACAAAATTCTTGTACCTGATGTCTTCAAAAGTCTTGTACCTGATGATGGCTCTGTGAGCCGAAACGCGTTGTACGCATTAAAACAATTTTGTGGAAAAGTGCAATTGTTTCTCTTACATCCTAATGACTTCATCCGTATTCAAGCAATTCAAGAGCGCAAACGACTGCATGGTCTGCACCCAAATAAACAATTAGTTAAAACATGCTTATGGGTAGCACACGGATAGAAATACCCTCTTCGCACTTTTAAATGATGGTATTACTTTATTCAAAGCAAACTCCACGCAACACGATCAAGGCTATAGAAATTATATACACTCCTAATGAAGTACAAGAAAAAAATCGATGGAGAGCTTAGTGACAAAATCCCAATAGAAATATATATATATGACCGAGTGACTCATTAATTCCGCTTCTGTTCGGCGCCATAACGGACAAGATAATGAACAAAGTGCGTGATCTCGATGGCAACAATATGGTAGACAGAAACATCACAATCCTATACAATACAAACGACGGCATATTTGTGACAGAAAGCAATGATAGCCGCCAGCGGTCGCTGCTTGGATACAGTAACATTGCCAAGTCCTTAAATATGTCAATATCCGTAGCTAAGACAAAATTGTTGACAGTGGGTAACAAAAAATTCCTAAAGGATAGCTGGATGCGTGAACATAGCTATATGGGAGAACAGATACATAAGGGTAGTAGTTTACAAAGCAACGATACCACCAACACATAAGGCGAACATTCGGCCAGACAGAGCGAGAACAAGAAGGCTGTTGGTGAGGTGAAGGCTCACGAAAATCACTGCTCACTGGACAGAAAGGTAAGAATATACTTCATAGAAAATACCATCAGCCAGAGGACACAAATAGAATAAGCAAGAAATACATGTGATTACGAATGAAATGAACGTATAAGCAAATAGCAATGGTGGAGAAAGATTAGTGTAAGTAGTAAGTGATAATTTACGGTTGAGGAAAAAAAAGTTGAGGGAGGACAAACAAATATGGTGTGATCTTACCTTACCGTGGAATGACAGTGAATGGCGAAGAACGAACTAGCCATCTGCATTCACTATATCGAAGGGAGAAGAAGAATGTCAATTTACCCTTTTTGATGGGAAATAAACAAGTTTTTTTCTTATTCGGTGATAAATAAGTAAGTGGTTAAAGCGATAGAGTTTCTTGTTAAACCGTCATTGCTCGGCGATGTTATCACGAATAAAAGAATCGAAGGATGGGCCACGGAAAAAGTGAAATGGGTTGAATTATCAGCAACGCATGGTTGAAAGAATGAAACAACAAAAGATGACATCTGGACGTACGTGTAAATTACGTTGACATATTACTTGCGTCGCGAGATACTCACGTCACTAAGTAGATCAACTCTTTCAAATCAGAACATTTTTCGTTTCTGGAGTTACTTCGCACTATAAGTGGAAATTCTGTAATTCGACCGAGGGGAGTTGGATTTATCGAAGTACATAAAACTCTATTTCCAAGGATGATTCGAGGATTTCCTCGTGGTGAAAGAATATTTCAAAGAGCGATACCATGCTGGATTCTTAGAGGAATTGGGCTGGGAATCGCTTTCACAGCGTAGATTAAATTATAGGCTTACCTCTTCACTAAATCTCAGGAAAAACATTTCTCTGACGACGTATAAACATACTATTAACCCCCTCGTACTACGGCAGATTAGACCAAGCCAATAAAATTAGAGATATATTGTAGAACCGATAGATATAAAATGTCATTTTTTCCGCGTACCATTCGGGACCATAACAGATGTGATCGTCGTCATGAATAGTGCGAAAAGTGGCATTAGCTAGACTATAGATCTTTCTCTTTTTATTCTCTACGTTCTTATTTATGCATGAGGTAAATATTGCTATTCGTATTTATGCATGATATTTAGAATCTGTAGTAGTAGTCTGTGTATCCTTTGCACGTGGGAACGATTGACGGTAGAATGTTCCTTGGTTATTAGATTTTTAATGGGCGCGTTGCATGTGTGGTACGCTGGTTTCAATGTAGTTTCGGTGTTCTGCCGTATAATTCATGCATGCCTGTTGTGGAAGCACCCCCTATCACACACCCTTCGGGTGGCTTGCAGGGTATGACGTTGATGTTGGTGTACCATGCTCAGTGGGAGATCAACTAGAGTGCGAAACTATGCACATTGGATTTGGATCTGGACGTTTTCGATGCGATGTAAAGCATCGCCGTGCGATGCTGGAACATCGCAAAGGGAGGGATCGCTGAGTGAGCAGGAGAGGGACGACGAAGGGGATGGGAAGGGGAGGCCGTAAAGTCGGGGGAGAAGGGAGAGGGGAGGGAGGAATTGGGTCAGGCGGGCAGATTGTTCGCGTGGGATGGGGGAGGAGGGGAGGGGGAGAGGAGGGGTGGCGCGGAATTGGGTCACTAGGGAAAGGGATGGAAGAGGGGAGGGGTGTGGGGTGGAAGGGGAGCGGGAAAATGGCGGACGCTACATCGAGCGAGCGAACCGGGAGAGTGTGGCGGGGAGGGGTCGGTGCGATGCTAAGAGGGGGAGGGCGGGAGGGGAAGAGGAGGCAATCCTTGTATGTATTAAGGTAGTCCGAGCGAGATAGTTCCCTAATCATAATAGAGACCATATTCGAATTATACGTTTTAATTTCACCAGCGGTGAGAGACACAAATTAAACATTGCATTATTAATGGTGACATAATATAGTTTTACATGACAGAAATTGTCAGTAATTAAATGAAAATACCTAAATAAGTCTTCAACTAGACTCATTTTGTTTCGCGCGGTGCGTTTGAAACTCTTTCAAAACGGAAGGTTTTTTGTGATACCCAAGAACCTACTGCGGTGACAATATGATTAATTTTCAAATATACTTGGGAGAACATACAAACTAATCGATGTTAGTTTTTTTACGACACCCACGTGTGAGAGATTCCTCATTTTGTAAATGAGGTCTCTCTGGAGTGTATGCACGTACCGTTTCCCATGCAAAAGGGCTGTTATATTTTGGCAAATATCTCCGAAAGTAATGTGGTAAGGGGTTGAATTTTTGGTGTAATTTGAAGGGTGAGATACTTTTCTCTAAAATGAGGCCAAATTCATAGATTTCTCAGTAAAAAGGTTTTTCGCTCGAACTACCTTAAACGTTTCGGTCGAGATGAGGTCATATTTTTCCGGCTGACACGCTTGAGGAGAAAGAGGGTAGGCATTATATCAAGTTTGTGGTCTTCGAGGGAACGGAGGGTTCGATCAATATGCATACGGATTCTGTTTATTTAAAGTTTCGGCCGCGGAGTGACAGCGGGAACGCGATTCGAAATCGAGGAATGTTTGATTTTTCATAGGAGGCAGGGCTAGGAGGGAAAGAATTTCGTACGCGTGACGTTTCGGCGGTGTAGGAGGTGCATTCTTCGGGCGAATAACGATCTTACACGAGGATTTAAGAAGAGCAAGGAAGGGTGGGTGGGTTTTCTACAAGTGAGACGCAAGGCGATGTGAAGTACCCCAGGAAAATGTACAGAGGCAGGTAGAAAAACGTTTCTTTAGAGAAGAGATGATAACATTTTATTCAGGAGTGAAGTAAACGAGCTCTTTTTCCGAGCGGCGATCTCAAACCACGCAGGCCTATCCTTCCCCTCCTCGAAAACGATCGGGATAAGTTTCTCGCCGTTGTGCTAGGCCATGGTTGCAGCTTTCGACGCTCACGGCCATGAATGAGGGGAGGACACTCCCTGCCCTACCTCAACGTCTCCCGACGGGAGAGTGAGATGCGAGGCCGTCCATTCATCTTGGTGTGAGGGAAAGAATTTGTGTGATATCGGCAGTGGAAATGCTTTTTTTCGACCCCTTTTTTCGAAGCGGAGGGAGTAGGTGGGCCATAAACGCTCCTTCGCCATTGGCTGCAGCGCAAAATAGATCAAAATTTATCCGAGAGAAGATGGGTAATATATATCGTAAAGGATTCCTTCGCTCCCAGTAGGCGCGACGACCAATATATTATTTTCTGTAGCAGAATTTCTCTATTCAATCACTCAAAGAACTTATACTCTGTGGTTTCAGGCTTGATGGAGTGGAATCGGAACATAACTAAATATAAAAAAATAGGCAACTTCCACGGTGATAAAATTTATTCCGACCGGTTTCGCTTTTTACAGCATTTTCAAGTTGAAGATACTGTAAAAAGCGAAACTGGTCGGAATAAATTTTATCACAGAGGAAGTTGCCTATTTTTTCATACTTAGTCACTCGAAGAACAACCAAAAAACAGTGAAAAATGAGACGGAATTGCCGTGAGATAACGAGGTCGGACGCAAATATAACGAGGCTGTTCACATCACTTGGGAACATATTTCTTGTGATGCATTGCGCGAGTAATCCATTGGAGCTTTCTTACGCGGGGCGAAATACAACTCGCGTAGTCGACTCTTCGATAGTCGTCACGGAGAGCGTTTCCTCATGGCAGTATTTTATGATTTGAGAGCCAAATTATGGAGTGATGCTCACCAAACTTAAATCACTGTAATCTGCCAATGAATATAATAGCAAACCCATTTAATTCATCGTGAACACACCCGGCTGAAAAGATCCAAAATAAACCATCGCTCGAGAACCATACCATGAGAAACGAAGGAATAAATTATTCGACAAGTCCTCTGCTTGCATCGTCGCGGCGGGGCTCCTGGTGCTCAAAGTAATAGTTCTCTCAGGAAAATAATCGAGGAAGGTCATGGTTCGACGATGCCAGGATGGTTCCTGCAGCTGTTTGGGTCCATTGCATTTGCAAGGAACGTTACAGAGCAATCGACAATGTCTTCATCTGTTTCTAGGCTCATCTACGCTCGTATTGGAATTTGGGAGAGGAATAGGGAAGGAGGCGCAATTGCATCCACTGACCAAAAAACGATTGAAAACTACATGGATGTTTGGAAAACATGCTTAACATTGTAAGTAAGTGGAATATATATAATAAACATTGTAATTAAGTGTGATAAGATAGTGGAAACCTCAAAGTTTATGCTCGCATTCGAAGCTGCAACACATAAATTACACTGGAAATGGATGGAAGGTGTATTCAAACGTTGCGAAGCGCTAGCGGTATGCCAGTGCCATCTGACCGAAGCAGGCCGCTTTTAATTATGATTAAGCCCCAAAGCACAGACCGTATCATCATCATTGGTCGTGCAATCCTAAGATTGGTTTACTACAGCCCTCCACCCTTCCCTATCCAATGCTAGTTCCCCTACATCCTTGCGGCTCTTCCTATGAACTTTCCTCCTGATGTGGTCCACTAACTTATTCCTTGGTTTTCCTCTGGAGACTTTTCCCTCTATTTTGCCTTCAAATATGCTCTTCACAAACCCGTATGCTCCTCACGAATGTTTTCAAGTACTGTTTCCCAGTTTGTAGTCTTATCTTCTTCTAACACAGCAGTTGTCGTCTTTTTCCCATGAACTCCTTCTTAGCTTGGGCTGTTCTTCGCTTGATGCCCATTTTACTTCTACCGTTCCTCGCGATGAAACTCGCGAGATAGGAGAAGGAATCCACTAGCTATAATTTCTCTCCTCTCAGTGTGACTTCTGCATTCAGCTTCTCACTTCCGCATACTTGGATTTTGCAGTCTTCGTGTTATGTATTGTAGTAAGTATTTTTTATGTGTGCGGCAATAGACTCAAGGTTCGATGAACATCGTATTTGTCAGCCCTTTTCTTCTTCGGTATTGCAATCATTACGCTCCTTTGCTTACAGAGCGTATACGTCGACAGTAATAATTATGAAATGAAGCATCGCAAAAATAATGCATGAAATTTGAGCGACGTTCCTTTTCTGGGGTCATTTGACTGTTTCCCGGTTACACCATGATTACGACACGAAGCAATGGCATTGAGAACAGTGGCATTAACATTGACCGTCAGTCCCCATGACATCGCGTGTAATGGCTTTGGAGCGTGAGGAGGTGAAGTGAAAGCGGAAAATTTATTTCTCACCCACTCTGCTTGGCTTGGCACATTCGAGATGAGGGAAAAGAGCCTGTATCTCACCTTGAATACTAAGAGTGCCCATACTTGCAAATATTCCGGCATTTTAACGTACTCGGGTTACGAAAGTGGTCAATGAGGCATTTATTTTCGAGAAGAGACAAAATAGAAGTTTCTCTCCATCCAGTAGTGCTCGTTGCAAAAGAGCAATGAGAGAGAGATATAAGAGGGAGAGTGAAGGCGTGTGTTTCCCTGAATGCATGTGATGACCCATGTGATGTGCGCAGACGAGTTGGGATAACAAAAAAATCAATGCCGCCATAATGGAAGACAATGAATTAGTCGTACGGTGATTTTGCGGCGTTTAACAAAAAAGCTGATGAACCTTTCATTATATTGATTATCGCGCCGACTTTTCGAGCTAACAGATAACAATCTAGGAAAATGGACGGTGGGCTAGTTTTATTTAATGAATGTTCTAACGATTTCAATCATAGGAAGACGACAAAACTTTTAAATACCAATAATTATAAAATAACAAAATTAGAGCAAGTGAAATACTTCAACCAATAGTAAGAAATAAATCATGAAAGGACATAAGGAAAGGATATGAAAGCCATAAAAGGGCAACAGACAGATAGAATTGGATTGGATATTTGGGGAGGCGACCGACGGCTAAGGTCATTTGCGCCATAGGGGGTAGGTGAGGGAGGAAGAGTGGATGGAAACCCGGCGTCAGCATTAGCCTCCTCTTAACGAAAGCCGCCAAGGAGACCACGGTTTAACGTCTCATCCGACAGACGGAGTACTCCACTTGAAGTGCCCTCCACAAGACACTCAAGTAGGGATCGGGTTCCTCTGAAAAACATCCTCCTATGCAGGGATTTGAACCCTGGCCGGGTTCGGAAATCGGGTTGGTTTGTTAGGCGAGTACTCTAGCCATCACACCAACCCGATCCCCGACAGATAGAAGATAGAGCAAAAGCAAGTACGGAGGAGGATAGGAATTTTTAAACCACGATTTTGATACGAGACTTGGGAATTTGGAGTTATTAAAAAAATCGAAGTGTTAGAAAGAGATGATGCAATTGCGTCTCTTTCTCTCATAAACTCATCAATCGCGACGTAATCTCGATGCTGCAGGAAACATAGCTCGCTCGACACGGAGGAGGCAATGGTTAATGAGCGGTGCTGTCCTTTCCCATTCCGGAAGCGGAGAAGCACAGAGCCTCCGGCGTCGGTGACACGTCTCTCCTGCTGCGAACCCGCTCCACTTTACATCCCCAGAGAATCGAATCGAGCCCGCGGACCAATCGGGGCCGGAGTCCTCCGGGATAAATGTGGTGGGGACGGCAACACTGCGCCTAAGTGACGGTTGAATCCGGAAGTGACGTTCGCATCTACGTCATCCCACTAGCGGGCGAAGCCTGCCGATTATGAAAGTTTGATATTCTCCTTCGATGTGGGAAATCGTGCGCCTGGGGCTCAACACCGCCCCCGAGCGATGATTCCCCGCCAACTGAACCAGGGGCCTCCAATGCCTCAGGGGGAGAAGGGGGGGTGGAATGGGGAGCACAGCCCTCCGTAGGCCGCTGCTGAAAGGGATTGATAGATAGGGCCAGCAGTCGCATGTGTTAGTAGGTCGGGAAATGTGTCAGCTTCGCCACACTGGTTCCTGATCCCGAGCGCTGATTATATCTTAATTTTGGCAAGGAAGAAAGAAGATAGGACAAAAATGGTCATCTGCATCAAAAGAACAATGAAGAAATACGACTTGAAGGTTGATGCAAGTAAAACCAGAATAATGGTTTGAGGATTCAAAAAGGATTTCAAATCACTCATTGAGGAGAAAGAGTTATATTTCCACGATTGCCAACAGAAAGGAAAAAGAAAGTGAGATATTGTGATCAAAAAGCCAGCAAAAAAGATTAAACAAATCCAGGACGATATTGGCGGTGGGAAAAATAATATTGAAAACAATGGAAATAATGCTTTATTGACGAAGGAATAAGATCAAATAGACGGAGAATATCATCGAAGAAGAAAAACAAAGAAATCTGAAGAGGAAAGGGGTTCAGTGCCTACTCTGCAAAGTAGAAGAAACAAATTCGTTGTCCATATTCTGAGACAGCAGCCTACTCAAAATTATAACGGGGTGAAAATCAATGCTAATTTCTAAGTCTGATGGACGCGATAAAATAAGAGTTACACTGCCGAACAGATGGGTACAAGAACTCGTTCTTTCCGCGAACAATAAGCGACCACAGTAAAAATTGAGCTCCACTAAATTCACTCCTATAACATATGTCACCATTCCATCTCCAAAAACTTACACCTTTACACGGCTGGTGACGTAACACCCCCTGCCACACGCCCATGCGGCGGCTCGCAAGGTATTATGTTGATGTATATGAATGTTCGAATTGATTATTGATAACGCCAGTACAATGAAAAACACAAATGACGAGGTGGATTCCACACTTCAATTTTCATTCCAGTAATCGCGTAAATGATAGAAAAATTGTGAACATTGTGTGCAAACGGAATGAGTCAATGTGCCATTGCTGAGTGCCCGTCACGATCATTAGCCTTCCACCCCAGCCACCTCTACCCCTTCGAATCGGACCTCCAATGGACTCCCATTTCACGATCCTTCCTCGAATGGACGCGCGAGCATTGCAAGGGTTTCTACATCGACGTCAATTGTTTGGATCGCGAGAGACGCCCTCCGTCGGGCGCGCCAAGGACACACATTTTCCCGATGCAGTGAAATCGATGACGCGTGTGAGTCTTCTATCTGGCTCTTTATCGGGTGGGTGGACATCAGGAGATAGGGGGGGCTTCGGGAGATAGCCAGGGCCTTGGATCGATCGACTAATGGCAAAGAGAGACACATTTACGGCGACGGACTCCCTCGAGCGTCAGTCTGAGGGAACCCACGTCCGATTGAATGCGTTCCATACGCACTCTTCCGGCATAATGACAATGGCACGCGAAATCGCAGCTCGCTGGAAGAAGGGATCGCAAGAAACGCTCCAGTAAATCAAAATTGACATATTTAGAGCGATAGTATAATTTGAAAAGAATGCTAATTTATCTGCAAGCTTTTCTTTGCTCGATATTTTAATGTAATTACAAGGTATAGTAAATTAACTCCGAGCAGACGTAGAGAAGAGGCCCGAGATTTATTCTCAAGGATGAAATAATTTCTGCAGGAAGTTATTTCAAATGCCCTTAAAAAAGAATAAGTTTATTCAAGCAGGAGCTGCTCCAACCCACTCAAAGTTAGCGGTTCTCATTTTAACTAATCTTCAGAACTTCCACCTAGTGCAAAACAATCAATTTTTGACTCAGATTATCTCCTATTTTAAAAGAAATACAATGAATGTTTAAAAATATTATTAATTTCAAAGCAAAGTAATTTTTTGTTAAATACCTCGAACCACTGACAGGCAATGCGCACAGATAAACAACCAATCACCAACCTACAGAGAGCGACTCGTGTTCAGCTTGAATTATCTCCTAGGCAAAGTTATTCTTTAATCTGACTACTAGCGCAAAAAATTAGCTCTTCGCATTCACTTCGAATACTAGGCTTTTACCAGCAAATTTCCCGCCTTACTGTACGCCGGTAGCTACAAAAACCAGTTAGTTAAAAAATACGAGATGAACTGAATCTCACACTTCAAAGGGCAAAATCTTTTAACAAGTGATCTGGATAAAGATAGATGAACGTTAGAGATAACCATATCGCCGAAAAAAATGAGAGAAAAATCCGCAAGTTTTTCGGATGGTCCAAGTTTCTCTGCCCAGTGCTAGATGCACTCTTGTCACCGGATGGAATCCTGCTGGATCTTCGTGATGTCTCGCTGTTGCGGTGGTGGATAACTCCTCGGGCCCTGCGGAGTAGCCGAGGCACGCAAAACTCAGCCTCGCGAGTGCCTCACCGTCCGAATGAATGCGCGATAGAGGCAGTGGAGGATATATCACGAGGTGATGAGAACGTGTCGTCTCAAAATATGGTCTCGCATCAAGAGGCCACCGGGAAAAGTTTGCGTAACGGATGCATCAAAGTGAAAATTTTAAACCATTTAATTGCTCAACGCTTTTTTTGTTGCTAAGAGTGATTTTTAGTACATACAGAGGTCAAATGCATATTATTTTTAATTCTTAATTTTCTTGGTTACGCACATTTACAGGTACTGACAAGCTATTAGCTTCCTGGCACGATTATGTATTTCGTAATCTTGTGAGCTTTCCACTTCTTAAATTTATATTCCATTTCACATGGGTATATTTAATGTGAACGTATTTCCACCAGGTGAAAAGAGATCGGGAGAAAAAATGGGGCAGAATGTTTTACAACTCATCTGAAAATGTACAGAGAAACATATTTTCTATTTCCGCTCCAATTCCCTGCACAACGTCCCCTCCGCAGCCACCTGTACCCTGTTGCCATGGAAACTCGTTTCGCAGCAAGGAACTGGATTGTGGACGAGGACTTGCTACGTTGCAACGGTACCGGTTCAAGAATGGGACCCTGAAGAACCGTACTGATGATGCGGTAATACCGTACTGGTGTGCTCAACACGGGATCCGCATGCTTGGCAAAACGAATGTGTATCACGATGATTAGGGTGTGTGTGTGTAAGGGAATGAGGTCGGGTTGCATAGATAGGCATGGATTGCGAGAAACGCCTACATGCAATCGATCGAATGACACGAAGCACACATAATTTTGGGAATTCAGAGACTAGGAAATTTTAAATAGGTTGAAACCATTCGCCAGCTAAAAAGCAAAAATGGTATTTTTTTTCTTCTCTATCCACACCACTTTCAAAACTAATATAACCGTTATGCTACTTGAAAGGTCTTAATTGCGCGAAATTCCACAGAGAAAAAATTTCATCCGCCTTGACAACCGTCCGATTTCCGGCCGAGTGCTTTAGCCAGTTAAGCTACCGAGACGTCCTCTTCCCCTATGGATTTTAGTGACCATCACGGGACCAGATGTTCTCAACTGCCGGACATACAATGTAACAACCAGTCGCTACTGAGCGCTCAGTGCCACTTCCCATGAGGAAAGATCGTACTTTACCATTGCGGGAGACTCCTTAAAAGTGAAACTCCGTGGCTAGTCCCGGATAGCTTAAAATCTGTTGATAGGTCTTAGTTTTAACGCCCGTGTAATTTTTTATGCTTCGCGTCCTTGGGAAAGAACACCGCTGGGGTAAAGCGATCCGCCGTGACCAGGATCCCAGTCAAGGCGGATGATTTATTTCTCTGTGGAATTTCGCACATCTCAGAATTTTCAATATTTTGGCTCGGAGAGCGATTGGAAACTCAATCTCAGTTTTATCTTTCATCCTCCATTTCTAAGCTTTAGCTAAGTAATTTTAACTCTCCAACACGATTGAAAATGCTCAGAAATTCGCATCAATGAGTCGGCGAGTGAGGCAAGCAGTTCTGCAGTTTTACGTGACTTTGACTTTCATTTATTTTACGTGGGCCAGATGAGGCCCAATGACCCCTCTTCCCCTCGGCCACGGCTTTCATTACACCTGGAATTTGTACCAGCCAAATATAGTAGACCAAATTGTTTGTGACATGTGAGGCCCAATCGATGACCGCGAATTAAAAAAATTTTTTTACAGTCGATTCGAGTAATATATTCGAGAGGGTGAAATTATTAATTTGTGTTCCCGTCTATCGAATAATGCTAATAGCTCATTATTCGGGGTATTCCAGAATTCGACTATTCTAACTGGTACAAATTCATTAGTTAATATTTCAAACAAAATTTCATCTATCAAGTTACGTAAGTATAAATATGTAAATAATCCATAATAACTTCAGGGGAATTACATGAAAAAGCAAATGAATGAATTTTCAAACGCTCGCGAGGTGGGTTGGTCCTTTATTTGATTCCTCATCACATGATGTCACTTACGTTTTACAAATTCAATTTTCAATTAATTGTGATTTCTTTATTTAATTAAAGGTTTGTGATTAACGTAGTAAAACACTAATAATAATTAAATCTTTAAATCTTCCACATTATTATAATCTTCTTATAAAAAAACGCCCATGTAGTATTCGATATTCGAGTGAGGTACTCGAAAAAAATATTAGATATTCGAACTCGATATTCGAATTCGAAAAAAATGCTATTCGACCCAACTCTAACACACAGTAGACCCTCGCTTTCCGATATAAATCCGTTCCGGAGGACCGATCGTAAAGCGAATTCCACCGTATGTTGAATCGGCATTATTTCCGGACGAGGAATCGGTTTTAAAGAGCATCAGTGCCAATCCAATTCACTGTACGCGTCAGAGCCAATGCATACGAAATATCCTGGAATGAAATTATTTAAAATATTATTAAACCAATATTTAAAACAATATCGATATTCAAAACAAAATCGGAAAAATTAGAAATTTTAAAAAGCGCGCGAAAAATCAGCTCAGATCGTGAGTCGAATCCATCGTAAGTCGAACCGATGGTAAAGCGGGGGGTCTAATGTATGTACAATTTCAATCAATGACTCAACTTTGAAAAATCTCTAATATATTTACGTGCATAGTGCATATGTAATAAACAGAGCAGGGTTAGCGACGCGCCCTCTGTGGCCGAAAAACACGGCGCACCCTCGACTCCACCCACGCTTAGGAGCCCTTCCAATCAGACTACCTCTCCGCTCCCTTCCCATTCCCCCTCTATCCACCCTCCCCTACCCCCCCCTCCGACCTCCCATGGACCATCGCAGAGTCCACGGTGCGCACGCTTCCGTGTTGGCCCCGCAGGAGATGGAGGGGGGGGGGATGGTGTGGCGAGGGGAAGGGAAGTAGGGAAGGGGAATGTGGGAGGGAGACGACATGGTGGTGAGCAGAGTTGATAGTGATATCCCAGATGAGCAAGGTCACTCATTTATTCTCTGCCCTTCGCTTGACGGCGGAATTTTTATCGCTCTAAAATCAATGCCGTCCGCATTGGAGATTACAGAAGATGAAAAACAGATTAGCGTTCCTGAATGTTAAGAGTTTATAATAATAATAATAATAATAATATGAGTTTGGCTCAGATTATCTCCTACTTTAAAAGAAATACAATGAATGTTTAAAAATATTATTAATTTCAAAGCAAAGTAATTTTTTGTAAAATCCTCGAACCACTGACAGGCAATGCGCACAGATAAACAACCAACCACCAACCTACAGAGAGCGACTCGTGTTCAGCTTGAATTATCTCCTAGGCAAATTTATTCTTTAATCTGACTACTAACGCAAAAAATTAGCTCTTCGCATTCACTTCGAATACTAGGCTTTTACCAGCAAATTTCCCGCCTTACTATACGCCGGTAGCTACAAAAATCAGTTAGTTAAAAAATACGAGATGAACTGTATATGATGAACTCATTTCACACAATATTAAAATACAGTTGATGCATCATCAATAGCAAATTTACCAATTTACAGTAGGTAATTATCTTTCAGTGAATACACACAATTCACAATTAATACACAAATTTCACAGTTAATTATCTTTCGGGAAATAAATCTATTCCCGTAATACGCATCCAATGACTCTCGTGAAACATTTCATTGTAAAAAAAATTACTGAGGGAATTAACTTTTTGAGTGCGGCTTGACGTGATATCACGTCAAGGTTGTCTTTGCTCTGGTGCTGATGACGTGATATCACGTCAAGGGTACAGTGAGTGTTCCTGACTTCACTAGGCAACTTGCACTAGGCCCCCTAGTGAAAGCTGGAACACTCACGGTACCCACGACGTGAAATCACGTCATCAGCAACAGCGTAAAGACAACCATGACGTGATATCACGTCATGCCGCGATCAAAGGGTTAAGTGAGCTACGTCGCGATTGAGCGCGAGAAAAACATTTTTATTAGCTAGTCATTCGATTCTTCAAATGCATCAGAATTGTTTTGGAGTATCGACAGATAATAACGAATGGTGCCTCACAACGAGGAATGGGTGATAAAAATCTTCTCAAAATTATTTCTCTGACATGAAGTAGGGGCACAAGGGCTTTCAACAAAAGAATTTATGTAAAATTGTAATTTAGTCTATTTTTGCCACAACACCGTTTTCTCCAGATGTAAACACAACTTCACTATAAAAACACATATTTCTCTTTATTTCCATTTGAAAAGTCGTTGGCATGGTTAGTCCACACTACTGGGGCGATAAAAAAACTGAAGTTAAAATGAATGGTAAATTTAGCCAATAAACTACTGAACAGGAAGACTCGTGGGCGCCTGCTTCATTTATAAATGAGAAATATTTTTCATATTTTCATTACCACTCATTGATTTCACAAGAGGCAGGACACATCTAAGGAATAATTAAGAATACGAGCCCACGACCGATTTACTTTACACATTAATAGTTGTTCGATTAATGCGATTTCAAGCTTTCAGCATGGAAATGATGATTAGAACAAAACCAACTGATTGATCGTTGATTACACTAAATAACGCTAAACAGATAAAATGGAATCAACGAGATATCTAGCAGTTTTTACAGGCTAGAATAGATTGCGGTGATAAATTCATCAGACTTCAGAGCTTCAGAGTTCTTCGGCCTTAAGATAAGTTGCATATGATGGATCACATCCGTTGCACTACGAAGTTTTTGCGCACACCGAAAAAGGATTTTCATTCAAGTTTGCGAGACTTCCTAAAGAACATCGAAATTAAATGTACCATAAATCTCCTAGGTCGAACGTTTTACTCTCGAAGTTTCTCATAGCGAATCACGGAACACACTGACTGACAATGTAAGCTATTCCCCAACACTGCCGAAGTAGGGTGTCCTGCTGTCCACCATACTGCTGCGTCTTGCTGCGTCCTTCATCGATCCACGAGCCGAGTGACCCATCGTTTATGATACGTTTTCCATTTGATTCAAAGAACCGACCAAGGAGGCCATATTCGGCCTGAGGGTAATGGTAGCGAAACAGTGCATATGAACAAGCGTGGCACGTCATCATCAGGTGAGTGACTATCAGGGATATAGGTTTTATGGTTTATATAATTTTAGAATGCATGGCATGGCAAAGAGACGCATTGATTCTTTAAAGCCCAAGTATACCAAACCCGAAAATAGATGACTGAGTTTCACCTGATGGTAATGCTGGCGAAACAGTGCATATGAACAAGCGTGGCACGTCATCATCAGGTGAGTGACTGTCAGGGAAATAGGCTTTATGGTTTATACAATTTTAGAATGCATGGCATGGCAAAGTGATGCATTGATTGTTTAAAGCCCAAGTAAACCAAACCGGAAAATAGATGAGTGAGTTTCATCTGATGACGACGTGCCACGTCGAAATCACTCGGGTCGTCTTAAAAAAAAAGTATGCGAAATAACCAAGTCACTTCAATTACAATGTAGAGTAAATTCCATGGAGTCACGCCTGAGTCAACTGACCCTCACCTTTCATCAAATGAAAGACTTCCTTTTCTTTTGCAATCTTTCGCTTCATGTCTTTGCCTCATCTCAAATATAATTCTGCCATTATTCTTCAACTGCGCCATCTAAATTAGTTTACGCTCCTCTCTCATTACATTTTTGCTACTCTTCCCAGTAGGAGTTAATTTTTTCCACCTTAGTCTTGCATCCACTACAATCTCATCAGTGTATTAAGTTCCACTTTCCTCTATCTTCACTTAAATCTATGTTATCTACTTTTTCCATGCTAGGGCATCGATGAGTGAGCTAAGCTGCTGGTCAAAGATTACCTGACTCACTTTGGAGGATGGTCTATCTGAGGATTCAACAAAATACTCGCTGTGGGTACACTTCTTGCTGCGCACTCATGAGCTATGCCTTCCATTGATTTTTGGAAAACCGCTAGTGAGGATAGGGATGAAAGTGGCAAGCTTGGCTCATTAAAGCGAAGTATTCTTTAATAGTACGTTATTAACAATCTCACAACAGACTCCAAACCTCAGTGTTATTACCATGGTTGATAATTAGTTGTGAGACATGATATTAGCAGCAATTATACAAACAGTGGGACCAAATTTCTGTATTTTTGTAAAACCTATGCTAATATTTTTATGTGTTTTCTGACAACTTCAATCTATTATTTGTTAACTTCTTTATGACATTGCTATGAATGCAATGCAATGAATCTCTTGTATGACTCTTGGGATACAAATTCTCCCTACCATTCTCCTCTACCCTACTGTGTAACAAATTTAACCCGTTTATTGTGGCCAAGGCCTCCAAATTTATCCCAGTCTAACATTTATCTTTTTTCAGGGCTCATCAGGAGTTTCGGAAGAAGTGAGTAATGTTTAAATCCTCTGCATGAACAAAGATTACTTTCTATTCTAATCAAAGCGGAATGGCTCATTTATTTTCACTGAGAAAGAATCAAATGAATGGGCAAAAATCAGGGAAGAAATAGGGCACTATTCCATACTCAAATTTAGCTGCAATATCGACGCTATCTCAACGGAAAAGTATGTACCTTCTGACCCAAGCATTACCATGCTAGTATTCTGGTAGAAAGTGCTCACTATATGCTTGCCTCTCCCATTTGCCGCCCACTGTGGTCACACCAAGACAACGCATTCGTTCACGGTGTAAGGTGCTGATTGAAACAGGATTCATTAGAACGAAGTCACCTTAGCAGAGAAGTTTGCGAGAAAGAATTAGATGACTCGGGTTTTTAGCAGCTTTTAAAGCTCATGATTCTTAAATGTCAATTTCATTGAGGCCAAAATCGGCGTTAATAGAGGCTTCAGTTTCAACCATCAGTTGCATGCTATGCCAGAGCTAGAGGCGCCCATCCATCTTTCACCCTCTTCAATGTGTTACTTCCCCTTGATATGACTTTACGATCACATGTGCTGCTCTCATCTAACTTTTCTGATCAACTTTTCTCTCCAAGGCGCCGAAACCATTCCTCAATTTTTCCCTTTCCTCCCAGTTTAATTATCCTTCTCGGATTGTACATAATAATAGCTGCTGCATGCTTAAGGTAGTCCGAGCGAGATAGTTCCCTAGTCATAATAGAGACCATATTCGAATTATACGTTTTAATTTCACCAGCTGTAGGACACATGAATTTAATATTGCATTATTAACCCTTTGAGAGCGGCATGACGTGATGTCACGTCATGGTTGTCTTTACGCTGGTGTTGAAGACGTTATATCACGTCATGGGTGCCGTGAATGTTCTAGCTTTCATTAGGGGGTCTAGTGAAAGTTCCCTAGTGAAATTTGGAACACTCACGGTACCTTTGACGTGTTATCACGTCATCAGCACCAGCGTAAAGGCAACCATGACGTGATATCACGTCATGCCACACTCAAAGGGTTAATGGCGCAATAATATAGTTAGATAATCATAGTTATATAATAATATATAGTTATATATAAAGGTTTTTTGTGATACCCAAAAACCTACTGTGGTGACAATATGATTAATTTTCAAATATAGTTGCGAAAACATACAAACTACACACAGTTTTTTTATGACATCTAAGAGTTAGAAATACCTCATTTTGTAAATAATGTCTCTCTGGAGTGCATACACGCACCGTTTCCCATGTAAAATGGCTGGTATTTTTTGGTATTTATCTCCGAAAGTAATGTAGTAAGGGATAGAATTTTTGGTGTCATTGGAAAGGTGAGATATTTTTCTTTAAAATGAGACCAAATTCATTGATTTCTAAGTAAAGTTTCGCTCGGACTACCTTAGGGCGATGGAAAGGGAAAAAGGCGTTTTTTTTCCAGCTGCGAGTATTGGAAAGCAGGGGCATGAAAAGCGAAAGAGAGAGGACAAGGAAAGAATTGTGGGAGGGAATCATTGGATGGTATTGTAGGGGAAGGAAGCCTTCCCCTCAAATTCCTCCACCCCCCGCCCCCCTGGTCCCCCTCCCTCCATTCCTTTACACTCTTCCCCTCCAGACGCGAAGGCGTTCCTCGCCGACTCTCCTCCTTCCAGAGAAATGAAAATGGCGGCCCAGCCGCTCCAAGTAAGGTGCACACCACAGATATATATCTCAGTATCACAGTATATATCTGTGGTGCACACCAAATGGTCAGACCACATCTCAAATACGCCGCGAGCATTTGGGACCCTGGTCAAATATATTTAACCAAAAACATTGATAAAATACGAAGGAAAGCAGGGCTTTCGTTAAAAAATGCTAAGAGCGTTCATATAGTGTCTCACAACTTTTAGAAGTATTAAGGTAGGGAGCCCCTAGAGACTCAGAGACTACACGCTAGGCTTAATTTGCCTGATAAATTCAGAACTGATATTTTTCAGAGCGACTCAGAGAATATTATCATGACCCCTCACTACATCTCTAGGTCTGACATACCCATGCGATAAAATAAGATAGATACACTGCCGAACAGATATGCACAAGGGCTCGTTCTTTCCGCGAACAATAAGCGACCACGATAAAAATTGAGCTCCTCTAAATACACTCCTATAATATATGTCACCATTCCATCTCCAAAAATTTACACCTTTACACGGCTGGTGAACTAACACCCCCTGCCACACGCTCATGCGGCGGCTCCCAGGGTATTATGTAGTTATAGATGTAGAAATGCCGAAAACGAAACTCTCAACTCTCACCGAAACGTAGCTGTGCTCCTGAGGAACCCCCGTATTTTCTCTCCCGCTAGATCAGGCAAAGAATGCGTGGATCGTACGTTATGCAACCATATCCGTCGTCTATTCAGTTATCTTTCCGATAAAATTCTGCCAAACGATTTAAAATTACTCCAATGACAATATCACCACAAAAACTGCATGTTGAGCAAAAAATTTTTAAGGAAATTATTTTACTCGTACTCAGCGGATGTCTTTAATAACTCGTCACAGAGTCCTCGTCATGAGTAGATTTCGCCGCTCCCTCTTCAAGTGGTTATCCTTTTTCCTTTTGATCCCGAATTCATAGGTCGTACATCTGCGTGACGTGCTAGAGAAGTTCAAAGTAGAATTTCAGTAGAAATTTGCCGAATCCGTTATCAGTCGACAGCAGATTATGTGAGTGAAATCGCCGAAACTGTTGATGGGGGTGTAATCGCCTTTTAGAGACTTCATATTGCTGCAGATGAAATAAAGTCTGACTGTCTCTAACAAAAGTGAGCGTATCGGCCGCAACTTTATGGAACATATAGATTTCCATCCATATTCTAAAAGAAACATTGACACAACATCCACTCTTTAATATATAATTGAAGTGAGAGAGGATAAAAGTTTGGCAGTATAATAGAAGTGAGAGAAGAGAACAGTGTAGAAGGAGAATAAAAGTGTTTTTAAATTTAAATTTTCCAAAATGTACCAGTAATTCATTTCAAAAATGGAAACTGTCTCTAATTCCACAGCATCCATTGCTACTAATAATAGAATATGTCTATCTTCTTTGTGTTCTCATAATATTTTGCAGAGAAACTTATTCCCTTCTTTCCCCAATTATACCGAAAGCACTTAATTTTTTATTTTTCTTTCTGACAACGTATTTTTTTACTCTTTTTCTTAGACCATAACTCATCTCAACTGAGAAAATGAAGTCTTAAGAAGTATTGGGGACAATGAAAACGGAAGGGAAAACAATGACTTCATTACATAAACATTACACAGTTGTATCGTTGAGGAAAAGAGCCTCTTTATATTCCAAGGGTATATTAATCAATCTATGACCGCAACGATCATAACACTCACCAGCGCACTAAAAGAAAAAAAACTAGTGTATCCGAAGATTCGTTTTGGTTAAAGGTTTTATGTAATTAGGGCGGAGGTTTCACTTGAATGTCTGACAAATGAACCATTTGGAACTTCCGAAGACAATGACAATCGAATTTCAAAATAACTTCGACGAATGTAAATTGTGAACGAAGGAAGTAAGAGGAAAAATTGGAAGGAAAGGTAGGCATTTCGAATGAACGACATGCAATCCATCGCGGTTTCAAACGAAGTGAAGACTCGCTCAAATCATTGGCTATTCCTTCCCCTTGACATTTTCCTCGATACGATCCACAACTCGAAGGCATCGGAAGTTCACGAAACACCTTGTAGCGCGAGAAGGAGCTAATTATCCGATACTCAACTGAACGCTCCAGTCAATGATTATCCCCGAGTTCAATGGATTATGGAATTCTGAATCATATGACGAAAACGATTCAACAACAACACAACTCAAGATGAATGAATGGATGATACTTGAAATCTCTCAATAATTTGAAACCTATTCACTACATATTGTATCACTGAATTACTCTTGGACCGATAATCAATCGTTAAACACAAGCAGACATTGTTATTTGCTGCTTAAGAGCGTCAGGACGTGTCGCTCGATAAATTACCTGGTAATTTTAGAGAGGATTGGAACTCCTGAACAATTTACTCGGCTTTGTAACTGACACGATTGAGGCTACTTAAATCAATAGAGAAAAGATACGTAGTGTAGGTATATTAACCTTCAGATTGGTAGGAATAAACTGCATCTCATCAACGGAGAAAGCACTAGTCCTTTAGTTACTGCATACAATGTTCAATATTCAACCTTTCATCTTCAGAAACCTATTATACTCTGAAACAACTGATGAGAGCGTAATACAGAAAAACATTCGCATGGTTGTGGGAAAATTATCTCCATCTTGGTCATTCAGAAGCGCGGGCGTTAAAATGTGCCACAAAATTAAAATAGAAGACTTTATTTCCTTATTTCCGAGAGCACTCAGCATTATGTGGAGCATCTCAAGACTGTGAATATCTCTTTGGCCTAGTGCACAGCCGCGAACAGTGTATTTAAAGTGAGCGATGGGAATTCCTAGCCATGGCGGCGGTTTTAAGTGGAGACCTTGAATCACTCATAGGCCTTGTGACTGTGCCAAAATGGAACTGGGCACCGACTAAAGGAATAGACTCACTTCTGTCTAGGCTCACTTTGGGATCATGGTTGGGGGGATGGGAAAAGTATCACTTAAATTTATGGGAATAAATGGGCAGTACTCTTTGCCACCAAACGCCAGGAATTAATTTTGGCGTGTCTTAAAATACTCGCGCCCAACCTCCTCTCAGTCAACGTGGTCACGTGATTTATGGGGGCCTTCGTACGCACTAACTACTACGACGGCTTCAAATGTAATATTCTTGTTATCATTCCAGTATTGGTGCTTTCCAGGTATAGTTGGGGTTCTCAAATGATTACAAACCATGCACGGGGATCAAGAGCAGTTAACATGAGTTCAAAGTGTTTTCCATCCGAACTAAACCGTTTGCGATCTAATGTTAAAATGTGTTTTCCGTCACGAGGGTCTGACAACATCTAATCGATAAATATATTATGCTCACCAGTAAGGTTATGACGTGCGTTCTCAGTAGTAGGCATTGTCTAAAGAAGTCTCAAGATCATTCATCTAAGTTTAGTTACACACAAAAACTGAACTTGAAGTGCTAAAAAAAATTGAAACTCATTCTTCTTTGCCAATCAAGAATTTATGCGTAGGCACGATAAGTTTACATTCAAACAATATTATCTCGTTCAATTTAACAAATTCGTATCATCCACCGATACCATCAGCGTTGGTGCAAGGAATTACAAGAGTTGTAAAATATCCAAATGAAATAGCAATGAATATAAAATCGTAATGCGCCTTAGACTATGATAACGTTTTTAATTGTCATTCCTCTACAAGAGGATATATTTTATCATTGTTTGCCATTTTTCAGTCTTTCAAAGTTTAACAATATCTTCGTCATTCAAATGAGTTCTCAATCATATAAGAGAACAACTAGAGATACAACCAACAAACTAGTGGACGCGAACAAGACGACAGGAATGGAGCAATAATATCACAAGAACGGATGGAAGTCGAAATGTAAGAATCGCCAGAGACAAGTAACCAGTTGCTAAGAGATCACGAGGCAGACCTCCAAAAAGATGGAAAGAAATGTTCCAATATTTTCGAATAAACATGGAAACAGCCAATATACATTTGGTAAGGAGAAGAAGGAAAGAGTTCTACGTTTATTAACCCTAATATTATACTTACAGTGAAGTGCTTCTACATTTTATCAATAATAACTGATTGTAGATTCAATAAAGGCAATGTTTTGCTTCACGGCTTTTCTCAGGGATATGCCATGACATTTCACTAAATGTTTTAAAAAACAATGTCCACATTAAAAGTGGCATATATGACACACTATGAAGCTTGACACAATAATAGTTAAACTGAATGAACATGATACCATAGTTTATCCATTTTTAATTTAGCAAAGAAAGTGTCAAACACCTTATGTGGAACCTAATCCTGTTCCAGAAGAAAATAAAAGAATATTTGTACGCTTACAATAATTAATAAACCTTTCTATTTCTGACGGTCGCCGTAGTCTTTTCATTGCAATTATGCTCCCTTTAAAACATTGCATCTCACTTTGAATCCCGGTAAATACTGGGAAGAAAGAGCCTAGTATTAGTGAAAGTAGGTGGGAAAAGTGAAAACAAAAATGAAAGAGCAACCCATGAAATCTTTCGGCATATTGAATAGACTTTGATTCTGAAATCGTTCTCGTTTCATTAAATGGTAATCAATGAGAAACAAAATGGTTATGTTTCCAGGCAGCCACAGCGAGAGACAATTACTGACATAATTTTAGGGTGACTCACCTCCACATTAAATGCTAATAAAAAATCGACAAGAAAAATCAATCACTAACATCTCCACGCAGTGCAACTAATTTAGTGTTAAAGAGCAGCATAAGGAAAGCCAACCGTCACTCACTAATGAAAGTGAGATATCAAACGATTATGTACCAAATCGCTTAATGGATGCTATTTCCTCGTTTCAGATTTCACGCTAGAGATATTATTTTAACTGTGATTTGTGAAAAATTGTGAAAAACGAAGGAACAAAGTATCATTGCCGTCATCGAACACAAACGGTTAGTCACATAACTTCCAAAACACTGCAAAATTCCAAGGCGGAAGATTCGTCGCGGATGTAAGAAAAAGTTTTATTCTCAATTCTTATCTAAGATTAGTTACACACAAAAACTGAACTTGATGTGCTAAAAAAAATTGGAACTCATTCTTCTTTGCCAATCAAGAGTTTATGCGTAGGCACGATAAGTCAACATTCAAACAATATTATCTCGTTCAATTTAACAAATTCGTATCATCCACCGGCACCATTAGCCCTTAAGCTTAAGGTCATTTAAAAGTCACGATCACCGATCAAAACAGTTGGCCGGGTGCACATATTGTGTCTGCTTCGTCCAACAAACGAAGCAGGCACAGCATATGCACGGAATACCTCCAGCGTTTTTCTAGAACACTTCTCTCAAGACTCACATGTGCAAACACCGACGAGGATAAACACACGATGCGCGATGGCCGTGGAGTAGTACTCTCGTTAAAAGCGGACGCTGATGCGCTATCGATTACAAGACAAGAAGGCAATGCACTAATTTCTTCTTGCACTTTCTCCCGAGTGCAAGGCGTCCCCTCTCGCTTTCAGCTTGGGTGCGAACCAGCCACAGTAATGGCCGCTCCCTCTCTCTTTCTCCACTCCACTTCCTTACGTAACTAACGCGAGCGCGGAGACGCATTTGCAGGCGCACGACTTCAAACCTCACGCTCAGCGTCATCCTTCAATGTCGAGACGGAAATCGTTAAAGACACCACAGCATTCACGAATATATACTTATGAATTTCATTTTCGAGGCGAGAAAAAACGAGCGCATCCCATAATAAAGCGTTATTATCCATTACCTAATTGTAGAAGGCTTAGGATTATCACGAGTTAATTCAAAATAAATTTAATTTACATCACTTGTGCACAGAAATGAAAAGGCCCTTTCAAATATAACAGCTAACGCCTCCTTGATTAAATGTCGTCATCGATTGTTAGAGGAAAAGTTCAAGGATACTAGTATGAGAATGAACGGATCCCAAAATATTTCACTCGGCAGGCTGTGACCAAACTCAGACACTGAGTTCCCACGCAATTTGAATACGTACACTTACGTCTCGACTGTAAACACAAACCCACGACCAAGCTACGATGGACATGGGAAACGATAAAAGAAATAGAGAAAATTTTTACGCAAGATATACCAGATTACTCCTGAAAATCCAAAAGGCGTTATTATTTTAGCCTATGGTACGCAAGCCCAAACGAAACATCAATCCATATCGTAATTAATCCTACGGTCAACAGAAAACTTATGCTTGAACAATGTAGGATATGAAAAAAACAAGATATATATATAATATTTATATATATAACCAATTTTATGCGATCGTATAGAAGCTAGGATATAGCGCGGTGTCACAATAGGTGGATATATAATTAAGAAATGATGAAATTCCTTGAGAAATAGTAAACAAGTCAATGGGGTTCAGAATGAGACGCTCCTTAAAGAAATATCCTCACCTTCATCATTGGGACCAAACATCTGCATCGATTACCCTTCTGTCTTCTCCACTGGGCCAATACGTACTTCAATCGACTCCACAATCAGTTGCGCCTCACGAACGCATCCTCGAGGCTCTAGCACGAATTTCTGCCTTTACTACGCTCGTCACATGGTGAGCCACTTCCGCTATTATTTAGAAATGCACTCACTCACTTGCAAAGCGGAGCAGAGGGCCGCAGCCATCGAGTAAAGTGGAAAAAAAAGCCTCTATGCCGCTCCCTGGCCCGAGCGTGGTTGTGATGGCGGCCGCGAGATGTCCCACATTCGAAGGTTACCAAAATGGCTCACTGTGTCGATGCCGGAAAGCAGCTGATATGGCAGGAGGTCCGTGCTCACGAGCCGCACCCACCCGAGTTAAGACCCTCTCTCAAAACCCAGGGCAGAATACGCCACAATCGCGAGGAAAACTCGACGAATTAATTATAAACATGCCTGCAAATGCCAAGCTGAAGCATCCAAATCCACGAATGTTCGACTGTCGCGACCTTCCAAAATGGCTGAGCAGCCGCCACGAGTGGGAATCCTTCGCGGCTTCGCGAGCCACGTGACGCAAGAGGCTAGCCAAGTGTGCGGAAAAGAATTTGTCACACTTTATAAAACCGACACTCGGGCACCAGATACATTTTTTCTGACTCTTTCCTTCCTTCGACGGCCGAATCCCTTCCGATCACGTGGTGAACTGACTCGGCCGACTCCACGTAAAAACACGACCCCCTACAACGCCGTTAAGTTTCTCTTTCAGAAAATCTCTTTTTCCAGGGATTTTTAAAAACTCATGATCACCAAGTCACTTTTCTTAGGCATATTTTCAGGCAAATAAACCACAGCACACTTATGAAAATAGAAATTGAATAGAAAAATCGTCTTACCTCTTAAAAATCCGGAGGTAGATACTTCTGTATGTTTAAAAAAAATCGGCAGTGGAATTTCTATGGGTCGCTTGTAGCCAAATGCGATGTCGTGAGGTTGATCTTCAAGTAATACTTCTCGCCAACTCTCTCTCTCCAATCAGTTCGACACTTCCACTTTTGTTGGCTCTTCTCAATTCAAAAGCCTTCGGACATATTTTGTTAAAAACAACCGCCTTGAAGACTTGCACAACGTCCTTATGGTTTTAGCGTAAAAATGTGAGGTAATTATTTTCTCTCTTCTCCGCGTCCTTCCCTATGTCTTCTCTACAGAGCTCCACGTTAACTTCTTCATAAGGAACATGCCCTGAAAAACGTAGAAAAAAGAAAGACCCGTTTTCTGTTTAACTTCGCAAAACAGTTCTATTTTTGAGTTTTGGTGCAGTTTGACGCGAACTGTTTCAGCGAGATTTTTTGGGGATTTCCCCTCCCGCTCTCTCTCTCTCTCTCTATCTCATATGTGCGACTAATCCGAGGTGTTGAGGGGGGGGGGCTTTAAAAAGGGAAACAATGCGATGGAGGACACCACCTTATGCCACCCGTCGTAAAAAAGACCGCGGAGGAGAGCCGCGATAAGCTGTCCACGAAAAGCGGCCCTGACTGACTCCCGTGCGTTCCGTAGGACGCGAGGAGTATGGGATTGAGAGGGAAGGGGGAGTGGGGGGTGGGAGGAGGCTAGGAGGAGGAGTAGGAGGAAGGAGGGGGGCAGTAGTAGGAGGAGGACGAAAGGGTTGGGGAGGAGTGTAGAGGATCGGCGAGGAGCGCGGGATGCAAGGAACACGAGACGTCAGGGGGTCGAGTCGTCAATGATCAAACTAACTTTCTCGTGATCATTGAAGAGAAGAGGTATGCCTCGCATCTTCAAGTGCCCGCCTCCGAGGCCATGAGAATCCTCATAAACGCTTATACGACTGCGAAACGAGCGATTCGGAGACAAATACGAACCTACAATGAATAAATGAAAAATGCGACGAATCTTATCATCAATAGAGACGGAGGAAATCTATCCTACCGACTACCACCGCGAGAAGGACCGTTTCCGAAAAAAAAATGAGCTTGGTAAAAAAAATTCACGAAACAAATTTATGCCGCGAGTACGAACCCTGCCCTTTGGGAGTTGAAATGCAACGAATCTTATTATCAATATAGATGGAGGAAATCTATCTCACCGATTACCACCGCAAGAGAGATCATTTCCGAAAAGAAAATGAGCTTGAGAACAAAAATTCACGAACCAAATTTATGCCGCGAGTGCGAACCCTGCCCTCTTCGGCGAGGGATCACAAGTAAAAGAAAATATCGACAATGCGATATTACTTGCACAAATTAAGTCAACAGACGATAAGAAATCAGGATCAAAATTCGGAGTGGACCCAAAAAGTATTGAAAGCTTTTTGACCACTTCTTGCGAAAAAAAAGGGTTCGCAATTAAAATACGCGCCCTGCTACCATTGGACCCTGAGTGGCGTGTGTTATCACTTGGCTTTCACAGGCGTTTGTGGGTTAGTTTGGGGATGAGGGTGGGGAGGCGCCGTTTTGGGCGAAGAGGGAGGAGTGGATCGCAAGGGCGGGAGGGGAAGAGGCTGCGCGTCCCGGATCCCACTTCCCGGCATGCACCGGGAGACTCACTCCCCGACCCCTCTCCTCCTTGCCGAGCCCTCGTCCCGTCTTTCTTCCTAGATCGCAGTCGAATTGTTTCTCAGAGAACCCCTCCGCCCACGAAAAGGGAAAGACGAGAGCTCACGAGACGCAACAATAGGGAATTAGGCCAACTCCGAGGAAAACAAGGGGGGAAGTACTATCGAAAGTAAACGATTTTTTCTTTCCCTGGAAAGATCTCCAGAGTCTATGCAAATGCATGGTATTTTGACGTCAAATAATCTTTCTATTCCCAATCTATTTCAGTTTTCGGTGTCGGTAGAACTAGTAGTAGGTATAGTTCAATGGAAAGAACTGAAAAAAATTCCGAAGAGCAGAACACTCGACTGAAATTTCGTCGTTCTCAACTTGAAAGTCTTCCACGGGCAATCCCGCCACCAAGGCAAAAACCAAACAAAATTTGAAATATTTCTTAATCTGTGGTTTCTCACCACGATACACGAAATGTCAACAATCAACATACCTCCACGAGGCATATAAACGTCAAAACTTCGCGAGTTAAGCGTGTTCGTCCTGCAACATCATCCACCCTGCGCCCTGGATTCCCCCCCTCCGACTCGAGAAACGCGAAAAAAAACTAAAACCTTAAGACGCCCAAAAATAACCATATCCTGAGCCTAAAAGAAACCGCGAACCACTTGTACCAACTTCACCGCGTAAAAACTGAGGAAGGGGATACTGGGACGTTCGATTGCCCCGGGAGATCTTCCGTGAAATATCCTTGGTGTGGCAACACTGAATCACTCAATCACGCACTCGCATCACGGCTAGTCCCTCGGCGGGTGGCAGCGCCGAGACGAGGCCGCGAACCCGGAAGTGAGCGCTCGGGAGGCGGTGGAGGAGAGGCGGGAGAGGCGGTGGAGGAGAGGCGGGAGAGGCGGGGAGGCCGGCCAAGCCGCGACCTACCCCAACGCGGCGCCGATGAAACCCCGCACGGCAAAGATCCTCCCGTTTGGGTGTCCGCTGTTCGACCCCCACCACGATGAGAGAGACGGAAGAGGAAACATCCCGGGCTCGCTTCATTCGCCTCAAGCGCTCCTCACCTCATCCGGGTGCGAGAAACCCTTCGTCCGCCGAGAACCTCGCACCTATCCCGCGCATGACGTCACCGTCGCAGTACGAGATCCTTCGGGCGACATCCTCGCTTCGAACAGCTGACGGTCGGCGACGCCGCGGACACGAAACTTCGAGTTAGGGTTGAAGAGGCGCGGAGCGAAACATGGACGCGCCTTTCGAGATGCGAACCGACGTCACACCAGGGTGGAGAAGAACCCCCGGCGCTCGAAACGTTTGGCGATACCGTCCGTCTCCATCGCTTAACTCGCGTATCCCGGCCCGTCTATCTCTAGGATGCACTTTTGCCGCGGGGATTATTATTGGGGGCCGACGATGGCGCTGCGAGCGGTAGCACTGCAAAACTCTAACTGCGAGGCTCCCCTCTCCCCCTCCCCCGTCCGCGCGCTTAGGAAGGAACACATGCACGGCCCACACGCCCGAGAAAAAACACACCCTTGCCACCTCCACGGACCCAGAGCAGTAAACTGCCTACCCCCTACCCCTTTCCTCTCCACCCCCCCGCTTCCATTACCCTGTGACGACACCCCGAGCACCCCACCCCCCGTTAAGGGACTCTACTCCCCCTCTCGATCCCCTTTGCAATTTCCCTTCCCCTCCGTTGCCCCAGTCCCCATCCCACCGGCCCACCTCCCCTCCCGCGGATCGCCCGTGCACACTCCTTCCCTTCCCCCCACTCCTCCTTTCCCCCCCCTTCCCCCATCTCTCGACGCCGCGGCTTCGACGGAAAACTTCGGCCGCGAACGCGACGCCTCGGAAAGTGAGGAGGACGATGGGAAGAAGGGAGGCCGCCGCGTCGACCGTGAGATATGTGTATTAGAGGTGGGAATTTTGGTTCATTTCGTGGATGCATGTTATTTGATTCATGTCAGAGACTCCTTTTAAATCATTCATATTAAACGAAATGAACCATGGAAGAACCAAATTACTGCGATGGGTGATTTAACGACGATGAATTACTTCACCGCGAAGAATCAAAAATCGAAGGAACCAAACTAGGCGAAGAACCAAATCCAACCAATTCGTACTGTTGGGAAGCTGTCTAAACGGAGATAATTCGTGATATGAAATCAGATTTTCAGATTAATTTAGTTTATTCGCCGTAATATTAGGAGACTTGAGGAACCTGAAAGTGTCTATACTTAGAACAGCTTTACCCATGATGCCTGGAGTTGTGAGCCTAAAGACTCGCCCATACTTCCTCAACAATTGGAGACTATATATTATGAAAATCATGTACTAGCGATATGCGGATGAAAATGGTTGTTTGGTGTTATAGTCAATCAACTTCATATGACTGCCTCTGTAAAATTATTCCTAAGTTTTTATCCGTAAATTCTGTATGCGACCAAAAGACTATGGAATGTTGGGTATGTGGTTTGTCCAAATCACGTTGCTCTTTATCCATAAAGAGCGTGATTTGGTTCAATTTGAATGAAGTCAAGTTGTTCTCGATCACTCATGAATCGTGTGGTTCTTCACAATCCACTCCACTCGACCCATGAACGAGAACAGTTTGAGATGATTCATTATGAACGATTTGAACGAAGAACGTGATTCAATTCATTAGGTCCATGCCAATGAATCGTTCAAAATGAACGAATCACTCATGATCGACACAGCTCTAATGTGTATCGTGGACAATCTTTGTTTGAAGGTTTTCGCAGCGACTCTTTGCTATGTTGAACTTATTCGGGGTACCCCGCTGCGTGTTGAGCATTTTACCTTGACTCTTTGTTTCGTTCTGCATACTGAGAACGTCGTCAGGAGAATGAAAGAGTTTGTTTTGGTTGCCTCTATATATAGATTCTACGTAAGGATGGTTGACCATTGTTAAGGGTTTTATATTTAATAAAAATGATGCGTTCCGTTACAGATATTCGGTGGTTAGGTGTCTTTTCCATACACTGCTCAGGCGATAGCCGTCTTCTCTATTAAAATTGGATGGTCGTTTGGCTATCTCGATTGCTTCCCTTATTATTCCAAGGATAATAAAGGCTAATTTTGGCCTGACCTTTAGCCTCGTTGAAGAGTATCTTGTGACCTGGATCTGACATAATTGTGGACACTTTTTAACATCCAGCTTCCTCGTCCCGATAAGCCAAACTATTGTTATGATAAACATAGTAGTGTTAGTGAATTGTTAGGGAATTAGGGTGGGAACCTCTATCCAATCGAAGGAAGAAATATAGGTTAAATCTGTCACGAAAGGTTGATGTAGACTATGATTTGCCAGACGTTGAAAATATTTAGCTCGAACCAATATATTATGGTAGAAACGATCACAGGAATAAGATTAGGGCAATAGACTGCAGAACCGATAGATTTACGATGTCATTTTTTTCACGTACAATAAGGGACCACAATAGTTGCGATAGATCAGTTCTAGGATACTGACTAGGTTAAATAGTTTTTTTGTAGCGCTAAATATCTCAAAATGATTATTTGCTATTAACCTCGCATGCAACCTCCGGCATGATATATTTTTACATGATTTAGTACCTTGTTGTGCTATTTTACTGTGCATTAAAAATACTAACAAGTATCTTGAGTAGTATACTGCATGGTAGCATGTTCTTCTCTGTATCACTCTCCTGTTTACTGGTCTTACTGTGCACTACTGTCCTGACTGCCTTTGGCCTGCGCCTGGCAACCGGGGGAACGTGCGCGGTTTTGATTTAAACTGGGGTGAGTTCTACATGCCTGGTGTGGAATCACCCCGTGCCACACACCCTAGTGGTGGCTTGCACGCTATTTCGTAGATGTAGAAGTAGATGAAGCCGGAATCTGGGGGGGTAAGCCTGAAATGCTGCGACGAGCGGGATCATACATGCCACGAACCGGAAGGCTTGGAAGACAGAGAAAAGGGTTGCACACGATTATTTTATTTGCGCGTTCGAAATTTTTGGCTCAAAAAGAAACATTGGCACTGTGACTTCACTTTTTTACGGCCAGTATCTTTACTTAAACACTCTTTAAAGTAGCGCAATTTTACGTCGCGCAGAAACATCCAGCCGCCTCGTTAGCTGAATGGTGACGTCACAAGGCAGCACCATATCGCCGCTACCCTAGCCCTCGTGGCCGAGTGGAGAGAATCAGCGATATTACGTGATTCTTGCTGCCGGCAAAATGTTCCAATACGCTGAAAAAGCATTATTTTAAAGGCAAAGTGCGATTGGTGTATTGTTTCTCAACACCCATGCGACACTTGAATAAGGATTTCTCTAATACCTAGAGCCAAAGCAGTTCAAGGGAAACGGTTACCAGGGGTCATCTGGTTTAAAAGTGCTAAAAATAGGCATTTTTCTGCAAAACAGAAAAAAATCACAGCTCTCGTCTCCTTAAGTTAGATACGAGTATGCTTTCGTCGTGTAAGAGGATTATTTACCCCCAAAAAGTTGTAGATTTCCGGACATAAACGAAAGTCATTGGAGTGCATCACCGTTGGACAGTTCGATTGAAGGAAGAGACGGAATCCATTGTTTTCTCCCTAAATTTTTTTCCAATTAGGTGTATTTCTATCATTGAGAATAGAAAAAAAGCCAAATAAGTGGTAGCACAAGGTTTTTTTTATAAAACGAAATTTCGCCCCCAAAAAAAAACTTTTTCCTATGCTGTTAGTTCATTTTGGACAGTTCATTTAGAGAAAGAATTAAATACCTTTCTCGATATGTTGAATAGTATTTTTAGTAATCACACGAAACAATTTGACATTATTGTCGAAATACAACTTTTAGAAAACTGGAGTGAAATTTTTCTGGCTGAAAAAATATATTTGAAATATACAGTAAAATCCTTAACAGCTATTCCTGGTACACAAAACACACATTCAATCGCATGGTATTAACAGACTCCCTATTTTGTTGTTTAGCCAGCGCTGGTCTCCCAGTTCGATTTGGTAGGGGTATTTCGAATCAGCGAACATCTTGCATTACAAGACTATTGTTTTCAGTAACTCTGTGGCCATTTAAACTGCTACGTAGGCGTCATTAAGTATTCTTGCAACAAAATGGGCGGCTTTTTTCTTCCTTTTACATTTCGATTATTAATTTATCCCCTAATTCAAATGTGATTGTTGCAATTAAGGTATTCCGAGCGGGACAGTTCCCTAGTAAGAATAGAGACCATATTAAAATTATACGTTTTAATTTACACATCAATTAAATATTGCATTATTTATGGCGCATTAATATTGTTTTATATAACAGAAATTGTAACTAATTAAATGAAAACTTCTAAATAGTCTTTAACTTGACTCATTTTTTTCGCTCGGTGCGTTTGAAACTCCATCAAAACGGAAGGTTCTTTCTGATACCCAAGAACCTGCTGTGGTGACAATACGATTAATTTTCAAAAATAGTTGAGAAAACATACAAACTATGCTCTTTTAGTTTTTTTTACGACACCTGAGTGTTAGAAATACCTCATTTTGTAAATAATGTCTCTCTGGAATGCATACACGTACCATTTCCCATGTGAATGGGCTGTTATTTTTTGGAAAATATCTCCGAAAGTAATGTGGTAAGGAATAGAATTTTTGGTGTCATTGGACAGGCGAGATATAGTGTTAGAAATACCTCATTTTGTAAATAATGTCCCTCTGGAGTGCACACACGTACCATTTCCCATGTGAATGGGCTGTTATTTTTTGAAAAATATCTCAGAAAGTAATGTGGTAAGGAATAGAATTTTTGGTGTCACTGGATACGTGAGATATTTTTATTTAAAATGAGAGTAAATTCATTGATTTCATCGTAAAATGATTTTTCGCTCGGACAACCTTAACCTTGAAATTTAAACTCTCTTTTAAGTTTTGAGAGAATCTTCCTGAACGTTTTCAAGTTGTCTTTGGACAGTTCTTCAGATATGACCTGGATATCCGTTTCTTTAGCCGGCTGTATGACGCATGATGGACGTTTCAAACAATCCAACTGATTGGTGGCTTCTACGGTGAGCTTCTCCCAACTATCGGCGGCCACGGGACATTCATCCCATATTGGTGTATCCTCATTTGAGCATAATTGTTGTCGAGTCACCATCATCGCCTTCTTTATCATCGAAAAGGAATGTTCATGTCTTCTGATTGCCAAGACATAATTTTGTCATTTACTCTTCAATCAGATCATCTGTCAGCCATCCATTTCTTCTTTCTTTCCCATTACGATGTCGTGTGCCAATTGTGTGCTTCTCCACGTCTCCGGCAAAATCGCATTTTTTTATCAATATCATCTTCGCCGTGTTATCCTCGTCCAGGTTTTCTTTTGAAATATTCAAAAGCGTTTCCGATTCGCCACTCCCGATATAAAATGCGCATTTTCCACCAAATAATACTTATCGAGAGTTAGAAAAATTTTCATGGCCGTTTTCACTTATATTTTGCTCGCTGCTTGTACGTGAGTCACAACCTTTTTTTTCACCCTTTCTAGTACCACTAGTCTTCAGTACAAATTCTTTATTACAATATCTACAACATTGCCACTATAGAGCCCGAAGCGCAATTTTAAATCGCACAATGAAGTGAAGCCGCGTTTCTTCAGGGTGCCATCGCCGGATAATTTCACATTTACGGTTTACGGTCTTTCACTGTTTTTCTTCATCTTCTCCCGCTTCCTTCCTCAAGATGTCCAACAATGATAATGTCACCGAGAGAACATGCCGCGCTATACCACGGTACATTACTTTAATAATACTTGGCTCAGGTCCACAAGGCCACGACATATATTAATGCCTTCCAGTACAACTCCAAGTCGACATTTGGTGAACATAATACCCCTATTTATTAGGTGTACGATGTAGATCAATGAGTTTGATTATATTTCTCTCGATCACTAACATACGAAACGATAACTTTGTTTTACGTGCCGCAATGACGAATAATTTTTTTTTATTTCTCCGTTACCTACTCGATCTACAGATGAGGGTCCCCAAAAGCATGCCTGACCGATCAAAAACTCATTTTTTCCATTTTAATGTGGCGGTTTTTCAATGATTAACAAAAAGATGAGCGAGTGTAAACATTTCCTTTGGTCATTTCTACATGTATACTAGCGGACCCGAAAGACGTTGTCCTGCCCAAACGTTGGCTTACCTGCTATTAGCGGGTTCAGCAAACGTCTTTTCGATATTCGAATTTTCGGACGGACGACTTGTTTGATGATCTACCCAGCTCATGGGATAGCATTCAGAGGAGTACGTGGTGCCGAAAAAAAGTTAGCCAATATAGAATTTCCGAAGTCTTTTTATTTCATGGGCGATTCTTCCAAAAATTACTCTAAATAATGGTTTAGATCAAGTTATTCCGCACGTTTGCACACTTAGAAAAGGACCCAAAAGCTTTTGACCAAATGACGTTGCGCAACGAATAGAGTGTCTCTGCCGCCGGTGACAGTGACGGGGACATGAGCCACACATTCCGCGTGCAGATGCGTCCCCAAACGGCAGCGGCGTCCACGCATCGGCCAATAGTTGGCTTACGTGGGCCAATGGGCGGTGACACCGCATCGCTGGTCAAGCAGTAGTGAGCGAGTTAATGCAAATGACGAACTGTCATTGAATACGACTCAACGAGAATGAAAGACCTAATGAATTTACAGCTCCGCACTGCCCCGATTATTGGTTGACTTCAAGTAGAATTCCTTCATGTTCCCGCGGCTAATGAATCCGAGATATCTTTCCGAATCAGTAACGTGACTTTCTTGGTTTCCTCGGCCAATGTAGTGATACCACAGAGCGAAGAATATAATAAAATGAACCATGCAAAATGATAGTACAAGGGAATAGTGGTGACCTTGTGATGAAGAAGTGGCATTACTGAGTGGATCAGATACGAGGCTAACACCATGGAAATACAAAACATCTTTATTAGCGAACTGACAAAAACTCCAGTTTTCTAATTTCTAAACAATTATGAAACTGGAAAACCTATTTCGATACCATGACGATTTATCCAAGCGTTTGTGAAACGAAATTGACTCATGAAATAAATAACTTTAAATTTAAGGTCACTGTACATTTTCCGTAGATCTATATTAAATAGATGACACTTCACAGAAAATGGGCTCCTTTAATGGGAGCGAAGACACCAACAACACTCCTCTATCTTAGATCCGTCTAAATTATCCCAGGGCAAAACATTTTTGGATTAAAAAATTACTGATAATTGTAATATTATAATTTTAGCATAGCAAACATTTATACCAAGCACGAGAGCTTCCTTAGCAAAATTAGTAATGGACCCTGTCCAACTACTTAAAATTTGATAAGGCTATAAATTTTCAATTGAAAAAAGTCCGGATGTTCCCAGGTTGAAGTTTGTGTTCTGGTATTATGAAGATAAATCAAGTCACTTCAATCATAGAGATGGATGGCAAGGCCAATACTTATGTGCAATGATTCTCGATGAGATCATAAATAACCAATCAGCCTCAAGCTGGACTTAAAGGTGGTTTTCGTACTTACCTACGAGTAGATTGGGGTACACCGGTCAAACTTAGCAGTGGGCCCATCCGGCCGGATAAGCTGAAATAAATAAGAAAACTTTTAAATTTTCATTTCCACAATTGGCACAACTTATAAATTGAGATAATGATCCATCGTACGTGGAACGCTCTGACGCTAGTTCGCTGTCGCAAATAATTTCTCAACTTGCTCGAGTACAATTCTTGCCTCCCATATCACTCAGTAAACGTCCTTGACAACCACTACACTCGGATCACATTAAGCGTGATTTGATGTGGAAAGGGCAAGGACACAAGTTCCTCTGGCAGAGTAAAAATATTGTTTAACATTGTCACCTTCTTGCTGAGGTTAACGACGGAATAGAAGATATATGAACAGTTTTTATCTCGTAGCCAATGTCGGCTTAAAAAGTGACTGCATAAACATCTCACAATTCGTGACGGACGACAGAAATGTCCGAAAATTAGGAGCGTTCGATACTTCAGATAAAGCATACGATACGATGAGCCAACTTGGAGACGAATTTTTTGACGAAATTGAAAAATAAAAAAATATCCCTCTCATTGAATTTTATTTACAGTAGCTAATGAAAACCAATTGTTGATACTAAGTGATTCAGTAGCTAGTACCTTGAATGGGAGAGAATAGTGGCCTGTCAATTTCACTCATGAGAGAAAATTATGAAATGAGGCATTTAGCAGTGAAAACCATACTTAAATACACGTGAGACATTTTATCAATTTTGGATTTTTATAGGATAGTTCTATTTCATTGTGTCTCAATCCATTCCTGTATTTCCTGTATGGCCACCGCTCTAGCTGCAATGATCCGCCCTACCTCTCCGTTTCCCTCCCAGTCGTCACCCACGTTTCTTCCCACAACTCTACTTCCGATAATATTTTTAAGGTTGGTATCCTTGCCTCCTTTTCCCCTTCCTCCTCCCCCCTCCAACTTAAAGATCTTGAGTTCTCCTGTATTTACTTTTTCCAAGCTTTCTCTTCGCCTGGACTCAATGAATCACACTAACCTCCTCCATCAGTTCAACCTTTTCCTTTTAAATTTTCTTTCCTTTCCACCTTTCTGCCCCCCTACCTTCCTCTCCCCTTCTTCCACTCTGTCCCTTCCCTTCTTTCCTTCCACCCGCCTCAGTCCTCCATTCCTTCTCATTCTTCTACGTCCTTGCGAATAAGGCTCACGTCGCGCCGAAATATTAAGCAGCTTCCTTGTTAGTGTTATTCTTTTTCGTTCTACTATATTTTTTGTCTGCCTCCCTATGGAAATTTTTGACTATTTGTCACACGAGTGATTCTCAGTGAAGTTATATATAAATGCCACAGGGAGGCAGACAAATAATATAGAAACACTTCCAACAAAGCTCTTAATATTTCGACGAGGGAGTGTCCGTCTTTTTCAGTGGAGAAATGAGGATTAAGAGGGAAGGAAGGACGGAGGCGGATTAAAAGGAAGGAGGGGAAGAGGGGAAGTGAGGAAAGTATGGAGGAGGGAGGAAAAGAGAATTTAAATGAGAGAGATTAGTATAACAGGAGGTGATATAGGTCCATCAACGAATCGGAGGGATATCCATCGCATTGCACTCCATTCCAATAGTCCGACCATGACGCCACGTTATTAAGGATTATTACCTATCTGTATGTGTACACTCACGATTGAACCAATACCAACACACGGTGGAAGATAGGTCACGCATGGTTTGACGAGGAGTCCGTAAAGACGGATGGCGGCGTGCTCGTGCACGGAGAGGGATTCCATTGGTGCATCGTGATGTATCGTTTTCCGCATGCAATGTGTAACTTTCCTAATCACGTTTCTAATCGAAAAACCACGTTCCAAATTATGTTTCCATATGCTCACGCCTCGAGATACTCTATCAAATGATAACGAGATGATATTGATGCTCGTGGCATGGAATGAGAATTTTGGCAAAAAGAAAATAATTTTAACATAAAGCCAGATAACTGAAAGTTTACTGTTGCGGCTGCTTGAGTTAAGTGCTTAAGTGGACGATTCAGGCGTTACATTGCCCTCATATTAACAAAGGTTGCATTGATTTAAGTCTCTAAAACTTTCAGTAAGCAAAGTCCGAGTGAGAGATCGCACTGAAAAAATTAAGTATTATCCGTCCCTGGGAGGTTAAGAACCCATGGCCTCTGGACGGCCCTAGTCCAGATCTCTGGGCCACACACTCATTTCAAAGCTTTAAGTGGATTGACAACTGAATTTTCATTTTCAAGTATTTCTCAAGTATATTTCTAAAAATTCAATCATATATTTCAGAAATTAGCCATAGGACACTTCAACGGCTAGAGAAACAAAAAACAGGCACCTAGTATTTTGAAAGTAGTTGATGTATGTAAGCAATACTCACAAATTTTATCGACGTTGTGCGTAAAACTAAGCCGAGACTATTTGACCAAAAAATGCTTTTAACTAATCTGCACATTTATACAAAGAGGAATTCAAATAATCATCCTGTAACGTATATTAAGAAATATTAAGGCGCTCGAATATTTCTTAAAATATAAATGTATATATATAAATAAATAAAATAAATAATAAAAATTAATAAAAATAAAATATAAAATATACGCTCAGGGAAAATTTTCAAAACGCTTACATGACGATGGAATAATCAAGGTGACTACGAAACGACTGATTTAAATATTTCACAGAGCGTTGGCTTAACATTTTGGCATTACTGAAGTGGATCGATGGACGCCATCGTAATAGCTGGACCTTGCACGAACGTATGTGATTTCCACTTTTATCAAGCCTGTCGCGAACGGCAAAGCTATTCTATGTTCAATCAGGTAACTTACAACATTCGATCATCTGCGATAGCGTATTTAATTCACGTTTCATATAATATAATGACGTTAAATATGATGGACAACTTGCGCAACACAAAGTTAGAATCTATCGTTTTCCATCAATCCCTAATTCAGCCACGTTTCGGAGAAAAGAAAAGATTAACTCAAAGAGTCGGAAACTAGGTTCCTGTCACTGCTCGACCGGTAGACGTTTCTGGAGTAGTACGCCTTCACCTTCCTCCTCAGAGCTTCCCAAAGAATCGTTTGTTCCTGGATTGGATTGGATTTTGGGTTGGCGACCGACAGCTAAGGTCATTTGCATCATAGGGGATAGGTAAGGGAGGAAGGGTGGATAGACACCCGGCGTCGGCATTAGCCTGCTCTTAACAAAAAGCGCTAAGGGGACCACGGTTTTACGTCTCATCTGATAGACGGATTACTGTACTTGAAGTGCCCTCCACAAGACACACAAGTATGGATCGGGTTTCCCCTGAAAAACATTCTCCTTTGCAGGGATTCGAACCCAGACCGTACGCATGGTTAGCCAGTACTCAAGCTACCACACCAACCCGATCTCCATCGCTTGTCCCTTCCTCTCGCATTCTATTGCTCATCCCAAGTCAGCGGAGCTTGTTCGCCTCCCACTACACCCATTTAAGGATTTACGAGCCTCTAGATACGTGCGTGTGTGAATTTCGCAGCAACGACGAGTTTGGCAGCTTCGGAGCGGCGGTATTCATCGACGTCTTAATGTGACAGTGCCTCGGAACATAAAGAGAACCAAGAAAGCAATTATTTTCGAATGCCACATTATTTTTGTCATTCGACCCGGCCGTCGCCGTCTTCCAAGCGGGAGAGGCGGCCTTAATGCTTCAGGGATTGATGGTCTCGCTCGCGGCCGACAGGGAACATGCCGGATGCTAAGTTTCGGTTCGAAGGAGACGGATAATTTTCGCACGAGTTTCACTATCCAGATCGATGACGCAAATTCGCGGAAAGACAAATGCGTTTTTCCAAACTATGACGTTGCACCCATCCATTAACTGAGATTGACGCTTTACCAAAGCATACACCAAAAATAAATATTTATGATTGAATTTCCTTCAATCGATTACCGAATAATCGAAAGATAAAGTTTACTCGTTACATCTGCCTCACTGAGATGTAGGAATACTTTATGCGCTTCATTTTCGATAAATTGTACCTCTCGCATTGCGATGTAGGTTCTGAAACCAGATTGACACGCGATGGCATTGAGTGAGTTATAGAATCGTCCACAGTGAATCATCACGAAAATTCTCAAGAGGAAAAGGATGGAGAAATTTGGATAGGTTGAATTAATTGTGAGAATTCTAGTTAAACGCAGCCAACGAAAGCGCTTCTCAGAGCGCTCAAAGAAAGAATTATTCTGAAGGCAATGTGAAGGCTTAAATAAAAAACAAGCAAAAGCAGTGAAATAGGAAAACTGATAGGAAAGAGGCACATGAAAGTAATCAATGAAGTCTTATTAGGGGAAAATAATTCAGGCAATTATGAAAATTAAAATTTATCGATGTTAAAACTTTTCAAATCTCTGAATAAAGAAAACTAGAGCCCAGGAGTGTAAATAATATGGAAGTAATTTTGGAAAAACAGGAACTGTAAACCAAGAAAATTGCAATGCCTTCCATTTACAACAAAATCCTTATGGATATTAACTACTTTGGAGAGAATATATTACAAAAATCGGAAACTATGGATTACTACACCCAAAAACTAAGCATAGTTTGAAATTTTTTGGTAAAAATATGCCTTAGCCACGAGGACCATCGAGTGCCAAAGGTGATTATAATTATGATGGTCATTCAGGCCGAAGCACTTTTAATGACATGGCAGACGAATAGGTACAAGGTAGCTGCGCTTCCAAGTACAAGAATGCAGGAGAAGAATGAATGAAGTCTTAGAAAGCTATATAAAATGTCAGACGCTAGAAGTTAGCAAAATTTTTGCAAAGTTCTTACACTGGAGAGGAAATATTACATGATAACGAGAACTTCCGGTTGCCCTTTAGCTTTGGCAAAAAAGAGTCAAGTCGCAACTATGTCTTTGAGAAAGAGTCCGACTAAATTCACTATAGTCAGCAAACTGGAAATTCCGGCAAACGCTGAAAAAAAAATCCGAAGATAAACCGTATTCCCACCGTGTAACCGCATTAATGACACTTTCTCCACTCTCTCTAACGTTGTGAGTCAGTGGAACAAATATTACTTCTTAGATTTTCAACCCTGGAGATGCTGATTGCATCTATTTAGATCGGTCCCTGCTTAAATTCCCACATCCCTACAGGGCCAATTATAGGTCCATTCTAAGGCTGCTCAGCGTCCTCATTCGACGCGGGATAAAGACGCGGGACGTGCTCTCGTCACAGTATATTGCTGAGCGAAGAAACGATGCCGCATGAGGACGGAGTCAAATTTGAAAAAAAAAATCAGGATTTTTGAGTCATCGGAGAAAAGCGAGATACGGCGAGAGCCTGCTTCCGTGGGCCGCGTTCCCGACCGGAGTCAGAGCCACCTCTGGGCTGGATCTCTAACTACGCCCAAACCTAGCGACAGCGGCGACGCGCCAAGCGGCGACCAGGGAAAGCAGGAGGATCCGTAGAGGGGGAAATCACGAATTTGGGCGGGCAATCGAGGCGAGGTTCGCCAGGAACCCGCATTGGAATTCATCTAACAGCATTTTGGGGCGAGGGAGAAAGAAATAGGCGCCATTGCATCTCCTCCTACTAGTCATGGAACTCACAAACTATCATTATGACGACGAAACTACGCAGCAGTCAAGGCAATTGGCTTCAATGTGTCCAAAGATCAGGGGCGATCCCAGGGGGGATAAAGGGGATACATCCCCCAAGAAAATTTTGGGTTTTACAAAACGATTTTAAAAAACTAGACGTAGTTATCAAATACAACATTAAACACTCCGATCACTGGTCTGAAAAGATTAATAGTGCTCATTAGTGCATTAATTATTGTGCTCATTATTATATAGATATAATTATGTAATAGTTTTAAAGTTTTTTTAGGACGACTGAAAATTGCCATAATTTAATGGTAGTCTCCCCCCCCACCCGAAATAAATTCCTGGGATCGCCCCTGCCAGAGATGGATGTCGTATTTTTTGGGGGAAGTGGGATATCTTACTTTCGGCACTAATTGTATATACATCTCCTCATAGCTCCTTTCCGACGGCCTCAGGAGCGTGGAGTGATGACTATTTTTTCTAGTTCCTCCGGAATCACGGAAGGTGACGTCCCTCCTTGATCCCTCCTTAGGTCTGCGTTAAGAGACACGATCGGGTCACCAGCAGTGGTGCTCTCAAAAGGTCATGACGCGTAGTAGGAAGAGGGAATCTGAGATTACAGGAAATCTGCGGGAAGTAATTCGCATTGTGAATTTGGGATGAGTCATTGACGCGGGGAGTGGCGGGCATAGCTGGCTACTCGGGAGAAAATAATAACCTTAGAATTTTTATATAAGGGTGCTGAATCATTATTAATACAATACTATAAAAAATCAGCACCCTTATATAAAATTCTAAGGTAATTATCCTTTTGTAAATTATATTGATGTTGATGATTCGAAATGTGATTGTTGTACCCTCACATCTGTCTTCCTATGTAGCCCTGATGATGGGGTTCATTAAATTCCGAAACGTTGGCAAAGGATGATTTTGTGATTAAACACTTATCTATACTCGACATTTTGCATTGGATTTATAAAGCAAGAGGTCGATAGAAGAATACTGTACAAACGTATTTTACTAAAGTCTCTCTGAAAAATCAATCTTAGCACACACGGATCCATTAGAAGAATCAGACGAATCATTATCAGAGTAAAAATATGGACAAATGTACGTTTGCTGTAAGGACGACGGCATGAAGACGTCATCCACCCAGGCTTTCGCCAACACTTCGAAAACCTCGGGTAATTTGCCTGCGCATATCACGCGCGCTTTACAACGCGTGTCAAAGTAACGCGAAATGGCAACGTTGCACGGCAGCCGGCGTTTATATCCTCGCCATGCACCGAACGCGTGACCTACGCCACCCCTCCGCCCCCCCCCCCCCCCACGCCCTCGCCACTGTGTACATTTCGAAAGAAGAGGAAGCAACGGCCTTGCCAACGGGTGTTAAACGATGGCACGATCCCACGGGGGAAAGGGGTGGCAATCTCGACCCCGCAGGAACCTACTGGCGTGGCGCGGAATACGGATCGGGCGGAGCGGACCCTGCTAAAAAATTCCTTATGCCCTGTTCACATTACTAGCTTTTAACCAGGTTAACTCTTAACCCTAGTAAAATTTCGCCGTGTGAACGCAGGTTGGCGCTGACCATAGTCAATTTTTTAACCGCGCAGGAGTTACTACGGTTAGAGCTGGTTACCATCATTTTTTAACACATGTAAACGCAGGTTAGTTAGAATAGTAGTGAAGAGATCCAGTCCGCTTGCAGCTTTAACTTGTAGCGTACAATGTATTAAGAGAGTTTCTATTGTCATATTTCGTATCCATGCATCCATGGCACGTTGCTTAATGTATTTTAACGCATTAGTGAATGATGACCCGTATATTAAGTTCAAAATTTAACTAACATTCTAATCCTAGTAATGTAAACGGGGCATTAGATGCTGTTCTGGAGAACGTAAGGAATTCTACAGGTATTCACTCTTTTTCTTCAGAACTATTTCCTTTTCTAAGGACCTATCCGGAACATGAAAGAATGACTCTACAGAACGTTGTTCTGTAGTTATTTTCTGCAGAGCAAAATAACTCCTTACAAGCTGTTCTGTAGATCTTCAGCAACGCTACGGAAATATGTGACGTTTCCGTTGACCCAGTTCCTTTCATAAGGACCTATATGGAGAGAGTCGTTGGGAATTCCACAGAACGTCCTAAGGAATTCTGCAGAACGTAATAATGTATTCTGCAAAACATCCTCGGGTATTCTGCAGAACGTCGTATGGAATTCTGTAAAATGGCGTTTCAATACTTTAAGGAATATCTACAGAACTTTTTAAGACATTCTGTAGAAGTATTTTAAGGAAACTATACAGAGTTTTTTAGCAGGGGAGACAGACGCAGGACAGCATTTCCGGTGACGCACCACCGCACCGTCGCCACGTGTTCACAAAATTCTTAGTATATCATCTGTTCCTTTGTTTCCATTCAAGAGTTTGATGCTGCGATAAGTTTAGTAGTATGTCCGGATTGTTAGAAGAATTGGGATGGGAATCGCTTTCATATCGTAAACTAAATTATAGGGTTAATCACTTAACTAAATTTCAGGAAGAACATTTCTCTGACGACGAAAAAACATACTATTAACCCCCTCGTACTACGGCAGATTAGATCTTGCCAATAAAATTAGAGAGATACACTGTAGAGCCGATAGGTATAAAATGTCATTTTTTCCGCGTATCATTCGGGACCATAACAGCTGTAATCCTCATCATGAATAGAGCGAATAGTGACAACAGCTAGACTGTAGATCTTTCTTCTTAATATTCTCTACGTTCTTATTTATGCATGATATTTTGATCTGTAGTGGTAGTAGTCTTTGTATCCCTAGCATGTTGGAACGATTGACGATGGAATGTTTCTAGGTTAGTAGATTTTTAATTGGCGCGTTGCATGTGTGGGACGCTGGTTTCAATGTAGTTTCGGTGTTCTGCCGTAAAATTCATGCATGCCTGGTGTGAAAGCACCCCCTGCCATTCACCTTTTGTGTGGCTTGTAGGGTATGACGTAGATGTAGATGGAGAGTTTGAGAACAAACATATGTTTAGAACTTCATCATTGGTCGTTCAATCCTAGCATTGGTTGACTGCAGCCCTTCACCCTTCCCTATCTAATGCTAGTTCCTCTACCTCATGGTATCTCACCCGATATACTTTTCTCTTTATTTTGTCCATGAACTTATTCCTTGGTCTTCCTCTGGGGGCTTTTCCCTCTGTTACGCCTTCAATAATGTTCTTCACAACTCCATTGTGTCTCAGGGTGTGTCCAATCCACCTTGTTCTTCTTTTCTGTATGGTGTCCCATATGGTCCTTTCCTCTTCTACTCTTCTGTACACTTCATCATTTCTTATTTTTTTCCGTCCATTTTATCTTCAGCATCCTCTTCCATCATCAGATTTCGAAGGATTCTATTCTTTTCTGGTCAGCTTTTCCTCTGGTCCATGCTTCCGATCCATAGAGTGCTACGCTCTACTCGAAGATTTTCGCATATTGTTTCCTGGTTTGTAGTCCTATCTTCTTTACTTAACACAGTAGTTGTCTTTTTCCCATGAACGCCTTTTTAGCTTGGGCTATTCTCCGCTTGATGTCCGTTGTACTTCTTCCGTCCCACGTGTTGGTACTTCCGAGCTAGGTGAAGGAATCCACTTGCTCTAATTTCTCACCTCTCAGGGTGAATTCTACATTCAGCTTCTCTCTTCCGCATACTAGGATTTTGGTCTTCGTCTTACTCATTTTCATGTTGTATACTTACTTGTCCGCGAAGCGCATTCATCAAGGAAGCAACACAATAATGACACCAGAAAAGAGGACATTGGAAACACCGACATTGAGTCCCTCGAGAAAGAATGGAAGAACAAAGAGTGCCCCCATGAGTGAAGGTGCGCGATGAAGACTTTCATCTGTCCATGAATATGCAATATGTATTTGTACTAAAGTTAACACTATTTCGTTACCTTTTAATTCGATTGTTCATTGTTTATGCTGATACCAGGCTTACGCTGGGTTTAATATTCAGGGTAAAGGAGGTGAACACGTCTCCTTTTAGATCATTCCTCGAGGCCGTGCTATAATCTCTGGTAGAGTATTTTCTCCAAATAATTCGAACAAAATACTTCATCAAGTAAGCGAAAAGCCATCTTGTGATTGATATTGACCAAAAATTATGAAACCCGATCTGAATGAATAAATCACTAAAAATATTCATAAGCAGCGCATTGTCGTCATGTGTGCTGTCTTTTGCGCACAATCGTATGTTTCAGAGTGATGTCTGTATTTTTGGCGACTCGCACACACTTTGGGGGTTGGGCCCTTCCCTCCCACCACCCCTCCCCAGTCCCCGAGGTCCATGGGGGTGGGTGAAGGGAGAGGGAGGGAGGACGGGAATAGCTTCAAGTGTGGGGTAAAGGGGGGACAGGCTGCGGTGAGCGAGTCCGAAATTAAACCGGCGGGAAAGGGGTGACCGGTATTTAATCGCATCGCACGTTAGTATGTATCGCATGAGAACGCATAAATGCTCTCCCTACGTGGCCGTGAAGCCTAGACAAAAATTTGAGGATATGAGAAGATCTCTTGCTAAAGTTGGTGGTTTCCGGCGATACTTCATAGAATTTACTTAACATTTTGAATGAATAGAGTAAACTTTGCTTTTCCACGATGAATTTAATACCCCTCCACCTTCCTCCAAAAAGATCTCTTGCGACGGAGGCGTGGTGCACGATTGAAGAATAATGAAGATGAAGTGGACGATGAGAATTACTTAGGATGAAGTTTCGCAAAGAGTTGGAGAGAAAAGACGTATTTATGAAGAACACTCTAGTGTAGTAAGGAGAATGAGAAGAATAACTGTGTGAGGAGGGCGAATGGTGCAGTAATTGAACAAGTGGATGATTTTGTGTACTTAGGTAAGATGTATGCGAAAGATGGACGGATGGATGAGGAGATGAAGAGACGTGCGAATGCTGCAAGGGAAGTGGTAGGTAGCATGTGGAGCATATCAAGGAATGAGTGCCTGTCTAAGGAAGCGAAAACCGACGTGAACAAAAGTATGCTTCTCCCCACTTTGTTGTGTGGTAGTGAAACATGGGCATTTCAGGATAGACATAAAAGTAGACTAAACGCCGTGGGTATGAGTTATTTGAGGAGTGTTTGCGGCAAGAGTAGGATGGACAGGGTCAGGAATGAGTGGGTAATAAATGAATGCGGGTTAGATGCCCCAGGAATGGATATATATAAAAGGAGTGTGCTTCGTTGGTTTGACCATGTTGAGAGAATGGATGAGAGTCGAATAACGAAACAGATATACAAGAGTGAAATGAATGGTGCGAGAGAAGAGGTAGAGGTAGGCGGAGAAAGTTGTGGTTGAATGTGATTGAGGAAATTCTTAGGAGGAGGAATATTAGGAGTCTTAAAACCAGGAAGGCGTGTATGAAGCAGTGTATGGGGGTAAATGAGGCAAAAGAGGTATGCAAGGATAGGTCAGTATGGAGGAAATTATTGAAGCAGAGTTAGGTGTACAAATATGTATTTATGAGTGAAACGTAGTGACTCTGCCTACCCCGGAAGGGAAGGGCGTGATTGGTAAGTATATATGTATGAATGTATGTACTCCAGTGAGTAAAAGGGGTGAGGTGGTGGGAGACATCGAGCGGCGCCGGCGGGTCCCGATAAAACAGCTGGAAGGGGAAATGATTGCCAAGAATCAATCACACTGGAAGGACGAGAGTGGAGTAGGTAGATGTCGACAACATGGAAGCAAGTTAAAAGTGAATACTTGTGAAGGAATGAAGTGGTTGGCGAAGTGGAGTGGAGAGAGCGAATCAATCTTTGGATTCCGAATCGCATGTGATGATAAAAGCATCGATTTATATTAGGGATGAGTCGATTCCTCTTTTTTTCGATTCCGATTACGATTCTTTCAAATCGATTCCCGATTCTCGATTCCGATTCCTTCGATTCTTATTCCTAATAACAGGTGGGATATTGATATATCAGTAGCGTACGACTATTACTTAAATTCAAGTATTGGCCTAAATAAAATAACAAAGACAATTAAGTCGCTCAAAAAGTATATTTATTAACAATTAGCAAATATATCCTCTGCTTACTGAGGTACCTAAAAAGTACAAATTGATTGGCTACACCCAAAATTACTGAGAAAAATATGATGTGATAAATGAAATTTTATTGATTGATAAATGAGATTTGAATATTTATCTATCTGGAATCGATGGAATCGGAATCGACTTTAGGCGATCGATTCTCGATACCGATTCTAATCCTGAGAATAGGTGGAATCGAGAATCGACATTTGGATTCGACTCATCCTGACTTGAAATCGTTTCTCTCTTTTCACCTCTTATTATCATTCCTTACACTGTTCCTCCTTTCTCGATATTTATGGAATGCCAATTATTGTGACTTCGCGTCCACCCCAATTATCCGACGTTTTCCTTTCAAACAACCACCAGCATCCGACTCCACTGTAAATCTTCTTCAAGTAGTACCTGCTCATCTTGCCGGCCTCCTATAATATTACTAGTTAACTTTTCTTCCGCATTGATTCCAAAAGAATCTCTTTTTCTACCTTTAACATCCTGCACACCCCACGAGGGCAAATTCCAAAAGAACTCGCCCACGTTTGACGATAAAAGGCAATGAAATTTAGATCCACAAACAGACAGACATTGATATTTTTCAGGGTGACATAGAGAATATTATCATGACTCCTCACTACATCTCTAGGCCCCACAGACGATAAAAAATAAGAGAGACACACTGCCGAACAGATAGGTACAAAAACTCGTTCTTTCCGCGCACAATAAGCGACCACAATAAAAACTGAGCTCAGTTTTTATTGTGGTCGCTTATTGTGCGCGGAATTGGTCGCTATTGTGAGCTCCTTTTAATACACTCCCATAGTACTTGTCACCATTTTACCTCCAAAAATTTACATATTCACACGGCTGGTGACCTACCACCCCCTGCCACACGCCCATGCGGCGGCTCGCGGGGTATTATGTAGATGTAGATATCAATGCAGCGAAAACTAACGAAAAGTTCCCGCAGGAAACTCTTCCCACGATCATGTCTCGGACTCCGCGAATTCATTACAATGGCGAAAATTTCGGGTGACCAACTGCATGGAGTTGGAAAGTGTTTCCGGGATGAGTGTATCCCGGTATTCGTTTTTCACTTTCTTGCGCTCGCGATGTGCTTGCGATGACGAAGGCACGCTCGGGTGGGGCGCGGGACGTGCGGAGGACGAGTGGGATTACAAAGCGACGGAGCACGCGCGTGACGAAGCTTGGCTGGATTCGCTACGATAAGCAAGTTACTGTGGTCCTGTGAAGAGGTGAGTGCGGAGATGTCAGGGGCGAAGGAGGCAAATCGTCTTTAGCCTTTCGACTGACCATCGTCACAAGGAGAAGTGAGCGATCTGATTTCATCTACATAACTTTTTAGTCCCAAAAAAAAGTAAGGCTAAAAAGAACATTCTACATAAGAAGTGTGAACACAAATTATTGTATGAATGCACCTATTAATAGGTTATGTATCTCATTCAACACACCTTCAAATGAGTTAAATATAAATCTAACTAAGGAAATGTTTCGCGGACAGATATCGTCGATGTTATCGACATCATAAATTTGTTCAGAATTTTGAATGAAAAGTTCAGCCAGCCTTGACTGTTTTGTTAATTGTTTGTATTATTATTGTATTAAGTTCTTTTGTATTATTTTTGTTATTATGATTTAATTGTGAAAATAGTTTACCCTGTTATTGTGTTTTCATGTTGGGCGAACTTAAAATTAAATAAATAAATAAAAAAATAACACCCCGCGAGCTGCCGCATGGGCGTGTGGCAAGGCGGTGTTAGGTCACCAGCCGCGTAAAAGTGTAAGATGTTGGAGGTGAAATGGTGACATGTACTATGGGAGTGTATTAAGAGGAGCTCAGTTTTCATTGTGGTCGCTTATTGTTCGCGGAAATAACGAGTATTTGTACCTATCTGTTCGGCAGTGTATCTCTCTTATTTAATTTTATCTTATTCTCTCATATTTTATTTTATTTTATATTATTAATTTGCAGCGGTATAAGCGGCTCCGCTCAACTCTTTCGCTTCATTCCGAGTAATTCTTCGCTTTGACGCCCTTCACAATTTTCCTCGCGCATTCTTGACCAAATGATAACTGACATGAAGTATGCCTGTCCAGACGATTCTCGAAAGAGCAATCCACTGAGTGAGATATGACGAGCAACAGACGAATACCCAACCCAAAGGAGTATTCGAAAATGTAATACGACAAGTCATAAGTCTTTTTAGAGGAATTATTGAAGGAAAAATTGAAGGAAAGCGAGGAAGAGGAAGAAGAAGAATGGGAATGTTCGATGACATAAAAAATGGCCGAAGTTACAGGCGAATGAAAGAAGATGCTCAGGACCGACTGCGATAGAGGGCATCCAGCTGAAACCTTTCGGGAGACAGATTCCACTAAGAAGAAGAAGTCGTAAGATCACGCTATTTTTCCTCCATCTGTTCATGATGTAGACGTAACTTCATGAGGATTTCCACAAAGCAAGACGACCTTTCTTGCATGGCATCACATCCATTAACCCCGCTTTTAACTGGTAAATATCACCGGCAGATAATTAGAAAAGAAGCAATTATATTTAATGTCACGTATAACGATGATCGCGAGTAGGACAAAGAGTTTAGTGAGTGATTTTGGACTTTAAAAATTCCTAAATGTAAAAAGAACGTGTGTTCACTATTTTCCTAAGCCTTATCTTTATCCCTCGTTGACAAAAAATAACTCATGCAACTTTAAAGTGCTTGTTCTATTCAATCACAGAGTGCTCCAGCGATATCAGGGCTATGATTAGAGAAAGGCATTCATTATGAAATCTGGAAAGCCTAAAGATAAGACAAATTTCTTCATACACTGATGATCATAAATGTCCGGAAAATGTGAAGCGATTCCCAGACCGCTCAGCAGGTCTAAGTGACTGTCAAAATGTCTTGTCTTTTCATAATCCGTTCCACCTCCGCCGCCTTTATGGCCAAAAAAAACAGGGATCCTGATTGAAAGAAATAAGATTGAAAGAAAATATGTTATGTCATTACATTGCAAAGTAAAAATGTGACACAGGATAAATCAAATTCTTGCAACGAATGAAAAAAATGAACATACATCTTGGGTCGCAACCATTTGCTGGAAAGAAATAAAAAAAACACGAAGAAGATGGAATCAAAGTGGAAGACTTCTAAAAGACTTTCAAAAGATAGCAGTGCGATAGCGAAGAAGACATGGCCTGAGACACGTGAGGAGCACCGAGACTAGAGTCTGGTGCCACATGCATCAAAAATACTTACATGAATAATAAACCGAAGAGTGGAAAGGAAAGTTGAAATCAACCTCCAGGAAAACGAATTTGGATTAAGGAAGGACAGACGTACCAGGGAGGCCACACTCAGCCTGAGAGTAATTGTAGAGAAAGCAATGCATGTGAACAGGCACACAATGTTATGTCGCATTCGTGGACCTGGAGAAAGCCTTCGACAACTTTGGGTGAAATTAGATGTTCAGACTGCCGGAAAAACTTCATCTACATCTACATAATACCCCGCGAGCCGCCGATTGGACGTGTGGCAGGGGGTGTTAGGTCACCGGCCGTGTAAAGGTGTACGTTTTTTGGAAGCGAAATGGTGACATGTGTTTTAGGAGTGTACTTATTGGAGCTCAATTTTTATTGTGGCCGCTTATCGTTCGCCGAAAGAACGAGTTTTTGTACCCATCTGTTCGACAGAGTATCTCTTATTTTATCGCATCTGTCAGACCTAGAGATGTAGTGAGGAGTCATGATAATATTCTCTATGTCGCTCTGAAAAATATCAGTTCTGAATTTATCAAGCAAACTAAGCAGTTTTCAGCCGCCAGGGGAGTAGTATTTCCCAAAATGAAATGAAAAGACTCACGTTAGCGTGAGTGAGGCCATTGAGGCCGAGAGCGGAGTACGAGGAAGGAACCGACTGGTGACTGACGAATGGCACCCCGCGCCCTCATCTACTAAATGAGAGCATGGGTTGTCGGAGGCACTTCGATGGCAATCTATCCGCGCTGCGACCAAATGACGAGGAAATCTCTCCGCTCTCATAGATCTCAGCCTTTTTCCTTCATTCTTTCTTCAGGGAGCGACGACAGGGAGTTCGCCCCAGTCGATTCCTCCGTCCCGCGTTAAGTGAAGCGTGGAGCCCAGAGTTCCGTGCGCCTCCAATGGCGGCGTTCGGAGGGGGCGCCGGATCGTTCGCATTTTTTCTCCCTTTTAGTTCTCCCGACTTGCCACGGTGAGCGTCGCGGAAGCATACCCGTGGGTCGCCGAATTATTTCGGGATAACGGAGTCACGGACCGCTTGTCAAAGTCTTCAGGGGAAAAATGCGACTCCAGATTTCGTGAATATATCTACATCGATATAATACCCCGCGAGCCTCCGCATGGGCGTGTGGCAGGAGGGGTTAGGTCACCAGTCGTGTAAAGGTGTAAATTTTTGGTCATGAAATGGTGACATGAATTATAGGAGTGTATTTAGAGAGCTTAAATTTTATTGTGATCGCTTATTGTCCGCGGAAAGAATGATATGTTGTACCTATATGTTCGGAAGTGTATCTCTCCTATTTTATCGCGTCTGTCAGAGCTAGAAATGTAGTGGGTAGTCATGATAATATTCTCTATGTCGCTCTGAAAAATATCAGTTCTGAATTTATCAAGCAACCTAAGCCTAGCTTGTAGCCTCCGAGTCTCTAGGGGCTCCCACCTTAATCCCACTAAAAATGTCCTAACTGGCGATAGAAGGACAGCATGAAATGCAGGAAGGTATAATATTTTGCTCTGATGATCGATGTGGCCACTAGGTCCGAGGTAGCCAAGAGGAACGACTTCGATGAAGCGAGCAGTGTTACTAAACTCAAAAGAAAAGTCCAGCTTTTATTCGGCCGAGGTGCTGTGACTTCGGTCAATGGCATCACGGGAACTATTTATTCAAGGTGCTGAAGAGAGCTCTCATCAGTCGGAACACACAAAAGGGCGAAACATGCGTACAAAGTTGAACAGTAATATGTGCGCCGACGAAATGTTTTGTCCACCTGCAGGTTGGTGGCGCTCATTGTTTGAAAACAAGAGTCACGGCCGAATGTTTTGTGTGAAGTTGTTGAATTCGTTCTAAAAAGTATTAATAAAAATGAAATTTTAAATATAGAGTAATTAAAACCATCAAAGTTTGGCTGCTGGACGCCTTCACTGAGAATCAGCGAACTTAACAACTACTATCGACTTTATTTAATTGTTTAGCGCACAACGAAAATGCTCACGATTCGCTTTGATGTGCGCATGTTCAGTGCGCACAAGGGTCTATGTAACTAATGGAAGGCAAGTGCACTGTTGTGTTGCGAAGTCATTAGCGCTCTAGAGCGAATGGAGCGGTCGGGGCCTCGAGGAAGAATTCATTTACCACCGGCAGAAGAGCGGTGTTTGTTAATTCTGTGTCTTGAGTCATCGTTGGATTGGAGCGAAAGGCATTGACGAGCTTTTCCCTTCACGGAGTTCGCGCGAGGAAAATTTGTGTGTATAATCACATATGAAAAAATAAATTGGTTTTCGTCCACTGATTTATTTCCTTAGTACGACATATTTCGACACAACGCTGTCATCATTAGATACCTTCAAGGGTACCGTTGTGTCCACCGTGTGACAATGACACCATTATGACGAAACATGCTGCACTGAGGAAATATATCAGTGTAAGAAAACCAAGTTATTTTCTTATTTATGAAAATTTACTTTTACATAGTTGAGCCTCAAACGATTGAATTGGGTATATAATATTTTCATCAATAGTTTAGGCGATTCTTACAGAAAAATTATTTCTGCCTTTAATAAGCTGACTCTTTTTGAAGAAAAACCTTGTCTCAGAAAATAAATGAGAATAAAAGACTGAAACCTGTGTTATAGACCTTGTCTCGGGTACTAAAGGCATACGATTTGGTATCCTTCTTCCCCATCTTAGGAGAAAACTGAAATTTAAGTAACTGATGCATTTCTTACGTCATTACCATTCTACTTTTTAAATTTTCCGACGATTTTTTCTTGAAATCTGAGTTAAACAATCCAAAGAAAGTGTAACTATAGCAACATTCGATTCGCCAACACGTATATTCCAAGTCCGTGGTCAACACGTATTTTCAGTGCAAAACCAGAATATCAACGCCAACGGCGCAAACGAACTGGTTTTTCATTTCGTTAACTACTCTTGCGTTCGTACATTGCTGCGGTTAGAACGGAATTGATATGAAGTCGATAATACTCGTGTGTACATCTTGTTTTCCATACACTTACCATTAGTCGCTGATTTATTTGGACGTAGCAATAGATGTTATTCAAGCATTATACGTCTGTGCGAAATGGCCTTCCATGCGATTCAGGTGTCCTTGAGCAATCGCCGCAGAGAGACCGTCTAGAATGGTCTTCAATAAATTTAAAGCGTTCAAAGCTTCTTGTTCATCGCTTCTCGTTCAAGACTTCTCGCAGGGTATGAAACGGGCTCAAGAGGTAACGAAGGACTATTGAGGTAGTATGGCGAAATTTTCGCGTGAATGGACCGCTCGCAGCAGAGGCAGAAGATACTTGACTGATCGTAATTTTTAAGACAGGGAAGAGATCAACACGCAAAAAACTATTTTGTAAAATGTCATCAATACGAAGAGAAGGACGTGAGAAGTAAGGATGCACACAGAGTGAGAATTGACAGAAAAACAATGAAATGAGATACTTTTTAAGATACCAGGCAACTATGGAGGTCATAATTGTACAGCAACGAGTTATACCATAGCCGTGAATCACAGGATGTAATATTACGTCTCCAACCGTTTTAGTGAAAATACGTAGGGACGAAATATTACGCGGTTAACCCTCAAAGACAATGGTAATACAGGCATGGGAAGAACTTGAGGTTGGAGTCAAAGTGGGAGGGCACCTTATAAAATCGGTTAGATTCGCAGACGATCAGGCATTGGTTAGCGGATCTTCGAAGAGACTACAAGCTTTGGTAGATGCTTTAGAAATGCAGTGTGGGATATTCGGAATGAAGATAAATCATAAAAAACCAAAGGTAATGAGATTCTTTAGAACAAAGAAAGCAAAGCTTGTGATTAAAGTTGGAGGACACTAACTAGAGCAAGTAGAACAGTTTAATTACTTAGGTAGCACGCTAGAGGAAAACGGGCATAGTAGGAAAGACATACAGAAGAGGATAGCGCTAGCTATGGAGGCGTTTAGTAATAGAAGAGAGCTGATGACGGGGACAATGGGAAAGGATGTGAAGAAGAGGTTGGTGAAGAGTTGGATATGGAGTGTAGCGCTGTATGGGGCAGAAACGTGGAGAAAGGAGGACGAGAATAGGCTGCAGGCATTTGAGATGTGGGTGTGGAGAAGAATGGAGAAGGTTAGATGGACGGAAAGGAAGACTAACAAGGAAGTGCTGGAGATGGTGGGCGAGGAAAGGAAACTTTTGAATGAAATCCGGGAAAGGCAGGGTAGGTGGCTGAAGAATGTAATAAAGGGTGAAGGGGTACATAAAAGTGTGATAGAGGGAAGGATGTTGGGCAAGCGGGGAAGGGGAAGAAGGAGAATAGGTTTCATGGACGGGATGAAGAAGGGTATATCTTAAGAAGAGGCGGAAAAGGATATGCTAGAGAAGGATAGGCGCCTGGATGTGTAAAAGACCGGGAGGAGATTCTCTGGCATTCAGCAAAACCTACCTTTACCAAGAGAATACATAATAATAATAAAGCCCTCAAAGTGCTAAGGGACTAGGCCTCCTAGCTTACATAGGACGGGGGAATAAGCAATTACGAGTGGAGTTTATTTATTTATTAAAACGCCTAAAACAGCAACTAGGGCCTTTAAAATGGGTTTAAATAAACACAAACTAAGTTAAGAAATAAAACAACAATATATTTAAAAAACAATAAGAACAATAATCAACAGAAAGAAAAATTAAAAAAATCAATTTTGTGGCAGGGAAGAAGAGGAGGACACAATAAGTTTCAAGTTGGGAAGAATAGATGTTGCGTGAAGAGAAAAGGTCAAGGGTAGGGTGACTGTTGGCAAGGGTATTAAAAAAATGATGGTAGGCGGTAGAAAATGGAACGTTGGGAGGTGGAGAGACGGAACTTGGGTGTGTGAAACAGACTTACATCGCGAGTGGTGCGGTCAGGGATGCGGAGTGAAAAACAGGAGATAATCAGAGCGGAGGGACCCGTTCATGATAGAGTGTAGGAATTTTAGGTCGGAAATCAGCCGGCTATGGGGGAGACGTGAGAGACCTAGAGACAAAAGAATTTCAGCTAGAGAGCTGTGTCTAAGGGAGGGCAGGCGATGCCGGACTAGTGATGGAAAAATCGATTTCGATTAAAATCGAAAATCGAGTTTCAATAGTCAAAGATCGAGGAAATCGAGATCGAGCCATGATCTTCGAGTTTCGATCCAAACTCGATTTTTCAACTTCGATCTTGACCATTTCGTTTGATCGCAGCATACCGTACCGATTACTCTCGTACCGTTTCGCGATCAGAGTGCCGAGTATGATAACGTCATCCGTCCCATGTGAAAGACCTTTCTCTAAGGCCGGTAAAATTGGAAAGGCACGCCCTAGATCATCAAGAAAGCATCTCAATCAGTTGATCTTTCTTCAAAAATTTTAGTGAAGCCGAATGGTTCCAAGCGGTGATGCCCAAACTTTAATGTGCGTGCATTTGTAAATTTTTACTACTAATAATTCAAGAATGTATTCTAAGTAGATTTTTAGGGATTTTTTTATACTATTCAAATATGTATTATGAGCGTATTTCGAATGAATAATAAACATGCTTTTGTACCAACTGTATTTTTTTCAAGAAATAACCGTCAATTTTTTCGATTAATCGATCTTTTGGTTCAAATTTCGATTTTTGTTGAAAATTCGAGCTTTTCATTTCGATTAAAAATCGATCGTCCGAAAAATCGATTTTGACCGACATTTTTCCATCACTATGCCGGACTATGGCTAAAAAGAAATTAAGGGGGCGGTTGAGTATTTTAAGTGTAGTGGGGGACGCAGTTAACCAGATAGGAGAACAGTACTCAAGGATGGGCAGTACACAATCAAGAAACACATATTTAAAGGCAAAAGTTCTCTTAGCATGCGCTCTCGTAATCGCACTCTCGTAACATAGGAATTGGCAGGGCGAGTGGGCGGTGAGAGGGTGGTGGGACGGAAGGGGGAGCAAATGGTGTAACGAGAGACTGTGGAGAGAGGAGGAAGGAGGAATAGGCGCGTCAAGGTCACCCGGTGCCCGCGTGCGTCGGAAGAGAGACGAAGGCGCTTCGGTCGGCTGATAATGAGGGAGGGGGGGAACGAAGAGGAGTGAATGCGCGTGATTGCCAGGGTTGAGCAAAAGGGAAAGTGACGCGCGATGCCGCATTGCAAACGCCATGCGCTGTTTGATGACGGCAGACGAATGTGAGGGACGACAGTTTGCCGAACGTGAGTTCGCAACATACTTACTTTAAAGATCGTAGGCTTTCCCGGCGAATAATATTAGTAAAAATCTTCTCGGGCTTGGGACCGGGTAAGGCTATTATAGGCCCGACGAGAAACTCTCTCATCGTGGGGATCGGGTGGGTGTGGTGGCCAGAGTACTGGCTAACCACACGGGCGGCCAGGGTTCAAATCCCTGCAGAGGAGGATGTTTTTCAGAGGAAACCCGATCCCTACTTGAGTGTCTTGAGGAGGGCACTTCAAGTACAGTACTCCGTCTGTCGGATGAGACGTTACACCGTGGTCCCCTTGGCGCCTTTCGTTAAGAGCAGACTAATGCCAACGCCGGGTTTCTATCCACCCTTCCTCCATTACCTAATCCCTCTGACGCAAATGAACTTTGCTGTCGGTCGCCTCTCCAAAAATCCAATCCAATCTCTCATCGTCATCAGGGCTAAGGCTGATTGCTAAGTCAGGCCCAAGCCGGGTTTTTTTATATTTAGCTAGCCAAGGACGGTTGAGACCAATTGCTGACCGGCCAATCACTCCATCAATTTTAACGGCGACAAAATCAGCGGCCGCTCATATGGATACTGGAATCAATTAATGAAAGAGGCAATCGAAATCAGTCTGGAGGAGAAAAGAGCTTAATCGAGACTCGGGGCAGAAGTTCAACCAAATATGGAGACCGTCACTCAATAAAATACAACGGTCGCGGAGACAATTCAAATTCCAACCGCCGTGAGTGAATTTTGAATTGGTCGGTCAACAATGGGTTTCAACCGTCCTTGGCTAGCTAAGTATAAAAACCCGGCATAGACCTAACTCGGCAATCAGTCTTAGCCCTGATGAGGATGAGAGAGTTTCTCGTCGAAATGTTGGCCTATAATAGGCTTACCCGGTGCCAAACCCGAGAGGATTATGCTAATACTTACTTACTTACTCCTCGGCTCTACAGCCCTTGTAGGGCCTTGGCCTCTCCGACGATGTTAGCCCAGATATCACGATTCCCGACATGCGTTCTCCATCTTCTAAAGCCCATCTTTCTCAGATCATCCTCTACATCATCCAACCATCTTTTCCGAGGTTTACCTCTCAATCTTCTACCACCAGGATGACCACGAAATATCATTTCCACCGTCATATCCTCAGGCATTCTCTCGACATGTCCTAACCACCTTAATCTGTTGCTCTTAATTTCTGTCACTAAGGTAGGATGTTTGTGGTATTCCTCAAGTTCTCTGTTTCTCCGTATTTTCCACTGTCCAACTTCCTTTGTAGCACCAAGAATCGTTCTTAGTACTTTCCTTTCCCATCTTTTAAGTAGCTCTTCTTCTGCCGTAGTTATGGTCCATGTTTCTGAGCCATATATGACCACAAGTCAAATCACTATTCGATAAATCTTTGTTTTCAACATGTCGGAGTTCGCAACATGTCGGTGGGAATATTGGTGGACGAAAGAAGTGATCAGTCGAGAGGTGACGATAGGTCCCCGATAATTGTTCTCGATGCAAATAGGGAAAGTAACTTCTGGAGGGGAATTTTATGTTGCGCAATTTAGCATCAGAACTTGAATTTCACTGATTTACTAGGTAATAATAAAGCTACCCAGTGGAACTCAAAGATTGTTTCCACGATGTAAAAACACACTTGATACAATTCACAGTTGCTCATTACAATTCGATCGACTTTATCGTATATGGCGTCATCACAGCGTAGATTAAATTATAGGCTTAATCTCTTAGCTAAATTTAAGGAAAAACATTTCTGTTACGATGTAGAAACATACTATTAACCCCCTCGTACTACGGCAGATTAGATCACGCCAATAAAATTAGAGAGATAGATTGTAGACCCTATAGGTATAAAATGTCATTTTTTCCGCGTACCATTCGGGGCCATAACAGCTATGATCATCGTCATGAATAGTGAGGTTAGCTAGATTGTACATCTTTCTCTTTATATTCTCTACGTTCTTATTCATGCATGATGTAAATATTGATATTCTTATTTATGCATGATATTTTGAATCTGTAGTAGTCTTTGTACCCCTTGCATGTCGGAACAATAGACGATGGAATGTTTCTTGGTTAGTAGATTGTTAATTGGCGCGTTGCATGTGTGGTGCGATGGTTTCGATGTAGTTTCGGTGTTCTGCCGTATAATTCATGTATGCCAGATGTTGGAAGCACCCCCTGCCACACACCATTTGGGTGGCTTGCAGGGTATGACGTAGATATGACGTAGACGTAGATAATTGATATAAAAAGTTTTGCATTCTTACAGCCCCAACAATATCACTTCCGCCATCACTAATGCAGGGTATGACGTAGATGTAGATGTAATTTCTATAACGTGTATTCCTGGATCGTACCACTGAGGGTATGCTGGTATCACATCCTGAGAGCGGCTAGTCCACTGATCAAAAGCGAAATACCGTATTTCAACAAATAATCGTCGCACCCTACTTTTTCAGTCCAAACTTTGGTCACAACTTTTCATCGCATAATCGTCGCATGTCAATTCTGTTCGTCGCGACACTTGCTGTAAAAGGAAAAATTTACCATATTTACCATAAATATAGCACAAATGTTTACCATAATGTAACGGTACTATTAATGAGTTAACTTTTGATTTCAGTCCGGAAAAAGTACGGTGTACGCTAAACAGGAAGAAAATAATGTCGATTTGTAATAGGTATTAAATTTTAATGCATTGTATTTAATGTAGGCCTACCATTCATGAGATCCTAGCTTTGAAATAAAGGCAGTTAATTACGTGATAAATGACCTATGTACAACTAATACTGGCGCAATATTATTTTTTTCATTTCCCCTCATAATGGTCGCACCCTATATTTTAGCGAAAAAAATTGGCATAAAATCTGCGACGATTACCCGGTGAAATACGATGAGTGTTTATTTGAATGGTGTGTATTATTATAATGATCAACAGAATAATGTCGCGATATCATGAATCAACCGGTTCGTGCGCATTCATTCACATTCTTTCATTGGGTGAGAAACTGACCCGCCATTCGATCAATCGACTATTTTTTTAATCTACGCGAAACATTTGAAAGGAAATGACGCGAAGTCATTCGATCACAAATTACGCCACTTGGGCTCAAACATGGAGACCTAAATCAATAACGACAGCACCTACGTTTGTTTAGTATTTCCGTGACACATAGGCTTCTGGAAATCATGAATATTCCAATTTCGGGCATCGAGTGCCAACAATATTACTGCGAAAGACGCGATACCTCCAGTTTCGTGCGACATTTTTCCAATTTTAGATAGAACAGAACAGGTTATGTGACTTCTCAAGCGAGTCCTACGACGGCATACAACACATAACTAGCATAATAAATATCGCACGCTGTCCCACGATAAAACAAACAACAGAAGGCTGGACCGCGTGCAATGGCGAATATCGCGATGCTGATAAAATGGCCGTCGCCAGTGACAGTCGCATCGCCAAGTCGGTAGAGAGTGTGGGAGGGGCTCGAGGAGCGGGGGGGGGGGATCCAAGGGATGATGATGATGAAACTCGATGAGCGGGTGGAATGTCTTACGGCGGAGGGGGGATGTTGGAGAGAGTGTGAGGAGAGGAGGGGGAGGGAAGTGATGAAGACGTGACGTCACGTGAGCGTGGCACGGAAGGAAGCGTGTGGCGCGCATTTCGAGAGCGTCGCCGCCCGACCCACTGGACGTTAGAGGCGCAGAATTATCAATTATCCCAGAGTCATCTACATACCGCCACGACAACTATCAAGTAGAGTCGTCGCATTCATTTCCACTATGGGAAATCCGTCGGCCGCCATTGTTTGGACAAAAACACTTTAGTCCCTTGTAGAGAGTAACGCCCATATTAATAGCCTCACTCCTAGGGGTTACCTGGGTACCACCTAGCCAGGCAACATCTAGGGGTCCCCTACGCTGAGAGATTCATAAACCATACCTGGGTAACACCCAGCCAGGGGACGCCTGGGTAAGAGGTTTGGCAACAATCCCGCGGAAAAATACATATGAACGGTTCCGCTGAATGGTTCTCGACGTTTTCGATGCTCATTTTTCACCGTAACCAAGCACGCTATAAACAGTAATACAGTATACTGTTACACGTTTTTGATGAAAAGTGATTGAAGGAATATGAGAGAATGTTTACAATATTACTTAAATATTTATGTAATATGAATGCTGAGGAATATGAGGGTGGTTCAACAAGTACCCGTGTTTGAAAACAGAAGACGTTACTATGAAAAGTTGTTAATATTATCGTGTACTGCCATTAGTACAGTAGTATCAATTCGTTCCACACGTGGGCAGCAGCTTTGGGTAAGCTTCATGCCTTACCCTGGAAATCGACGGCCTGGGGGAGGGTTAGGGGACGGTAGTCCCCTGGGTAACGACTATGAATACCATTTCAGAGCCAAAGGGTTCCCCCACACCTTGGGGATACCCAGGTAACGGCTATGAATACGGCCCTAAATGTTTAAATTCGATATTCATTTCGAAAATTGTAGTTTTTGGTATTTTATGGCCTTTTACCCATTATAGAAAGCTGTTTTAATGCCTTTGTTATTCACCTTTTCTTGCAGGCGACATGCAAAACAAGGAGAACTTCGCATATTGTCGAAAAATAACGAAGTGAATTTAAAAAAAAACTTCACAATTTGAAACACATATCTGCAAATTATTACAACTCTTGGCTCATCCGCGACGTATCCCCGTTTATATGATAAGCAAACACAATGACATAAGTGGAAGGGGTTCAAAATCAGCCGCTAAGAAAAAAAAAGTTGTGCTCCTCTCCTATTTCCTCAACTTACTCCTATTCACCGCTCGCTCTCGTGTAGCTCATTTTTACTTATGACAGCATTATATATGGATGAGCGTTGATTTTTATTATTATTTTAGGAATTCTTTTGATTACATTTTTATTTTCAACTTGTTAGCACTATTTCTATTATCAAAATTCAGAGAATTTGCGGTATGTTATTCTTTAACGAGGAAGCTATTCTATAATGAATATTTCAGTTTTTGGTTCTCATACGTAATCAGTTTTTTTACACCTCCGTCTTAAGAATATTTTTGTGGGGTATTTTTAATAAATAATTGAGGAAAATGTAGGATCGAGTTCAATTTTATGAATTAATAAATGTTAATTATTACATACATTCGAATTTGGATTTATATTGATAACCGGAAGCAGGATGGGGTTGTAGATGAGAACGGTATGAGGAATATCCCAAAAAGCGTTTATTTTTGGTAACACGTTTGTTCATTGGAGAAAAGGCCAGCGGCCGGTAACGAAACTGCGGTTCACCGCCAAATGTAATGGAGCCACACCCTAAAATATTTATTTGAATCTGCATGACTCGCGAAAGCCTTACAATGTAGTTTCTTTCAGGATAACTTACTTCAGGGTTGGCAATCTTTTGAGATAAATGGTTGTGGTATTTTAACTTTATCCATCGTTTCTTTTCATATCATTCGTTTTCACATTTCACTCACGAGTGCAGAATGCCGATGGAAACGTTATAAAAGGAATTTGTTATCATGCATGTTTAAAAGCATGCCACTATCAATATTTGGATACCAAACCATGCACTGAACTTGCATGCATGCAGCATTATACCAGCGAAATCAAGTAAATGTAACGCTGTGAAAATTCTATAGCTGATCCGACTGGGTAAAAACTTCGAAAAATTTACATCTTCGACAAAAAGAATAAAAATTCCTGGGTGAATACTTTTTCGATAGAAAGGAAAAATAGCGAAGGGTCAGGTAAACATGTGTCAGCTCCACACGATGGATCACTGAACTGTTGTTGCTGGTGGTACACCATCGTAAACGGCACCAGGGCAAAATAAAGTTAACAGTAATCCCGACTGGATTTGGAACCGATCAAAGGGAATTAAAAAGCATGCCACACTTACAAAATCACTCACCAAGAGAATTTCAGGCGTCGATGGCGCCGGCAACAGGGCCGCCATTCGGACCCTAGTGATCGGTCCCTTCGGACGCCTGGAACATAAAAGAGACGGTACAGGTTGAAAACTTTTATACGAACAACTAAAGATCCCTGAAATAGTAGCACAGCCAGAATAATTCATCTGAAAAAATCTTTCTGTCACATTTACAAATAACTAGTAAAAAAATATAATTAATATATATATATAATATGCATAATATATATAATATCTATAATATATATAATATATAATATATAGGTATAATATATATATTACATATAATATATATAAAAATATATATAATAATAATATAAAATTAAATAACCATAAAACAAATTTTATTTTATTTTTCGAGATGGATGAAAAATAAAGTTTGAAAGTGGAAATTGGGGGAGAGAAAATATTTTTCTGAGGTTTGACATGGTGTATAATGTGAAAGAGTTTACACTCTATCACCCCCTGCCACACGCCCACGCGTCGGCTCGCAAGGTTGTGTGTAGCTAAGAATAAGAAAGTGGGAGTCGTAAAGAGGAATCATTTCGCTCTCCTTCCACGTCTCCCTCAACTCCTTCCGACGAGGAGAGGGGAGACGAATGAGGAAGGGCATGACATTGGCTGCTCAATCAATCCTTCCATCCGATCAAGTCGAGAGATTATCGCGCGAACGAGCCGCCGGTGCGCGCCACTATCGTGCACGCAAATTGCAACAGATACACGACGCGCGCCACACATTCGCGGATGTGTTTTTTCCATTTTCTTCTGCCTCTCGCGCACCCGTCGCTACACCGATACGATCATTGATTATGTTCGAAAAATTCAGAACCCTATCATGACTAAGCCTCGCTCCTTGTATCAAAATAGCAACCAATTGTTTGGGATTTTGCCGCAAAGAAATCATAGAATTCAACCGGGATTCGAACCCGGATCTCCTCAATGTGGGTTCAAGTGAGTTGGCCAGTTGTTTAGGAGAGCGATCCTTATTCGAGGCTAGTCAATTAAGGTAGTTTGGGCGATATATTGTTTTGCTTAGAAATCAATGAGTTTGGTCTCATTTTAAAGAGAAACATCTCACCTATCCAAAGACACCAAAAATTCTACCCCTCACCACATAACTTTCGGAGATATTTGCCAAAAAATACCCGCCGTCTTACATGGGAAATGGTACGTGCATGCACTCCAGAGAGACATTATTTACAAAATGAGGCAATTCTAACACTTACATGTCGTACAAAAACTAGGTGTGTAATTTGTATATTTTTTCACTATATTTGAAAATTAATCATATTGTAGGTTCTTGAGTATCACAAAAAACCTTCCAATTTATAGGAGTTTCAAACACAACGCGCGAAAAAAAATGAGTCAAGTTAAAGACTACTTTAGGTATTTTCATTTAACTACTTACAATTTCTGTCACATAAAACTATACTATTGCACCATTAATAATGCAATATTTAATTGATGTGTCGTTCAGCTTGTGATATTAAAACGTATAATTCGAATATGGTCTCTATTATGACTAGGGAACTATCTCGCTCGGACTACCTTAAGTCGCGCGACCAAGTCATAGACAAAAATTATTTTCCTATTTGACACTCAAAGACAATAATTGCACAAAATATTTAGATCCTGTCACCCGGAAGGCGAAAATGCATGGAACTTTTGGATTAAGTTACTTTTACGGTTTCGTATAATCTCTCCCTCTTCATATGAGTTCCGTCTCAACACCTCTATTCATTTGCAGCGTCCCCCATTTATTGCTCTTCGTTCAATATATCTCTCATTCACAGCGCTGATTTCCTCGTAACTCCATCCGCAAAAGTAATTTTTAGCTTGCTTTGGTCTCATGTAAAATCCTTGTCATTCGAGTCCACATTTGCATTCATTGTGTCAATTACTCTCCATCTGTAATTAATGTGTTTTTAATTAACCATTCATTATTTAACGAAATTATATCCAGATGATTATATTTATGGGCCTCTTAATAAAACTTTTTTCTTAGGAAAGATAGGTCGAAGGTTAACAATTTATTTTATAAATAATAATGAGAAAAAAAATTAAACAATTGATATTCAGTCTATTACTCCAGAGTAAAAAATATTCATAAAAATAATGTGAGCACAATGCCATGCTGTAAACAGCGTCACTGTTGTGTACCACAAACAACTACCTGGCCCAACATTGAGATTAATTACCGACTTGTGTGTTGTTCCTTGGCAAAAGTATGCGAGTTGAATTTTAAAGTCCTCAGAAAGACGGACTGGTAATATTTCCAAAGGATATTAGCCATTTTAAATCAATAAGTCACTATAGTTAACAAAATTTGGACAATGAGTCTGTAAAAAATTGAAAACGATGACATATTACGCTATGCGTGATGTTTATAATTCAAATAGGTCTGTTAGTTATTCGTGTTCATTATTTGAGTCACCTATCGCAAGGGTTGTATCTATAAATTTCTAATCATAAACGTTAGTCAGTTCATTTATGTTCAATTTACGTTTTGCAACGAAGCTAATTAATTCTTGAAAAAAAACTGGAAGGGACAAATAGGCGATTTGAAAGAGGAGAAAAGGATAGGGAAAAAGCTGCTAATATCACCCTTCTTAAAACTGTCATTAATTATTGGATTCCGAGCGTGCGCGACTGGTTTGCTGCAGCAGCGCCGCCATTCGTCGAAGTCATAGGCGACCAAAAAGGTATTCCCCACGCTCCTCATTTGTTAATATCAACCAGTTAATGAGGCTCCCGGAGACAAAAGTTAGACGTCGTTAATTTTTCAGCTCTGACACTAACTCGTTAATCACGTAGCGCGAAAAGTGATTACTATTTATCCGGGCGATCGACTGCAACTCGCAGTGGCTCCGTCACGGGAGCAGGAACCTGCCTTCTGATACATAGATATATATCCGTGGTTCGATTCCCGGTCCAGTCGAATTTTTTCCACTTGGAATCGGCCATCTTTACACCTTCACACCACCATTATGTTCGTAAACTTTATGAGTTCCCATCCTCTTTCTTTCTACCATTCCGTTTGAACATTTATCTGTATGTATTTGACGCTGAGCGGTCGGAGAGAATGAACGATTGATTACATATATATAAATATATATTCCCCTGTTAAAACTCCTGCTCCTCCATATGTGCGCCGATGTTGATCATGGATCTATGATTCATCAACCAGAGGCCGCTGAGTGAAATATTGAAGCACTCATGACTGGGTGAGGGAAGAACGAGGGGGGGAGGGGACCGGGAGTATCATTAGCTTCCATTTTAGGTCACGGTTTTTTATCCCTTGCTTTTCCGCGCCCTCTCATTATCGCCAAATAAACCTCGCTCGTGCATGACCCACACTAGTCCGTTTTTCGGCGTTCAGATGCGGCATTTCCGGACAAATGACAATGCATCCTACTCTTTTTTAGCACAAAAATAATGCACTAATATTCCCAACACACACAGTCCATTATTTTACTTTCCTCTTATGTGGACCGAGGATTCGATATGAATTACATAGGCTTCATTATATTTACCATGAATTAACAATTGCTGAATCACATCGATACTTTTTTTCAAAACATTAAATGCACTGAGACTTCGCGATATGCCATCTGAAGTTCTCATGATTAATTAAACAGCTTGATTTGAATGTCTAGTTGTGGTTAAAACAGACACAATCCAAAGAAAAGCGAAAAACTCGCGGTAAATTAAATTTTTCGACAGAGCACTCAGCTTCTTATCCTCTTACTCACATAGACCAATTATCAAGAGCAGGAAACAGTCTGAATGGCATGGCATTGGCAATGGTATATGTACATTATTTCAATAGCAAATTGCCTCATTAACTCAGCTGGAATCAAATTGCAACAGATTCCGCATTACTCAAAAATGCTTCTTCTTGCTTTAAGGCATGTAGTAAATAAACACGACCCCTGTTTGGTGGTATAATAATTCCAAGAAGTTTTAGAGATGTTTCCCAACGCATAAGGTCTTGAAGCAAAAGTGCGGAATTCCACAGAGGACAAATCATACGCCATGACCGGGACACGATCCCGAACCCCTAGATATCGAGCCGAGTGATTCAGCCAATACACGGAGGAGGAGGCGGTGTCGCACAGTGACCCCCATTGACATTTGTTTCTACATGGCGGAGGATTTTTCCCCTGTGGAATTCCCCACTTACGTAAATTTCAAATGCCTCCGTACCAGCGAATCGTGGCTGGTCCCGATTTTCTCAAATTTCGTCTTAAGGTAGTTTGAGCGAAAAATCATCTTACCTAGAAAAAAATCAATTCGGTCTCATTTTAAAGAAAAATATCTCACCTATCCAGTGACACCTAAAATTATACCCCGTACCACATTACTTTCCGAGATATTTGCCAGAAAATATTAGTCCTTTTACATGGGAAATGGTACGTGCATGCACTCCAGAGAGACATTATTTACAAAATGAGGTATTTATAACACTTAGATGTCGTCAAAAAACTAACAGTGTGTAGCTTGTACGTTTTCTCAACTGTTTTTGAAATTTAATCATATTGTGACCGCAATTGGTTCTTGGGTATCACAAATAACCTTCCGCTTTGAAGGAGTTTCAAACACACCGCGCGAAATAAATGAGTCAAGTTAAAGACTTATGTGGATATTTTCATGTAATTACTTACCAATTCTGTCATTTAAAACTATATTTAGGCACTATTAATAATGCAATATTTAATTCGTGTGTCTCACAGCTGATGAAATTAAAACGTATAATTCGAATACGGTCTCTTTTACGACTAGGGAACTATCTCGCTCGGACTACCTAAATCATGTTCATAGAAGAACTAGGATGGGAATTACTATCAGAACGCAGATTAAAATTTAGATTAAATCTTTTAAATAAATTCGAAATAGAGTTGTTCACGGATGACGTTAGATATATATTGAGAACCACTGCGTATTATGCTAGGTTTGATCATATTAACAAGATTAGAGATATAGATTGTCGTATCGATAGATTTAAAATATCATTTTTCCCTCGTACTATAAGAGAGAACAATAGGCAGCGTAGCAAAGGGATAGGTAGGTGAAATATAGTTAAAGTAGTCTTTAGTGCATGATGCACGTAATAACAACCAATAATCCCTTCCTTATTATGTAGATACTAACCATCTAGCTCCATGTGAACCTATTATCTAGCATATCTCCCTTAAATATCCTAGTTGCATGTCAATAGTGCATGTTTGGTGATCTTCACCCCCTGCCACACACCCTCGTGGTGGCTCGCAGGGTATCACGTAGATGTAGATGTTGAGCGCGTATTTATGTAACAGTGATGCTCATTTATTTTTGATTTTCTTGGAGCAGCGCAGAGAGTTCAACCATCGTCTCCTCGCCACTTACGCGACCAGCGATTGAATCACATTTCCCAGAAATGCGAGGGAAAGATAAAACTTGGAGTCTGAGGCGACTCGGTGCGTGAGCCAGATGCGCCCAAATCCACTCCCACCACAGCGCCACAAAGCCAACCCGTGGTGCCCTCAGTGTGCCGGTCATCGAACCTCGGGCGGCGGAGCGAGCAGTTATAACGGGGGATGGGTTGGCTACATGGCGACCGCGAGAACGAGGGGTGAAATCAGAGGAAGGGGCGAAATCGAAGAGGGGGAGGGACACTCTAAGCGGAACTAAAGCAAGAGAATGACGAAAGCATTTCCACGGACATTGAAAAAGATATTAAAGACTTTTCCCGAGCCGCTGACGGCGAGCTTTACGAGTAGCGCTGAATTTTAGGACACCATAAATATATTGTTTAAGCTCTCGCATTTGAAATCAAAAACAAAATTTCATTAGTAAAAAAATATAAATATAAATTAATTTACTTCCTTTCAAAACTTTTTTCGACCGCTTACGAAAAATAATCCCTTAATCATTTTCACAAAAATGAAAGATAGCCTGACAGTGAAATAAAATTAACTATACATGCATTTCTCATGGAAGTTGTCCGGAAATGATTTGGAATCGATTTATAATCTTAAGGTGTGCCATACGTCAACCGTCATCTGCGAAGGGAGGACAGTTAATTATATTCAAAGCGCGAAAGTAATTCAAATTCTAATTCTTAAAGAAAGAATTAAAGTCGTGAGTCGCGTACTTACTATGCACACCGTGGACAATTAGTATTTTGAATACACTCGAGTGAACATTATTTACACGAGTCATTCGACATAGTTATTCCAAGGCGTAGACATAGGAGATTAGGATATGAGTCGTAGCATTCGTTTTAAGGTTACTATCTCGCATTCAGGGCAATGAATTACATCTACCTTCAATGCGACCCCCCGTGTAGTCCATAGCTTCACGCCCCGTAAACCCCCGTCAAAAAATTGTTTCCCGAAATGTTCTAATGTGTTTATGCTATGGGGAAATGGAAGCCTAGCGTATTCATACTGGTTTTGCTACGCTCAAACAATATGCTTCTTAGCAACTGCATGCTTGGAACGTACAATTAATGCGTCAAACACCATGACAATACTCTGGTATGTCCAAAATTACTGACGTCTGTATGGTTCATAATGAATATATATCTGATATATCTTCGTTCATGGAAATACAACAATCACCACGGTAATGCTTTGCTTCCCAACAAGTGACTTATATGTTCCCACATGACATTCCTCCTCTAAAGGCCTTTGGAAGTCTTTTATGTCATTTAGTATTTCCTATGAAGAGGAACCTTAACGGGAAGTAACATATACGCGATTGACCAAACTAGTTCATTAAAATATCAGCCATCCGAGAAGCGATGAGAACTCAGCACGATCACGAGGATACAGAGGCGTCCGGTCCCCATCATCATTGTTATAAATATCGCCACCAGATGTTAGCTACTTCGCCTGCAAATCCCACTACAACACGGAGATCGGAGCGGGGAATGGACGGGGGTAAGGGGGAGGGGGTATGTGAGGAGAAGGTGAGGGGAACTGTAAGAGGCGTTTTATTCCTAATATGGGGGACAGTGTGTTCTAAGGTGGGAGCCCCTGGAGACTCGGAGGCAACACGCTAGGCTTTGTTTGCTTGATAAATTCAGAACTGATATTTTTCAGAGCAACATAGAGAATATTATCATAACTCCTCACTACATCTCTAGGTCTGACAGATGCGATAAAATAAGAGAGATACACTGCCGAACTGTTAGAATATTATCATAACTCCTCACTACATCTCTAGGTCTGACAGACACGATAAAATAAAAGAGATACACTCCCGAACAGATAGGTACAAGAACTCGTTCTTTCCGCGAACAATAAGCGATCACAATAAAAATTAAGCTCACAAAACACACTACTATAATTCATGTCACCATATTATCTCCAAAAAACTTACACCTCTACACGGCTGGTGACCTAACACTATCTGCCACATGCCCATGCGGCGGCTCGCGGGATATTATGTAGATATACAGCCGGCAGAATATGTTCAGGATATTTGGTGTAGGAGTAAAATTACATGAGTAGAATAACACACTACTACTATTTGTCTATTCGCCCCATAATGATAGTTGCATTCGTTAATGAATCTTTTGTTAATCCTAGCAGACTCCTATTTTACTTCAGAAACACACTGCCCCTTTACTGCGCGGTTTAAAGAATGACTTATTGTCGTCCAATGGTCAATTCTTTCAAAGGGTCAAGTGCGCCGACCATCAACACGAACACGCCGTACAATTTCCATCCCCCACAGTCGGCAATGACACGATCTCGAGTACTGCCATTAACATTTCTATTCAATCCCTCACGTAAATGATACGGAACAACTCCAACTCATATTACTTAGACCCAAATTAATATTACCTTAATATCTGATACATAATTATATTACATATCGTGAGGATTACACATCCAAAACATATGTGGCGCAGCATATAAGAAACTAGGTTTTGTTAAACGTATATTAGGAAGGTCCTCGGATGAAAAAATCAAAGAGAGATGCTACTTCGCTCTGGTTAGGCCACATCTCAAATCACCGCGAGCATTTGGGACCCTGGTCAAATAGATTTAACCAAAAACATTAATAAAATACACAGGAAAGCAGCGCGCTTCGTTAAAAACTGCTACGAGCGTTCATATAATGTCTCACAACTTTTAGAAGAACTAAGGTGGGAGCCCCTAGAGACTCGGAGGCTACACGCTAGGCTTAGCTTGCTTGATAAATTCAGATTTGATATTTTTCAGAGCGACATAGAGAATATTATCATGACTCCCCACAACATTTCTAGGTCTGAGAGATGCGATAAAATAAGAGAGATACTCTGACGATCACATAGGTACAAAAACTCGTTCTTTCCGCGCACAATACGCGACCACAATAAAAACTGAGCTTCACTAAATACACTCCCATAATTCTTGTCACCATTTCACCTCCAAAAAACTTACACCTTTACACGGCAGGTGACCTAACACCCCCTGCCACACGCCCATGCGGCGGCTCGCAGGTTATTATGTAGATGTACATGTACGCAATTGCATTAGATATAACCACAGAGGCGTGACAGACACATGACTAAAGAAACGGCCATGAGACAACTATAATTTAATTTTAAAGAAAAATATGGTTTCCAATAGCTTATGAATAGGTTCAAAGAGCTCATCAATAGGTTAACATTTATCTTTGTAATTTCCATATTTTCAAACAAAATTTGGATAGGCGTCCAGCTACTCCGAGACTCCAAATCCCACCGACGGCTAAATTAATTAAAGAAAAGGCAGAGACTATATTCAACTTAAATTCTCAAATTCTATCCAGTTTTAAAGTCTAAACCTTTAAATTGCGCAAGTTAATCTTTCTAAGTGCAGTGACCTGAATTCTAATCGCATGAAGGCGTTTTATCTTCCACCGAAGTAGGGGAGAGAATTTTATATCCTTAGCTGATGACACGCAGTTCGCTCGATGCGTACATAGAAACGGATGGTCCACCTAAGGAGCAGGAGTCGTTCGGGTCTTGAAGACGGTCAAAAGGTGAGAAATGGTAAAAACCCAGCGTGCATACACCACCTTCGCGGAAGAAAAATACTCACTAGTCACACGCCATTACTTTGAACGCTCCCGCCACAGCGACGGGTGGCGATGCCAACGACCTCGCGGGACGCGGAAGGAAAATAACTGGATAACTGGATGCCCGGGTAGGTAATTGACTATATGAGCAACACGAGTCCGAGAAATTGATGCATACCTGCCAATTATACAAATTATTTTCCCAAACATGCTGATGGCGAAATAAAGAAAATATTAACCTAGCGTTCAATTGTTTCCGAGCCAGAAAAAGTGTGATAAGCATCCAACAAATTAACGGTACGAGTCAGCCATCATTTTACTACTCGCCAATCATTTTTCGACCTAATCATACGGAACCAGGAGAGGGACAAATGTTTCTTTCCAAGGGGAAGAGTGATTTTACATTTTCAGGCCAGCGAATAACCCAAAAATGAAGAACAAGGCTAAAAAATAACCAGCAATAATTAGCAAGATGATCGCGGTGAACATGTATCTTTCCCCTTTCGAATATAATGGCTGCCGTAGGATTTTAGAACATGCGGAAAATGCCTTGTAAGCGGTATCGCTCCAATAGATTGAAAAGTAGTATGTGACGCAGAAATCCAATGCAGCCACAATCTAAACAATAATGTTATTAGTTATTCCAGTAGAGCGTCATTTGGCTCTCGAATTACTTTTACCGGAAACAACGCTCGATAACAGATATTTCGACAGGCCACGAGAGCGGAGAACAATAACACAATCGACTGTGATGGAAGAGGACTGCGTGCACTTTAACAGTCAGTGTCTTCGACAAACACGGAAAAGAGGAAATAAATCAGAACATGCCCACTGCATAGAATGCAGGAGGAATACTCACAAGCTGACCTAAAAAAAATTTTTTGATGGCCGCGGAGTGACAAATCTTAAATGATGCCACCATCCCCGTTATCTCGAAGCCATTTTTCAAAAGAAAAGCAATTTCCTTACGTGCAGTCACTTCATTTAGTTTCGTAATACAATATGATGGCGGTTTCTATAGGTCGGCCTTTGAAACTCGAAGTACGTTGGCTATCCTGGGCCGTCTCTGGTGCCTATCAGAATTTGCGGGCGCACACATCAACTTCCATGAGACAAATCGTCAGGCTACTGTCTGTAAAAAAAGCAAGATACCTGAGTTTGATTTGCTCCATCGTCCAAACTCGGAAACCGATTTCAATGTAGTAAAATTCATAAAAGCTTGTTCATTTCTACGTTGGGTGATGTACTTTAAAAAATCCTCCTCCCGTTAGTATTTCCTGTGCTTAATTTTCACTCAAAAAAGTACCAGTTTTTTTAGCGTAAAATCCAGTGGTACAACTTTGAGCACTTGGGATACCCGTAATTTTCGTTCCAATAACTTGAAATTTTGATATAAGAAAGCCAAATCTATTCCTTAGTATTTGCAGGAAACAATTTTTTTTATATCTTGTGTGTTCCTTTCCATGATACAAATTACCCTTCATGGGCGGTAAATTTATTTCTCATTTCCTCTTAAAATACTTCATAAAGCGCTCGAGGCAGGATTCCACATTGGGATAGGAGGGAGGCAATGAATTTCCCAGGCTTCCTCGAAATTCAAGGCGCTATGGAAAGCCGATCGAGTTAATTTAAAGTTCTTATATGATGGCTGGCAATTAGCGGATCAGAGTCTCATAGAATGGTAAAGAATCGACATCTCCACGTCATTTGATGACTTAGGTCTTCAAATACTAACCGGGTAGTGGGAGGTGATTTGCAAATCACTACACAACTTATGTGTCGCGTACAATCACGATAACGCGTGTTGCTGCTATTCTTTATCCCTCAGGCAAATGTGGACTGATGAGCTTTGCTTGAAAATCTTGCCAATCGCTTTCTCCTGGGTTGCGACGATCTTAATCGCTTAATCACTCAACATGAATCAATTGCGCAGTACATTAAAGTAATAATTTTATTTTACGTGTTATTTAATTATCAAATAATGTCTTACAATTTAAAAGTTACATTTTATTTCAACTCGCTAAAAAATGCACTATAAAGTTACCCTCCCCATTACTGTTACTCGCCTAGATGAGTGATATTTTTCATAGTGTATGTGTAGCTCATGCTTACACTGGGACAAATCGTCCTGCTGGAGAGAAATACCACATCGGTCCTTTGGCATGCCTTTGAACCCTAGCAGCGTAACTGCATGAGCCAGACGAGCCAAGGTAGCGAATCGAAATCGTAATATTGGCAAGTTTAAAAGACCAATTCAGAGGCAGAAAAACGTTAAAACTTCTGTTTCACATCTTAGTTCAAACATGTTTGGTGAGGAAGGATTGATTGGACGCCAGCAGAGCCGAGAGTTAAGACATGAATATCTCCAATGGTTTGTGAGTTAACTTTGTGGAAAGTTGAGTTCATATTGAGATGAAATAAGAACACTTTGTAAAAATCCACACAAAATTTAATGGTATAAACCCGACCGGTTTCAACACTTTCGTGTCATTCTCAAGGGACAATATGAAGCGAAGCAATCAATAGCGAAGTCTTACGCATAGATTACCATATGTAAAGACAATATTCACTCACTTTCACAAATGTGCACTACATGACCACCTATATGAAAAACGGTTAATCCAAAATAACACTGAACACACTTTTAAAAACACGATTTCCACACAATTGATAGTAGGCGTTAACTTCTGGTATTGTCCCTTGAGAATGACACGAAAGTGTTGAAAACGGTCGGGCTTATACCAATAAAGTTTGTGTGGATTTTTGCAAAGTGTTCTTATTTCATCTCAATATGTACGATATTAACTCCACCGCGCGGAAGGAAGCCAAAATATTAGGGAGCGAAAATATTCCCGGTGGTTACCCGATTCAAATGAGCTGATAAGCGCATTCCTGGCATAGAAAAATACCGCTTAATATTCGGAGAGCTGGGCTTTCCCGATGAAGAATCATTACCTTAGATTTGTAAGCTTTGGAAATGGGGTACTATTGGCATAGATGTGGTTATTGTGCAACTCAATGGACGCACCGCGGGGACGGAAGAAGAGCATCACAGACCGCACTCGGGAGGAAATCTTTGACGTGCAAGGGTCTCTAAATCTCGAGGAAAACAGCTTCAAGGGTTGGTGGCATGGGGTGTTGAGTCACCGCCAGCAACGATAAATGGTCATCAACTACATACCGTATTTTACGGACTATAAGACGCACCTCAATTTTTAAGCAATTTAAAAAAATAACATTAAAATAATAATGTTTATTAAAAAAATAACATTTTAATACATCACATTTAAAAAATAATATTTTTTAAATAACATTTTTATTTAAAATAACATTTTTCTAATTAGACTTGTTGCGCAATTCCGTGTATAAAACGGAAATTTAAATAGGTAAGAATTCAATAAAGTGGTTTTTTCTTGATTTAATTACTTTCCACTACGGCCATTTTTACGCAGTTTTCATTTTTCAGTTGGGGTTAAATAAATTTGGTTTTCAGTAGGAGTGCACTGCTGCTGCCAGTTGAATCCAAGGTTGCCAGATAGAGATAGGTTTCTCGCGGCATCGAATATATGGCCATTTTTAAGACTGGCGGGAATTTTAAATCAAACACTGGATATTTTTATATTAATTTCGAGTATAAGACAAACGTAAATTTTGGAGGCAATTTTTTGAAGAAAAAAGGGCGTCTTATAGTCCGTAAAATACGGTATCTCAAAGGGAGCACCGTACACGTGCTTCATGAGAGGAAAGAAAGAATTATTTGTTCAACAGTCATTCAGATCAACAGTGTTGGTCTTTCACGGTCCCTGTGGTGAATGTCACTTATCAGATAATTACTCGGGGAACCTGTTTCTCACGTAATGTAATTTATCTCCTCACCTGCAGACACTGCCAGGCCTTCTACGTTGGCCTCACAAGTTCACCTCATAACATGCGAATCAATAAAAACAGGAGCAGCGTGACACAACAATCGAAGTTACCTGTAGCGAAGCACGCTAATTTTCACAATCTCCCCATTAACGACTACTTCCAAGTCAAAATCATTCGCGCACTCCCACCTTACCCGTCCATCACGGAGCTCTGCCATTGGGAGCAATCATGCATTTCAATTTTAAAATCTATTTGCACTCCCGGGATTAACCTCCGCTAGATTTCTTCCTTTCCCCTTCCCTCTAACTCCTCCCTCCCTCACTTCCTTCCAACCAATCACTTCTCCCAAAAACCAACCCCCGCACCTATTAGTTATCAGACCTACGCTCAACTCCAGTGTGACACTCTTTAGTAGTGATCCTCTCCCGCTAAAGAAGGGTTATCACCCGAAAGCTTCCCTAAGCAGTGGACACTGGTGTCGCCATGGATCGTCGTAAATTATTGTGAATATTTCTTTAGATTTTATGTCATTGTTGACAATTCTGATGAACATCAGGTAAGCGCTTTATTAATGAGAGCTGAATTTACTGTATATATAACTGAAAGTTAGACTGTGGTATGTAGTTGTTCTAAAGTATTTTAAGTAGGATAATAGAAAATTCCAAAAATAAATACACTCAAGCAATTTCTCATTCAATATGGTAATATAAATCGTAATAAGTCGCAAGGAAATTTTCCGTTTAAGCCTATTGCTCAGGTTCCCAAGGAAATACAGTAGTGTTGAAATCTGAAAAATATTTACAATTTTTCATTGAAGATGTAATTTTTAAACAAAAACAAAGTGTGTAAAAAATCGATTGCAAGAATTGAAAACTTTTTTAAAAAACATACTGTTTTATTTTCTCTGACATACATTTTAAATGGTTATTTTTTCTACTATCCGCTAGTGAAAATATGAGCCCTAAACCGGGATTGCAAGTAATTGAAAAAAATCGAAAAAAGAAACCTCTTCACCGATTCCAATGCTTTTATTATGGGCCTAGTAAATTAGGGGCCCATTTTGGAGGTCCTTGGGCCTTCAGTTCAACGAACTCACATACCGAATTTCAGGAAAAACGTTGCGCTAGTTTTCGAGAAAATATTTACATACATACGTATATACAGTGGCGAGAGAGATAGATACGACTGAGCGTACAATTTTTTCCTGAACGCACACTCTCGAGTGTCTTGACAGAAATATCGCATGCAATGCTAATCTGAACACTTAATATACGGTAAATCTCCTCGATAAATGGCATTTTCTCAGCCTGTATGATAAAAAAAAATTTTGTTTTGTAAACATAAAAAACTAATAACGCCCTACTTGCTTCATTCTGATCTCGAGAAATCACCGTGTTTTATGAATCGTCGACGACGTTTCGCCGTTCATCCTGGAGGCCTCTTCAGGTCGAAGTATTCTCGTGGCATTTTAGCCGTAGATTATTTTGACTGGATGGTGTTGCTTGAATTTGACTCGCGTCGGTGGTTTCATAATGCTCTGTTGCTACTCAGCTCCACGTCGCCCTGTGGGTGAAGCAGCCTTTTTGGATTGTTTGACAGGTTTTTCATTATTCCTGCGGATTTTCTCGTGAGCCAGTGAACCGCTTGAACGAAATGTAAAACGCTGTCTACGAATCGACAGAACAAGATGCAATTACTCGATAATTAAATGAAAAATTTCGTGGAAATCAAATATTAACAAAAATACCCGGAGTTCACATGATTTTATTATTTTTTTGGATGGCGTTGGGACCCTGGTCATAAAGATTTAATAAAAAAACTAACAAAATACAAAGGAAAGCAGCGTGCTTCGTTAAAAACTGCTACGGACGAACATATAGTGTTACACAACTGTAGAGGGATTAAGGTGGGAGCCCCTAGAGAATCGGAGGCTACACGCTAGGCTTAGGTTGCTTGATAAATTCAGAACTGATATTTTTCAGAGCGACACAGAGAATATTACCATGACGCCTCACTACATTTCTAGGTCTGACAGATGCGATAAAATAAGAGAGATACTCTGCCGAACAGATAAGTACAAAAACTCGTTCTTTCCGCGTACAATAAGCGACCACAATAAAAACTGAGCTCCTCCAAACACACTCTCATAGGTCATGTCACCATTTTACCTCCAAAACTTTTACATCTTTACACGGCTGGTGACCTACCACCCCCTGCCACACGCCCAAGCGGCGGCTCGCGGGGTAGTATGTAGATGTAGATTATTAAGATTTTTCTCTTTGTATCGGTTATGAATAGTTTTGGACCATTAAGAATACTACATTGGAGAGAATCTTATCTCATTATACTTTCTTTATATACTCTTATGCATTATGCTTTCGTCGTACGTATTCGAGGTCAATGTTTTAACATTCTCCACAGCCCTCGCTGGAATTCCCGATGCCAAGCACTAGACGGAAGCATATGACCCGCGCCGGTGGCGCCACACCGATGCGTGGCGGGAACGAGCGGAATCGCGAGGCCGGCCGCGGGTGGGGGGGAAAAGAGACCTTAAGTAGGGTAGTGGGGTGAGAGTGGTGGGGGAGAGAAGGAATGGAGGAAGGGTTGGAAAGGGTCATAGACCGGCAGTGGAGGAGCGGTCTGGTGCCCCATTTTCCATGCTGACGCGGCGATCATGCAGGGTACACTAGAAGGACAACATTAATCCACCACCGCACGAAACTGAAAGGACAAAACTTGTGTCGGTAAAGAAAAAATTCGCGACTGAACTCTGAAAGAATTGCAAATCTTCTTCTTCTTGATGAAAGATCGTAGGCTTTCCCGGCGAATAATATTAGTAAAATCTTATCGGGTTTGGCACCGGGTAAGGCTATTAAAGGCAAACGTTTCGATGAGAAACTCTCTCATCACCATCAGGGCTACGACTTCTTAATCAGTCTTAGCCCTGATGACGATGAGAGAGTTTCTCGTCGAAACGTTGGCCTTTAATAGCCTTACCCGGTGCCAAATCCGAGCAAATTTTCCTTCTTCTTCTCTGCTTACAGGAGATATCAACTTTACGGTCCCTTTTCAGCATTAACTCCCTGGTCGGGGATGAATCTTCGGGGGGCGGGGCACAGTTTATGAAAGTTAATTTGTGTTTCATTTAAAGAACATCTTGTCTGCAGGGCAAATGAAGGCCTCTTCCACTCCGACAGCAATTGTCCCGTACCGTGGATACGTACAGCGGTCGACAAAACTGATATAACCAAAGCAACACTGCACGTGAAGGCCAATGAGGTGTGTATTGATTGATTCCCTTTCGACCCGAAAGTCACCGAACGAGGCGATGCCACAAATCCCGAACCTCAGCTTGTAAAGAGACACAATTGAATCGTAAAATTTGTCTTCAGATAAAATTTATGACAATCATGCTTCCAGTTTTTCCGGTGCAGCTGCATGGGTCAGTATTCATGACGACTGTTTCTCCTCCGTTACAGGAGGCGTCCTCCGGTCACTTCGACCAGAAGACGCCTCCTGTAACGGAGGAGAAACTGTCGTCATGAATACTGACCCACGCAGCTGCACCGGAAAAACTGAAAGCATGATCAACAACCGCTGCAGAAGCCTTCGCTCTAACTTTATGACAATCGTTGAGTTAAACAGGTATTTGAACAGTATTACGACATCGAAAAACTATTTCATTGTGACAGAACTTGCAATATATGAATCAAATTACTGGGATACTAACGATTTAGAAAAGCCGTGTGAAGGAGATCGCTTTGAAGAAATTGGCTCATTTATCATCTCTTTATGCCTATATCCGAGTGATAGACGAGAGGTAAGGTGCCGGGCTGGGAAGTGGAAGGTTGGAGGATCGATTCTATGTCATGGTATATTTTCCTTTTGAATGAAATCCGGGACAGACAGGGTAGATGGCTGAGGGATGCAATAAAGGACGATGGGTGGCTGAAGAGTGTGATAGAGGGAAGGATGTTGGGCAAGCGGGGAAGGGGAAGAAAGAGAATAGGTTTCATGGACGGGATGAAGAAAGGTAGATCGTATGCCGAGGCTAAAGAGGATATACTAGAAGGAGATAGGCCCCTGAATGAGTGGAAAATCGGAAGGAGATTCTCTGACATTCAACATGACCTACCTTTACCGGTAGAATACATAATGTATTATGCCTATAGTACCAGGGAAACCGCCATGATAGAGTACGAGGCGTATTGGTGAGGATGGATCGACAAAGACGCTGGGGAGAGAGGGAATCGTGCGTCCGATGTTCGGTCAACGCGTGCACGTACCATGGCACGGAAGGAACGGGGACATGAGACGGGAGATGGTGCGTCCGTTGGGCGTTGAGGGGAGGGGGACCCGAACAAGAACATTGCCGAGAGCGCGGCGTGAACTTTTGGTCTCGATACGCAGGGCGAGGAAGAGAGGAGGAGATGGGGGTTGCTGGTGGCGGTGGGGGGGCAGGGAGGAGAATGGGGAGGGAGAGGGGAAGGGGAAGGGGAGATTATATAGAGTGGGGTGGGAAGACGCCAATTTCACTGGCCTCCCACTGACTCCCCTAGTGGCTCGCACCAACACTGCGTGTGAACGCATGACGCTGCCCTGCTAAAAAAAATTCCTTAAAATCTGTTCCGTGGAACGTGAGGAGTTCTACAGAAATTGACTCGTTTTCTTCAGAACTAGTTCCTTTTCTAAGGATCCGTGCGGAACATGAGAGCCTGACTCTGCAGTAGGTACATATGTTCTGTAGAGTTATTTTCTGTAGAGCAAAATAACTCCTTAGAAGCTGTTCTGTAGAACTTCAGCAACTCTACGGAAATATCCTGCAGAACGGGAAATTCTGCAGAACGTCGAAGTGAATTCCACAGAACGTCCTAAGGAATTTGGCAGAATTTCCTAAGGTATTCTGTAGAACATCCTAAGGTATTCTGCAGAACGTCGCAGGGAATTCCGTAAAATGGCATTTCAATACTTTAAGGAATATCTGCCAAACCTTTTAAGAACTTCTGTAAAAGTATCCATAAGGAAACAATACAGAATTTTTTAGCAGGGTGAATAAACGCACGTTCTTACGTACCATCGAACATTCCTGGCTCTGTCAACTCTGAAGAAAGCGCTGTCTTCGTGAGAGCAACTGAAAATACGGCCCCCATTAATTTAGACAGAAATGACAGAACAAGAAACTACTCAAAAGACCTCTATAGATCAGTCAGATTTTTCAAGAAATGGTATCAACCTAAAACTTTCGGGGTCAAAGATGAAGCAGGAACTGTTGTTGGAGAAAGACCTGTTGTGTTGAATGTTCGGAAAGACTACTTCTGTAACCTCTTAAATGGTGACGAGGTCGAAGAAAGAGATAAAAATAATGGAGATGGTTGAATTGGCAGACAACCCGCAGGTCCCGGAACCTTCACCAGAAGAAGTAAAATTAACCCTGAAGTCATTTAAAAATGGTAAAGCTCCTGGTGAAGACTCAATTGCTGTGGAGTTGTTAAACTATGGAGGTGAGAGGGTATATGCACATCTTCACAGACTAATTCTAAAAGTATGAAAACTAGAGAAAATGTCTAATGATTGGAGGGAAGCAGTAATTATACCACTTCATGAGAAGGGCGACAAAATGAACTGTAAAAATTACATAGGTAATCCCTTTTGGACACGTACTACAAAGTGTTGTCGAAAATATTGTTGAATAGACTGAAGGTGTATGTTGAAGAAATAATTGAGGATCATCAAGCAAGAATCACGAAGGAGAGATCAACTACAGATTATATATATGTTCTAAAGGAAGTGATAAGTAAATATTGGGAGTACGACAAGAGCACTACATTCTCTTTGTGGATTTCAAAGAAGCATATGACTGTATTGTGAGACAAAAAATGTGGACCATGTTGAGTAAATACAGCAGACCAAGAAAATTAATAAACATGAAAAAAATGTGTGTAGAAGGATCTACATGTAAAGTGAGAGTAGACAGAGAGTACACAGAAAGTTTTAAAATCAATACAGGAGTTAGGCAAGGAGACGATTTATCTCCTTTACTTTTTAACATAGCCATTGTGTCATGACTCCATGGATTCGGCACATTTACATTCCCCTCCCCAGGCCCCACGGAATGCACGGACCTTTCCGAGGCGAGGAGCTGAATCCGGCAACCAAGAGTTTTCCTGGTGAGCGGGCGAAGTCAACTCATCAGTCCTCGTCATGATTCCGAGAGTGGTGAAACGACTCCGAGGAAGCGAATTGTCAAAGACTTTGCTAGTGCAAAAGGGGGGGATTGTCTAAGTGGGAGACCCACAGAGACTTGTGAGTATGTATATTGAGTGTTCTTCCTTATTTTGGTAATATATGTATTCGAATTCGGAGTTATTTTTTGGTTTGTCTCCCATTAACTGATTTAAAGTGTCATTACCCTCCACGGATCGCGTCAACATAGAGGAAAAATTAAGAGGGGTAAAAAAATACTCAAGGAGGAGCCTATATTGGCGGAAACATTAAAGCAATAGCCTATGCAGATGGCGTGGCTCTCATTGCAGAAAATAGAAACGATTTGAAAGCATTGGCAGGGAAACTAATAACAGAAGCCAGTAAAGTAGGGATCAAGGTTAATGAAGATAAAACGAAGTATATGATAATATGTAGACCAGCCGAAAACGAGGAACCCTTAGTAAATGTAAAGGATTACAGTTTCGAAATAACAAAGGAGTTTAAATATTTAGTTACAGTGATTGAATAATAATAGAGAAGAGACAGAAATTCAGCACAGAATAAAAGCAGCCGATAGATATTTCTGGAGCATGAACAAACTACTGAGGAGCGAATTGCTAAGCAAACAAACAAAAATAAGGATCTATGAGACCCTTTTACAGCCCATATTAACCTACTGGTCTGAAGTGCGGCCCCTAACAAATTCATCAGAAAGGAAACTAATAACATTCGAAAATAAAATCCTACGACAGATCTATGGACCAATCCATGAAGGAGAAGGATGGAGGGTAAGAAAAAATATAGAACCGAGAGCTATACTATCCTGACATAATAGTCATTATAAAAAGTCAGCGTCTAAGATGGTTTGGCCCTGTGCTAAGAAGAGGCAATGACACCGTAGTAAAACAAGTTTGGAAAGGTAAACCTGACGGGAGAAGACCTTCGGGAAGACCCAGACTTCGATGGGAAGACCAGGAGGGAAAGGTCCGAGAAGATTAGGAGCAGGGATGGAGGCTGCTGAAGATAGAAAAGAATGGAGGCGAATCGTTGGCGAGGACAAAAACCATCTTGGGTTTGTGCAGCCATGGTAGTAAGTAAGTAAACATTAATTTAGACCGAGATGAAGCTAAAATGAAATAGGGAAAACTGTCATTTTTTTATTTATAAGATTACGTACTCTAAAAAATATTATCGCTATGGCACAAACGTCAACGGGATGCGGTAAATGATCCCAAATTCAACGTTCTGCCATTTTTGCTAATGTTTTCAAATGATTAAAAAAAAAAAACAAATTTTACCCATTTTTTTATTATGCATAAACTAAAAATTTTAGCCTTCTCCGTACTACTGACCTTATTCCCAGAATTGCGATTTAATTTTTATTGTGAATTCCCACTGCGATACCGGCACGAGGAGCTGTTTGGGGCTGTGTTACGAACCGATTACCAATTAAAACCATGGCATAAGAACGTGCGTCCATTTTCAAGAGTTTTTCTTCACCAAACGATGGTTCAACGGTGGTCCGTGGGGTCTCGACGGGGCCATGCCTTCCTAGTCCCGCTTTCCGTCCTGACCTCCCCCCCCCCTCCCTTCGCTCCCCCACCCCCCGCTCTCTCCCCAAACCTCTCTAACACCCATTTCCGCCCCCACGAGGCTCCCCATCGCACATGCCCCGCCCACGATGCGGCCGCGCCGGGTCTTCGGAAAAATGGTCGTATACACGGAATGGAGTGGCCTCGTCTAACGGGACTCGAGGGAGAAGACATCGTAGGGTGGGAAGCAATGCATAGTCATTGGTGCCGGCGATAGAAACGAAGCGGGGCGGCTGATGGTGGCATTAACGGACTCAGGACCCATCGGGAGACGATAAGGGTGGACGCCCACTCCACACTCGGATGCTTCAATCATGCAACGATTGTGGACGGAAGGAATAAAATTGAATGCGAGGCAAAAAAGTAACACGAGCCAAAAGAACAGTAAATTTTTACTCTTAAAACAAATATAAATTGATATGATCAACTAAATTACGCTGTTAAGTCCATCGGAAAGAGTTCTGAACTTAAAGTCTCCAAATGCCAATGTTCATTCGACATTTTAGTTTGAAACGCTTTGTAATTTCCGCATAAAGGCCGCTTTGCACGGTACATTTTATTCTATAAACGAATGTACGAATTCCTTCATAAAGGAAATTGTGCCGTGTACAGCGGAAAATTGTATGATTGTCTGAATGACTTAACGGGAAATAGAACCTGCTCTAATTCCATTAAGTTTCTTGTACATTCTATGATACATTCGTTTGTACAATAAAATGTTACGTGTAAAGCGGTCTTAAGATTTTATTTTCACCACCCAGGTTTCGTCGCTGTGCGACATCATCAGGTGTTGCTCAGCGACGAAACCTGGGTCGTGAAAATAAAAGTCTCATGTGGAAATTACAAAATGTTTCAATGTTAAATTATGAAGTCATTCCACAAAGTTACGCCTGAAATCATCACTTTGGTTAATTCGTCAATCTAAGTAAACAACTACATCACAAAAAGACAGGCGCACCCAGGTGGGATTCGAAACTTCGAACATTGAGTCGCAAGGGGCCTTTATCAGGACATTACATGGTCAAAACTTGGTACTCGCGTGGATGAGACAACGTAGCCCCACGACAAATATCAACTGTGTATTACTTATTATAACTGCCCTATTTGGAATGTTCGAGGCCGTGACGACAAAATTTCGTCCTGTCCTCCCCCGAGCAGATTTACAGACAAGCAATACTAACAAGGCGTCTTCCTTATTCTGGAAAAACTCGACAATATCGCGGAAGTCTGAGCCTCGACAAATCTCAGCTTTCAAATTTAATTAATTGACTTCCTGGCACCTATTCGTGGCACATATCGTGGCACCAATATTCCATCACTGGAGACATGAAAACTCACAATTTTTCATGCTAAAACCTAAGCCGCAGCCGGGGTTGCCTCAAATTTAGACTTTGCTGGAGGATGTAAAAGGTGGCAAATCATTACATTTTTCGCTCGTCCACAAATCAGAACCCGTGGTGATGCCGATGTCAGTATTTGAATTGGATACATGATTTCTAGACGCGCCACTAGCAGTTGACATCCCCTGAGCTCGACCTTAAGCCGGGATCACACGATACTTGACCTTGTACAAGTCCGAGGAAGCTAGCGAGTACTGGATTTCTAGTACGAAAGCTAGCATGCTTGAAATCTTGCTAGGAGGTAATACACGATACTTGAACTTTCACAAGGTCTGTTTAGTAGATCTTTGATCTACTACAGTCGCGGAAGGAGTTTGACGACAGAAATGGATGATTTCGAACGAAGACGACGGCTTATAGCCGTTGCAGCTCCTCAACCGCAATTGCCTCAGCTATCCAAGCCATTGTGTCAGGTTTGAGTTGTTTATTTGATCGCGGGAAATTTGAATTGTCAAAAAATTGAAAGACGAAGGTTTTGAGCCGCTGCAGCTACCGTAATAGCAGGAGATGGGGCAAGAATGCTTCAAAAACGTGAAAGACGCCATTGAGTATTGTTGTGAAGTTTGAGCTGTTTATTTGATCGCGGGGAATTGTAATTGTCACGAGGGACTATGGAGGCGCTGACATCAAAAATTGACGACTGCATTGCAAAGAGTAAAGGTGATTGGTCGGCGGCTACTAGGTCCCTACTAGGAGCAAGTATCAAACTAGTACCGCACCAATAACGAAAACAAGGATACCAGCTAGTACGCTGGCAATCATGCAGGATTTCCAGTATGCTTGGTCTGTATCACACGATACTTGACCTTGCACAAGTCCTAGTATGCTAGCTAGCATACTCGGACTTGTACAAGGTCAAGTATCGCGTGAAATAGGCTTAAGGAAGGTGATAAAGGAGGGAGATCAAGATTAGGCCGTCCCTTGCGTCTAGGAGCCGTCCATGGCACAATCTTCTGCCACTCCATCCAGGTTTAGCCGCCCCGATAATGAAGCGAGGGATTTTGTAACCCACCTGCCGCCTGACTCCGCACATTTCAGCACCAGACACTCCGAATACTTCCCCCCCTCCCCCACCTCATTTTGTCACAGCTGATAATATTTGCCCCGGGAGGGCGAAGCGCCCCAAGTGGGATGGGCAAGGGTTCCCACACATTCAATGCGTCAGGACGACAAGTCGATGATACTTGTCATTGATTGACAGATATAACGCGTCTTCCGAAAGTACAGTGTATGCTAGCTGGGCACTCACTCGCAGATAATTTATTTAACATAATAGAATCATCAGGGCAGGATTCATTGATGCGGCAACTTATCTGACGAGGGAAGGATAAACTTGTGATCCTCAGGATACCATATGAGGCGGAAGAATGCAGAGCACGGACCCGGAGAACGAGACGAACCTATTCAGCAATCTTTTCAGTTGTTTGCGAGCACCGTGACCGGGTTCAGTGCATACTAAGCTTGCCTCAATTCCTCAAAATAATAAGAAAAATATTATTATGTTTATTCAATCGACAGTCAATCATCTAACATCCAATTCCGATCGCTTCTGTTGCGGTTTACCATGTCTTTGTATTAAACTATTAACTTACTTTATCTCTACCGAATTTTCATAACCAGAAGAGGTTAGTATTCAGATTTTTGAAAGCATTATGGTGTTCGCCAATATGAGTATATTCTCACGAATTCGAACGCCTCTGCACTTCCAAATATTAATATCCTTAATTTGAAACTTTGTCTGCAATCTACATGAGTAATCACTTGCATATTACCAAACTTCATCACGTTTACCTCGGATCTTTTTTGCCGAAGTTGATACTTTTAAATCAAATAGCGTCCACGTGCATACAGAGAGTGGGGCAGGACGGAGGAATTAGAATTACACCTGTTTAACATTATACACTACCGACCATCCAATAGCCCACTACAATAACTTCTCTTTTCAACTTACGCCAACGCATCATTCCCCCTTAATCATGAACATCTACGTACTACCCGGCGAGTCTCCACATGGGCGAGAGGCAGGGGGTGTTAGGACACCAACCGTCTAAAGCCTGAATCACACGATACTAGACCTTGTACAAGTCCGAGGGTGCTAGCGAGTACTGGATTTCTAGTACGAAACCTAGCATGTTTGAAATCTTCCTAGGAGCTATCACACGATACTTGAACTTTCACAAGGTCTGTTTAGTAGATCTTTGATCTACTACAGTCGCGGAAGGAGTTTGACGACAGAAATGGATGATTTCGAACGAAGACGACGCCTTGAAGCCGTTGCAGCTCCTCAACCACAATTGCTTCAGGTACCCAAGGCATTGTGTCTGGTTGTGAGGTTTGGGTTGTTTATTTGATCGCGGGAAATATTAATTGTCATGAGGGACTATGGAGGCGCTGACATCAAAAATTGACGACCGCATTGCAAAGAGGAAAGGTAATTGGTCGGTGGCTATTAGGTCCTACTAGGAGCAAGTATCAAACTAGTACCGCACCAATTACGAAAACAAGGATACCAGCCAGTATGCTAGCAATCATACAGGATTTCCAGTATGCTTGGTCTGTATCACACGATACTTGACCCTGCACAAGTCCTAGTATACTAACTAGCATCCTCGGACTTGTACAAGGTCAAGTATCGTGTGATCCAGGCTTAAAGGAGAAGACAATAGGGAACTTAAATGGTGCAGTTAATTTAGGGAGTGCTTTCAGTGGAGTTCAATTTTTATTTAGACCACTTATTGAACGTTTAAAGAACGGATCCTTGTACATATGTACTTACCTGATCGGCAATGAATCTCTCTTTTTTATCGCTTCTGTCGTACTTACGAGGCCTAATGCGGCGTCAAAATGATATCGTCTCTGTCTCACTAAAACACACCTCCTATGAATATTGCACAAGCAAACTAAGCCTATAACGTGTATCCTCCGTATTTCTAGCGCCTCCCCACCAAATCCCTCTGAAAGCTGTAGAATACTCTGTTTACGCCCGTTAGAGTTTTTATCGAAGCGCGCAGCTTTCCTTTTAATTTCGTTAATTTTTCAGATAAAATCTTTCTGTCCTGGGTACAAAATGCTAGCGGCGTATCCGAGGTGTTGTCTAACCTGAGTTAACTCTTCCCAGTCAACCCGACATTTTTCCATTTAACTTAAATATTTATCTTAAAAACTATAAAACTATTAAAACTGTCGTTCAAATTAATGTTACACTGTCCTCTAATCGCCAAGAGTATACGATATATATTTATAGAAGCGAGTTAGTCTTTAAAATATTCGCAGTTTAGAAAAAATGATATCGTTTGTTGGGTCTTACCATAATGCTTTAGTTATAAGTTATAAATTGAGACATGGCTGGAAACTTTTGACCTTATTGACCCCATACCACATATTTCGATATTTCCAGAATGCAGAATAACTCGAGGAAATTTTAATATTTCTGCTCCATTCATGACAATACAGACTGGAATTATTTTCAGCAAAATAAACTTTGTTCGCTAACATTGCATTAAGAATAAAATAAAATATCTGGTCGAATGTAGGCAACCGACGAAGATATAAAAATATACATTTACATATCTGGTGATCAAACAAATAATTCCCCAACTCTTCTGATCTCACGCGATAATGAGAAAGGCGAACAAATTCGTGATTTTGCAGGCGGTAAGCTTATATTTTCTAGTCAGAGGTGGTTAGTATAAACAAACTTGTGCTACCTCAAGATGATGGGAACAAAATTTACCGTTAAGTGCAGGATCAAACAAACCGCGACTACGCAAAAAAAATCTTTCCCGGAAGCAAGGAAAAAGATTCCTTCGCTCACAGACCCTTTAAAATAAGGTGTGCCCTTGTAGGAATGAGAAGACCAGCGTACCCTGTCCCTAAAATATAAAAAGGGTCGAACCGATTGGATTACGCAGCCGCAGACCCATCTTGTAGCGGGGGAGGGAGACTTCCACAAAAAAATGAAGGTCGGCTCCGCCGTTTCCTGCTGATTTTTTAGTGCCAATCCCGATCGCGTTCACCAAATGCTTCGACCCTTCTCCGTGCATCACCAAATGCCATTCCCACTTTTGAGCCGAAAGAGATGAAAAAATAGGATGAGGCACCTTTGAAAAGGGACTCAGATGAGTGGATGCACCTGGCGAGTGACGCTTTCCGGGCGTCTTCCCGAAAACAGATGTGAAAATCGGGCTCGTGGACTTTTTTTCACGATTATAATACCGTTGGAGGCTTTCGAAGGAGCGGGGGTTGTGGGAGGGAGGGAATATAAGGTTTCGCTCGCGTCTTTCCCGCTTGGACCGTTGACGCAAGCGCGGGGGTGGCGACGACGGCTTTCAACGCCGATCCGGAGGCCTTGAACTAGAGCGATGGGCCCTCTCGTAAATTAAAGCAAATGTTTTCCGAGGCGAGCTCGACCGAGAAACTGCTCCCTGCTTCTTCCGCTCTCTTCTTTGTGTAACTGCCCGAGGAATTGTACGGCGAGCCGGGAGTTCAAGGGAGAATTAACAATTCCAAAATTTAAAAAAAAAGAATCGAACAATGGCCTCGTTTCCGTCAAGGCTGAGACTAAGCAACGTGGTGTTTTGGGATTGGGAAGATTATTCCATCATTAATATGGTGAAAAAACTAATTTGTTCCACCCCCGCACTGGAAAATTCAAATTTATAAAAAGACATGGCACATACGCAGAGAGAACACTAAAGTCATCATGATGCGCAGTATTTCAAGTGAAATGGTGGAGTCATTCATGCGTAATGTCAAAAACTGTGCCATGTGTAGAATTAAGTATCTAAGGCAATGGTATGAAGAAATATTTAAGCAGAGTTTTACCTAAAATGCAATCTTAGATATTTAGAGAAGCCGTGGGGGCAAAAACCATCCGAGGATAAACCATTAAAAGCATTAACAAAGACGTTGTACGGGAAAACCAAAGCGATACGTTATGGTCATACAAGGGTTCAAACTTGAGCATGCTAAGCAATAGAAATACTGAGGTAATAAGTTAGCGGATAAAGAACCCCGACGAGAGCAGCAGCGAGCATTTAAGACGTAGGTGGGGAGGAAGATTGATAAGGTGAGGGGGCGGAAAGATAGACAGACGAGGAAATGCTCGATATGGTGGATAAGGAAACCTCTGGATAGGATTAAGGATGAGGTGAATGTTGAGGTTGTAAGGGGGCATGATGGGTAAAGGGTTCAATAGGCACGTAATAAAAGGAAGTTAAAGATATGTTGGAGTAAAAGACGTTGAGTTGGCAGTCGAGGGGAAGAATAACAGTTATTCTAGACGGGATGGATAAGGGTCGGACATTAATTGAGATGAAGAAAGAAACTTTATAGATTGATAGGACTCTGCACGTTTAAATATCACCCATTCCATTTAAACCAACTCGTAGATTACCTTAATAAAAAATACATCATAGAATGCAGAGTTCTCGGATATCCACCCAGGTTGGATACGGGTTGGTGAGTTTCCCCGACGAAGCCCGACAACAAGCTGGGGCCGTATTGTAGGCTCATGAAACCACTATCAGACCGAAGAAAAAACTTGTAACTAATAACATTAATTTTATCAACAAATTCAGATGTTGTTGATCGTTAAATGAAAATTTCATGAAAGGATAATTATATTGCGATAAAAGTAACAAACAAAAGTAAATTGTAGTGTTGGGTATTTCATTCCGAAGCTTCACACGATTTCTGCAGTAATCTACGAGTAATTGGAATCGATTACTTTTTAAAAAATTATTTGGAGGTCGCATACGATTTTTAATTTTGGATGACGCATCTTTATTCGAGCTCAAATTTCTCTGTTATCGGGCTGTCATCGGTAGTTACATATTATAGGGCAAATTGCTCGATTACCAGCCAATAAAGACCATCACGTCCAGAGGCAGTTCCAAGCGTGACAAATTAATACATTTGGAGTTGTGTCACTATTAGGCCCGCATTATCACAATTTTCACACGTCATACTGATAAATTGAAAATGATCTTTTTTTAAAAATAAACTAATGAGAAAGCAGTCACGTTTGCATTCCCTTCCTCATAAGCTCACGCCCAAATTTCGGGCATGTCAGTCTCCAATAGCCCGAGTAGCGTAAGGATTTAATAACGGATCTATGGAACGAAAATCCATAAATAGTATAAGCCTGCAGTAAGGCACGCAACTAAACACATATCAAGAAAAATATCACACCACAATAAAAGTATGCGTCACACTCTTCCGCGGTCGGTTAAAAACTTTTCTTTTCCAGCGTCTTCGACCTCGAAACAAGACAGGCCCTCGGTCAACAACACGAAGGACTCACGCCCTGAGAAAGATGCTCACCCTTTTTTCTTAACAAAATAGTCCAGAGAAAATCGTTAAGCAATATTTTAAATCGACGCTTCATTACTTGCTCTTTGATCAGCGAGTAGATTTTTGCGTTTGCTTTGTTTTTTGCTTTGCTGCCTTGAAGTGGCTGCCTCCTGGCTCCCGAAGGAACTACTTCCTGGGGTGTTTTCTGTTCTCCCTCTTTCATACTCATATGCCTGAATACCTCTACAACCTATTTACCCTCAGAACTACTGTTTCCGTCAGAAGAACTCGGGCAGACCTAAACCTTTTCCACATACCCCAAGCCCGTACCAACCAATATCTAACTTCCTTCCCGATTATAGCATCCAAGTTTTGGAATTCATTACCCCCCCTCAATAAAATGCTCATCCACTCCGGAATCTTTTAAGAGGAAATTGTACGAATATTTAAAACAGTAGCACTGTTGTTTTGAAATGTAAGAATCTTTTGTGTTGATTAATTTCATTTCTGTTAGAACCTTTGTTTTCAATTGCTCTTGTGTTTATGCTATGCTTTTTTCATAATTATTGTATTTTGAGCAGAATGTTTTCTGTACTTATGTTTTTCTTTTTTGCTCTTATGGGTTTCCCAGAGCATCAATAAACCATTCATTCATTCATTCATAGATTTGGATGGTGAAAAAGGAAATCTTTAATGTTAAGGGAAAGTTTAGCACTGTATAAAATATTTTACGTACCAAGAGGCATTTTATTTCGTACCGCACCAACAATGAGTGCAACAAATGGCGACGTCTAACATACTCGATGAGTTCCTCATCATAAGGAGCTATTCTTCGCCTAAACACGGAAGTCACGGCACTTTCATCCCCCAAAAACATCTAGGTATACTAGCGGAAACTTCCACGCAGGAGAAGAACGAAAGGAAACATCAACGAGGTCAATTTTAACGGGAAGGCCAACTATTTCCTAAAGACAACCGTTATGCTGGAGATGATCTACCTTGAGAAACTACTTAGACCGGCGCACGGAAATGGTTCCTCAAGGGTTCGGACAGGGTTCCGATTTTTCACGGGTGCATTTTTTACGCTAGGCCCTCTCCTTTAAGCTTTCAAGGAGAAGACATCTTTTCCTCAGACCCACCTGGGGTGACCCCTACGGGGGAGTGTTTATAATCACTTCCTTTCGAGCAAGAAAAAGGGCAAAGGTTTTTTTTTTACGCCTTTGACCCCACCCTTGTGAAGCCTGGTTTTGAAGTGGTCTCCCGACCGCCCGCGCGGATCAACAGTTGGCCCATCCGAATCACAAGCACGCAGCAGTGGCGCTCAGACGAGAGGTCCAAGGAGCCTTTTGCCGGCGGGCGGCCGAGATTGGGCTGGCTAGGGCGTTCCTCCCCAACCCCCCTTGCAACACCTCGTGCAACTGCCCCGTCGCGTCTGCAAGATGGCTTTATGGATAAAATTAGCACGGAGAACAAAAGCAACGTGACATACCTTCACAACCAGAGCACGTTCTCAGCGCCGCTACCGGCATCTTAATTTCCTGAGGGCACTACTAACCTATCATTAATACCATTAATATGCGGTCACGCATACAGGAAGCTAGGATTTATCAAGAGAATGCTCGGCAAATGCGAAGAGAAAGAATGTTGTTATTTTTCAATCGTTAGGCCTCATCTGGAATATGTTGCCAGTATATGGGATTCATATGAAGCGGAGTTGATATCGGAATTAGATCGCGTGCAGCGAAGGAGAGCTAGGTTTGTATAGCGATGCTACGATAAGTTTACTAGTGTGTCTGGATTGTTAGAAGAATTGGGATGGAAATTGCTATCACAGCGTAGATTATATTATAGGCTTAACCTCTTACCTAAATTTCAGGAAAAACATTTCTCTGACGACGTAGAAAACATAATGTTAACCCCCTCGTACTACGGCAGATCGCGCCGATAAAATTAGAGAGAGAGATTGAAGAACCGAAAGATATAAAATGTCATTATTTCCGCGTACCATTCGGGACCATAGCAGTTGTCGTAATCGTCGTCATGAATAGTGACATTAGCTGGACTGTATATCTTTTTCAGGAAAAACATTTCTCTGACGACGTAAAAAACATACTATTACCTGCCACACACCCTTTGGGTGGTTTTCACGGTATGACGTAGATGTAGATGTAGACGTACCTTCACAACCAGAGCACATTCCCAGCGCCGCTACTGGTGTCTCAATTTCTTGAGAGCACTACTAACCTATCACTTTTTTGAACGCTCGCACTGGGTTACTGCAGTAGTTGAGCGCTTTGGTCGATTTAGCGTTATCATTTTTCTTTAAGGAGACCTGAGCGCTCGCGAGAGGAAAAATCCATTCCTGTCCAAAAATTCACCTCACCTGTCGACGAGACGGAGAATGAGCGGAGGTGGAGAATGGTTGACGTCACCTTAATATGTTCTTAAAGGCTTGCCGCGGAGTCGATGAGAGCTTCTCCGCGTGCCAGCAGTGTTTTTTTTTGCGGTCACCAACGAGCGCCATAAGGAAGGCGCTCATCTTTTTTTTCGTCAAACCTCTTCCCGGCAGATGGCCTCGCACGGCATGGCGCGAGCTTCCCTAACAAATTTATGGGCTGCTAGTATTTTGAAACGGAGTATTCGTTCCGCTCATGGCACGGGTCGGGTGGTCCCACGAGTGAGGAGGAAGACGCAGATTGCCGAGATGACTCGGTCGCCGACGGGACGCAGGTTGGGAAGCGTGCCTTCCTCACCCGTTCTCAATGCACATTCCGATATTTGGCGGAAGGAAATTAGGGAAATTAGGAATTAATTCCTCGCTCTAAATTACGGCCCGTGTATACCTAGCGTTGTTTTGTGACCTTCACCCCCTGCCACACACCCTCGTGGTGGCTCGCGGGGTATTACGTAGATGTACCTAGAAGACTGTATATGAGCTCTATTGTGGAGGGCGACACTTACCACTCTACACTGATCCACCTATTGAGCAGCTACGGGATTTGTTGTGATTTAGAACGAAATTCGACGATTGGATATTTGGGAAGGCGACCGACGACTAAGGTCATTTGCGCCATAGGGGATAGGTAGGGGAGGAAAGGGAGGAAGAGTGGATGGAAACCCGGCGTCGGCGTAACGAAAGGCGCCAAGGGGACCACGGCTTAACGTCTCATCCGACAGACGCAGTACTCAACTTGTAGAGCCCTCCACGAGACACTCAAGTAGGGATCGGGTTCCTCTGAAAAACATCCGCCTCTGTAGGGATTTGAACCCTGGCCGTCCTTGTGGTAGGCGAGTACTCTAGCCACCACACCAACCCGATCCCCGAGATTCGACGAGAGTAGTAGACAATAGGCAGCGTAGCAAAGGGATAAGTAGGTGAAATATAGTTAGAGTAGTCTGTAGTGCATGATGCATGTAATAACAACCAATAATCCCTTCCTTATTATGTAGATACTAACCATCTAGCTCCATGTGACCCTATTATCTAGCATATATCCCTTAAATATCCTACTTGCATGTCAATAGTGCATGTTTGGTGATCTTCACCCCCTGCCACACACCCTCGTGGTGGCTCGCAGGGTATCACGTAGATGTAGAGATCTCGTGTTCCCCGAGTGTCAACTGCATCGGAGGCAGAGAACGAGGTATAGTGAGGTTAGGACCAAGTGAGAAAAATTTATTCATTAAAAGGAATGTTGTTGAAGAATCAATTAAAATAAAATGGATTCAGGGTATCCCCTGTGGAGAGAGACTGGTGTAGATTGGATAGAAAGTGATCAAGAGACTTCGAGTTATTTAAAATTTGATGACCTCCGAATGAAATTGAGTATGGGAGGGAACGTTTGGTATAAGAGAGATGACAACTGCTGAAGAGAAGGTATTGCTGTTTATTAGTCATGGTTCATTAGTCATAGTATATGAGCAGAGGTACTGAATTTACGGTTGAATAAAGATACGTCGACATCGAGAAAGGTTTTATGGGTGGGAGATATATTTGAGGTGAAAGATACGGAGGTAAAAGCATTGAGAGAGGAAATGAAAGAGTTTCAGGAGCCGATATCATGCGTCATAAGTAGGAAAATATCATCCATGAACCGGAGCCACAGAAGAGGTTTTAAAGGGGCTTGTGAGAAGCAGCTCTCTTCGAGAAGACCGAGAAAAATATTGGCACATAAAGGACTAGTTTGACCTCCGTGGCACAGTCCTTGATTTGAAGTTCCAGGCACACGTTGTAACCGGCCAAGATATAAAACATGTTTAATGCTAATCACAGACCGACTTCCCAAAAAAATGCTGAATCGATATCTTCCTTCTGTTCTCCCCCCCCTTAATGTACCACGTCCAATAGAGTATGTGTCGTGTTGTGTAAGATTTGTCCAGCCTTTTAGATTGGGCTCTGTAGTACTCCCATCAATATTAGAATGAACAATCACCGTACCGCTTGCGATCCTTCTTCTGATGACCTCTCTCTGTCCCCACATGTGCTGCCTCCAACAATACCAACTTTGATGAGTTAAGTGATTTGAGGAATTTTTCTCTCTCCGACAACGTCACTACCTCCCAAATGTACCCGAAGTGCCCCTTTCTCATCTTCTGACGCCCGTAGACTATGCCTGGCATTCTTTTATTGCTGATGAAGACCACGGAGATGGTCGAAAATTTTAAGAAATTCTCGTGTGAGTTGATTTTTTTATGTTTTCTATTTTTTCACTACCATACCCCGTGGATTAGATTGTTTTTACATCGCGACTAGAGATACTTCCTGAAAAATATACAATTGACGAACACAATGTTGTTGTGAATGTGTAAAGATGGCCGATTCCAAGTGGAAAAAATTTGACTGATATCTACTACATCTAAGTCAACGAAATACCGTGCAAGTCACCACTAGGGTGTATGGCAGGGGGTGATTCCACACCAGGCGTGCAGCACTCATCTCAGTTCAAATCGGAACCACTCACGTTCTCCCGAATGACAGGGGTAGGCCAAAAGTAGTCTGGGCAACGGTACGCAGTCAGATCAGAAACCAGTAGAGTGAAACGTAGAAGAACATGCTACCATGCAGTACACTACTCAAGATATAACTACTGGTTAGTATAATGAATGCGAGAAATAAATAGCACTACAAGGTACTAAGACTTGCAGGAGTATATATTTCAGGAAGTATGACTAGTAGAGATGTATAATCAATAACACCCACGAAGTGTGGCAGTGACAAATAGATACAATTGAATAACGATTGGATGTGATGGGGTACACACAGATGCATGACCTGCCCCCTCATCATTTCCTAACCCTCCCGCCCAGATTCCGCGCTTTCCCCCGCCCTCCTTTATCCCCTCCAACATGCACCACACCCAATGTGGTGTACATTCTTCTATGTAATATCTCTGATGCATTCTATGAGGGACTGACTTCCTGACCTCTCAATCTCCGATTCAACAGCCACAGATCCTCTTGCAAACTCTCTCCCAACATGCCTCTCTCCCTGTCCACACCCATGTCTTCACCCACAACGTTGGGTTTGAAAAATGTTTTTGCGTGGGCATCCTACATCTACGTCATACCTTGCATGCCACCCAAAGGGTGTGTGGCAGGGGGTGCTTGCACACCAGGCAAGCATGAATTACACGGCAGAACACCGAAATTACATTGAAACCAGCGTACCACACATGCAATGCGCCAATGAAAAATCCACTATCCAAGAAACGTTCTATCGTCAATCGTTCCAACATGCAAGGGATACAAAGACCACCACTACAGATTCAAAATATCATGCATAAATAAGAACATCCTAGCCTCCCTCCCCTTCACTGCCTCCCCACTTGATCTGAAAAATATAGAATAGGCATGCATCCTGCTCCTTGACGTCCCCTCCTTTTCGGGAATTAACAGAGCACTCTAATCCCTGTGTCCATCCTTTCCTCTACCCCTCTTTTCCCCTCCCCTTCAATCTCTTCCCTAATCCCACTTCTCCTCCTCCCTCTCTTCCCATTGAACCCTTCCGGTGGCAGTCGGACATACATCTAGAGCTGATGAAGACCACGGAGGTGGTCGAAAATTCGTAATATTCTCGCGTGGGTTTATCTTTCATGTTTTTTTATTTATCACTGCCGCACCTTATATGAATGTGTATATAATCATCAGTTCACTCACTCCGCTCCGACCGCTCAGTGGTAAATACATTTATAAATATTCAAACAAAGGGGGAGAAGAAAAGTGGATAGGAACACATTGTGCGCGTCTATTTTATGTTTCTATCTACATTTCCAGGAAAAATAATAAATAAAATTGTAGACAACAATAAAGCTAATAAGTAATTATAAATAATTAAATCTCGTCACAATATTCTGTGGTTCATAAACTATATAGTTTGCATGTGGTCTCAATTATTCTCCAAAATAAATCATATCGCACCCACAGTAATTTTTTCCGAATCACAAAAAAACCTTCCCATGTGCAGATACCTGCCCATCGTCCCTCAAACCAAGTTTGCACAAACACCCACGCCTTGAGCGAAGAGGTATTTAGATTTATATTTATATATTTCTAATACTCCCTTCAGTCTGGGAGAAAAAAAGTGGATAGGAACACATTGTGTGCGTCCCTTTTATGTGTTTCTATGTACACTTTTTCTCCCTTCGACATTTCGTCACCCTTTAGTAGACGCTTACTTGGAAGACTAGATAAGGCATGACAGGAGAGGAGGAGGATCCATTTTTCTCCGGGAGATGGGCACTCAGCACAGGGGAAAACATTTTCCTGTTTTTTTTATACAATCTCCCTTCCTACAGTTGGTGCTAAAGACCCCAAAGAGGAAGGAAAGGATTTGGCCGAGAGAAAGGATGATGACTCTTCTTGTACAGAAATGCCGGGGTGGAATGCCGGCAGTGTTTTTTTGTTCTCGGACACTCGGACGCCATTGTAGATGTTTCGGGAGAGGGAGTGGGAGCAGAGGGTGTGGGCGAGGAATGGGGTGAGTAAGGAGGAAGAGAGGAGTGGGAAAGAGCGAAACCCGTTAGGCCATGAGTGGTTGTCGGTGCAGGTGGTGTCTGGCGGTGAGGACACGACCATTCAGCCTCACCGGCGTGCACCATTGAGGCTGAAGGGTGCGAGAGAGGCTGCCGGCGCGCACCAAAACAACCCGACCTAGTCACACCTGGGGGGGCCTCTGTCCCCTAGGGTCCACGGCCTCTCAGTTTAGCTGAGAGCCGGGCTCCGATTCCGAATGAGGATCAAACTCACCGTCGTACTGTTAGAAAAATAACCGAATATACCGTTACGACGTCACGATTACTCAAGACTCATGCGGTGGTAAACATATGCGGGAAATATGTGATCACGACAGCAGAAAGCTTGGATTTATGAAAAAAAATGCCAGGGAAATGCGATGGAAAAGCTAACGAGCGCTGTTATTTTTCCGAAGCAGGCTGGACGTCGACATTAGATCTTGTGCAGCGATTATGGTTAATTATTTATTTGAATTTAAAGTCTATGTGTGGGACGTGTTGTTTTATTTTTGTAGCAACCTTTGAATGTCAGTTTGACTGTATAAGCATAGGAAGAGATAATTTTGCAAAGACATAATTGCCTTTATGCTTGTGTTTCACCGAATGTCTAAATTATCTGCACATAATTATGAGCTCTTCACACTAAAGAATTCAATGGATGAAGTTCAATGCAGTCGACCGAATGTGTTGTCACTCAAGCTCTTTACGCCCGATTAATATGACAGGAGGATAAAATATGTGGATATATTTATCCGTTCAATATCTGAAATATGCACGAGAGACGCACGTATGGAACGCGTAGTTTTCTATGCATAATCAATGTATTCATCGCAACAACCCTTATTAAATGATATAGAGCTTATATAAACGATGCGAAGGACTGGAAACTTATATGCAGTCGATGGTTCTCATCGACTCCGTTTTCCTTCATATTTTCATTTCTATAATTGATGAGTAGTTATCTAAACACACGCACGAAGCAGATAAGAAATTAAAATTAGGATAGTGATTAGGATGACAATATCCATAAATTAATACGTGAGATATTTCCAGAATGCAGGAAAACGATACAAAAATAAAAATTGATATGTTTCAGAGCCATTAGTGCCGGAAACTGACTCTTGAGAGTCACAAAAACTGGCTTTATTTACCAAGAGGGCATACCAACGTCTAGATCTACATAATACCCTACGAGCCACCTGCTGAGTGTGTGGCAAGAGGTGAGCCTTCACCAACATGCAATACACAATAGCCTATTTAATGTAACTCCTACAACTGACTCATTTGGAAAAGCCTACGAAAACTTGTTGGAGGCGTGATTTCTCAAACTCGCGCGGAACGAAAGCCATGAAACCAATCTAAGACTGATTGTATTTATGTCCTTCACAGACACTTAAATGCATCTACATCTACATCTACGTGATACCCTGCGAGCCACCACGAGGGTGTGTGGCAAGGGGTGAAGATCACCAAACATGCACTATTGACATGCAACTAGGATATTTAAGGGAGATATGCTAGATAATAGGGTCACATGGAGCTATATGGTTAGTATCAACATAATAAGAAACGGATTATTGGTTGTTATTACGTGCATCATGCACTACAGACTACTCTAACTATATTTCACCTACCTACCCCTTTGCTACGCTGCCTATTGTTTTCTTTTATAGTACGAGGGAAGAATGACATTTTAAATCTATCGGTACGACAATCTATCTCTCTAATCTTGTTAATATGATCAAACCTAGCATAATACGCAGGGGTTCTCAATATATATCTAACGTCATCTGTGAACAACTCTGTTTCGAATTTACTTAAAAGGTTTAACCTAAATTTTAACCTGCGTTCTGATAGTAATTCCCATCCTAGTTCTTCTATTAAGCATGATTCTAATGCATGGAGGAGAAAGAGTTACACCGCAAACATGCACGTCCTGCTCACAGTACAGAGCAGCGTATAAGGATGCGAGCAATGGGGAGTAGAGCCGTTGTCGAACCCATCCCTGAGACTATCTTCCCTCCGTGCCCAGAGTGCATTGAGAGGAGATTACGTAAAATTCAAGCCACCGCTGACGACAGAGGCGTGATTATTCTCAAGATGTGTAGTGAAATCACCGAGTGAATGAAAAATCCGTATCCTTACGCCCACTTTATGTTGAGTTAATAGCCTGGGGTGCGATACAATTCGTATAAACGGCAAATAGAATTATAGAAGATACTTTTAAATTAATACTGCTTCATCATTAGCACATATATTTATGCGATATATGCTAATTTCTCCGTGAAAAATTTATGAATACGCTTTATGATAGAGGATTCATAAGAGTGAATGCATTGTAGATTTAACTGTTAGCGAAGACTTATGCGAAAAAGAGAAACATTCTAGATATTCCGCACTTGTAGGTATACTTTATTCAACCCACGAAATCTGTTTTCCTTGCACTGGAAGAAAAATCCCTCGAGAAAAGAATTATGGTCTAGTGAAAAATACTCTCAGGTAGGCGCATAATTTCATCGGTAGCATTAGCTTCAACTGACGGAGATTAGAATTGTTAATACCGCTGACCATCGTCGATGTTTTGCTGCATTCGCCACAGAAGGGGAAAATAAACCTAAAGCGTTAATATAATTAATGTTTAACTTTATTACGTTAATGCCAACCCACATCACTTACCAGTTAATAGACGAGAAATACTAGGTTGTTTGTTCAAAGTGCAATTCCTATTATATTGTAACGAGTTTTTTAAATTCCTATTTGTACATACATAAAAACTTCATTGGCTGTGGCGAAAGATAGTATGCCATATGTATCTCACTTTAGCCGTCCCTATAAATCAAAGCATAAATATTGTTCGCCATATTACGGCTTTATGAAATATTTTATTCAATAGCAAAACGACGATGTAAATGATACTGCCTTATAAGTTGTGTCATGAGAATGAGAAGCATTTTTGAAAAGTAATCGTCTTCAATTCACAACATTTATACTTTATGTTTGTGGGTGTTTTGGATTATCTTTAGCTTAACGAGATGATGGCCGCATGATGTCGCTACAGTCGTAGAACGGCTACGAAATTGTTAAGGTAGGATTCCGCTCGGTCTGCCTGGGGATTATGGTAATTTGAATGGCAGCAAAATGCGCGTTTGGCTAGTTCACAAACAGCCTAAGTCAACTAATTAGCTGCACTATCTATTGAGAAACCTTGTAAAATATCTTGTTGGCAGCTAAGGTCTCTTATAGTTTGCGGAAAATATAGCATTTAAACCTACTCGTTCTGGGATCGCTTTCCATTTTATTCTATCACAGCGTAGATTAAATTATAGGCTGAACCTCTTTTTCATATCTAAATAGCTAATTTCACAATAGCTAAATTTCAGGAAAAACATTTCTCTGACGACGTGAAAAACACACTACTAACCCCCTCGTACTACGGCAGATTGGATCGCGCCGATAAAATTAGAGTGAGAGATTGTAGAACCGATAGGTATAAAATGTCATTTTTTCCGCAGACCATTCGGGACCATAACAGCTGTGATCGTTGTCATGAATAGTGCAAATAGTTCCATTAGCTAGACTGTAGATCTTTCTCTTTATATTCTCTACGTTCTAATTTATGCATGATGTAAATATTGATGTTCTTATTTATGCATGATATTTTGAATCTGTAGTAGTAATCTTTGTATCCCATGAATGTTGGAACGATCGACGATAGAATTTTTCCTGGTTATTAGATTTTTAATTGGCACGTTGCACGCTGGTTTCAATGTAGTTCCGGTGTTCTACCGTAGCATTCATGCATGCCTGGTGTGCCCCCCTGCCACACACCTGCCAAGCACCCCCTGCCACACACCCTCTTGGTGTCTTGCAGGGGAGGACGTAGATGTAGATGTATTCTAACGACAAAGAACGACAGCTTCACCAAGGTCAAACTACAAAGAAGGACACCATTTTCAATCAACTTCGGCAAAGGCCATACGCATACATCTGAACCTCTTGCTTCTCTCTGGAGCCTCTCTGCGTAAGGCAGGATGGGGAATGGCAGAGGCTTCGAGGGACCGTTTCAAAAGGACGGAAACAAAAACGAATAAAAAACGAGAGGCACGATTGAGAGGTGTGGGTGGGAGAGAGGCGGTAGAGGGCAAGAGGACCATCAAGCGATTGGGGAGCCACCTAGGCATACCTAGACAAGGGTAGACCTAGAGGGGAGGAAAGAGGTTGAGGAACCAACGTGAGTCCCGTTATTCACGGAGGGAAGAGGTTCGTAAGCGGAGAGCGTCCTCCCGAATCCTTGCCTCTTTGAGAAGGACGCGGTTCCTCATTTGTGGAGGATTTTCTGGAACCCACAGCACAGACAAGGCTCACACGGATTCCCACTTTAGGCTGTTTTGAGGACATGAATTAAGGATATATCGACCAACGTATATAAGCTACTGCAAAAGGGTGTTCTTTCACGAAATAACTATTGAGAAAAATGTAATGTTCAGAATTTTACAATGTCTTAAAATATTTATGTATCATTGAACTTCCTATTCTTTGTACTGTGTGATGCCCTGTATATATTTTTCTGGTAGACTGATGAACTGTATCGATTCACTGTACGAAATTCAATGCATAACCTTATTTAGTGACATCTGTTAACCGTCCGCACACTATGTTCTTGCCTATAAGTGATTTTTTTTCTTTCTTTTTAAATGTAATAATTTTGTTTAGTTATTATTCTTTCTCAACTATTGTGTTAATTTGTCATTGTAATTTGTAATCGCCTCATGGGCCAAATGGCGCACGGAAATAAACGAAATAATAATAAATAATAATGGGATAAATGAAAATTACGGTGATGACTCGAGGAGTGTAAATGAATGAAACAAGCGAGGGTGTTATGGGGATAACCATCTTTCCAGATTTAACATATGGCTGATGATTGCCGAGTATAAATCGTCAAACTTTTAGAGCATAACAAGAATACTATGAAAAGAGAAATATTTTGGAGGAGTCTACATATGTCTAAACAGTATTTCAAAATTGTTCCAGCAGGTATAGGTTAACCCATTCGCCTCTTAATTTTCCTAGGAATTTCTGGCCCTAAGTTCCCATTTAATTTTCTTAAAAATTTCGCTTCATTTTTATTTTTCATCTCTGGCTGTAGAGCACCTTTCAGAATGAAATTTCTTCAGTGGCTAAATATTATCATTTTAATGGATTTAAAATTGTGAAATAGTTCACATCTCATTGGATTGGATAATTGGGGGTGGCGGCCGACAGCTAAGGTCATTTGCTCCATAGGGGATAAGTAAGGGAGTAAGGGTGGATGGAAACCCGGCGTCGGCCTTAGCCTGCTCTTAACGAAAGGCGCCAAGGGGACCACGGTTTAACGTCTCATCCGACGGAGTACTGTACCTGAAGTGCCCTCTACAAGACACTCAAGTAGGGATCGGGTCTCTTCTGAAAAACATCCGCCTCTCCAGGGATTTGAAACCTGGCCACCCGTATGGTTAGCCAGTACTCTAACCACCACACCAACCTGATCCCCTTAACATTTCATTAGTTACACGTTAGTTATGAACAAATTAAAGAATAAATACGTTTTTAACGTGACCGGTGATTTGACGGCTCTTTACCCGAATGGGTTGACGGTGTATCACAGCTTGTGAATTTCATTATTTAACAATATTGTACCAAATAACAGGATTATTTTTTTCCGAGTTAACACCGGTTTCACGCCGCCCACGATTTGGATTTGAAAAGTAAAGGGCGGGATTTGGGTTCCCTCCCTCGGGTGTTCGAAGCAATGTGTGGGCGCAAGAGGATGGATCGCCCTCCTCCCATAACAACAGTTTCCAACGAGATGGTTTCCGAGTGGATGGACTGGAGAGGGACCGCTCGGAAAGTTCGTTGAACCCAGCTTTTGGTTTCGGGGAGGTGTCGAGAGGTTGGGTCGAGTGGGGGAGGAGAGGAGGCGTTTGGGGAGGAAGGGGAGGGCGCGAGAGAAATGTTGAGAAGCACAAGCAGCGGCAGAGGGAAATGAGGATGCTTCGACGGCAGAGAGAGAGAGAGATTGTGGGCAAGGTCCTTATACGTGGATCTTTGTCCCTATTACCACGTTTGAATTATGGTGTCGGAACCATTGTTTACCACTTTCCTGGAGTCAAACGGGAGATCTTAGGCCGGAAATCCAAACGAGTTCTAAAGTCACATAGTATTACTTATCAATTCAAATCGTTTCATGACATAGGCTAAATTATTCAGGGAGATATTCTTGGATCTTTGTGCCTATGACCAGAGTTCAATTCCGGAGTCGGAAGCAATGTTTAAGGCTGGCTTTCCTGGAGTCGAACGGGAGGTCTCAGGTCGGAAACCTAAACGGGTTCTAAAGCCTCTTAGCATTATTTATCTACTCAAAAAATTTCATAGCATAGGCTAAATTATTCAAGGAAATATTCATGGATCTTTGTACCGATAATACCCATTCATTTGCATTCAAAATTTGAACCCCGCCAAAAATTCGATCCAAGATGGTAGATTACATAAGACAAGTGCGGGTCATGACCTAGGTATAAGGACCTTGACTGTGGGGACATTTGGGGACTGCGCTCTGTTGGCCGCGGGGCGAACTAATGATTGCGAACGGGGCAGATTCGTGGAGGAGCCGAATCTGAGAGAACACACACAACATTCTCTTGTAAGAAGAAAATTAGAATATTGTTTGGTGATATGGAACCCATCTACTAAAAAGTATAGTGGAATAATTGAGAGAGTCCAGAAAAGATTTTTGAGGTTTCCTTATTACGTTTGATACCATGTTTACCCCATTTTTGAAAATCATGTTTCATATGGCGAATTATTGTCAATATTTAATTTTTTTAAGCTTAGTGATAGAAGGTTACTAAATGATTTGTTGTTCCTACATAATGTAATAAATAAAGGCGAGAGCTATAACTTGTTGTACAAACTAAATATGCTCGTTCCAAATAATAAATGTTCAAAGTTCGATCTTTCCTCGTGGGCAGTGGCGCTAAGCGCTCAGTGCGACTGGTTGTTACATTGTATGTCCGGCAGTCGAGAACATCTAGTCCCGTAAAGGTCATAAAAATCCACAGGGAAAGAGGATGCCTCGGTAGCTTAACTGGCTAAAGCACTCGGCCGAAAATCGAGGGATCCGGGTTCGAATCCCGGTCAAGGCGGATAATTTTTTTCTCTGTGGAAATTCGCACATTTGTGCATTGCGGGTGACTCCGTAAAAGTGAAACTCCGTGGCTAGTCCCGGATAGCTTAAAATTTGTCAATAAATGTAGACACAAAAGGACATTTTATATGTGAGCATTTATAATGTGAGCTACATTTAATACACTGTGCAATGACATGGATTTATTTGTGTATGAGAAGACCTACTACAGAAAAGCCTGTAATATGCTGTGGGCACAAATTGTAAAATTGTAAATGATAATATACATGTATAAGTATTTTATTGGCCAGCTTGAGTCCATGTCTTTATATAAATTGTAAATATTTGTATTTGTTATTGTTCACCCAATAATTATATTTATATGTCGAGTGAACGTTAAATTCAATAAATTCCATTCAATTCACTACAGTATGCCGCAGAAGCAATTTCATAGATATATTCGTTCGAAGCAATCAAGGATGGATAACGGACACACATCCCATAAGATTGTGGCCATTAAATCTGCTTATCCTCCTCCTTACTGAACAACTAAAACGCAAGTTAGAGGTGGGCAAGTTATTGGAACGCTTTCAATGCATTACCATCATGCAGAGATGATCACCAAAATAATTGAGAGGCCGCTATGATAAACTTGTTAGCGTTACTGACCTCTTGAAACAACTTGGATGGGAATCGCTTTCAGACCGTCGATTGAAAATTTGACGCAATTTTTTTTGTAAATTCGAAACCGATTTATTTTCACTGGATATATGATACTGGATACGACTGTTACCGTCAATGGATGATATGCTAAGTCTCTAGACCCAAATGAAATTATTCCGCTATTTACCGAGGGTATTAAACGCTTGGCCATTACTCCATCACCTTGAATTCCTGTTTTTGAATGAACAAGCACAAGTTTGAAGGATAGTGGTGATTGCCTGACTGCCTCGTACGCTGGTTGTATTCTGTCGCCGCGGCAGCAATAGGCGGGGAATAGTCGTGAGTGGTGACGAGGAGATGTGCACCAAGCAATGGATTCATTCTATTCCAATATATCACCCCACGCGGATCGTTAGCTGAGCCGAGGGCAGGTGGGGCCATGGACGGAGATTCGTTGTTGAGGCATGGCATCGCTTGGCACCTAACGGAAACTCGACCACTAGAGGGATCGCGCCGTCGCCCTTCACCACTCGATAGTCCCGGGTACAGGCGAGACGACACGATTAATGCCGTGGATGTGGCACTATAATAGCTTGTAGCCGAGTGGCTTTTAATATCCGCTGCTCTGTGAGTCAGAAAAATAGAACGAGTCACTGAAGAGGATTTACTCAGCGATATGGAATAGCAGACGACTTTTAAGGTGTAAAGACACGCTGAAAGAAATCCTTAAAGCCATACTTATCCAGTACAAGCTATGACCGAGAGATTGATAAGAGATGAGAGACAGGTGTCAGAGGAAGGGATACTCCGCGAAAGTTTTTGTGTTATGTGTTGGGAGATTACTCTTGTGAGAAGTAATATTTCATTTAGTTATGCTCTAACTGAGTATTAGAGTGGGTCTAGGACATTTTGGCGCGACCACTGTGGCGCGACCATTTGGGCGTGCAGACGTTTGGGTGGAGTCGTTTGGACGCAGGGACGTTACGGCGCGAGACAGGTTGAATATTACGGACGATGCTAAGATGCTTCGCTTCCGTGTGTTACCACCCGTTCCAATTGTACTTTCATTATAATTTTCGAATGCCATAATGGTTATTTAGATTTTTATCATCTCTTCTGAAACCCTTAATTGTGACTATTGGAAATTAGCTGAGCTAGTTCACCTTTTCAATAACAATCCCCAGGTATAACAAATGCTAAATTTAAAGTCATATTCGACAAATGGAATACTTTTCGTAACATCACACGAATAGCAGATAAATAAATAACGCATTACCAAGTAAACAGAAAAAGATCACTACATCTACGTCATACCCTGCAAGCCACCCAAGGGGAGGTGGCATGGGGTGCTTTTGCACCAGTCATGCATGAATGATATGGTAGAACACCGACATTACGTTAAAACCCGCGTACCACACATCCAAAGCGCCAATTCAAAATCCACTATCCAAGAAACATTCTATCTTCAATCGTTCCAACATGCAAGGGATACAAAGACTACTACTACAGATTCAAAATATTATGCATAAATAAGAACATCAATATTTACATCATGCACAAATAAGAGAGTCGAGAATATAATGAGAAAGATTTACTGCCTGCCTATTGTCAATACTCGAACTATTCATGAAGACGATCACAGCTGTTATGGTCCCGAATGGTACGCGGAAAAAATGACATTTTATACCTATCGGTTCTACAATCTAGCTCTCTAATTTTATTGGCGCGATCTAATCTGTCGTAGTACGAAGGGGTTAATAGTATGTTTTTTATGTCGTCAGTAAAATGATTTTCCTGAAATTTATTTAGGAGGTTAAGCCTATAATTTAATCTACGCTGTGATAGCGATTCCCATCATAATTCTTCTAACAGTCCAGACACACTAGCCAACTTATCGTAGCATCGTTTCACAAACCTAGCTCCTCTTCGCTGTACGCGATCTAACTCTGATATCAACCCCGTTTCGTATGGATCCCATACACTAACAGCATATTCCAGATGAGGCCTAACGATTGAAAAATAACAACGTTCTTTCACTATCTCATCACATTTTCCGAGTACTCTCTTGATAAAGCCTAGCTTCCTATATGCTTGACCGCATATTTCCCTAATATGTTTCACTAAGGGATCTAGGTAGCATAATGCGGACGTCGGTTGGTAAAGAATGTTTCCCTTTTCTCCACATTCGAAAACTGCTTGTTTGCCGGCAAATTCTATGCTCAATGGACTCCATACCATACCCGTGGTAAATGCTTCCCCTATGATCATATGCATTCATTTGTTTTTCATTGCACAAAATTTGTTCAACAAATCGCAACACAAATGCTCATTGTAATAATGCAAGGAATGTTTTTGATCGGTCAGGCATGCTTTTTGGGGATCCTCATCTGTAGATAGAACAGTGAACGGAGAAATTAAAAAGTATTCGTCATCGCGGCTTGAGAGTCTGTTTGGACCCTATTTTGTAAGCAGTACCCTGCAAAAAAATTCCAAAGATGCTGATCTGTAGAACGTAAGGAATTCTACAGAAATTGGCTCTTTTTCTTCAGAACTAGTTCTTTCTGTAAGGATATGTGCGGAATATGGGAGCCTGACTCTACAGAACATATGTTCTGCAGAGTTATTTTCTGCATAGCAAAATAACTTCTTTCAAGCTGCTCTGCAGAACTTCATCAACTCTGCGGAAATATGTGAGATTTCCGTTGACCCAGTTCCTTTTCTAAGGACCTATCTGGAGAGTCGTAGGTAATTCCACAGAATGTCCTAAGGTATTCTGCAGAACATCCTAAGGTATTCTGCAGAACACCCTAAGGGATTCTGCAGAACGTAGCAGGGAATTCCGCAAAATGGCGTTTAAATACTTTAAGGAATATCTGCAGAATTTTTTAAGAAATTCTGTAGAAGTATTTACAAAGGAACTATAAAGAATTTTATAGCAGGGCACTCGAAAGCATCGATCGCCGGAATGCGGGTGATGACGTCCGAATGAATACGCGTCATCGTTGCATCTTATGACCGCGAAACTGAAACTCCAGCCCACCCGGACATGCTGATAACATTGAGGCCAGTACTCCCTATTCGGTAGAGGAATGAGACGGGGCGTAATCCATTGTTGAGGAAGGGTCTTTCTCCCCTCGTACGCTGCTTAAAGAGTCTGATCACGCGCAGATTGCTCCAGGGCTGTAAAAATTTATTTCCCTCGGCAGAAATAGCGGTCAGCTTTTGGAAAAAGAAAAACAGGCCAGGTAGGACTTACAGAATTAAGAATACGGAAAACATTAATGCCGAGTCTGTCAAGTACTTAGGGGTCACAATTACTCACGACATATCTTGGGGGAATCATATTCGGGAAATAAGCGGTCCAGCATACAGGAAGCTAGAGTTAACCAAGAGAATACTCAAAAAATGTGATGAGAGGGTGAAGGAACGCTGTTATTTTTTCAATGGTTAGGCCTAATCTGGAATATGCTGCCAGTGTATGGGATCCATATGAAGCGGGGTTGATATCGGAATTTGATCGCGTGCAGCGAAGAGGAGCTAGGTTTATAAAACGATGCTACGGTAAGTTTACTAGTGTGTCTGGATTTTTAGAAGAATTGGGATGGGAATCGCTATCACAGCGTAGATTGTATAATAGGCTTAATCTCTTAGCTAAATTTCAGGAAAAAAAATTCTCTGACGACGTGAAAAACATATTATTAACCCCCTCGAACTATGGCAGATTAGATCGCGCCAATAAACTAGAGAGATAGATTGTAGAATCGATAGTTATAAAATGGCATTTTTTCCGCGTACCATTCGGGACCAAAAAAGTTATATAATGTGTGCATGCCTGGTGTGCATGCTCGTATAATGTGTGCTTGCCTGGTGTGGATGCACCCCCTGCCACACACCCTTTGGGTAGCTTGCAGGGAATGACGTAGATGTAATTGGAATTTCATTGGGAGCAGAGGAGCGATTCATCTAATGAAGACTGTTGCTAGCATGTCAGCGGAACTACCCAACGAGCGAGTGAAATGTAAGGCCTGAGGAGAACAATCTCAATGTAGGATTTCGGGTAACCTTACGCGTCATCTTTCCGAAGGCCCATAGCCATACGTCGGCCGATTCACGACACCGTAACACGAATCATAAAAAAAAAATACTATTAGCATTCTGAGCTCGACGTTAGGTGACGGCTGGTGATCGGAAATGCACGCGGGAGAGCATTTCTCGTGGCGCATGACGAAAAGTGTGGACGAAGTGAGTGTCCTCCCCGGTCGACGTCGCGGGGCCAATGGCTTCCCTCCGCTGCTGCCTCGCTCGGAAGGCCGGTCAGCGCCCTGTGACCTTGCCTCGCCTTCGGCCTTCGTTCACTCGGCATTCAGCTCGTGCTCGTGGATCGCAGGACCGAATAGTCACACGGTGGCGTGCTGGGGTCGGAGATATTTCGAACGGCACTTCCGCTTTTTCATTCACCACGCTGAAGACTTCAGTTCGCACGAGTACTGTGCTTGAAGCTCAAAGCACTTTCATGGATTGAAGCAAGATATTTTGAGACCGCATTATTTTCCTGGACGAAATTTAAAACCGTCAATGCGCGACTTGGTTGCTGAACACCTAATGACAGGGCACGGTAAAATATAGCAATTCCATCAAATTCTGTGAAAGAATTTTGTGGTATTGCAATATTTTATAGGCCCTCATCATGAATTAATTTCACTTTGTCGAGCCGAAAAATGTAAACCTTCAATCAAACACTTAATTTCGTCGCTTTAGCAGGATTTCACTATCCTTTGTCCCCTCACTCTGAAACGTTTATGGCGCAACCATGGGGAAACCTCCATTAAAAAACAACAATAAATAAATTATTGCATCCAGGAAAATTCTTTTTTTTATGAAGCATGGAATGTTGTAGTTCTCGTGTTACTAATAGTCAACTCGAATATGGTTTTTAATATTCAACGTATCTTATGTCGTGAAGAATGAAATAAGACTCAATAAGAATAAGATTTATGTCAATAGTGCATGTTTGGTGATCTTCACCCCCTGCCACACACACTCGTGGTGGCTCGCAGGGTATCACGTAGATGTATCAAGTAGAAGACTAGCTTTCTTAGGTATACTCCAAGTTTAATTACAGCTATTTTTTTAAACTGGCCTATTAGATTTATATTGAGTTACGTTACCAACGTTAGATTTATATTGAGAACCCCTGCGTATTATGCTAGGTTTGATCATATCAACAAGTTTAGAGAGATAGATTGTCTTACCGATAGATTTAAAATGTCATTTTTCCCGCGTACCATAAGAGAAAACAATAGGCAGCTTAGCAAAGGGATAGGTAGGTGAAATATAGTTAGAGTAGTCTGTAGGGCATGATGCATGTAATAACAACCAAATATCCGTTTCTTATTATGTAGATACTAACCATCTAGCTGCATGTGATCCTGTTCTCTAGTATGTCTCCCTTAAATATCCTAGTTGCATGTCAATAGTGCATGTTTGGCGAACTTCACCCCCTGCCACACACCCTCGTGGAGGTTCGCAGGGTATTACGTAGATTTAGACGTATTACTTATCTCGTTAGTCTTATTAGACAGTGTATGGGACCCTTATGAAGCGGGGTTGATACCCTGTTCTCTAGCATGTCTCCCTTAAATATCCTAGTTGCATGTCAATGGTGCATGTTTGGCGATCTTCACCCCCTGCCACACACCCTCGTGGAGGTTCGCAGGGTATTACGTAGATTTAGACGTATTTATTTTCTCGTTAGTCTTATTAGACAGTGTATGGGACCCTTATGAAGCGGGGTTGATATCGGAATAAGATCGCGGGCAGCGAAGAGTAGCTAGGTTTGTAAAACGATGCTACGGTAAGTTTAGTAGTGTGTCTGGATTGTTAGAAGAATTGGGTTGGGAATAGCTATCACAGCGTAGATTAAATTATAGGCTTAACCTCTTACCTAAGTATCAGGAAAAACATTTCTCTGACGACGTGAAACACATACTATTAACCTCCTCGTACTACGGCAGATTAGATCGCGCCAATAAAATTAGAGAGAGATTGTAGAACCGAAAGATATAAAATGTCATTATTTCCGCGTACCAATTGGGACCATAACAGTTGTCGTAATCGTCGTCATGAATAGTGTGAATAGTGGCATTAGCTGGACTTTATCTTTTTCTTTATATTTTCTAAGTTCTTATTTCTGCATGATGTAAATGTTGATGTTCTAATTTATGGATGATATTTTGAATCTGTAGTAGTAGTCTTTGTATCCCTTGCATGTTGGAACGATTGACTATAGAATGTTTCTTAGTAGGTAAATTTTTTAATTGGCGCATTGCATGTGGGGTACGCTGGTTTCAATGTAATTTCGGTGTTCTGCCGTATAATCCATGCACTCCTGGTGGAAGCACTCCCTGCAACACACCCTCTGGGTGGCTTGCAGGGTATGACGTAGATGTAGATGTAAATGAAATTAATATGGATGTACTAGGCTAGTCATGGGTACTCCATCGCGAAAAATGCTTGGCTGTCCTTAGTCAATTTTTTACCGAGAATTAGCAAATTTGCCTAAAAAATCATCCATAAAACTCAGCATTGACACTCGCATGATACATTGCCAGCCGCCGACACGGTCGACTGGAAGAGTGACTCATCAGCAGCCATGGCCTAACCTTCAAACGCACTGGCATAGTTAATTTTGCTTTGAGTACTAAATATAATGTCAACCTAAATATTGGCGAAGACTACCTCGTCTAATTTTAATTTTACTATCGTAAATTGGGTTATGGAATTTACTCATGCATCACCCGAAGATTAAGCATGCTGAGACCAAATGCCGCCCGAGATCGACGATTCCACGCATGATGCAACAAATGGACAAAATCGTCGCCCAACGACGACATATTTCCGACGTTGCCATTGCAGGCCCTTGCACATTGGGTGCCGAATACAGCGCGAGGATACGTAGATCCAGAGCACTAAACGCCGACTTATTTAAAGCAACACATCTTACCCTGCAAGCCACTTCAAGACAGCAAGAATTAAATTTGAAAAAACGTAGAGCAATGAACTTCTGGAAAAGATAAAGCTCCATTAAATACAGCTATTACATACAGCATACCCAATTAGAGACTGTGGAGTCCGTAAAATATCTCACATTCAACTAATTAATGATCTCTTTTGGAGCAAACATCCGGGAAATAATTGACAGAGCTAATCCTAATTAGGAATTTGTCAAAAGAATACACGGAAAGGGCGACGATAAAGTCGGAAAAATGAGCCACTTCTCCCTTTATAGACCACACTTGGAATACGCTGCCAGTGTTCGGGATCCTCATGAAGTAGGCTTCAAAACAGAGTTGAAAAGCGTGCAGAGAAGATCAGCAAGATGCGTGAAAGGCCATTATGATTGTCTTGTTAGTGTTTATGTCCTCTTGCAACAACTGGAATCGGAATTGCTTTCAAACCGTCGATTGAAAATTAGACTCTACCCTTCATGTAAATTCAAAACCAATTTGCTTAAGACGAAGTTAGCACTACGGTTCGACCTCTAAGAGATGCTATGGTAGGTCAGAACATGAGAATATATGAGACATAGACTGCAGGACAGATTGGTTGAAAATGTCATTTTTCCGTGATCAATAAGAGACCATAATGGCAGAAAACACTGATAGACAAGCAGTAGATATCGGGCATGGCATTAATATTTTCAACAGTAGTTTTTCCTGCTGATTTTAAATCTGAAAACCACTTTTCCCTATCACGTCAGGTTTTGAAGATTTCATCAAAAAATTATTTTACATGGAACACCACTCATCAAAAATTATTCTCAGAGTCGTATTTCATTGGTTTATTATGCTACGCTGAAAGTTTTGTCATCGTTTTGGAAAAGAGATATTTTATGTTAAAGTGTCCTGCCTAGAACTCCAGTGAACAATCCTTTGCAAACGACTGTTGTTTACGCCGAAATGATTTCGAAATCTAATCTCTTTCATCTACATCTACATCTACGTCATACCCTGCAAGCCACCCAAAGGGTGTGTGGCAGGGGGTGCTTTCGCACCAGGCATGCATGAATGGTTTACAGTAATCCCTAACACAACGTTTCTTTAAATTATCTTGTAAAGTCATACTAGATGAAAAATATACGGAGAATGTACTAAGAATACACGGGTAATACTGAGTTTTGATCCTAAATCTTAACGCCTCATGATATATTCGGCACGGAATTTTGTGATTTTGCATTTTGGGAAATAACGTGATTGTATGCTAATGTATGAAATTCCTTTCAGGAAATGCTGCGCGGTGCTGATCATTTTTTCTCGACGTTTCACTCCTCCTACAGGGAGCGTTTTCAAGAGAAAGAGTGTGCCGTGCCCCGTCTCAATCTTATATAGCGTCCGTTGCCCGATTGTTGGGCCCATTTGCATTCCGGGCGGAAGACGTTACCCATTGGACATTTGAAGGGCCCAGAAACCCTTTCCAAACCCGGCTGAGGTTGTAGCCATCTTCCCTGTTGAAGTTATTCGGCCCTTTTGCTATTTCAATGGCTTCTCGTATTGGGTGCGGATGATAATCCTCCGTCTTCGCCAACACCCGTGTTTCTTCGAACCATATTCTATGCCCAGGGCTGGAAGCGTAATGTTCGGCGACCGCTGACGCGTCACATTGAAGTAACTGCATCGCTCTCTTGTGCTGTTTAATCCTTTGAGAGATAGCTCTCTTGCTCTGTCCCACGTAGCTTCTGCCGCAGCAGTAGGGAACCTCATACTAACCATCTAGCTGCATGTGACCCTATTATCTACCATGTATCCATCAAATATCCTAGTTGCATGTCAATAGTGCATGTTTGGTGATCTTCACCCCCTGCCACACACCCTCGTGGCGGCTGGAAGGTTATTACGTAGATGTAGATACACTCCCATAGATAGAAGGGGAGGATGGCTATCCTTCGGCGAGGGGAGGACGTTTTCTATTTTCTTCACCGTACAGAAGAGAGTCATGATGTAATTGTATGTTGTTATCTACAGTTTTTTCGTTGTATGTTTGCTTTTTAGGTATGGCGTCCAGTTTAATCAAAATATTAGTTTCAAACAATAATTTCTTCTTCACATAAATAATTTTAAATTCCAATAATTATATAATATAATATAAATACAGTAACTGCCGTATACCTGGCTGCCGATGGAGCGTGGAGGGAACACGCCGAGAGTTGGACTGAGCGCATGGAGGCAGGGGAGGGGAGGGGAAGGAGGAGGGGGCGGGGCACCAGGAAGGACATTGCAGTCGGTGCACGGCAATGGAGAGGGAAGGGATGAGGGGAATGGAGAGGGTTGGAATTTTTGGGGGATTAGCGATGACGAGTGGTTTAGGAAGCAACTGGCTTTGGCGCGCGGAATAACGAGAGGACGCGGTAGGAAACAAATGGCCGGATGCCTCTCGTGAGAGCCGTAAGAAGAAGAGTATTCTTACTAGAGTGGGTAGTAGTTTGCACATTCGCCTCGTTCTTGGCCGGCTCTCGTGTGTCTGGTTTTGCTTTGAGGCACTGTATTATAAGCAAATACAACAACGTAAAAAAATACTATTAACCCCCTCGTACTACGGCAGATTAGATCGCGCCAATAAAATTAGAGAGATAGATTGTAGAACCGATCGGTATGAAATGTAATTTTTTCCGCGTACCATTCGCGACCATAACAGCTGTGATTTTCGTCATGAATAGTGACATTAGCTAGACAGTAGATCTTTTTCTTTAAACTCTCTAGGTTCCTATTTATGCATGATATATTGAATCTGTTTTACAAAGTAGTCTTTGTATCCCTTGCATCTTGGAACGATTGACGATAGAATGTTTCTTGGTTATTAGATTTTTAATTGGCGCGTTGCATGTGTGGTACGCTGGTTTCAATGTAATTTCGGTGTTCTGCCGTATAATTCATGCATGCCTGGTGTGGAAGCACCCCCTGCCACACACCATTAGGATGGTTTGCAGGGAATGACGCAATGTGGATATAGATAGATATTATCGAAAAATCTACAGAGTATGATTTTTTCTCAAGCCATCAGTCATCTTTTAAAAGAACTTTGAGATAGTGGTAAATTGCAAAGTAGCCAAATCATTTAATATAATAGTCGATTCCAAATGACCGAAATCGCTTTCAATTCACTGCATTCATCCATAAACACTGCATGCATTATACATGATGATCGGATGCCATCTCCAAACGTGGAAGTAATGCGTAACGCGGCGCGCGGTCGAACGGACGCGCTGACAAACCATTCACCGTCGCCCTCGTGCGACTGAAAAAGGGGGCGCGATTAGTATTTAACTGTGATACGTGCTTTGTATTGTTTATCGCCACCGTGTTTAGTGCTAATGATAAGAAGCTCGACAACCATTGACTATTCATAACGTTCATATATCTGCACTCATGGTACTACTAATATTGGTAGGCCATTGCGCATGCCACAGGCAGCGTGACGTCATGAGAGACGTCGCCCGGATTTCATTTTCGACTGGCGACCTATGCAGCTATTGCAAGGGAGCAGCTTCTTAATAGCACTTTGAACGTCTGCAGTACAGAGAATGTCTTTTTGTGCGGTCTTTGATTTTGGCAACGGCTACCGAAAATGCAAGGGAAAAGTTAAGTTTTTTCGTTTCCCTGAGGATTTGGAAAAGAGATGTCACGCATGCCGGAGACGAGACCCGGCAACTGGTAAGAACATTTTATTTCCTAGGCTAGTCTAGAAACCTATTATTAACATTAACGATGTTAGAAAATATTTACATTACATATATTTATTTATTTATCTTCACTATCCCGAACACAGCACAATGGGCCAATTTACGTCAGGTGAATATCAGTTACAACGGAGGGGACACAAACATCCATGTCCTGGGCGGATAATATTCTACCCAGGCGGGACTCGAACCCGCGACCCTCGGGTTAGAAGGCGAGGACTTTACCCCGCCGCCACCGATGAGTGTATAAGTATTAGAGATATTAAAAATATATAAACGTGACTTTATTGTGTAAATGTTTCATTGACGCTTTCAGTTGTTCGTTGTCACTTAAACAATTAGTTCACAATGAAAATGTATCGTATTGTCCTATTACTCATGATAAAATGTACCACTTACATTTGTAGTTCGAATTTCTCCCGACTACTTAGAAGAGGAATCCTATGCTAAACCACTTCGGCAGCAGTTATTATAATTACTCCCCAGAGTCAGCAGTGTTCGCACTCGTCATTCGTCTTCGACGCCACGGGACGAGGAAGGGAAGGAAGGGCCGAAAGGGAGGAAGACGATGGTGAAAGGGATAAGGAGGGTTCGAAGATGTTTGTCCTTCAGGAAGGGTGCGATCGGAGGGACGGGAAGGGAGATGGCCGGCTATCTTGGGAGACGAAGGGAGGTCATTCACCTCTTTGGTTGGGGGCCGGTTGCGATTGGGCGCCCGAGGGGCCGCGAGGGGTGGAGGGGCCGAAACATGACTCTGGAGGGAGGGGGGGGGGGGGGAAGAAAGGCTGCGGCCTCCCTCCCTTCCCCCCATCCCCTCCACCGCCCACCCTCGCGGTGGGGAAATCATCACTAATCCCGTGTTTGATCGGATACGCGCGTTTCGACTCAGTCAGAACACACACAATCGGCGAGGGGACTTTGGCAAGTTTCCGATTGAGATAAAAATGAGCGGGTGCATCGACTTCGAAGGGATGTGCAGATTGGAGTCTGTCTGATGGTCAGCCCTCTTCCCGGTTCGAAAGCGAAGTGGTGAAATCTCATTTTAGGCACAGATAGCAAAGACTTTGAGGTAGTCCGAGCGAGATATCATTTTACTTAGAAATCAATGAATTTTGCCTCATTTTAAATAGAAATATATCACCCTACTCATTTTAAGGTAGTTAGAGCGAAAGATCGTTTTACTTAGAAATCTATGACTTTGGTCTCTATTTAAAATAAAAATATCTCGCCTTCCTAATGACACGAAAATTTCTACCCTTTACCACATTACTTTCGGAGATATCTGCCAAAACACACCAGTCCTTTACCTGGGAAATGGTACGTGTATGCAATCCAGTGAGACATTATTTACAAAATGAGGAATTTATAACATTTAGTTGTCGTAAAAAAAAACTAACAGCCTACAATTAATTGACATCTAGAAGCACTTAAGATAGTTTGAGCGAAAAATCGTTTTACTTAGAAATCAATGAATTTGGTCTCATTTTAAAGAAAAATAACTCACCCTTCTAATGACACCAACATTTCTACCCCTTACCACATTACTTTCGGAGATATTTGCCAAAAGACACAAGCCCTTTTACATGGGAAATGGTACGTGCATGCACCTCAAAGAGACATTATTAACAAAATGAGTCATTTCTAACACTTATATGTCGTAAAAAAATTAACAGCGAGTAGTTTGTATGTTTTCTCAACAATATATACAATTAATCACATTGTCACCGCAATAAATTCTTCGGGATCACAATAAACCTTACGTTTTAATGGAGTTTCAAACATACCGCGTGAAAAAAAATGAGTCAAGTTAAAGTCTTATTTAAATATTTTCAATTAATTACTTACAATTTCTGTCACATAAAACTATATAATTGCACCATTAATATTGCAATATTTTATTGATGTGTCCTACAGCTGGTGAAATCAAAACGTAAAATTCGAAAATGGTCTCTCTTATGACTAGGGATTTATCTTGCTCGGACTACCTTAAGCACTGATAGCAAAGACTTCAACGCCGGTCTCATACACCACATATTAGCATATCGAAGATGGATATAGAGGATGTTTTCTCGAGAGATTACACTCATTCAAAAAAGACAGTTTTCCATTGCATCGGCGAAATGAAGTATTACATGATTCAATCTAAACGGGGCAAGTTTCAAAGAATTACAGTCTCTGGGTATGATAGCAATTAGTACCGACTGTAACGGAGACACCCAACAACTCTCAATGGGAAAAAAAACAAAAATAACTTGGAACACAGTTATATGCATTGGCGATAAGGCGTACGTGAAGGGGATGAAATTTGCCATTTGCAAAACTATTTGACACGACCGCCAATCAATCCCAAATCTTCCAATATCGAGTCTAGTGGCGATCATCCCGGTCAAGTTGAGTGATTTCTTCATCAGGAATTTCATCACTTAGGACCATAATGAGATAAAACTAATCGAATCCGTCCTCCACCTTTAAGGTAGTCCGAGCGAGATAGTTCCCTAGTCATAAAAGAGACCATATTCGAATTACATATTCCGTTATCTCGGGCGTGACTTCGTGGAATTTGCTTAACATTGTAAATGAAAAGTATATGGAAAAGTATAAAGTATGTGGAATATCTAAGTTATACTTTTCATTTTCATCAATTTTCATTTTCATTTACGTTTTAATAACACCAGCCGTAGCATACATTAATAAAATACCTATTGCAATATTAATGGTTCAATAATATAGTTTTATATGACAGAAATTGCAAGTAACTAAATGAAAATACCTAAGTAAGTCTTTAAAATATTTAAATAAGTCTTTATAAAAATGACATTTTATACCTATCGGTTCTACAATCTATCTCTCTAATTTTATTGGCGCGATCAAATCTGCCGTAGTACGAGGCGGTTAATAGTATGTTTTTACGTCGTCAGAGAAATGTTTTACCTCAAATTTAACTAAGAGGTTAAGCCTATAATATAATCTACGCTGTGATGACGATTCCCATTCCTATTCTTCCAACAATCCAGACACACTAGTAAACTTATCATAGCATCGTTTTACAAACCTAGCTCTTCTTCGCTGCACGTGATCTAATTCCGATATCAACCCCGCTTCATATGGATCCCATACACTGGCAGCATATTCCAGATGAGGCCTAACGATTGAAAAACAACAACATTCTTTCACTGTCTCATCACATTTTCCGAGTATTCTCTTGATAAAGCCTCGCTTCCTGTGTGCTTGACCGCATATTTCCCGAATAATGTATATGTAAATTTCACCGATGCACTACATTACTACACTACACCATAGGTATGCTACCAATGCTATAGAATCTGTTGAATTAATGTACAATGCAACTACGTAAACGAGATACAACTGAGACAAGCAGGGATCAGGAACGGAACAGGACAAGGAGGAGTAAGCGGGCGACGGTGTTTAAGGTACTCCGAGCGAGATAGTTCCCTAATCATAATAGAGACCATATTCAAATTACACGTTTTAATTTCACCAGCTGTATGGCACATCAACATAGAATTATATTTTTCATGGTGCAATATATATAGTTTTATATGACAGAAATTCTTAGTAATTAAATGAAAATATCTAAATAAGTCTAACTTGGCTCTTTTTTTTCGCGCGGTGCGTTTGAAACTCCATCAAGACGGTGTGACACCCAAGAACCTACTGCGGTGACAGTATGATAAATTTTCAAATATAGTTGAGAAAACATACAAACTACATACTGTTTCTTTTTCTACGACATCTAAGGGTTAGAAATACCTCATTTTGTAAATAATGTCTCTCTGGAGTGCAAACTGGTACCATTTCCCATGTAAAAGGGCTGGTATTATCTGTCAAATATCTCCGAAAGTCATGAGGTAAGGGGTAAATTTTTTATGTCATTGGATAGGTGAGATAGTCTTCTTTAAACCGAGACCAAATTCGTTCATTTCTAAGGAAATGATTTTTCGCTCGAACTACCTTAACTCTCAACACGCGGAAGACATTCCGTCGACTGGTCGTCACCTTTCGCCATTTGTCCTCCTTTGTCGAGGAAATAAACGATCGCTCGACGTCGAGAACTGCGTCACTCCGCGCCTTTGAACGGCATTCATTCGCCCTTCATCCACGCACTCGCCTTCTCTCTTTATTATTTCACAGTCGACCGGCACTGAAACGCATGCGTAACTTTTCGCGTCAGCCGAGTGTGGAGAGGGGAACCACTGTGGCACCGATAGGCGTTGTGCGATGGCACTCGGACATTAACAGCCGACAATTAATTGACATCTGGAAGCACTTAAGGTAGTTTGAGCAAAAAATCGTTTTACTTAGAAATCAATGAGTTCGGTCTCATTTTAAAGAACAATATCTCACTTATCCAATGACACCAAAAATTCTACCCATTACCTCAGTACTTTATGAGATATTTGTCAAAAAAAACAGCCCTTTTACGTGGAAAACGGTATGTGCATGCGTTCCAGAGAGACATTATTTACAAAATGAGGTATTCCCAACCCTTCGATGTCGTAAAAAACTATCAGTGTGTAGTTTGTATGTTTTCTCAAATATATTTGAAAATTAATCATATTGTCACCGCAGCAGGTTCTTGGGTATCACAATAAACCTTTCTTTTAAAGGAGTTTCAAATGCACCGCGCGAAAAAAATGAGTCAAGTTAAAGTCTTATTTAGATAATTCAATTTAATTACTTACAATTCTAGTCGTATATTACAATATTATTGCATCATTAATAATGCAATATTTATTTGATGTGTTCTACAGCTGGTGAAATTAAAACGTATATTCGAATATGGTCTTTATTATGACTAGGGAACTATCTCGCACGGACTACCTTAAAAAAGTGTATGTAGTTGTTTACAGTCCGCGATAAAATTGGACAGCAAACGAGTAATTTCTTGCAACTGTAACGAATGCTTACGCCCGAATAACCGTTAACGTAATAGATTCCAACACCACAATTACAATTGCATGGTCCGGACAGCGCACGATATGACGAACGAGGGTTATAATTACACTAGCAAGAATATCTCCACCCTGTATTACATCAATACATATAATAAATATATTTATTTAACTGTAAAATATTTTAAACCATAACTCAATGCCTTCCGACGAGGAGTCTAATACTTTAAAAAATCCTAAAAATTGCAAAATAGAGATTTTAATTGGATATATATATATATATATATATATACCACTATGTCATGAAAGGATAAAACTGAAAGAGTTACGATAATTTAAAAATGACAAAAAATAACTAGCGGACAAAAACCCAGCGGAAAAGTGTGACTAATTAAATACTCATGCGCCACGTCTCAGACAAACCTTAGCAAATTATACTGAAGCCCTTTTAAAAGCGAACGATATCTTAAGAACTATATGGACTATCTTATGAACTCCAACATACTAGGGTAGATCAGATCACGGGAGTATAATGCGAGAAATAGACTGTAGAACACAGAGGTTTAAAATGTCGTAATTTTCAATGATCCATTATTAGAGATCATAATGTCTGCCGGAGAGACTCTGAAGTTGGTAAGTCGATCTGTCAAACTGATTCGTTGATTCGCTTCCTTATGTTTCTTTTTTAAATCTGCCATTTAGTGCTAACATTACGTTTTTCATGATCCCTTGGTATCGCTTTTACTTAAATACTATGCCTACCTTTAGCAAATATTTTGTGAAAATCAATCCTATGTCACACACCCCTTGCAGAGTAATATCAATATGTTAATGAAATCAATTCTCCGCACATTACATCTACATATTTTCCTGAGGGCCACCTCAAAGTAAGTGGTTGGGAGTGAGTTACCACCAGCATGCACTTTAGTGAACCCTAATAAAGAGAACGAAACTACAACTAATATTGTATAGGGAAGTATCGACAAAAACCTGTCAAAAGGATAACTTTCACCAACATACGCTCTATTATAGTTACGCTATCAATGCTACAGAAGCTATTTGTAGAAATGAATTTGGCAACTACATATAAGATAAGATATATCTGATTCTGAGGGAGAGAGGAACAAAGTACGGGGACCGTAGAAAAACATGGCAAATGTACAAAGAGGATAAGATATGGATGGACGCTAGGATGTGACAGTGAGTGAGACAATGACGTTCTCTGTTTCTGCTGTTCAATGCATGTATCCAGCGACCTATGGATAAAGCACGAGACAGATGGGGAGAAATTGGTGGAATAAGAGTTCAAAGCAGAGAGATTGATATATTAAGGTTTGCAGATGATGGAGCGGTTTTAGCTCAAAGTGAAAAATGCTTATCAAGCATGTTAGAAGAGTTGGAGGCAGTCAGTAGCAGATACAATATGGACATCAACAGAGAAAAGACAAAGGTCCTTGTGATGAGCAGAATGGGAACGGATGCAGAAGTCTCGCTAAATTGGAAAAGACTTGAAACTGTACAGGAGTTCAAGTACTTTGGAAGTAAAATCACACCAAGTAGAAGTAGTTCTAAAGATCTCATCAGCAGGATTCATCAGGCATTAATAAAAAATAAAAGGTACCGAACATCCAAAACAGAAATTTGAGTCTAAGAAAACACGTACTCCAGACCTTAGAGTGGATTGTCTTGCTTTATGAAAGTGAAACACGGATGTTTGGCATGAATGGCAGAAAGAGAATCAGATGTGGTGCTACCGCAGAATCCTCAAAATATCTTGGATGGCGATGGTAATCAACGAAGAGGTACTCTGGAGAGCTGAAGCAGTGCCGTGTCCGTGGAACACAATGAGAAAGACACGAGACTCCTGGACAGGCCACATCATAAGAAACGGGGGAATATTAGCAGCCATTCTAGAGGGCCTGCTTCTGGGTGCAAATGCGAGAAGCAGACTCAGAAAGGAAAATATCGAACGGATTCAAAAGGATGTGGGCTGCCTACTTGGAGTTGAAGAGGATCGGAAGGAATAGAGACGGAAAACAAAAGCTGCTAACCAATCTACGGACTGATGGTCAGAGAAGAAGGTACGATCAGAGACACATGAGCAATGCAGGGATCATGCGAAACATAATGTTAATACTACGCGGCAGATGCATTACGAAGCACATGGAAAAACCAGCTATACTACCTGTCGACTTGCCTACTTCAAAATCTCAATATCAACCATTATGGTCTCTTATCGACCGCGAGAAAAACGCAATTTTTAACCTGTCTGTTCAGCAGTTCATTTCCTTCATTTGAAGACTATCCCTGCCACACTCCCTTCAAATGACTTGCTAGGTAATACGGAGGCGTAGAGATTTACATCTCATGATCTGATCTACCGTAGTGCGTTGAGTTCGTAAGATTTTATTACTAAAGTCGTCAGAAAATGCATTGATTTTGGATTTGCATAAAAGATTAAGTCCAATTATTTGACGACAGTCTAATAATTAAAGAAAGCGATTGCTACCCCAGCTTTTGCAAATGGTTAGAAACCCCATGAGATGATTATAACGGCCTTTGAGGAAGCTTGCCGAAACTCGCTGCAAGCGCCCGAACTCGGTTTTGAAGCCTACCTCACAAGTACCCCAGATACAGGAAGAGTATTCCAAAGGGGTCTTAACAAGGGAGAAGTATTCATGGCCATTACATACCTCCTAATACTTAGACAGCATTGCAACTCATGACTGCTTAATAATCACCACAAAAAATGTGCAGGGTGCAACGTAACCTAATAGACTTAAAGGTAGTCCGAGCGAGATAGTTCCCTAGTCATTATAGAGACCATATTCGAATTATACGTTTTAATTTCACCAGCTGTAGAACACATCCAATAAATATTGCATTATTAATGGTGCAATAATATAGTTATATACGACTGGAATTGTAAGTAATTAAATTAAAATATCTAAATAAGACTTTAACTTGACTCATTTTTTTCGCGCGGTACGTTTGAAACTCCTTTAAAAGAAAGGGTTATTGTGATACCCAAGAACCTGCTGCGGTGACAATATGATTAATTTTCAAATATAGTTGAGAAAACATACAAACTACACGCTGTTAGTTTTATTACGACATCTAAGTGTTATAAATTCCTCATCATGTAAATAATATCTCTCTGGAACGCATGCACGTACCGTTTTCCATGTAAAAGGGCTGGTTTTTTCTGGCAAATATCTCCGAAAGTAATGTGGTAATGGGTAGAATTTTTTGTGTCATTGGATAGGTGAGATATTTTTTTTTAAATGAGCCCAAATTCATTGATTTCTCAGAAAAATTATATTTCGCTCGGACGACCTTAACCCTCCAGGGTGACTCAAGTAACACGAGTCAAGTGACAAGTTTCACAGTGGGCAATGGGTGTGGGCAAATCTTGGATGAAGAAATGACCACAGCGAGTGGACAAATTTGCACAGCATTAATCCGCGCTCTCGTTACGCTCTCCATTCCAATAGAAGGCTGACGGGTGGCGAAGAGGTAGGGATCTTTAAAAAGCGCGAAAGGCCGCAGAGAGGATGTTCGCACCGTCGAACGCTGAGGGAGGACAAGAAGCAGAAGGCAACAGTGAGCAAGGAAGAAGGCAATGACCTCGGGAGGCGGGCGGCCTACATTCCCCTCCCGCTCCGGAATGGGGAAGCCGAGAGGGGAAAGCCTCCGCGAACTTGAGGCTTGGGCATTGAACTTGAATCGAGTGTGGAGGCAGAATCCGCGTTCTCCTCCGCTCCCTCCCCCTCCTCCTCTCTCCCTCCCCACCTACGCCCCTTTCCTCCCCTCAAACCTCTCCCCCATCCCCTTCCTCCCTTCTTCCCACGACCTCCACATAAGAAGGAAAAATATCTTAAAGGTTCCTCCTCCTATTATTCAACAGGAGAAATTCTACTGCGTAATACATGAAGGTCAGCGAAGAAAAACTGCGCTCAAGTATGTAATTAAGGAATTGATGCAGACGACGTGAGGCGAAATACATTGAGGAACTGGGAGTCTTGTTTTGTTAATGGCAAAATTTGGATACTCGCCAGTGGAAAAGGCCGCTTTACACGGTGCATTTTATTGTACAAACGAATGTACACATTCCTTAATGAAGGAAATTGTACCGTGTGACGCGGCAAATTGTATGATTGTCTGAAAGGGAAATAGAATCAGCTCTAATTCCATTTAGTTTCTTGTACATTCTATGATACATTCGTTTGTACAATAAAATGTACCGTGTAAAGCGGCCTTAACACTATCCACAAGCCATATTATGCACTTGGAAGTTTGCGATTACGGTCTTAACTGTTAAACAAACCGAACCTACGCAATCAATTAAATCGAAGTACCAAACGTTGAGTCCGTTAAGCATTTAGGTTTGACCCTCACTCGGGGCTTGTCCTGAGGGACGCATGGAAAATTTAGGACAGGCCAATTGTTTATTGGGATCAACTATATGAATTCTAGGAAAATGAGACGAGAAAGTAAAGGAGCGATGTATTTTTCTCTCGTGAGACCTCACTTGGCGGCACGCCGCTAATATGTAGGACCGTCACAGAGAAGAACTAATTTTTGATACAGATCGAATACAGCGGAGAGCAGCAAGATATGTGAAAATTTGTTTCGATAAACTCAGAAGTGCTACTAAATTATTGATGGAAAAAGGGTGGGAACCTTTATTCGATCGAAGGGAAAAATATATATTAAATCGTTTATGAAAATGTCACGTCGGAAATTGTTTACCGGACGTTCAACGTACTTTGCCAGAGCCAAGCGATTATGGTGCAAACGATCATAGGCGTGAGATTAAGGAAATGGACTGCGGAGCCGATAGATTTTATATGTGGACCCCAGAAGTCAAGGGGTCTGAATACATTTTTGAAAAAATAAGTTAGGTAGAAGAATGGGATGTGAAAATATTGATCTTTTAGGTGGTGAAGGGATCCAAGTGATTTTCTTCACAGGTGCTGCAATCTAGGGTAATGCCTCTTAATTACTTAGTGGGTTGTACCAAACATTTTCAACTATGGCTAAAGTTTTCTCTAAACAATGGTTTTGTTACTTAGACCCCTTGACTTCTGGGGTCCTCATATGTTATTTTTTCCGCGTACAATAAGGAACCATAGCAATTGCGATAGATCAGTTCAATGAAACTTTGAACCTCACCAGGAAGAGTAGACTTTGTACCCGTAGTTAATAACACAATTAATATTAACAACTCCCTCCGAATACCATCTTGTAGTACTGTTTATCGATTGCATTATAACAGAAGCTGTATCTAAACTAGTGTACAGAATGATAGCATGTTGTTCCACATCACACTCTTACTTATTGTCCTACAGCGCTGTCCTGACTGATTTTTGGTGTGTGGTTAGCAACAGAGGGAAAGCGTCAAGTTCTGAATTGAACTGGGGTGAGTGTTGAAAGCATGGTGTGGAATCATCCCGAGTCATACATCATAGTGATGGCTTACACGAGATACCGTCGTTGCAGATGGTGAAAATTCATTCTCAGCTAAATATTGATCCGGAAAAATGTTTACCTATCGTAACCACGGTCAACAGAGCAAGAAACAGAAACTACTATCGAGCAAATTCCAAATGGAGAGGTGCTATGGTCTTTAGTCTTCTGAAAAATGTTATTAGAATTATTTAGACGTTAGAGTGATCGCTGGTCAACAATAATAGCTTTTCAAATAAAACTTGCAGCGACTGTCCAATTAAAAATGGAACTTTTGCCCATTCAATCAGTTTTAGATAGCCAGTATAGACTATCGAAGCAGAACACTGGAACAAAACAAAAGAGCTACAGAAAAAAACTACACTAAAAAAATATGAGTCTTGAAGCAACTAATGTACACCCATAGAGCAGTGTTTATTCGCAAAGCCAACTTACATCGCAAAATACACTTATTACACGAAGTCTTAAATCTATCATACCAATCATCTAAGAAATAATCCAGAACTTTGGTTTGCATGAATGTTATCTCATAATTTTTCAGCGAGGTCTAGAAAATTATTGAAAGCAATTAATTAGCATTATATAACGAGAATAAGACTGATTGAAACTTGGGAATGTCCACTGGATTTATTTATTGGTACGGCGCGTTTCGTGGCTTATTCGACATTATCAGGTGCAGACTATATAACGACAAGAAAGATGCCCCACATTTCTCATCTAATACCGATATTGTCAAAACTCTTTGATGAGGGATGCGGTAAAACGTCACACAGTTTACTACTTCAGCACATTTGCACGATAACATAAGGTGTATCTAAAATCTGTACTGTGAAATAACTCAATGCCCTACAGTGAAACACCAACTTTGTCGTCAGCAGGACTCTCTTGGAGCAAATTATGACCATCATTTACACTGTAACCTACTGTTGGTAAACCAATGCCTGAGGGTTATGGACATCGATGCGTATTCGGCGTATTTGTGTATGAAAATTGCTCTCATTAGGCGCGATTATATAACGTTGTTTGGGCACTCAGACGTGGTCTTGCGATACTTAAGCGAATCGCTCGAGGGCATAGATGGTTCGTCAGGTAGTTATCATGATTCAGGGCCACTACGAGAGAGCCACGTCACAATGCCCATACTTTTTTTAATGTAACATGATCACGACCAATACATATTATATTCAAAATAGCACCAAGATGGTCACTATCCCAACAGAACCCTCTCAAGTGGTTCTCACCGGTCTCACACAACAGAGAGAGGGCATAATTTAGCTCGAGGAAAAACATTTCTCTGACGACGTAAAAAACATACTATTAACACCCTCGTACTATGGCAGATTAGATCGCGCCAATAAAATTAGAGAGATAGACTGTAGAACCGATAGGTATAAAATGTCATTTTTTTCGCGTACCATTCGGGACCATAACAGCTGTGATCGTCGCATTGAATAGTGCGAATAGTGACAATAGCTAGACAGTAGATCTTCCCCTTTATATTCTCTACGTTCTTATTTATGCATGATGTAAATATTGATGTTTTTATTTATGCATGACATTTTGAATCTGTAGTAGTAGTCTTTGTATCCCTTGCATGTCGGAACAATAGACAATGGAATATTTCCTGGTCAGTAGATTGTTAATTGGCGGGCTGCATGCATGGAATGCTGGTTTCAATGTAGTTTCGGTGTTCTGCCGTTTCATGCATGTCTGGTGAGGAAGTTACCCCCTGCCACACACCCTTTGAGTGGCTTGCAGGGTATGACGTAGATGTAGCCCATGTGACTTATTTGATATTTCACTTTCATTTGGTCAGCCTCGCCGGCCACTCTTTTGGCAATCCATCAAGCAGCCGCCGCTCGAGGTCATCGCATCATCCACCAAAATAAACTCGCTCGCGAAACAAACCCTACCAAACGACCCTTCGCCTCGGTAACATTTGAAGGGCCACGCCCGCTCGTGAACTCGGGAGGCCCACCACACTCCGCGATATCCCACGCGCGACCATCCACGAGGAGGCGAAAGAGATAAAGAGAGATGGGGCCACATTGGGCACTGCGGTGATGCAATGTCGCCTCGGCCTCTCGCGAGCACCCACGGGCAAGGCGACGACCCTCCAGCGCTCCGTCGCCTACCTCACGGCGATCATGCGGATCATCACCCCAACGTCTGTCGTGTTACCATACTATTTAATCAACTACCAACCAATACTTACACATTCTACCAACCATTTACTTATGTTACGAGTTTTATAGAAGAACTAGGATGGGAATTACTATCAGAACGCAGGTTAAAATTTAGGATAAACCGTTTAAGTAAATTCGAAATCGATTTTTTTTACAGATGACGTTAGATATATATTAAGAGCCCCTGCGTATTATGCTAGGTTTGATCAGATTAACAAGATTAGAGAGATAGATTGTCGTACCGATAGATTTTAAATGTCATTTTTCCCGCGTACCATAAGAGAGAACAATAGGCAGCGTAGCAAAGGGATAGGTAGGTGAAATATAGTTAGAGTAGTCTGTGTGCATGACGCATGCAATAACAACCAATAATCCCTTTCTTATTATGTAGATACTAGCCATCTAGCTGTATGTGATCCTATTATCTAGCATGTCTCCATTAAATATCCTAGTTGCATGTCAATAGTGCATGTTTGGTGATCTTCACCACCTCACACACACCCTCGTGGTGGCTCTCAGGGTATTACGTAGATTTAGACGTATTACTTATCTCGTTAGTCTTATTAGACAGTGTATGGGACCCTTATAAAGCGGGATTGATACCTTTGTTAACCAATTTATAGATTTTATACTTGTTAATTTGTCAAGTTACCATACTATTTACCTTTGTTAACTAATTTATACATTTTTATACTTGTTATTTTGAAATCTACATGGCATTGCATGTACGCTCTTTATTATGACATATTCATGCATACGATTCAGTTACCTATTCTCAAATTGTCACTCTATTTACATATCTTAAATTTTTATTCATTAGCACGTATCATCTTCCTTGCTAGTTGTTACTTGTCTGTGCTTTATTATCACCGAAATTATTATCTTTCAAATGCATTGACTAGCATGCTCTCCTTTTGTAAAACAGTGTAAACCGTTTGTGAAATAAATAAATAAATAAATGCATCATCATCCATCGCCCTAATTGCAATATTGTCGCATGCATCGCGCTGAAACGTACACCATCCTCATAGTGTATTTGGATACACACGCACGGCTAGTTTCTCTACCTTAGCTTATATAACTCTGGAGATATTCGACTGTTTGACTTCTTATGATAGAATAACACAAACGACGCCTATTTTTATTGCTGTCCCCAGTAACCCTGGCGAGGGTTCATTGTTTATTTGGCAAACGATTTGAAGGAGTCTTAAGTAGGTTTTTTTTAAATGTGTCCATGGCAGTCAAAACACAAATATATCCACTTATTCACTAACCTAATTTCAAAAGTAATGCGCTCAATAAATAATACTCTCGCGCAATAGGAAAATTATTGAGTAGTGTCTATTTCATTCGGATACGTCGCATGTCCGTTCTTCCATCAAGTCTTTGTGAAGCATAAAGAGTGACAAAGGAAGTGGGACGTTTGGATGAATACGAATATCGTACATTGGAATAACGCATTCATTGTGTATTAAAAAGGGCGCCGGCGATTAACGTTGCAGCTAAAATCTAGATCAGAATCAGCCTAGAAATTAGTTATGACTCAACCGAGCCAGAGGAGTGGAATGCCGAGCCATGTTCTCTGCAAGAATGTATATTGCATCATAAAATTGAAGTCATTCACACATCACTCGGAAACTTAGTTACTTTGCTGTACATTTATTTTCAGAATATCCACATCTTTCACAGGCTAATTTGATAGATATCCTGTGCCTTGGCTGTTTTAACCAACCATACATGTAATTTAAACGTCTGTAGGAATAGAACTGAATATAGAACAGGGCTTGTATAGACAAATTAAGAAAACTTTGCTTTAAAAGGAACATCGGAAGGAAAAAATTACACTACCTTCATACGACGACAGTTTTGGAGTAGCAGGGTGAAATCATGTGAGTCAGTGATACATAAGTGACATAAATTCTGTACCTATCGCAGTTTATTCCCAGTACACCGCGAACCTCGCCTTCAGCGTCTTGGTTAAATTATTTTTTTCTTTGGTTAAATTACCTTTACAGTCATTTCCCTCAAAGTGTTCATGGCGATGCGACCAAAATAATTATATCCTGCGCATTTCACGATGTCGGAACTCTCTCTCCACCGGCAAAACACATGTTGGCCGATGGACCCTAACACGCACTCGTGAATGATCGATATGAAAGTATAGGCGCAATGACGAAACGATATAATATGCGATACCGAGGGCCCTAATCCTGAAAAAGAACGACACTAGGATTTTGCATGCCAACAATTCCGTCTACTATCTACGGGTGAACTGAGTCGTGTGCTTGGCAGGTCCCAATCGGCATTCACCCACAGCAAGAGAACATTATAAATCGGCAGCAATGGATTGTAATCAAGTCGAGGTCACTCAGCTTAAGAAGAGTGCAAACGATGGTGGATTCTCATATGCGACCAAAGTGCATAGTTTCTAAACAAATCCCATCCGGTCACTTCGCGAAATCCGTTCCCGAAAGTTTCGCGCCACGAGTAGTTGGGGCGATGACCCTCCGAGGTAACCACTTCCCCTCCGCGGAATCAGCGAACTCCCCTCGCAACTGTAACCTCTACTCTCCCGAAATTCCGTTGATGTAACTAGAGACCACGCGAAAGATATTTCCGGTCACGTTTACACTCAAGTTCAAAAGAGAATATCATCCCCTATTTAGGGGAGCTGAAAAATGAACGACTTATTTAAATCACCTCTCGTTCGAAAATATAACACGAAACGTCTACGAAATCTATTAATGGTTCACATGTATGATATATACTCCAGTGAAATCTAATTCGAATGATTTATGAGAACTTCGATGCAATTCCCTTCTTTCACTTCGTATTTGCTTCTTTATCTTTCACAGGATAAATGGATGAGAAAATATTTTATAAGAATCGAGTAAAGTTCCTGCGATTTTCAAGTATAGATACAAGTAAAAGCTATTTTTTATGATAAAATCCATGATAAAAAAAAACTTTGTTTCAATCCACGCAACATTTAATATAATTACGACCCCAGATGATTGCATGAAGTTGCTGAAACCCGGGTCGTCATTATAATTAATATTGTGTGGATTGAAACAAAGTTGCTTTTTATAATGGATATTACTCACTTCCACAAAGTTAAGCTGGAAACGACTAATTATTTTTTTTAACTATAAAGACATTCATTTACTAGTACGGAATTCCGTGGCTGCTACCGTCGAGTGAAATTCCACCCAATGCCCGCAGTGCTCGTCCCAGTTCAAATTAGAAAGATGCTCCAATCATTAAAAGGCATTCCTATTCGAGAGTAAAGTATTACACGGTTTCAGCTCGTGGTAATGACATTGGCTCTTCCTATTTCGTCAACAATCTTTCGGTTAAAACACGTCGCGATCGCATCATCATTTTCAAGCCTCCGAGCAACCGACTGCCTCCGTGGTCACGAAGCGCTCAGCACGGTCGGTGGCGATTACTTCCGGGGTCGACTCGACCGGCGGACAACACTCCTCAAGGCGAAGGTCGTCGCCAACTCCCGAGCGGCAGCGTAACGTTGCGCAATTTTACATATCCACGTACAATAAGGGACGATAATAGTAGTGATAGATCAGTTCTAGGATACTGACAAGGTTAAATAGATTTGTTCAGTAGCGCTCAGTATTTTCACATGAATTGTAGATACTAACTTCGCATGCAATCTCCGACACGATATACTCCAGCATGTCTTAGTTCCTTGTAATGCTATTTATTTGTCGCAATAATACTACTAACCAGTAGTTATATCTTCAATAGTGTACTGCATGGTAGCATGTTCTTCTATGTATCACTCTCCTGGTTTGTGGTCTGACTGCGTACCGTTGTCCTGACTGCTTTGGCCTGCGCTTGGCATCCGGGGGAACGAGCGCGGTTCTGATTTGAACTGGGATGAGTGTTGCATGCCTGGTCCGGAATCACCCCGTGCCACACACCCTAGTGGCGGCTCGCACGGTATTTCGTAATGTAGATTTCTTGGTGAGATGTATAGGAAGTCGAAAGATGGTTGAGCAGTTCTCCTTGGTGATCTTACAGCAGCTACTAGGGCTTGTAACTATGCACTGCGACAGGTCGGCCCACGGGCACCATGAGGGACAAATCGGGGAAACACAGCGCAAATGAAAAATCAGACGCCCATTATTCAAACTTTCGTGAAACATAAGAAACCGCAGATCACACCGTGTATATCCCCCTCAGACATACCTACAGCTGAAATGGTGCTACAGCGCTGCAATGAGAAAATCTGATACCCCTATAACACGATAGTCCATCGTACGGAATAGTGCCGCCTAAATTAAGTACGTACTTATATATATCCACCACAAAAATGTGGTCGGTGGTGCAATTAAGAAATGAGCATGGCTATACCGGCGCAATATATATTAAGGTTGACCTTCATTTCAGAGAGAGTCGCAGGCATGACCTCATCGCACGATTCGAGTTCGGTAACGCAGTATGTGATGCGTCACTTGGAAAATTTTGCTTCACAAAACAAAACATAATTTAATCCGATTATTTTCCACAACGTGAAACCTGACACTTCATCTCGTACAGTAAGAAAGGCTTTGTGTAATACCCGTTTCACACCTGAAGCATACATGAAAACACGATGGTACTTCCTTCCTAGGATTTCACTTTTTCTGTAAATGCTGCGCTTCAGGAAACAGGAATGGTAAACATAGAAAACTCACCGAAAAATGCTTGGATACGATCCCTCGATGCTCTCCTCACAATAACACTGACGATAGACGCTGATAATATGAGAAAATATTTTCCTCGATCGCCACGAAAAAGAGCGATGAAATCCCCTGGCGAAACTGCAGGAAATCCTTAAAGGCACTTTAAAATCTTCACTTAAAATTACACTGAAAATGCTTAAAACTTCATCAGACACTCGCATAGACTCCACTTTCGGTTGATAAACGTTTTGCTGCTTCTTGAACAAGTTTTAAAAAATGAAGCATCACTTCCCACACTCAGGAGCGACGAAAATATATTTCATTTTGAACCTTGTGTAGCAAATGAGACACTGACATCCCGTTCGCAAAGATTTATCTCTCTTGTCTGCAGCCCCGGCAGAGTAATGCTTCAGTAGTCCCCCTCCCCCCCGTAAAGGGGACAAGCTAGTTCACTGACCGCTTCACATAGCACACAAATAACATTGGTCACGATAAACCACGAGCGTCGAGACGCAATCCATGCAAAATGCACGGCTAGCGTCTAATAAACACTATTGACTCTTGTGGCGTATTTTATCCCATGAACGTCGCCGTCCGCGTTTTACTGTTCCACACAACAGGGCAGGGTAGACACAACTGGAACCAACGCACTTCCGTGGGGTTTAACTGTCCGTCGACGACACGACACACCTCAGCAACCTGCTCTCTTACAGACCGTCCCAATGGCTTGCCGAGAGCGCACTGGTAGGCATAGTCGGGCCTCCACCTGTGCCTCATCACCTTCGGCGGGGCAGCAGCAAGAAGGGAAGGGGGAAGTGGTGGTGCTTGTCGGAAGACTCGCCGGCTTGCGGAGCGAGTAGAAATGGCCGAGACCTTGAGGCTTGAGTGAGAGTCTAGGTTGAGGCCGGAGCCCGAGGGCGCACCGAGGAAGCAGATACCGTGGAGGCGGCCATTCAAATTCCGGTTCACCGACACGGCCACTCGTAGGCGCCGTGGCGCTGCGTTTAATTGCAACCGGCAATAGAAAATGCTTCATTCTCTATTGACGGACATCCATCGATGCATTTATAGGTATAAAATGTCATTTTTTCCGCGTACCATTCGAGACCAAAACGGCTGTGATCATCGTCATGAATAGTTCATCGTCATGATATTCTTATTTAAGCATGATATTTTGAATCTGTAGCAGTAGTCCTTGTACCCCTTGCATGTTGGAACCATTGACGATAGAATGTTTCTTGGTTACTAGATTTTTAATTGACGCGTAGCATGTGTGGTACGCTGGTTTCAATGTAAGTTCGGTGTTCTGCCATATAATTCATGCATGCCTAGTGTGGAAGCACCCCCTGTCACACGCCCTTTGGGTGGCTTGCAGGGTATGACGTAAATGTAGATGCCATGATCATGTGTGGCAGGAGCTGTAATGTCACTGAATAGTTTGCACTATTTTGAGTGAACATCATGCATAAATTAGAACGTAGAGAATATAAAGAGAAAGATCTACTGTCTAGCTATTGTCACTATTCGCACTATTCAAGACGACGATCACAGCTGTTATGGTCCCGAATGGTACGCGAAAAAAATTACATTTTTTACCAATTGGTTCTACAGTCTATCTCTCTCATTTTATTGGCGCGAATTAATCTGCCGTAGTACGAAGGGGTTAATAGTATGTTTTTCACGTCGTCAGAGAAATGTTTTTCCTGAAATTTAGTTAAGAGGTTAAGCCTATAAGGGTTTCTGTAAGTTAAAAAAGCACGCCATATATGTTGTGAATTTTGGTTTTGCCGAGATACTTGTGAAATATCAGTCGAAGGTCTTCAGAATGCTCTTATTATCGCAAAAATATATTCAAAGTAGTCACAAAATGTATTCCAAGTAGTTACGCAAACGGCCATTTTATAAAACTGCTTGGTTGCGAATGACCTTTACATTCGTCTTTCCCTTCAAATTAGATATAAATAATCAATGGCTAATTATTTTAGTGAGTAGGATGAGCGATATCTTAGTTTCACGTTTTTTCATGAGAATGGGTCGAATGAATATCTTGATTGAATAACTTATGAAACTTCAAAAAATATCGGTTTTCTTTAATAGAAGATTTTAACTAAGTTGTCAGTTTATTTTTTCAATTAAATAACATTTCGAAAGAATTGTATTTCTATCTTTTCCGATCTGACAAGTATGATATCATTTCTAGGTTATCTCCAGGAAACAGTTTTTTTATATTCTAAAGTTTTCTCCTCTAAGACTGCCCATTTTGCACCATTACTGATATTACATAATTTTCAGCTTCTAACATCAGACGTCTGAAGTATGCATTAGTTCATTCGTTTGCACGTGGCAATCTTGATTTTTGCACTCAAAATCCTGATAAGTATATTACTTATTTTGTACATTCAATGATTCACTATTTAGTTTTTTTTTGAATCTGTTGTTGTAGAAGCAATTGAAAAGCAATCGAGCAACTGAAAATGTCTCTTAACCGGAACTTTCATTGTTTGCTACTGCTACCTACACACCCTTTGTATTGAATACATTCCTCGTATTTAGATATCTGGAAAGAAAAATATTACTTTACATTTAAATATTTCTCCATTCTATGAAACCTTTTCTAATCGAAGAATATTTCATAATGACATTGAATGTTGAAATTTCCTAAAAATAAGATAATGTTAAGAAGGATCACAAAAATTTGATGTCAGTTAGGTCATCCCTTTCAAGAGCTATAACGCAAACCCTACCCTCACAAAATTCAAAATTTTTCCCCTAAACTTCGGTTATTCTCTCCGGCTTTTGTGTTTTTAAATTTGAATTATAAATCAAAATAAATAAATATATCATTAAAACGTAATTATAAAAAAGATTAGGATTAGAAGTTGGACCAAAAATATTTATTTTTATCCTAAAAATGCTTTTCTATATCTTTTTATAATTATTTAAACTAATAAAAAGATATAGATATTGAATACCATATTTTACTTGTATCATTCTTTCATGAAAAGTTTTCACAATCTTACCCCCTTCTCCCGCCCCAAAAATAATATTTAAAATGGCTTAGGCTACGTTTGTCACCCTTGTCGTACAGATTTTAAAATTTAGTTTTATTTATTCCTCCGCCTTTGTTATTAGAATAATTTTTCAAAACTTTCTCGGCCTACCCCTACCTCTCGCACCATTCATTTCACTTTTATATATCAGTTTCGTTATTCGACTCTATCCATTCTCTCAACATGGCCAAACCAACGAAGCATACTCCTTTCATACACGTTAATTACTGGAGCATCTTACCCAAATTCTTTAATTACCCACTCATTCCTGACCTTATCCTACCTACTTTTGTCGCAAACTCTCCACATATAACTCATACCCACGGCGTTTAGCATACTCTTATGTCTATCCTGACATACCTATGTATCACTACCACAAAACTAAGTGGGGAGAAGTACACTTTTGTGCTCTGCGATTTTCGCTTCCTTAGACAGGCACTCATTCCTTGATACGCTCCACATTCTATGTACCACTTTCCTTCCAGCATTCGTATGTCTCTTCATCTCCTCATCCATCTGTGCATCTTTCGTAAACATCCTACCTAAGTACCCAAAATCATCCACTTGTTAAATTTTTTCACCAGTCTACCTCATCATACAGTTATTCTCCCCATTCTCCTTATCAAAAACTTCTACTTTAATCTTGTACGTATTTACCCTCAATTCCATTCTCTCTGTTGATTCACAAAGCGTTTCTAGGAGTTTCTGTAATCCTTGTTGGCTCTCTTAGGTCAAAACAGCATCATCCGTATATAGTAAAACTCGCACGTTTACATTTACAATCAAAACATTATCGTTTTCACCAAATGAATCTGTAACACATTTATCCATAAATACATTAAACAGCCATGGCGACATTATGCATCCTTGCCTTACGCCTTATTTTATTGCACTCCAATCACTCAGAACCCCATTAACTCTCACACTTGCCTAAATATTATCATACATCGCCATCCTAACATTTAAAAACTGCCCATTCACCCCATAGTCCTTTAACACCTTCCACAACTTCTTTCTATTCACCCTGTCATATGCCTTCTCTAAATCAACAAACGCACAATTCACTTTCTTTCGGACGCCTATACATTTTTCCATCTTTTGCTGAAGCGCGAAAAGCTGGTCACTACGTCCTCTTACAGACATAAACCCACGCTGCATACCCCATATTCTGTCAAAAGTAATATTCCTCACTTTTTCGATTAAATTTTTGCTGAACAATTTTCCCGGAATGCTCAATAAACTTTTGGCCCGACAATTATTATGTTCGATCTTTCCTCCCTTCCCTTTGTACAATGTACAAAAACTTGTTATCAGTGAAGTGGGGGCAAAGTGCAAACTGTAAAACTTGTTCAAACCTCGGTGCGTTATGATATGCCCAGAGAGTTTGATCAAACACGCTCCTTGAAATTTTTTGTTTGTACATTATCTTTTTCATTAACAGAGATATGTATTAATTTATTATTCATTCGCGGGAGCAATAACACTATCGTAGTGTGTTTGAATGTCTGCGATCAGGAGTTCCAACTTAAGATGCGATGTCAACGAATTCTGGATATGGAAGCGTGTTATGACACCACAACCAAATGTTAGTCTGGTCGAATGAAGGGAAAAATTGACTATAAGACATATACTAAGAGAAAGTGACAACTTAAGGTGATGGCCCTAAGAAAATTAAAAGAAATTATTGAGCCGAAAATGAAGTTTCATTTTGAAGTGATATATTTTTCACGAACTTGAAAATAAAAAAATACAGAAAATATCTCTTTCTGTCGAAGATATCGATAAAAATTATTATTTTATTTTGAATTTTTGAAATTTTTGAAAACTTTTCACATAAATTTGAAGAAATAATTACATTATCACAATAATTCTAGTTGAATTGCATTTTTGTGGGTCGCAATGCATAAAGCAAGGGAAAGAGAAATATTAATTAATATGTATTATGCTGATCTAAACTAATCATAAAACGTAAACTGAAATACTAGTTCAGAAAAAATTGAATTAGCCAGAAATAGCCAGAAATAATATACTATTTGAATAAATATGTCAATTCAAGAAGTATAATTAAAAACCCACTGAAATGCTAAAAAAAGCGGTCTCAGTCGGTATTCACATGATGATCCACGTGCTTGCATGTATAACAGCGCTTTTATTTGATTTTTTTATTTATCTTAACTACCCCGAATGCAACAATTACGGCCAATTTATATCAGGGCAATAACTGTAACATCAGACGAACACAAACACCCATGTCCTGGGCAATTCTACTCAGGCGGGAATCGAACTAGCGACCCTTGGGTTATTAGGCCGCCACCGGGGCCAACTTTTACGTAGAACATAAAATCAACTCATTTATCTCAATCCACAGTCCATTTCACGCTTACACGCTTAGTTACACAATTATTATAATGCTTAATATGTGTTCATTGTAGCAAAAAATCTACCCCGAGCGGAGATGCTTCTTTCTTACCCTCAAACTTCCTCGCCTATTTGCGTATGAAGCTTACGTCTTGGCTAATATCAATAAAATTATAACTAGCTAAAGTATACCAAATTTGAGCCGACATCACCAGGCGATGATACTCGAGCCCGATGGCTGACTCAATACGTGCAGCAGGTCGTAATTCATGGATTTCCGTCCTCGACGAATGAATTCGGAAAGAGCGAAGCAGCGAACGGAAATCGGATCACGACTCCCGAGTGAGCGCAATCCGCGTCCTTTCCCTTCTACCGTTTTGCCGACTCAACGTCCCTCCGTTCACCGCCGCCGACGGATGTTCACAGCCTCGTGACGGCGCTTCAATCGTCGGGAAAGTTCCCATCTGAGTGTGCTTTGGTTCATCGGAAATATTATGAGCGAACACTGCGGAAGTATTCTTTCTCTTTGAAGATTTCCCATCTACTAAGGGCGTAAAACGAAAACCAAGATGGTGGCCAGTAGGGTTTAATGTCGTTAGCCACTTAGGACTGTCGTAAGGAAGGAGGTAAAGTTCCATTTTTTACGGCTTTCGGCAGAACGTCGGCCAATCAGATTCCTCCGCCACTACTTGCGATCTCACTCGGGGACTTCTCACCATTACACACGTTTTGGTCGCAATGTAAGAGGCAGGAGAAAGACAAAGTCATTTACACGTATTATGCTAGTAATAGTAGAGGTAGGAACTCGAAAGAGGTATCGAGTAGGCTTCCTGGTCTCCGATTCCGAGAGCCTGTGATACGAATATCGAGATGTGTCTTTGGATGCATGTGTAGAGGATACATGAAAGTCTAGCGTTTTCTCGGTCAGATGGGAGATGGTAACTTTGGTTGAGAATACTTTTGCCGATTCTGGCGAATGACCGTCTCTCTCCGCCCCTCTTCCTTTCCTCGCCCTATTTAGTTTAATATTACTAACCAAATGGCTCGTCAAATGCTAAGGATATCGGAACTTGGCCTGGTCATATTTTGACGGATTCCTCTGGTCAAAAATCCGCAGAGGATGAGGACGCCACCTCGGAAGGCTTAACTGGCAAAAGCAGTTGGCGCGATATCGAGGGACTCGGGTTTGAGTCTTTTGGTGAAGGCGAATGATTACTCCTCCCGGTATCGCACCAAATACTTAGCGTAAATGGCCCCTAACTTTTCTTGGATGTCGAGCGATTCTTCAAATTAGATTACGACCTGGAAAAGCTGCACGGCTTTATTTATGCTAAAGCAAAAGTTTCGGAGCAAGGCCACATTTATAAATTAGCACACTCGAATCCAGAACCAAAGATATAAAACAAAAAGACTATTACTGGACCAAAATAAATGAAATTATAATTGCATGAAATTGATTTTAAGACCACTCAATTAAACTACTCAAATGATAGTAGAGAGATAAAAATCGATATATTAAAAATTAATCTCCACCAAACCAATATCCAGATTGACAGACCAAAGCAGTTGTGATGGACCGCAGAGATAATGTAGCCTCTAATTGGTCCTCGATTCTTCTTCCTGTTGTCCACAGGTTGCGACATTTATGGCAGATGGGCTAAGTTCAGTGGCTGTTCAAGGCGTGATTCCTTTCAGTTTTAAGTCGCGCAGCTTGCTTCCGTTGTATATTGGGCTTAAGTCAAACGAGTATGCTTCTGTTGCGTTGCCAACTTGTTTAGTTTACCTTCGCTTGTTTTTGAATGCGCGGAGTATCGTACGGTCCTCGAGCATTGAAGTCTCCCGGTCCTTAATTAACGGCAAACCGACCGAAATGAACCGCGTGGGATGGGCACTCTAGCCAGTGGAGGGCAAAGGAGGGGGACTACTGCTTGGGAGTTCGTTCAACCCGTTTGGCCGCGCTGGGAGTCAGAGAGAGAAAGGAAAAGTTCTCGAGAAATAGGACCTTCACCCTTGTCTTCTGCAGAAGAGTCCACATCATCATTTAGCATTTTGCTCTTTCATTATCGATTTTCTCCGGTCACAGCCAATAATTCCGCATTTAGGCGTCATAATTAAACTTTACAATGATCTTTTTGCCCGCACCTAATCCTACTTGGACTCAATTTACTTTCTACCACCCTAATAACCGACATTCTTCTTTCTTCCCTTCGTACTCCTTCAACGTCTGCCCATAGACATTCCTTCATGTAATCATAAGATAAACAGAAGGATATTTTGCTGCTAGGGAATCGAATAATTAAATAATATCAGTATTCTGAAGAAAAGCGATGTCTAAGATACGGCGAGCTGGAATTTAGGATCATCTACAGGATTGATACTCCAGAAAGAACGAGGAGACACGCGAAGAAAAACAAAAGCTATCTGATCATTATCACGGAATTTTCATTCAAAAGAACCATAAAAATCTCAAGTCGGTTACTTGTTGATGGTAATTAATTCATGAATTTCGAGGATGGAAAGAATTTGCGGACGAGATGAGTTTCTCAGTGAGGGATTACGATGACGAACAATGGTGTGAAGTCAATTAATGGAAAGGTTGCGGAGTTTCGGTGTTCATGGATAGGCAGAGGACAATATGGAAGAACAATATCGATAAATGGGGAGAATACACTCAAAGAGAGTCGTTTGAAGTGCAAGAGGGTCACTATGGTGAGTAAGTTGGTATAGAAGGCCAGTGACAGCCATTGCCTGACGGTATATTGTGGTCGAGAGGTCTTGAAAAGTGAGCTTGCCATCAAAAACTTCATCTCCTTCATTACACTTTGAAATTTATAATAAACCCGACAGACGTTGTCCTGCCCAAACGTTGGCTATTAGCAGGTTCAGCAAATGCTTTTTCGATATTCGAATTTTCGATAAACTATATACTAAGTGACATTTGACATGGAGTTTGACATTTCAATCTATTCGTTTCGTCAAAACAACGCCAAGCTACGAAGCAAGTGCGACGACTTGCGCATGTATTGATGCGTAATAACACAGAATTCGACATCAGCGCCACCTATGGTGCACAAATATAACTATAATTATTTTCAAATGGTCAATTATTCATGAACTTCTCAGGGGCTTTAACGGTGAATTATTCATAAACTTATGATTTTTTTTTCATTTTAAAAATATTGGGGGGTTGTGGTGGGGGTGAAATTTTGGGGTTATATGTTCTGCTGAGCGAAAAATCTTTAAAAAAAAAATTTTTTTTAATCCTAGAACCCGATCGCAGCGCCACCTACCGGGTGCAATTGTGAATGTAAGCCATCCAGGGACCCACTCCAACACACACAAAAAATTTCATCAAAATCGGTCCAGCCGTTTGGGAGGAGTTCAGTGACATACACACGTACAAAACAATGTAAAACAATGTAAAAATATGATAAAAACCTATTTTTAACACTTATCGTTATTAATCAATTTAACACTTTCACTAACAATTAAACACTATATTTTACAATTTTTTGATTGAGTAAAGATAACCAAAATATGGACAAAATTGTAGTGACTTCTTATGACTTGTATCGTTTCTCAATTTCTATTGGTTAAAATAAGAAGCTCTCTCATTGGTTAAAATAGTTTCTCAATTACTATTGGTTAAAATAAGAACCTCTCTCAATAGTTAAAATAACGATCGTATTTTTTAATTTAATAGTATTTGAAAAATTAGGTTAGGATTATTAGCTTACCCGTCGGGCGTTGTTGCGCGAAAAGTATTCGAAAGATTAAGAGAGCCTTAAACGGGTGTTAAAAAAATTTAAACAATTTTTATTCCATAAAACTTTTGCAAGAGTATACTCAACAACTTCTTAAAGTTTCTTGGCGATCGAATGAACAATGTAGTAATGCATACAGGACATACAGACATACATTCGTTTATATATATATATATATAGATACAATGGTGTCAAAATATTTGTAAATGGTTTACCAGTTGTGCAAGTAATTGGAGATGGTTTTTATGTCAAAATAAAAAAGGCAGATAAGGAAGTTCTGCAGGAACTCAGTGCGATGCGGATGGATGCCACTTCTGTGGTAAACATTACATCAACACTATTCGTTTTTGACAGCTGGCAATGGCGCGGAGTTGTCTACCACAATTTTTGTGGCAAAAGAATTTAATAAAATGAGCCAGTATGTGCACTATGTACCTCTTTATTTAGATAAATGTCATAAATATTCAGGTCTCATAAAAAATACTCCAATGTGTCCCCAAACAAATTAGAAGTAAATGTAAGCGAGATAAAGCATGCAAATGAGAATGACAGTACCTGTTTATTTTATATCTAAATAAAAAGTAAATTTTCTCGCTCTATCAGCCTATCTGTTCGTTGGTCTGTCCGCCAGCCCGCTAATTACCTACCCATAACAAATTTCACGCTTTTAGTTCATAGTGTTCGCTGAAAGCCTTTTTTCTTGATAATTATTAAAATAGAAACTCTGGGCGACTAAAGTCGAAACAAACGCGAAACGATAACCAATATATTAAAGACTCTCAATATCACAATCAACAAAATTAAAGTTCGTCAATTTTTTGACAAAAATTCGTAAAATTTCTCAAAATTACATTTTTTGTTTAACCTTCCCTTGACGTTTGATAACATTATTGAAGCCATCTCATTTTTTATTATTATATAAATCAAAGTTTCTTTCCTTTTCCGTGCCTGTCCGTGAATTTCCATGAGAAAATAGGTACACATTTATTCGCTTACGGCTTTTTCCTCTTGCATAATTCATTTAGAAATACTGAACATGCGTTGTCGGGAAGAGTACCAAACGAGAAAAAGGAACCCCAAAGATTCACACTTTCCCATGCGAATTTTGTCTTCTTTTCAAATTCGTGAAAAAAAAACATTCATTAAATTGCTCAAAACTTAAGCTTTCTTATTGACCCTTCCCTTGGACGACGACAGTCCCATTGGAGCCGAGTCTCATTGTTTTTCATTACAAACATACATACATACATGCATACTAGTATCGTCGTTCCCTTGCGGGATAGGCACAGTCACAAAGTTTAACTCATAAATCATTGGTCCACTTTTATTTCTCTTATACATAAATGATATTAGCAACGTCGTTAAAAGTAAGCTTAGACTCTTCGCAGGCGACGCTGTTGTGTAGAGAGATATTACCAATTCCGAAGATAGCGACTCGTTAACAATCAACCTACTTGCTATTCATGCTTGGTGCGAAAAGTGGCAGACGGAACTGAACATAAAAAAGTGCGTAGCAGATAGCTTTTGGAAAAAGAAAAATAGGCCAGGTAGGGCTTACAGAATTAATAATACGGAAAGTATTCACGCCGAATCTGTTAAGTGCTTAGGGGTCACAATTACTCACGACATATCTTGGGGACAACATATTCGGGAAATATGCAGTCAAGCATACAGGAAGCTAGGCTTTATCAAGAGAATACTCGGAGAATGTGATGAGAAAGTGAAAGAAAGTTGTTATTTTTCAATCGTTAGGCCTCATCTGGAATATGCTGCCAGTGTATAGAGTCCATTGGAAGCGGAGTTGATATCGGAATTAGATCGCGGGCAGCGAAGAGGAGCTACCTAGGTGTAAAACGATGCTATGATAAGTTTACTTGTGTGTCTGGATTGTTAGAAGAATTGGAATGGAAATCGTCATCACAGCGTAGATTAAATTATAGCCTTAACCTCTTAGCTGAATTTCAGGAAAAACATTTCTTTGACGACGTAAAAAAAACATAATATTAACCCCCTCGTACTACGGCAGATTAGATCGCGCCAATAAAATTAGAGAGATAGAATTAGAACCGGTAGGTATAAAAATGTCATTTTTTCCGCGTACCATTCGGGACCTTAACAGCTGTGATCGTCGTCATGAATAGTGTGAATAGTGACTTTAGCTAGACAGAAGATCTTCCTCTTTATATTTTCTACGTTGTTATTTATGCATGATGTAAATATTTATGTTCTTATATATGCATGGGATTTTGAATCTGTAGTAGTAGTCCTGGTACCCCTTCCATGTTGGAACGATTGACGATAAAATGTTTCTTGGTTAGTAGATTTTAATGGGCGCGTTGCATGTGTGGTACGCTGGTTTCAATGTAGTTTTGGTGTTCTGCAGTAAAATTTATGCATGCCTGGTGTGGAAGCACCCCCTGCCATACACCCTTTATGTGGCTTGCAGGGTATGACGTAGATGTAGATAAATACATATTTGTACACCTTACTCTGCTTCAATTATTTCCTCCACAATGACCTATCCTTTCAAAGCTCTTTCGCCTCATTCATCCCCATACACTGCTTTATACACAACCTCCTGTTTTTAACACTTTTAATATTTCTTCCTCCTAAGAATTTCCTCAAACGTTTAACCACAACTTTCTCGACCTACCTCTACCTCTCACACCATTTATTTCACTATTATACCTCTTTTTCGTTATTCGACTATCATCCATTCTCTCAACATGGCCAAACCAACAAAGAACACTCCATTCATATACGTCCATTACTGGAGCATCTTACACACATTCATTTATTACCCACTCATTCCTGACCCTATTTATCCTATTTTTGCCGCAAACACTCCTAAGATAACTCATACCCACAGCGATTAGTCAACTTTTATGTATGTATCACCACCATACAGCATTGTGGGGAGAATTACACTTTTGTACTCGGCGATTTTCGCTTCCTTAAACAGACACTCATTTCATGATATGCTCCACATGCTACCTACCGCTTTCCTTCCAGCATTCGCATGTCTCATCATCTCCTCATTTCTCCGTCCATGTTTCGCAACACCTTACCTAAGTACACAAAATCATCCTCTTGTTAAATGTTTTCACCAGTCTACCTCATCATACAGTTATTCTCCCCATTCTCCTTATCAAAAACTTCTACTTTAATCTTGTACGTATTTACCCTCAATTTTATTCTCTCTGTTGATTCACAAAACGTTACTAGGAGTTTCTGTAATCCCTGTTGGCTCTCTTAGGTCAAAACTGCATCATCCGCATATAGTAGAACTCGCACGTTTACATTTCCAATCAAAACATTATCGTTTTCTCCAAATGAATCTGTAACATATTTATCCATAAGTACATGAAACAGCCATGGAGACATTATGCATCCTTGCCTTACGCCTTATTTTATTGCACTCCAATCACTCAGAACCCCATTAACTCTCACACTTGCCTAAATATTATCATACATCGCCATCCTAACATTTAAAAACTGCCCATTCACTCCATAGTCCTTCAAAACCTTCAACAAATTCTTTCTATTCACCCTGTCATATGCCTTCTGTAATTCAACAAACGCACAATTCACTTTCTTTCGCACGCCTATACATTTTTATATCACTTGCTGAAGCGCGAAAAGCTGGTCATTACGTCCTTTTACAGACATAAATCCACGCTGCATACCCCATGTTCTGTCAGAAGCAAAATTCCTCACTCTTTCGATTAAAATTTTGATGAACACTCTTTCCGGAATGCTCAATAAACTAATGGCCCGATAATTATTATGTTCGATCTTTCCTCCCTTTCCTTTGTACAATCGAACAATGTTCGCCTTCTTCCAATCCACTGGAACAACAGAAGCCTGTAAGCATAAATTATATAGTTCACACAGCTGACAAATGGGTAAACTACACCCCTACTTCTACATCTCACTGGATATCCCATCTACGCCTGCAGCTTTCCCATTTTTCAATGCTCTCACAGACCTTATGGCCTCATTCTCACTGATCTCCTTTTCCATCATCACATTATCACATACTACTTTGCAAGGCTCATCCTCAGTGCCTGCAACATTATTGTATAATTCTTCAAAATACTCCCTCCAGCAGTTCCTGATGTTGCTCTCATCCCTCTCGATTTCTCCACTTTTGTTCCTTACCGCATTCATTCCCCTGTCTTCACCAATCTTAGCACTTTTTACCTAATTCCAAAACAGCTTTTTATTGCCTTCAATATTGCTCAGCGTCTTCCTGGCTTCATCCGCACGCATTCTTTCCTTGATCTCTTTCACAACGATTTGGCATTCATTCTTTTTCTTTCTGTAAATCTCACATGTATTAATACGCTCTTCCTCAGATTTGGCAGCAATCACATTCTTGTACGCCTCTTTCTTATCCCTGACTGCAATTTTCACTTCTTCATTCCACCAAACATCACCTTTTGTTCTTCCTACCACTCTTTTTTACATACACTTTCACCACATTTCACAATCACTCCTTTTAAACACTCCCACGCATCATTCACCTTCTCGTTTCTGATATACTCGTCCCATTCTCTCTGCTTCAAGGATATAGCATCCTCAAGCCTTCAACCATACTGCATTCTTACCTCTCAGTCCAGCAACCTCTCCACTCTTACTCTCAACTGCTTACGAGCAACATTCTTCCTTGGCACCCACTTTCTGCCTAGATTCACTTTGGAGAGTACTAAATTGTGGTCTGATCCACATTCAGCACCACTCATCACTCTCGTGTCCCACACTAACTCCCTCAATCTCTCATCATACACTACGAAATCAATCATGCTTTTACAATCGCTCCTTTGCCAAGTATAGATGTGTATTCTCTTATGTTTAAGTCATGTATTCGACAAAAAAAATCCTTTTTCCAATCACACACCCACCAAGTTTTCACCATCATCATTCACTCGGGGGTCACCAAATGGCCCAACCACTCTCTCAGATGCTTCCCGCCTCACACCAACCCAGCCATTCAAGTCACCTAGTACAATTGCTCTCTCACCAGGGTTACATTCTTCAAAACCTCTCTCAGGGTTTCCCAAAACTCATCTTTCACACTGTCGCTCTCTCCATCCACTGGTGCATAGCACGCCATGATCACAACTTTCCTAATACCTACTTTCATGTGAACCCAGCGCACTCTAGGGTATACTAAATCGTACTTCCTTACTAGTAACTTAGCTTTCTCATTAAAAATGAGTACTACTCCTTGACTGCCGTGCACATTATCGTCAACTCCTGACCACAGTGCCAGACCACCGCCACCTAGAGTAACAACATCCCGCCCCTTGCGCTTAGTTTCACATACACACAAAACATCCATTCGTCTCACTTTTATTTCATTCAGCAACTCATGCTCCTTTCCATATACTCCTCTCACATTCCAAGCACCAATAGTCCAGTTCGTATGTCTACGTCCGTATCTTGATGGGCCAACGTTATTCACTTTCCGCCGCCCACCGTGGCTTCGGCCGTCCGAGGCTACTTTGTGACTCTTATGAGTAAGTCGTAATAGAGTATGCAAGGTTACCAGCCTTTGCAGTACCCGCACCACGTGCAGCTTTCCCTGCTAACGGTTACGGCGCTCTATCGGTCAGTGATGGCACATTTTTGTCAGTATGCTACAAGAGAAACCAAAGCATAGTAATACCCTAGGCCCGCTCTCACAACTCTACTCAAGCTAGGATCTCTTCTGAAAGGACTACTTTGAGAGCTAGCATACCATTTCCCTCGACCCACCACTAGGAGTTATATGCGGTTAACTGACATACCGGGTCACTTGTCGAAACGAAATCCCGTGCAAGAATGCACTAGGGTGTGCGGCACGGGATGATTCCACACCAGTCATGCAGCACTCATCCCAGTTCAAATCAGAACCGCGCAAGTTCCCCCGAATGCCAGGCGCAGGCCAAAAGCAGTCAGGGAAACGGTACGCAGTCAGACCACAAACCAGGAGACTGATACGTAGAAGAACATGCTACCATGCAGTACACTACTCAAGATACAACAACTGGTTAGTATTATTAATGTGACAAATAAATAGCACTACAAGGTACAAAAACATGCAAGAGTACATCATGTCGGAGATTGCATGCGAGGTTAGAGTCTACAATTTATGCTAAGATATTAAGCACCACTGAAATACCTATTAAACCTAGACAGTATCCTAGAACTGATCTATCACAACTATTATGATCCCTTACTGTACGTGGAAAAAATAACATTTTAAATCTATCGATTCTGATGTCTCTTTCTTTAATCTTCTTTCTGTGATCGTTTCTATCGTTATAATTTTTCTCTAACAAAATATTTTGTACGTCTGACAAAAATAGTCTACCTCAAACTTTCTACAAATAATTTAACCTATAATTGTCCCTTCGATCGGATAGAGGTTTTCACTCTAATTCTCGCAACAATTTAGTAACACTACTGTGTTCATCATAACAATTTATAACAAATCTAGCTGCCCTCCGCTGTATTTGATCTATATCTGAAACTAGACCGACATCGTAAGGGTCCCATATGCTAGCGGCGTACTCGGGATGGATAAATAACATTGCTCCCTTACTTTCTCGTCACACATTCATTGTTTTCTTTTAATAAATCCTAATCTACGACTTGCCTGTACACAAATTTCTAGTATATGTTTCCCATATGACAAGTCCTGAGTAAGGGTCACTCCTAATTACTTTACTGTCTCTAAATTTATTAGTTCGGCTTGATAAATTGGGTGAGTCTCGTTGGTTAAGCTACTCTTCCTCCAAACATTCATAACAACGCACTTTTTAAAATTTAACTCAAATACTGCCAACTGCCAAATGCCGCATCATCCATTTATAGCTTTTAGGTCCATCCTCAGGGCAATTCTATCAGACTCTGGTTGAATATCTCTGTACAGTACTGCATCGTCCGCAACAAGGCGAACATTGCTCGCAACAACGGCGTTGATATCATTACTCTACAATAAGAATAATGAGGTATCAATTACATTTCCCAGGGGTGCACCTCATGTGACTTTAACTGTATCTAAACTAATGACATCTAGAACTACTCCATGTTTGAGGTTATCTAATAAATCTTTATTCTAGCATAAAATATAATGATAAATTCCATAAGCTTTTAGCTTAACAAGTAATTTAAAATGGGAAAATTTATTGAAAGCTTATTTGAAATCTAAAAATATCGTGTCTACCTGGGTGAGCCTCTCTCCTGTGGAAGGAACATCGTGAACAAAAAAGGCCTAGCTGGGTTTGTCAGGATCTGCCTTTTCGGAATCCATGTTGGCTTTGAATTAACATGTTCTGAGTATCTAAATACCTCATAATTGTGCTGATGATCATATGTTCTAATACTTTGCATGAGATGGACGTGAGGGAGATAGGTGTAAAGTTACAGGGATGTTCCTTATCACCGCTCTCAAAGATAGGAGTAACGTTCGCGATTTTCCAATCATAAGGGACACGATGTTCTGCTAGAGATTTTTCATAAATTATTTTCAAGTAAAGTGCTATTTCTGATGCTAATTATTTATAAACTCGGGCGGAAATTTCATCGGGACCATAAGATTTCTTGGGGTAAATGGATTTCAGATGACTTTCTATGCCGCGACAAGAAATATTTATAGACTGCATTGGATTTTTGTATAAGCAAGGCAATGTAGCGGTGTTATTCTGGGGGCATGAAGTGTAAACACTTTGAAAAAATGTGATAAGGATATTTAGTTTTTTTGATCTATCGCTAACTCTCCTTGACCGTTTCTCAGTGACGTTACTGTAGTTCACTTGAACCTCCCTCACGTAAGACCAAAATGCTTTAGGGTTATCTTCCAAAAAATTCACCTAATATTTTCCTCTTGAATTCCATTAGTGCTTTTCTTAAGGCAGCTTTAGCTGTTATTTTAGCTCTCATATATTTATCATAAATTTTTTTAAGTTCCTCGTCGGGTAGATCCTGATGGGCGTTCTTCATTATCGCGAGCAAGTTCCGTTGTCGCTTGAGAGATTTCCGGACGTCTGCATTATACTACCTAGTTTCCCTATTGACTTTTTTCAGTTTACTAGGTATTGCGTTATTAATGGATAGTCGCTTGCTGTCTCTAAAAGTATTCCATGACTCATTGCAGTATGGTTTTGGCTTAGATCACTCAACTTATTATACGTTGTCGACAGTTCCTGTTTGAAGCAAATAAATCCGCCTTGAGGTATAAGTACAGTTTTCGTTTTATGGCAACCCTTTTTCGAGTATTTATATAAAATTTAGCACTTACTGCTTCGTGGTCACTAATTCTGTTCACTGTTTTAACATTGAGGACACTTTCAGGTATACTTGTCGCCAAAAGATCTCAAACTTCCGTTCCTCTCGTGAAAGTTATTACTAATTGATGCAATGAGTTTGATTTAAGAATGTCGCACAACTCTTTATCTTTTCCGTTATTTTTGAAACTATATCTCTTCCAGTCTATCGAGGGAACGTTGAAATCACCACCGATAATAATATTACACTCGTTATTTTGATTTATTAAATGCTTCACCTGTCTTTCTAACTGCAAAACTGTGTTTAAACTTGAATTGGGTGGCCTGTAAAATGCGCCTATAAAAATTCTTTTCGATGAACACTTGATGGAGTACCAAACACTTTCTGCATCATTTTCTGGAAATATTTCGGCTCTACTTACGATCTCATCTGCTACTGCTTTAAATGCACCTCCTCCTGCCCTCGATAATCGGTCTCTTCTATACATTGCATATGATTTTGGAAAGATCTCGCTATCCAAAATTTCACTCGACAACCAGCTTTCTGTTCCTATCGCTACATCAGCCTCCGTGCTTAAGATGAGATCGTGAAACTCTGGGACCTTGTTTTTTATGCAACGGCCATTGACGACGACTATGGAAACTGAATCGTTTGGATCTAACATACAGTGTCCTTGTTTAGAGTATTTAAACATATTAATGGAAGCTTTTATTAATGAACATGAGCTGCTTCTATTTCGTTTTAATATTAAGCTATTCTGATTTCTGAAATATATCTCATTGTTACTATTATTTTCGGCGACCTCTTTATTTAATAACCCATATACTCACAGTCCTACTCTCTACCCTAAAAATGTCTAATTTGTTGCCATCTATTAAGCTTTCCCTTGGCCCTAAACGCTGAATAATCTTTATTATTTTACTTTCTGGAAATTCACAGATTTCAATTCCACTAACTGACCTACTCTCTCGCCTACAGTATATGCTAAACTCGACGAGTATGCTCGAATATCCTGTGCGCTACCTTCTGCGATGCCCCGTAAGTATAATGGACACCCGTGCGATTTATTGGCACTCGACATGAATCCAGCACCGGCCTAAAGTCCATGAACCCAGCTCCCTCGCTCCCGCAGACACCACTGAGCCTCCGGTTTATGCCTTCCACTCGGGTCCAAACCGTCTAACCCCGATCCGTCCTTGGTATCAATCTGCATATCTTGGTATCAATTCTAGAGCCTCATATTGGTTCCAGAGCCGCTGCGAATACGGCGGAACTCGAAGCATAGATCTCTCTCAAGAGTCTAAAATCTCCTCTGATCCCCGACCCACATCACCATTGGTTCCAACATGGGCCACTACATGCAACTAAGAGCAGTTCGTGCCCTCGACCGCTGACTTCATCGCCTTCGTCACCTGTGCCACCTCTCCTCCTGGTATCCTTCAGGAGGTGACCCGTACATCGTCTCCTTCCCTCCGGGCCTTACCACTCAGTGGGGCCACTATATGTCGGGCATTAGAACTAACTATGACTACAATTCTCTCCCGTCTCTCTCGACTCCCACTCAATGACCCACCTACCAGCTCTATTTCCGATGTCTCAGCCTCTGCCAGAACATCGAACCTATTGCTCACTGAGATTGGCTCAGCCTCCGCCCTTGCCAATCCTCGTTTTCGGAGGTTGACCTTTTTTTAGGTAAATTTTTCACTAAGCAGTCACTGTCTTTGATTTAAAAATATGGCCACTGATATATTTCATTAGGGTAACAAACATATCTTGATGTAATTTTGCAAAAATCTTGGAAAAAATTTGAGACGCCGAAAGTAAATTCGATTTTTCGATGGAGCGTAGCGGCTCGGCACCGCGCAGCGACGCCTGAAAGTACTGACTCCGTTAAATTGTTGAAGTTTGTGGACCTAAACTCAGCGAATTTGCCATTTTCAAGCAATATATATTGCCATTGATTGCCAAAGACTATATATTGAAGATATATGGAATTCAGGATAGACGCATAACTCTAGTTAGTCCGTTTTTCTTGGAAAACTTAACGGAATGCTGCTGCAAATTATGAGCGTCTTTCAACTCATTCTGAAAGGCAAGTAGTAGAGGCATGTTCTTGGAAGGCATCGCAGAAAGAATCGCCCGTGGTGGTTTAATTCTCCGTACCTAAGTAACGGCTACTGTCTAAAGCAAATAATTTACCATTCCATAATCAGTACCATTTGTGAGTGTATGTGCCAAGTTTCAAGTCTTTACCTCAAATGAAGCCATTTTGGACTTTTGTCCGGCGTTTTTCGAATTCCAACCACTGTGCAGCGGTTCCGTTGTTTGTAACGTTCCATCTCCCCCGCCTCCTCATCTCACCACACGGGTGGGACGAACCCATCCCTGACCACATTGTCACCCCGGACCATCACCATAGCAATAGCAATAGCACCATCAGCCAGTTTTGGAATATGGAATTCTATCCTTAAAACAAAATTAAGATGCATGTTGATTTTACTTTAAAAATCACCGAAACCAATCACGACACCAGCAATCTTCACCAGCAACTTCTTGAACTATTTTACCCTCAGAATCCCGAAGCACCTTAGACTGGATTACATCGAGAGGCATAAAATGCTTCTCGCACAAAGCTTGACCAGGTTTCAACTGAAAACCGATCCTGGGTATCTCTCTAGCTTCACGGGGTCCATGGATGCCGAGAAAAAAGACAGGCTTGACTTTTTCGATCCATAGCCCTCATTGCACCCTGGTACCACGCAGCTTCGCGGCATTTCGACTTTCTATGAGAAAAAAATGAATATGCCCACTTATTGGATAAGAATCGCACTATTGTATACTTAATTGCCGACACATACCTTACAAATCCTTAAAAATGTGGGTAACAGCAAAAGATTGCGTTGATAGACGGGCCTTCGTTACGTTTCCACGGGTAAACAAGCATTCACACGGGAAATATACGTGGATCTTTGTCCCTATGGCCACGTTTGAATTATGCTGTCGGAACCATTGTTTACCACTTTTCTGGAGTCGAACGGGAGATTTTAAGCCGGAAATCTAAACGAGTTCTAAACCCGCTTAGCATTTATTATCAACTCAAGAAGTTTCATAGAATAGGCTAAATTATTCAGGGAGATATTCGTGGATATTTGTGCCTATGACCATGTTCAGTTGCGGAGTCGGAAGCAATGTTTAAGACTTTCCTGGAGTCGAACGGGAGATCTCAAGCCGGAATTATAGGCTAAATTATTCAAGGAAATATTCGTGGATCTTTGTACCGATAACACCCATTCATTTGCATGCAAAATTTGAACCCCGCCAAAAATTCGATCCAAGATGGTGGATTACATTAGACAAGTGCGTGTCATGACCTGGGTATAAGGACCTTGGCATGGGTTAACTGCTAGTGGCGCTCGAAGTTCGTCAGAATTCCGCGGCTTCAAATCCGTGCCACTCCAAACACCCGGGAAGGCGTAAAGTGTCTCTGCCCCGGACCCACTCCCGCTGAGCCCTTATTCACTTCTTGACCCCTCCCCAACCATCCCCTCTCCCGCCTCCTATATCACAACCTAGCGGTGACTAAACCCATTACACACCTCCTCCTGACCACAGTAAGTTGTTGCTTCCTCCCCCTCTCTCTACCCTATCTCCTCGCCCCTTGCCTTGTTTCCCCCCTTGCCGCAGAGAGTATATATTTGTGAGGCATGGATACAAGATAAATATCAAGAAGAATCTAAATCAATTTGAGATGATAGAAGTTAAGTTACTTATATTTGATTTCTCCATCGATGTGACGATGCGAATAAGTATACAGAAAACACTTTACTGATCCAAAACTAAACTCTGGAATAAGTGAACCGGTCCGAGACTCAATGGAAATATGTATTTTCGCGTATGAAAGATAATGTCGCTTTTCGTCCCGATCATTGCATCTCTCTTCGTATTTCGAACCTTGAATGGTTTAGTGCATGAAACAGGAGCAAATCGTATTTTTTGGTGTGATTTAGTATCGCATATCAGCCCTGCATTTGTCAATATTCCGGGCAGAAATGTAATGTTGTGAGAAAATTTTACTCAGGGTACGTAAATCCAAGAGCGGAGCAAATGTGCGGCTAATGGCTCCGCTCCGAGGATCCGCTCCGCATACAGCTCCGCTCCGACTCAACGGCAAGTCGGAGCAACGGTGAAAATTCGCATCGCTCCGTCTCAGCTCCACTTCCCATGCTGATCCCAGAGTGGAGATGAATCTACATCTACGTCATACCCTGAAATCCACCCAGAGGGTGTGTGGCAGGGGGTGCTTCCACACCAGGTATGCATGAATTATATGGCAGAAAACCCAAACTACGTCTACGTAATACCCTGAGAGCCACCACGAGGGTGTGTGTCAGGGGGTGAAGATCACCAAACATGCTCTTTTGACATGCAACTAGGATATTTAATGGATACATGCTAGATAATAGGGTCACATGCAGCTATATGGCTAGTATCTACAAAATAAGAAGGGGATTATTGGTTGTTATTACATGCATCATGCACTACAGACTACTCTAACTATAGTTCACCCACCTATCCCTTTGCTACGCTGCCTATTGTTCTCTCTTATAGTACGCGGGAATAATGACATTTCAAATCTATCGGTACGACAATCTATCTCTCTAATCTTGTTAATCTGATCAAACCTAGCATAATACACAGGGGTTCTTAATATATATCTAACGTCATCTGTGAACAAATCGGTTTCGAATGTACTTAAAAGGTTTAACCTAAATTTTAACCTGCGTTCTGATAGTAATTCTTCTACTAAACTTGTAACACTTGTACAATTATCATAACGGCCTTTAACAAATCTAGCGGATCTCCTTTGCACACGCTCTAATTCTTTTATCATACCTTCCTCGTACGGATACAATATACTAGCGGCAAATTCCATATTACATTGAAACCAGCGTACCACACATGCAATGCGCCATTTTAAATCCACTAGCCAAGAAAAATTCCATCGCCAATAGTTCCAACATGCAAGGCGTACGAGGACTACTACTACGGATTCAAAATCCCATGCATAAATAAGAGCACCAATATTTACATCATGCATAAATAAGAACGTAGAGAATATAAAGATAAAGATCTACTGTCGAGTTATTGTCACTATTCGCACTATTCATGACGACGATCATAGCTGTTATGGTCCCGAATAGTACGCGGAAAAGTGCCTATCGGTTCTACAATCTATCTCTCTAATTTTATTGGCGCGATCTAATCTGCCGTAGTACGAGGGGGTTAATAGTATGTTTTTTTGCGTCGTCAGAGAAAGGATTTTCCTGAAATTTAGTTAAGAGTTTAGGCCTATAATTTAATCTACGCTGTGATAGAGATTCCCATCCCAATTCTTCCAACAATCCAGGAACACAAGCAAACTTATCGTATCATCGTTTTACAAACCTAGCTCCTCTTCCCTGACGCGATCTAATAAAAATTTATGATTTTAAGACAGACAGAATCAAAGTGAATTAGAGTAGATGGATGCCAGGGCGGGGTGGGGCGACAGGGTAAGTCCGTCGGATGAAATGAGGCGACAGGCGAACAAGAGAGATATTAAGGGTGCACCTGTCTTTGGAGTAGTTTGGAAAAAGGCAAAGCAGGGGGTTGGAGCGAGGGGATGAGCTTAAAAGACCGAGGGAAGGGTGCGCGATGGATGTGAAGAAAGAGGACTCCAATTTGCACCTGGTGATGGATAGATAAGGTATACTATTTTTTTACGATGAATTTTGTTGTGTACTTATTTTACATCTACATCTACATCCGCAGTAATGTATATAAAGATATCCATTGTAAATGTTAAGCTTTGAGTCCGTAGTTGATTTCCTTTAGGCCGAACTACCCTAAAGGAAATCAACCACGCCCTTGGTGGAGAGCGTTATCCAAGGCAGTGATTCAAACCGGGTGAGGAAGTGGTGGCCTGATGATAAAAATTGTGGTAAATGGAGGTAAAAATTGGTCCATATAAACATGTCTAAACTGTAGAACTGTATGAATATCCTAGAAAAAATATTGGCTTGGATCGGAAATTAAACCACTGTCTTTTGACTGTCTTCTTTAAAATACTACGAGAATCAGGAGCCAATACAGAGTGATTCCCTGTGCACTCTACCGTAGGTCTATTCCTGGACCGGGTCGATGTTTCTCGTGGAAAATTGTACGTTTTTCATTGCCGTTGGTTAGTCAGGGATGAATATCTTTACACATCTTATCTTCAGCGGCGTGGTTGATTTCCTTTAGGGTAGTTCGGCCGAGAATCGGTCTTGTAGAACAAGAGTCTTTGACGTTGTTATTGCCCTAAGTTTCATCTTCAAAACCAACAGTTAAATTAAGGTTAACTGCTTGGGAAATGTAAATTGTTTTTTAAATTGCAAAAACTAAGAAATATTGATCACCAAAATATATAATAACATTTATTTAGTTGGGATGGTTCTCTCGAGTTAAGGTCGTAAATAAAATAAAAACAATTATTCTTCACCAGCGTTTTGAATAATAGAATAGCACATCATAAATCGGACATAGCCAATAAAAATATAGCATGTGCTTTAGCTCAACATTCGTTGGATCAAAAACACATTTTTGATTTTGAAAAACCGCCATTCTAGATTATGAATCCAATAAGAAAAAAGACAAATTAAAGAAATGATTCATATCTCCAGAAATGCCATTACGTGTAACAAAAAAACGGATGTTGAAGGCCTATAGCAATATTATACAACAAAAATTGTTACATAACTAAACAACCCCATGATTTATAAACTTTATTCCCCTGCGTACTGTAGATATAATCTTCTTCAAATATTTAAATATAAATTTGTATTGTATACTATATTGTATTTACAATTTAATTGAAGGACTTCTATTGTAACTCTGTTTTAGTTTTGTATACTGTGGTGATACATTATGACGTTCAGTTGTTTTCAAACAAAAGCATGCGGATAATTGTGAAGCCATATATTTTACATAGCAGGTCACATGGACATCAGTTCAATGGACAGAAATAACAGAATGGTGCTTGATGGTGTTTGTCGTGTCAAATAATCATGGGTAATCAGGAAAATGATACCAGATTGCGGTGTGATGTGAATTAAAGGATTTTAATGTGATTCTAAAGTAAATTAAGTTTTGAGTTGTTTTGATATGCTATTTTTTAAAATTATTTTAGACATTGAGTCGTGTTGAAGTGTGCTGGATTTGGCCTTTAGTTTACATATATTTATAGCCTTGAAGATGAAATAATTAAAATTCCGAAACGCTGGTGACGAATCGCTGTGTTTATTATATTTACGACCTTACCTCGAGAGAACCATCCCATGGAGGTCGACATGGTGAACAATGAGTTATTTAGTTGTCAGTTTCACTAGGTTAACTGCTTATCCTACAAAAAACCCATGAGAAACGAAAATAAAGTCGCAGTTCCTTAAGTATTGGCCCTCAAAGCATTCAAGAGCAGGCAAGTATAGCACTCTGTACTGCAAGGTTGGTAGCTATGAGTACCGACTCCTGGCTTGGACGGAACAGCTTGAAAGTTGGTCCTTTCCATCGAAGATGTGTTGTGATACTGACGTACTTTCAAGTTATCAAGGTTCTGGCCATGGCTTCTCGTTTTACAAGTTGATGATTCGGGAAGAAGTCAGATATCGAACAGAGGCGGAAGGAGGCCGAACTAGCCAAGCGTGCTCCGTCCGTTCAAATCACCCGCCTCCCAAGTCATTCCTCGGCTGCGCGCCATAGCGCCTCGCAGTACGTTTTTCGGACGGTTTTCCGATTCTCCCAATAAATCAGGCCGGGACTGGACGAAGATATATTTGAAATGGGTTCTACTGCTTGTAGAATCAATTTTATTTGTCTCAGTTAAACGCTTTCGTTAAAATTTATTCAGAAAAATTGAAAATTTCGAGGAAGCTGGGAGACCATTCTATAAGACCGCATGTTGAAATACTCACGTTCAACATGTGATTCCTCTACAGCCCCTAGATAAAATGTCTTTATAGTTGACAGCTTGATCGGGGAGACATTTCTTTCGTTTTTCGCAAACAATATGGTCTGCTCATCGCTTTGCGACTTTCGGCCGAACTACCTTAAGCTCGGGGGTCAGGTGAGAGCGTCGAGGGGTTTTCCGTTGTGAGGGCTTCGGTACGATTTCCGGCTAGTAGAGGAGTATTTCACAGAACTTTCGACCACTGCTTCGATTAATTGTAGACGGCACTTCAAGAGAAGAACATCCAATCCCGTCGGCATGGGAGAGAGTAACGGCAGTCGAGGACACCGTCCTCTAGGAGTCCCTCGCCACCTTTTGCAACTCAAATCATCCTTCCGGTGATAATTAATTACCTCACTCCTCGATAGTCTCCCCAATAAATCGATCAATCCGTTTAGCTAAATTTGAATTGCATTTCCTCCAATCGAGTATCACGGCGGTGAGCGACGAGATTTCCGGATTAACAAAAGTTATTAATCGCGCGGCGGAATGATTCGATTTTCGCCGGAACGCGACGCGTAAGGACTTTCCAGAAGGTCACTCGAAGGGAACTCTCGAAGGTTTTACGCTGGGGGATTTTCCCTTTGCGCTGCCATTACTCACTCATAGCTGAAAAGGAAGTTGCAACCGAGCGAGTTCGGTGCTCCGCTTTCTAATCTCATTCATGGGGATGGTCGGGGTTGAGGACGAGTCGTCGGCACACTCACTCGCGTGGCGGCGCTGCCGACGGGATAGATTCGAAGTAGAAAGGTCATCGACCTCCGCAGAGGGCGCGTGATATAATCGGATCGCAGACTCCGGACGTTCGGTAATGGAGGTCAAAAGCACCGCTCTCGCCCGCACTTCAACTCCCTCGCGCGGAAGTCAACTTACACTCGTGACGGCCTTAACTGTGACCGCACATCATTGCGCGTCAAGTGCACGCGTCACGCAAAGATGCCGCGAGGTAGTGTAGTGGTATACATCTACATCTACGTTATACCCTGCAAGCCACCCAAAGGGTGTGTGGCAGGGGGTGCTTCCACACCAGGCATGCATGAATGATACGGTAGAACACCGAAACTACATTTAAACCAGCGTACCGCACATGCAACGCGCCAATTAAAAATCTACTAACCAAGAAACATTATATCGTAAATCGCTCCAGCATGCAATGGATACAAAGACTACTACTACAGATTCAAAATATCATGCATAAATAAGAACATAAATATTTACATCATGCATAAATTAGAACGTAGAGAATATAAAAAGAAATATCTACAGTCTAGCTAGTGTCACTATTTGCACTATTCATGATGACGATCACAGCTCTTATGGTTCTGAATGGTACGCGGAAAAAATTACATTTGATACCTATCGGTTCTACAATCTATCTCTCTAACTTTACTGGCGCGATATAATCTGCCATAGTACGAGGGGGTTAATAGTATATTTTTACGTCGTCAGAGAAATGTTTTTCCTGAAATTTAGCTAAGAGGTTAAGCCTATAATTTATTCTACGCTGTGATAGCGATTCCCATCCAAATTCTTCCAACAATAAGGTGTATGAGGTGTGGTAGGACAACAGGGTATATCCGTGCAATTTTGAATGAAGGAATCGTTCAGGGATATGTCATCGTGCTGATTTCAAATTCGTGGAAGAAATGCAGGAGCAATTTCGCGCTAATACGGCGTGAGCATGTTTCTGAGGAAGAGACGGAGGACATGAGCATTGGGGGGAATGGGAAAAGGGAATTGGAAGGGTGAGGTACGAAATGCGAAGTGCTCCTTTGACAGTCTCCTCATTTCGCCGTCGTCCTGAAAACGGGGAACTCTTTCGGCTTATTTGACAACTAGTGCCGCTTTGCTGTCTATTCGAATACCTATCTTACAGATGTGGTGTGGTAATAACCTTCAAGTTAAGGAATAATTCACGTGGTTTGAATTTTCATGGATTTATACGAATCACAAATTCCTGCAGAATGGTCAAAATGGTCATATCAGGAGCGTAATAGAATTTGTCCCACTTTGTTGTCTAACAGGTCTTCTATTAAGTACACTGATTATTCCTAGTTTCTATGAAGCAGTTCCACAAACCCCTCAAATGAAAATTGTCACACCGACGAAGTAGCATCTATACTTTTAGTTCGAAAATTATTCTTCCATATTAGATCTGCAAAATCGAATATACCGTTGCAACGTAGAAGCCTATCATTGGATGAATATAAAAAGGAAATTCAGTGCTTTTGGCAACATTTATTATCAATGTTGAAATCACATCTGATCAAGTTCATTAACTTAATTGAGTCCCCCAGCCACTGAGAAATCATTGGGTGCAGCCCACCCTTCTAAACATTCCTTCTGTCTCTTCTTCGATTACACACAAACCAGTCTTATGTCCGACAACACAATATAAAACCCGGATACTTAGCCCTCCTCTTTATCCAACTAATTACTAACTCCATATCCTTCTCCTTAGCTACGGTCACAAAACTTTCCTTGCGCCAATCTGAATTACTTGTCATCCATTATCTTCCTTAGATAAACGCATAATATGGCTCGGAATACTCTTCTCCTAGCGTTGAATTCACTTTTATAAATATTTTCTTACGAAATCTCTGAATCAGCGTTAACAAACGAAAATATGTAGTTCAAGATCACGCACAATGGAGTTTCAATGAAGTCTCTTCATATTCTCAACGAACGGCCAAACACATCGGTAGTTTTGCTATATTTTTTCTGATGGAAAATGTCATACATGTCGCGCATTCAAGGAAGTTAAATGGGGGTAGTTAAGGGAGAGCAAGGAGAAGCTGTAGCTTTCTTACGGTCTCGTAACACCAATTGTCTCTTCTATGGCAGCCCTGACAGAGACACACTTTGACTCCGGAAGGAATCGTAGAAAGCTGCGAGGGCTCGGAAATTGCACTCGGCGTATAGGGAACGCGCCACTTCCAATGGCATCGTCGCGTCGGCCTTGAAGAATGATCCAAAGTCATTGAACTGGTTCTGGGACTATTTTGGACTTCACCATTTCTCCCTACCGATCGGCGGTATACGAACAAGCTCTCCTCCTCGAATTGATCCCCACATACTCTTGTAGCAATCTGCTACACTAGAGTAAAGTCTAGATTGAAGTATTTTTACGCATTCAAAACACACGCGAAAATGATTTGTGCGGACTCAGATAAATTTCTGGCTACAAAGAAACTCCTTGCGCCGCTGAGCTGCATCACGAATGCGGAGGTGGATATGGAAAGAACGACAATCGTCACGATAAAGACGATGTGTTCCTTACGCTTACGATAAATTCTTACAAAGAATGATATGAGAAATGTTCGATAAAATCTTAATGAGGTGTACATCGCCAGCATAATACAATAGAAGGTTGAATGATTGAGAAAAATGAACGGCTAGAAAGATTGTGCAGACTACAAAGGAAGTGAAGATGAGAAATTACAAATGGCTTCGGCGACTTAGATGAAAAGAATGAATTGTGGATTCAGCTGCAGCTAATTAATCTTCAGATTTACGGCTTATAGGTAAGAGCGATTGGCCGATGACATAAAACGATACGCATGTTGGAAATGAACCATCACATTGTTCGGCTCGAAATCATAGCACTCAGCATTGAAAATCTGAAATGGGTTGCTGTGGCGTGGAATTATGACGTTCACTGACAACACCATCGCTGTCCAATGTGTTGTGAAAAAAACGGCGTCCAGAAAAATGAAGGGGTGCGGAAGCGAAACTATAGTAGAGACAGCGAAAAAAATCTGTAATACCCACCGATTACCCATTGAATTGTCGGAAAATCAGCCAACGATTAGCGTTCTAAGCAGCACTGAGTAAAAGATTTTGAACTGGCACCAACAATAAGCTGCTACGAGATTCTCAACAAGTAGAATATTTAGAAAAATAACAAGTTGGAAAGGTTTACAAATCTTGAGAGTACTTCAGAATAAAATGTCTTACATAATAACCTTTGCCTTTCCAAACTCTCTGAACCTTCTTCCCTCGACTCCCTTAAACCTATACCCAATCTTTCTCCTTCTGAAATATCTGCCCTAAAAAGCCTCACCCGCAACCGTGATATTGTTAGTTCTCCATCCGGTAAAGGCTCCACGGTACTCGTACTCAACTCAGCCAACTATCTTCGTCAGCACCTTTTTCTTTAAGGAATGAAGTGATGTTTTCCAAAAAAGTAGGGTTGGGGAATGGGAGACGGGCTCGTAAGAAGCAGCGTACTCAAATCTGTTGACTATCTAAACGAAGCTCTCCGGCAGTTGTCTGAAGGCCTCTCTCCCCAAGATATCAATCTTCTCACCTCCCCACACTCTCGCACCGCCAATTTTTACATTCTTCCCGAAATCCACAAGCCGCAATTCCCTGGCCGCCCAATAGTTTCTTCTTATAACTCAGCAACTGAACGCATCTCCGCTTTCGTTGACCACTAATTACAACTCTTGGTCCTCTCTTCCTTCTCACATCAAAGATAATTATCACTTTCTTGAACACCTCCATTCTACCTAACTCCCTTCTGACTGTGACATCTTAATGGCCACTATAGATGTTACCTCTCTCTACACTTCTATTTATAAGAATTTATATATATATATATATATATATATATATATATATATATATATATATAAATTTTTTTATATATAGAATTTATATTTATAAAAATTTAATCACATCCCTGCAATCACAGTAAAAAAATAAGGTTGTCTCCTATGAAGAACATGCAAAAAAAACTAGGGAAAGTAATGAACTGGAACTTAAATTGGAATGTCCAATCCATAAAAATTAGGAGTAAAGGCTATAAAACTCTTCACAAACTTTACAAATCCAAAAACCAGTTGCCTTCACACTTACAAAAATAAATCGTAAATGCGATTATTTTCCCACATTTTGATCACTGTTGCGGTGTACTACGCAATATTAACGAAGAAACAAATAATAAGCTTCTGATGATTATGAATGCTATTTGAGGTTTCCTTGTGATCTAAAACGATGGGATCATATTGTCGATTCATACAAGAAACTATGATGGATAAAAGCAACAGATAGATGACTTCATTTATCCATTCTCTCCGCATTTAAAATATTCAAGACAAGCTGTCCTCTTTACATATTCAATTCCTTTATCTTCAAAAAAGATATCCAAAACCGATTAACAAGATCCCATCATATAGACCTACTGATCCCTCAGTACAAAACTGAAATGTATCATAAATCATTCATAACTATAATTTCTAGAAATCGGAATTCACTCCCAATGGATGTAAAAAATATGCCAATCTGTACCTTTGTTCAAAATAAAATTATTTAATTCCATATTTTCGAGAAAATTCCTACTTAGAAAGAAACAATAGATAATTGTTGTGCATCTGAAAGCAGTTTGGAATTCAAATCTGTCATCGTGCATTTATTGAGTCTTGAAATTATTTTATGTAAACATAATCTGTCTTGTACTTATCTTATTTTTATTTTTTCTTTAGTCCTGTGATCTACATCACAGGACTAGACTAAAAAAAATGGAAACACTATTTATATGTGCTCAAAAGTATAAGAATATGTAAAAATATGCCAATACAGAACAAAATTTTAAATGATAATTAATTTATTCCGAATTTCCGATAAATTTCAACTAAGAGTGTGAAAAGAGATAGTTGTTGTACATTTGAAATCAGACCGCGAGGACTACCTTCGGTAGTGTCAGCAGTTCATTAGCAATGCCAACATGACAACCCTCCCCAAAGACCCCACTCTAAAATTCCAGTAATCTGTTGAAGACGTCATACGTGCCTCTAAAGAATTGTTCGCCCATAAGAATACTTTTCATTTGTGTCAATCAAATCCATTGCCTCCTCGCACGTACGGACTAATTATAATACACAAACCAGAAGTGCCTATCCGACCTGTTGTCTCTGGTATTGGAGCTCCTGCTCACAAGTTGGCCCATGTCCTAAATATACCTCTTGTTCAGTACACCTCATTTAAACCCAAATATAGTATTACTAATTCCCTGCAACTGGTTGAAAAAAATTAAAGACATAGTTGTGCCCCCAAGGTCAGGGCTGTGTCTTTTGATATAAAAGATCTATTCCCTTACGTACCACTCAGCGAGACTATAGATATAGTCACTTAACTACTTTTAAAAAAATTGGCGTCACAGTTAACATTATTTAAAAAAATGTCCTCCATCCTAACAGTTGTTCTGGCACAATTTTTTTTTTGTTTTAACAATCACTTTTAACATAAAACAAACGGCCTTGACATGGGTTCACCAATTTCCCCAATTCTGGCAGAAATATTTTTAGATAACCTAGAAAAAGATCTTTTTAGTTCCGGTAATTATTTATTAAATTCCATTGTGTACTGGTTTAGATATGTAGACGACGTAATTGTATTATGGAAATGCACAGATCGTCGGCTAGCTAATTTTAATGAGTTTTAAAATCAAATTAACCCTGACATTTCCTTCTCCTGTGAACTTGATTCAGATATTTCTTTGAATTTTTTCGACCTTAATATTTCCCTCATGAAAGACTGTCATGAATTTTCCATGCACCTCAAGTCCACGTATACCGACCACGTTATTCCGGTCGATTTGAGACACTCTTACTCACATAAAATATCCACCTTCAATTCCCTATTACACCGCCTCCTCAAGGTTCCTATGTCTAACGAAAATTTCACTAAGGAAACCAATATCATTAAACATATAGCCCGTGTCAATGGATATATTCCCAACTTAGTTGACAAACTGATACTTAAAAAGCAGAGGTACCTCCCCTTGCAACTCATATACTCGGGTGAGGGAGATACAGATAAAAAATGGCGTTCCATCAGATTTTTAGGTCCAATCACTAACGGCCTCGTTAAATTTTTCCCCAAAGATGAATTTTATCTACCTTTTAAGACTCCTAATAATTTTTAGAACTTTCTAGTTAAGTGTAAGAATCACATAGACCCAAACAAGAAAAGTGGTGTGTATGCCGTTAATTGTAATGACTGCAACAGTGTGTACATTGGGCAAAGTCAAAGAAATTTTAATATTAGGACCAAAGAGCATTGCAGTGCTTTTAAAAACAATAATAAAAATGGAGGTAACTTCGCCAAACATCTGTTGTGTAACGGTCATAGCAGTGCATTTGAAACCAAAATCCTACATTGTAATAACGATTCACGTGAGCTAGATGCCCTCGAGCAATTAGAAATTCATAGAAAAATGCATGACCCTGAGGTGAGTGTTGTCAATGAATGTTTGTTCCCTTCCCCCTTCCCTATCCTTGAAGCAGTTGCACATTCATACCTGCCACCTCTCTCTCTCTCTCTCTCCCTCCCCTTTTTCTCCTTTCCTCCTCCACCCTTTTCCCCAATATATAGAATAGAATAGAATCAGTTTAATTATGCTTCGGGTTTCCCCCTAAGAGCAATAAATAAAAATACATATATGTATATTTTTATAATACATTATGTAATTATGTAGTATTAGGTATTATTATGTATTATTAAGTATTATTAAGTATTATTATGCATTATTATGTATTATTATGTATTATTATGTATTATTATGTATTATTGTGTATTATTATGTATTATTTTGTATTAAAATGTATTATTATGGATTATTTTTGTGGATTATTGTAATTATATAGATGAAATTCTCCTTTGAGCGAAAAAATATCACAAAAATATATATAAATTGCCAACATCTCACAGTGATGAAAAACAAAAAATTCCACAGTTACAGATAATGAACACTAAAAACAATGGAAATATAATATATAACAAAAGAAAATAAAATATCAATCACAAAGAGATAACAAACAAACAATAATTTCTCCGATCACTTTGGAAACATGAAAGCTATAACAGGATACATATTTCTATTATTGACATATATGCTGCTTATGGTAATAATAATAAAAAAATTCATTAAAAACAGAAAGCGAGGAAGAATTTTTTTATAGATAATGGAAAGGAACTTGGGGAAGGCTAGTTAAGGAAGCCATAGAAATACATTTTCATCCCAATAACTAAAATCGAGACTCGGGGTACTCGATAAATCAAGGGTGGAAACCGTTAATTTCAAAAATAATAACGGAAAGAAGAAACAACAATGGTCAGTCAGATGTAACCATCCTAGACCCTAAAAAAAGGGAGAACGCAGGCGGCTCGGGCACCATTACCCTGATGACGATGGAAGTGTTATCCATCGAAACGTTGGCAGCAGCCAAAAATTTAACTCGGAGGGAATCCCGAGAGACTTTCGCCGGGAAAGTACCAAATCATTTAATAGTAAGGAATTTCAGAGATTAGAACCAGAGATGAGAAATGATTTAAGATATGTATTTGTCCGAGGTATGGGGCGTAAGAGGAAGGAGGGGTTAGTTCTGGTGGTTCTAAGAACAAAGACTGATTTTAATTTGAATATGGAAAAGAGATAGACTGGATATTTATTGCAGAAAAGAGTGAAGAGAAATTTTGTGGTTTAGTAAAAGTTTCCGTTAAATATGACTGAAGAAATCCTGAGAATTAAGAATCAACCTTCTGAGACTACAGTCAAATTTCCGAATCTCATCTCTCGCTTCTCGGCATCGCTTCATACGGAGAAATAAATCCTCTCATTCCCGGAATTTTCGACCTCGGAAGAAACAAAGTGTCATCTCGCCCCACTTCCGTTTTCCCCGGTGACGCTGTCCCGGAATGAAGCGCCGACGCACGCGCGAACTCCGCGGCCACCGACCGGGAAAATTCTCGCTGCGCGTGCTCCACTTTCCCGCCAATCGCATGGATTCGCCATTAACGGGTGACGTCAGGACTCTGGGGGAGAGTATGAGTGGGGAATCACTTTGCAGCTGTAGAAGCTCGAGCACTCGCGTATAAACTCCTTTTTTCCACTTCAAGAGAGCAACGGGAGAAATCATTTCCCAGAAAGGAACAACAAAGATTCTTTAGAGATCGGAAGATACTCCAGGAGTTGTACGGTGAAGCCGGGGTTGATTGGATGGAATGGCATTATCTACATTTACATCTGCAAACTACCATGCAAGCAACCAATAGTGTATGTGGGACAGAGTGATTCTACAGCAGGTACATAGAACACATCCCAGCTAAAATAAAGGAGTTGTAAGGTGAAGTAGGGGGTTGGATAGATGGAATAGAGCTATCTACATTTACATCTGCAAAGTACCATGCAAGCAACCAATAGGACGTGTGGTACGGAATGATTCAACACGAAAGACCAATTCGCGGAATGCAGGAACAATTCAGCAATGCAGAAAAAATACAGCGGTACAATGCAGCCGGTAGAACAATGCGCGGACAGACCAGAAACTAGGAGAGTGCTACGTTGACGAAAATGCCACCATGCAGTACTCTAGTTAAGATGCAACTACAGGTAAGTATTATTAATGCGATTGATAAATAGTACTAATACATGGTTAGAATGCATGGCTGCATCCTCTAGGGAGACTAATTCGGTGGTTTCCCCGTTGTATTCCACATCGCAGTACCCCGGCCGATTCCGTGAACTTCACTCTCGCCTGAAGCTGTGGCTGTTGATACCGTTCCAATCTTTTTGATCTGTGCTATCAATGCCTTCTGCCGAGACTACTGCTTCTCAGTAGTGGAATCAAATTCGAGTTGCGTACAAAAGTTGGCTGGCCAGCCAGGAAAACTTTTTTCCCTCGCTTGGTCTGGAACCTGCGACTCTCAGAACTGGAGTCGCAGAAGCTACCACTGATCACCCCTTCCGGTTGCTTACATGGTACTTTGCAGATGTAAATGTAGATAACCCCTAATAGTACTACCAATTATTATATAATAAAGAAAGCGGAATCATGCCGGGCACTTCAAGCTGGGTTAGCTGCTAATTATGATGGAAAGTTATTGTTTCGAACCCCTCCGTCGGAACTTATTTTTAAATTCAATAGTTTCTGTGGCATTGATAGCATACCTATAATATAGTGAAAGTTTTTGGAAGTAACTTGTACATTGTAGTGCATATTGATGATTACTAGCATATATCTTTTACTTCTTCATCCGAAAACTACCTTATAATTCGCTTAACAAAACCTAGTTCCTTCAATGCTATGCCTCATACATTTTGTATGACAACACCACCCACGACATTTCGGAAGTTTGGGCAATTCCGAGATATTTTACTGTATCTGAAGATTTATGTTTACTCCACCCACAATATGGATTTGGAATTTGTGTGATGACTTTCTCTGGAAGTGAACTGTGGTTCATTTATCAAAATTTAATTCAAACCCCTACTCCTGGCACCACGAATGAACGTAGTTACGGTCAGATGACAGAACTTCAAAGTGTGCGTCTTCGCTTATTTCACGGTAGATAACTAAATTGTCTGCAAATAATCTTAATTTACTGCGAACTCAAGAAAATAGGTCATTAATATATGTAATGAATAAAAAAGGGCCGATCACGCTTCCTTGAGGAACACCGGATGTGACTTCGACCATATCAGAGCTAAAACCATCAATAACCCCTTTGTGTTTTCGATCACTATGAAAAACTATTATTCAATTCACTATTTTTCTATTAACTAAGCATGATTGAGATTTAAATATGAGATTTTTTGAGGCATGTCGTTGAATGCCTTCTTGAAATCAAGGAATATCGCGTCGACTTGCTTTTTCGACCTGATATTAGAATATCATGAAGGAAGAGCGCAAGCTGTGTTTCGCAGGACCTGCCCTTACGGAAGCCGTGCTGACCGCTATGTAAGAAGTGACGATTATACAGGAATGTCATAATATTTCTGACAATAATATATTCAACGTTCATCCGTGGTGCCAGGAGAGGGGGTTAAAATTAAATATCAGCAAATGCACCACAGTTTGTGAGGATCTTGCATAAAAGTGATGTTTACGATATAGGCCGGTAATTTCCTGGGTCACTTCTTTTCCTTTTTTAAATATCGGAGCGACGATAGCGATTTTCCAGTCTCGGAGCACCTTGCCTTCGGATAATAATTTGCTAAGTATAATTCCTAAGAATTGTGCAATCCGTGGCGCTAACTCCTTTAGCACGCGTGCAGGTATTCTTCTGGACCTGGGGGCTTGTCACTTTTAATCGAACGCAGTTGTTTAATTATTCCGTCACATTCAATTGTTATGTCAGCCATCGGCATGCTAAAGTCAGGAATGCCTAAATTGTGAATTGTGTCATCCTTATAAAATACACTTTCCAAGTACTGGTTTAATTAATTGGTTTTTTCGATGTTGTTGGTGACCATTGCCGTTTGTGCCAAGTAATTACTCTACTGTCGTAGATTCGCCCTGGAGCTCTCTCACGTAAGACCAGAATGACTAGGGGTTTTCATCTAATAATTCACCGAGAATTTTTTTCTTAAAGTTTCGTAGAGTAGCGCGCATCATTTTCTTCGTTGTTGGGCGTTGAGTGACGTATATTTCTCTCGCCGCAAGGTCCGTTGTTTTGTTACTTGTCTTAATAGAATTTTTATGTAGCTTTTGTAGTTTCTTTTGTGTCCTAAGCTTCCGCCTTATTTCGTGGTTGTACCAACGAGGTTCTTTACTCTCCCGTCTGAATTTGTACGGAATATATTCATCGATTCCTTTACGTAGTATTCCAAAAAATATCTCCATGATATTCCGGTGCTCTCGTTCTTCATTGTGGCTACGAATTTCGTGAATGAAGCTTCTAACATCTCTCCGAATTTTAAGTAATCGCATTTTTCAAATGAGTAGACTTTAGGTTTAGGTTGTACAATGGAATCCACTGTTGTTTTTAAAGTCGTAAAAATTATTTTATGAATACTTACGCCTTCGAGGATGTCAATGAGTTTAATCTTTGTAGGTTGACTAACAGCTAAAAGGTATAATGTTTTATTACCTCTCGTAGGTTCGTTTACTACTTAAGTAAGAGAGTGGGGTAAAAGTGTATTATGCACGGCCTCGCTTATATCACGCCTTCTTGAACTTGTTTCAACGCTATTGGTTTCCCAATTTACAGCCGAGAGGTTGAAATCTCCACCGACAATTATCACGCTTTTCTTATCTTTCGAGTTAAATGATATTTGTTGAGCTTCTAGCTTGTACAAAACGTCCATTTTGGAATCTGGTGGTCTGTAAAATGAGCATATATGCATATTTATTTTGTTTTGTTGCTTAAAAGTGCACCAAACGCTCTCAATTTCATTGCCCTCTAACATCTGTGCGGTACTATTGAAATACGATTTAACTGCTATGAATACTCCGCCGCCAGTCCTATCCGGTTGATCACGTCTTTAGATTTTATACCCTGTCGGAAAAACTTCGCTATCGTTAATATCCTCCGCAAGCCAGCTCTTCGTACAAACTACTATATCTGCGTTTTCAAATATATGCTCAACTTTGGCACGCTTAATTCTTTACGCTACGGAAATTTAATATTACTAAATTTATAACGCATTTAGCTTGATGAATGTCGGTTTGCTGTTTTCTGTAATTCTGTGTGTTATCTTTTTGATGGTCTCTGAAACCACTGAGAACCGGGTTTTTCTTTGAAGTTTCGCAGTGATCTTGAGAGCGCATGTTGGAATTATTTTCGCTATGTAAGTAACATTTATTTATTCGTGCTTCCCCTAAGTTTTTTCGGCAATAAAGGCCTACGTCACACGGTTTTTCTCGGAGACTGTTATCGGGAGGTGTCTTATAGAGTAATACGTAGATGTAGATGCACTCTGCCTGGTGATGGTCGTAGATTCATAGAACTGACCTGTGGTAACTATTATGATCTATTGTGAATAGTTACCTTTTAAACCTATCGTTTCTGCAGTCTGTCTTATGCCAGTGGTTGCTTCTACCGTAATATATTGGCCTAAAATATGTTGCACGTACGGTAAAAAAATACTCTCCCTCATGCTTGTAAAAAAAATATATTTTATTTATTTATTTATACACACAACCCCGAAAACACCACAACAAAGGCCTTTTACATCGAGTGATTTAACATTAACAAGAGACGAACACAAACACCCATGTCCTGGGCAGATTATATTCTACCCAGGCGGGACCCGCGACCCTCGGGTTAGCAAGCGAAGACTTTACCCCACCGCCACCGGGGCCGACATTATACCTGAGTTCTTCCGTTTGATCAGTAAATGGTTCTCACCATAACTCCTTCAACAATAATGTTACTCTGCTAAGTTTATGGAAACAACTTTTAACAAATCATACCGCCCTCCGACGTTTCTATTTATCATACTAGATCTACTCCGTCAGGGTCCCATATACAAGTGGCGTACTCCAAGTGAGGCCTCACGAAAAAAAAAGTCTCTCATTAACTTTCTCGTCACAGTTACCGTAAATTCTTTTAAAAAATTCCAATTTGCGATTGGCCAGTCCACAAATTTTCCGTATGTGCCTCCCAAGAGACATCTTGAGTAAGGGTCCTAAGTTTTTAACAGTCTATACATTTGATAATTCGTTTTGGTTTTCTGTTTATGTTTGAATAAGTGAATTATTATTTATCCAAAATTATATGACGACACATTAAAAAAGAATATAATTCTAAATGTCGTGTATTGCCCAATTCTATCATAGCAAATAGGTATTTTTTCAGCGCAAATCAGACAGACGCATAAATTTTCCGTAACATCTCTGCATTGTCTGGAAAGACTATTTCTGTTCGTAACAGCAGCGGTGATATCACTAATATACAAAAGGAAAAATAAGGGACCTATGACTATTTCCTGGGGTACACCTGATGTTACTTACACCGTGCATGAACTGACGCAATCTAAGACTACCTCGCAGTTTTCCGAGCAATCTTTTATCCAACATATAATATCGTAATGCATTCCTAAGGCTTTCTCCTTAACAAGTAATAAAGTTAATGGTTGAAGGCGTTTCTACATTTTACGGACTATTAAAATGTATATAATCTATGTAGCATACAATAAAATGAAATTACACACAGAAAAATAAAAGAACAGCTATAGCTATTCGAGTTGTTCAGACCGTTGTGTGTGCGCGGCGGGAGTCGAAAGAACAATTCCCGTTCCCATTTTACTTCCTTCTCCTTTCCTCATCCCACGGGAAGGATCCTCCCTCCTCCCCCCTTGCTTCGTTCCAGGTGATCGGTGAAACTTCTGGGAGCCATGGATATAAAAGTCAGATGGGCACCAGCCGAGGGGTCAGTCTGAGAGAGCCCGGTCGGAGTTCAAGTGCGATCAGCGAGCGAAGACATAAACGATTTGTTATAGAAGGTACGCACGATGCAGCGAGAAAACGAGGTGATTAAGAAAGTAAGAGAGTACGTCAAGGAAGGGTGGTCTAAGAGTAAAGGAGGCGTCAGTCTAGAGATCACGGAGTTCTTTGAATACCGAGCCAACTTGGCGGAGGCCGATGGATTGCTCATGCACGGAAGCGACTGGTCATCCCGAGGTCACTTCGCCAAGAAATGCTGTCGAGATTGCACCGAGGATAACTTGGAATAGTTAAATACAGAGCGGAACCTTGAGAGTCTATTTGAAGGCCGACGATTTCGTCTGAAATTCGACATATGGTCGCAAGGTGTAAATAATGCATCGAGCACCGTCCAATGGTAGTGGAACAAATGGTTCCACTACAAGTGATCAGAGACGTTCGGTCCCTGCGAGGAGGTAGCTATAGATATTGCTTCGGTTTAGGGAAAACAATACCTGGTGGTGATTGACTATTTTTCGAGATATCCGGAAATAGCTTTGCTAAACTCAACAACAGCAGCAGCCGTAATTGGGAAATTAAATTGATATTTGCAAGATTTGGCATTCCGGAGGAAATGAGAACGGATAACGGTCCGCAATTTCGAGGAGTGTTTAAACAAATTTGCCAAGAATTATAACTTTAGTCTAATTACCTACACCCGAAATGCACCACAAAACACTTCTTACGGAAGTCATTACACAAACGATATGTCTACACTGTCGGTAGAGTAAACAGAAAGTCTTCAGAAAAAGTTCAATACCTTGGAATTACCTTAACTTCTGATACATCGCTAGCATACTAGCTGGTATCCTTGTTTTCGTAATTGGTGCGGTACTAGTTTGATACTTGCTCCGAGTAAGACCTAGTAGGCGCCGACAAATCCCCATTGCTCTTTGCAATGCGGTCGTCAATTTTTGATGTCAGCGCCTCCATAGTCCCTCGTGACAATCGCAATTTCCCGCGATCAAATAAGCAACTCAAACCTCACAACAATACACAATGGCTTGGGTACCTGAGGCAATTGAGGTTTTAATCGATAATTATGGTAGGCACTCGTGCCTTTATAAGACCAAATCACCTGCATACTATAATAAGGCCGTAAGAGCAAAGGCTTTAAATGATATTGCGGATGCCGTCATCATTTATAGATATAAACAGACCCTGTGCAAGTTCAAGTACCGTGTGAGAGCTCCTAGGAAAGTTTCAAGCATGCTAGGTTTCGTACTAGAAATCCAGTACTCGCTAGCATCCTCGGACTTGTACAACGTCAATAATCGTGTGATTCAGGCTTTTGGATAGTTGCAGGAACGACACATATGTATTCTATAAATTTATGGGACCCATAAGCCATGGCAACCATTCCATAAGTGTTGCAGAAACATTCGATAAATTTATTGGTTTCATAACTTACGGCAAGTTGTTATGAGTTCCATAAGTAACCAAGATGGCGGATGCGCAATAGACCGCTTGGAGACTTAATTACTAGATAAAAGAGTTGTTTTGAGACAAATGACCAGTTACTTTACTCTCACTGACTAATTATTATGTGCATTGGCAATTATTTATAGGCTAAAATTTCATAAATGTAATCCGGCGACAGGAGATTAGATCAAAAGTTCGAACCAATTAACTATTAGTAAATTAAGTTAAGTAACTAGTAGATGTGTCCTGCAACCCGAATATTTTTATGAGATCTATAACTTTATGGATCTCATAACGATTGATTCCATGACTAAATGCTCTTAAATCCAATTAAATATCAAGTATAGGTCCGTGTTAGTGATTCAAACAATCATCCTTCGCCAACGTTTCGGAATTTAATGAATTCCATCTTCAGGGCTACATACAAAGAAAAATGTGAGGGTACAACAATCATATTCCGACACATCAACGTCAATATAAGTTACAACAGATAATTTACAAAAGATAATTACCTTAGAATTTCTATGTAAGGGTACTGAATCATTAACAAAGCATATTAAGGTAAACCCTGCCATGGTCATAACACTTTGGATAAAAATAATAATAAAATTTAAGGAACATCATCCTGATGTGCACTGTCTAAAGTCTAATAAAGAGACCTCTATGTGTGGATATATAAGCTGTAAACTTGGAAGCTCCTTTGCTTCACAAAAAATATTGAATGTCGTTTTACTGTTGAATCTGTTATCTGAATGTTGTATATATCCACCCATAGAGGTCTCTTTATTAGACTTTAGACAGTGCACATCAGGATGATGTTCCTTAAATTTTATTATTATTTTTATCCAAAGTGTTATGACCATGGCAGGTTTTACCTCAATATGCATTGTTAATGATTCAGTACCCTTACTTAGATATTCTTAGGTAATTATCTTTTGTAAATTATATTGACGTTGATGTGTCGGAATGTGTTTGTTGTACCTTCACGTTTTACTTTGTATGTAGCCCTGAATATTATATTCAATAAATTCCGAAACGTTGGCGAAGGATGATTGTTTGAATCACTAACACGGACCTATACTTGATATTTAATTGGATTTATAAAACAAGAGGTCGATAGCAAAATACTGTATAAATGTTCTTGCAACCGGCCATTTATCGCGGAAACATCGCCCTTCTCCCCACCCCCATTCCTGCCCCCTCGCCCCCCCCCTCGCCACACCCCGCCACCTCCTTTCGGTGTTCCCTCTCACTCGCGGAGGCGGTCGACGACCCTTTCGCAGCCGTTCCATCCTCCTCTTCGCCAGAATTCGCCTCTGCGTCTCCACACTCTCTTCTTCTCTCGATTCCCTTTCTCCGTCTCTCCCAGCGCCACCTCCCTCTCCTCTGCTCCACTGATCACTATTTTGACCGCTCAATGCTTTCCACCGTGAACGCGAGGCGCCGAGGAAATACGTACCTTTATCTACACTTTTCTTAATGTAATCCGAGCGAGATAGTTCCCTAGTCATAATAGAGTCCATATTCGAATTATACGTTTTCATTTCACCAGCTGAAGGACACATGAATTTAAATGTTGCAATATTAATCGTGCAGTGATATAGTTTTATACGATAGAAAAGTAAATAATTAAATGAAAATATCTAAATAAGTCTTTAACTTGGCTCATTTTTTTCGCGCGGTGCGTTTGAAAATCCTTCAGAACGGAAGTTTTTTTGTGATACCCAAGAACCTACTGCGGTAACAATATTATTAATATTCAAACATAGTTGAGAAAACATGCAAACTACGCGCTGTTAGTTTTTTTACGACATCTAAGTGCTAGAAATACCTCATTTGTAAATAATGTCCCTCTGGAGTGCAAATACATACCGTTTCCTATGTAAAAGGGCTGATATTTTTTGGCAAATATCTCCAAAAGTAATGCGGAAAGGGATAGAATTTTTAGTGTCATTGGATAGGAGAGATATTTTTATTTAAAATGAGACCAAATTCTTTGAGTTCTAAGTAAAATGATTTTTCGCTCAAACTACCTTAAGTAAATCATTTCATTCGGTGGAAATCTCCTTTGTAGTTCATGCATGTAGAAATATGATAGATGCGAGTGTTATACATTAAAATTGTCGCCTAAGTTAGAGCATTGCTATGACTTTTGTTTCCAGTGCGTAGTTCAAAATGTAAGTGTAAATCATACGTAAATACTTATTTTTTATGTGGAGTGATACTTTGATATTTTAGCAACCATTTTATTACCTCCTCCTCTGGTAGTCAACCCGAAGATTGGTTGGCAGCAGCTTGACTGGTTGGCACTCTCCATTCCTCGCGTCTCTCCGCCTTCCTGTTCGTTTGCTCGTGGCTCTTACATCCGACATTCTTCATTATCTGGTCTATAAACTGGAGCCGTGGTCTTCCTCTGGGCCTTTTTCCGTTAACTTGCCCCTCTAGGATTGTGAATAGGATCCCCCCATGTCTCATTATATGCCCTATAAGTTGGACTCTTATGTCAACGATCGATTGCCATTAGCTTCGTTTCTCCTTCATTTCATTTAGTATTTCTTCGTTTGACATTCTGTCTGTCCACTTACTTTTAAGCATACGTCTATAACACCATAATTCGAATGAGCTTAGTCTCTTCTTATCCTCCTGCCCCAGAGTCCATGTTTCACAGCCATATAATGCCATCCTCTATATGTAAGCTTTGAGAAACCTTTTCCTAATTTCAAGGCTGTTACTTTTGGATGTAAAAATGTTTCTCTTTTTATGGTAAGCCGCTTTTGTCTGCACGATCCTGCTTCCTTTTACCTTACTTCTTCCATCTCGACCGATTTTATTCTCTAGATAGCTGGAGTTGTTCACTTATTCAAGTTTTTCTCTTCCGATATTTATTTGCATTTTAATTACTTCTTCTTTATCACCCACCATTACTTTCTTTTTTGATTTATTAATTTTCATGTTGTGTTCTTCTTTCATGACAGCCTCCATTTTATTTAGAGTGGTCTCGAGATCTTCTTGACTTTCAGCAAGGACAGCAATGTCGTCGGCATATCTTATCATGACTATTCTTTCACCATATATCCTTATGCCTGTGTCTAATTCTTCCTTGACTTTGTTAAGAGCCTCTTCTATGTAAATGGTAAAGATAATGGGTGATAGTGTACAGAATTGACGAACACCTATCTGAATCTCTACTTCCTCCTACTCTGTCCTTCCATAAATAATAAATTTTATTACCATTAAACCTATTATATCGAATTCAGAAGAAAGTCAATTCGTTTATAATTCAGAATTCCTCCGAAATACATGACCTAAGGCCAAGGGTTAATAATGAAGCTGAATTGCCAAGAAACCAAAACGATAGCATACAAATTTTTCACTATTATCTGTCGATATCACTGAAAAGTACACTAGGGTGGCACTTATTTTTCAGAAGTGAGAAAATTTATGTTTCCTCCTCTAAAAATCATCGTTGTGGAGTGTTGAATAATGTGTTACATACGTTAGTCAAAAGTTCTCTGGTTATGACACCTCATGTCGGAGTTGAGGTGTCAATGCGTAGACTATCATTCCTCTGAACGGAGGGAGGGAGGGGTGACGCACCATGCATCGGTACAGGGAGTGTAAGGAAGGGTTGGGTCTCGGAGGGAAGGAAATGATGTGTGCTATTCCACAGTGGTGCAGCGGTGCCGGGTGGCACCCTTTATGGGTGTGGCTAGAGCTGGGCAAGACCATCATCATCATATATTATTTCTCAAAGGTGTTTTTTTGTCGCAACGCCATAACTCCCATAATTCTTCATCAAAATGAACGACTCGAACATCGAATTAAAGCTGTTGTTCCCCGCTATTGACGATAAATAGGCAAATGGTTTAAAAGTAAAGTTTTTGTTTAAATTATTAAAAATGATCAAAAATTAACAGTGCCATCTATTGAAAATTTAACCAACTAATATTGTGGCTATGCTTACGCCCTTAAAAGATTGTAGGAGGCGCCATCTATTAACGGATCGTTTAGTTAGATTGTTTACATTCTACTTGCAATCAGTGTGACCGTTTACCGTTTACGTTATGTATCTCTAACACAAACATAAATAACATATAAATGTCCATGGGAAGAAACAAGTAGAAGAAGAGGAAGAAAGAAGGAAGAAACAGGAAGAAGCTGCATACTGTGCGAAATATTCGACAGGTAAAAGAACAGAAAGAAAGAAGGAAGAAATAGGAAGAAGCTGCATACTGTGCGAAATATTCGACAGGTAAGAGAACAGAAAGAAAGAAGGAAGAAATAGGAAGAATCTGCATACTGTGCAAAATATTCGCACGGGTCAGCTAGTATCTTAAAAACGCGGAAAGATTAACGAAAACCGACGCAATTTTCGATCTTAAGGCATAACTATTGCATTTTATGCAATAAAACATTCTTTTTTATGTCCTAAAAGCGAATATAAAGTTTCGAAGTATTACATCTACATCTACACAATACCACGCGAGCCACCGCACGGGCGTGCGGCAAGTGGTGTTAGGTCACCAGCCGAGGCAAACGTGTAAGTTTTTTTTTTGGAGATGAAATTGTGACATGAATTATAGGAGTGTATTTAGTGGAGCTTAATTGTTATTGTGAACGCTTATTGTCCGCGGAAAGAACGAGTTTTTTAACCTATCTGTTCGACAGTGTATCTCCCTTATTTTATCGCATCTGTCAGATCTAGAGATGTAGTGAGGAGTCATGATAATATTCTCTACGTCGCTCTGAAAAATATCAGTTCTGAATTTATCAAGCAACCTAAGCCTAGCGTGTAGCCTCCGAGTATCTAGGGGCTCCCACCTTAATTCTTCTAAAAGTTGTGAGACATTATATGTACGCTCGTAGCAGTTTTTAACGAAGCGCGCTGCTTTCCTTTGCATTTTATCAATTTTTTTGGTTAAATCTCTTTAACCAGGGTCCAAAATGCACGTGGCGTATTCGAGGTGTGGCCTTACCAGAGCGAATTAGCATCTCGCTTTTCCTTTTTATCCGAGGACCTTACGTTTTACAAAACCTAGTTTCTTTAATGCTGCGCCAAATCTGTTTTGTGTGTGTAAGGGTATGTATTAAGGGTCGTTGGGTCGATAGTAAAGAGTAACGATTCTTTAACACGTTATTTATCACTCCACAACCATCATTTGTAGAGGGTGAAAACATAAATGTTCTCAATTCCGAAAAGAAGTGTCGCCCTAAAGTAGACGTACGCAAAGTTTAACGCAAATATCTATGATGGACAAAAATCGCTCCGGACACTCTTAATGACAAAGGTGTACATTACAACTAGTACTGAACGCCACTATTGGCAAATAATATAAATTTTATGAAAAAAAAAATGGAATTTTGCCCAAATTTTGCATTGTTAGTGGGCTCCACTGCAACTGTTTGGATCAATATGAGTAATTTTATTATGTATTAGACTGGTAAAGGTAGGTTTTGCTGAATGTCAGAGAATCCGCACCCGGTCTTTTGCGCATTCAGGGGGCTATATCCCTCTAATATATCCTTTTTCGCCTCTGCATAAGATCTACCCTTCTTCAACCCGTCCATGAAACCTATTCTCTTTCTTCCCCTACCCCGCTTGCCCAACATCCTTCCTTCTATCACACTCTTCAGCAACCCATCACCCTATATTACATCCTTCAGCCATCTACCCTGCCTTTCCCGGATTTCTCTCAAAAGATTCCTTTCCTCGCCCACCATCTCCAGCACTTCCTCGTTAGTCTTGCTTTCCGTCCACCTAACCTTCTCCATCCTTCTCCACACCCACATCTCAAATCCCTGAAGCCTATTCTCGTCCTCCTTTCTCAGGTTCCACGTTTCTGCCCCATACAACGCTACGCTCTGTATCAAACTTCGCCAGCCTCTTCTTCGCATCCTTACACAATGTCACCGTCATCAGCTCTCTTCTATTACTAAACGCCTCCTTATCCAGCGCTATTCCCTGCCGTATGTCCTTACTTCTATGCCCATTTTCCTCTAGCGTGCTACTTAAGTAATTAAACTGTTCTACTTGCTCTAGTTTGTGTCCTCCTACTTTAATCTCAATAATACGAGTAATATAACTCTGTTTTTCATTCACTTAGTTTTAAATAATTTTACTTCCTTGGACAACATGTATTACTAAATGAAAACTATTATTAATTAAGGTAACACACATTATTCCACCATTATATTTTTAATGAACATTTAAAATTCATTGTAACAGAGACATAATTTATCTGAGTCAGCGCCATTTATATGGATGGAATCATTGCATTTGGACTTCAATTGTCGCATTAATCGGTCAGTACTAAGAGATTGAGGTGGGATGCCAACACTATATTTTTATTCCATTTCTCGGGTGTTTTATCTTTTCGTTGATAGTTTTCCGCGAAAATGGCATTCATGATTTGGGAAAAAATGCGAATCTTTCGTGTTTTCCCCATACTCCCATTTAAAATCACGCGTCCCCTATTTAAATTTGTGACAAAATAACATGGAGAGATTCAACTTGTTTTTCGTACGTGAGAGCCGAAAAATGTTTTCCATTAGTCGCCACAATGTGAATGAAGTGACACATAACTCATTTTGCTGCGAACAAACTGAAAGCTCCGCTCTTTCAAATTGTAAGTTTTTCTACTTGCACTGCATTGTCGTAATCGTCCATCTCCTTTTCCACAGCGGGATCGTTCATTCATATTTTCGGAAATAATGTTTTAAAAAAATATTTTTTCAATTTTAATTTCTACATTATAATATTAGCTTACCTTTAATCGCGACAGAAGGTATTCGATTCCCTTTCAAAGCGATTCCCTGATCGGAATAGCCATTCTTAAAGGTTTCGCGACCGTAATTTTTTTATCGCACTTGTAATGTGTCTTTCATCTAATGGGAGTAATCGTGCAATTTATAGTACTGACTCGGCAGATGATATGAATCAACTCTCTGGCCTTTCTTATTCACCAATCTTCCGTGAGAACATACGATCCACTTGATCAATGGCTGCAAATTTGGCTAAGTTATTTGCTGCACCAAAATCTTTTTTCTAAAAACACCTTTTATTATGGAAAAAGATCGTAGGCTTTCCCGGCGAATACTATAGATAAATATTTCTCGGATTTGGCACCGGGTAAGGCTGTTTAAGGCCTTACCCGGTGCCAAACCCGAGAAATATTTACCTTTTATTATAATGCCGACCAAAATTGCATTCTTCATCTTTATGCAGTACATTTTATTGGACTGTACATTCTCCAAAACTATCCATTTGCTTAATCGCTTTGGCCAGGAGAGGAGTCTACCTCCCTATATAAGTTGTGAACTTTTCGCCCTCAATGACCCCATATGTTCCCCAAAATCAGTCTCCAATTGGAAGTAGATGGAAGTCTTCTGGAGCAGACTGAAGTGATGACAGAATTGAAAACTGAGAGGTCAGGGATTGTCTCAAATGATTGGAGGAAGGAACATCGGGAGAAAGGAGAAGAGTTTGAGTGGATTGATGGTTTTAGAGGAGTAGAATAGATTAGAGCTTCATTGTTCTAGGACTGGTGTCCTATGGAACAATATGCAATGTGTCAATTAATATTTTGGTTCTCTTACAAATAAATAATTAAAGCGAGATCAGACTATACATTAGAAACTATGAAACATAGGAAATATTGAAACGTTGATTTGCATTACAAAAATTTACATAAATTGGGATATATATGTCCTCATGCAAAGGTATACATATAAGTTATTGCAAAATATACAAATGCACACTCGTGAAAAAATGCATATATACACTTTAAAAAAATATATAAATATACACATAATCACGCATCGGAAAATAGGTGAGACAAATCATTTCCCATTAAGGTTCGCACGAGAAATTTTTTTACAAGGATGTTTTATACGAGTGAGCTGACATGAGCCTTTTAAACTGATATGTATTTTTTGCATTGACAATTTGATCAGGGATATCATTCCAAATTCTCATTGCAGTATTTAAAGGTGATTGCTGGAATGAGTTTGTTCTACATGTAGGTATTTTGAACGATCTTCGTGCCCTAACAACCCTGTCAGAATTACTTAAGTTGACAATTATTCTTTCATATAAATACTCAGGAGCCTTGTTTGACAATAGATTGAACATCAAATATAGAGAATTGTAATTTTTTCGGTCTTCGAGTTCGAGTGGAGAGTTATCGGGAGAGAACGAATGAAATAAGACACGCAATACGATTTAGCCCCGAAGACGCAATGGCCCGATAACGAGTGGGTGTTAGTGGGAGTGGAGGCCGAAACGGCCCTCTTGCCCGGCATATTGATAGAGAATGAATGATGATGACGATGATGGTATTATGCCGTGGTATATGTATTTTATTTGCCACGGTCTTAGTTTACCATGACATAGCTCGCACTGGTTGACAGGGGGCGACTAAGGCCGTTTTCGAACTTGGCGAGCGCATAGTCAACTTGTTATCATGTAATCTTGATTCCAAGGCAAGCAAAGTGAAATCCGTAATTGACCCTTTCGTAGCCGTTCTACGATGGAAGAGACATCATGCGACATGCAAGAGACATGTCGTAAAACATACGAAAAGCGCCATCCGTGTCCATAATTTTTGAGGGTGATTGAGGTCGATCACTTCTAAATGCTTCCCATCATTATGCGACAAATTAAAAGGGAATATAATTTTTAAAATCTTATTGCTTATGAGTATAATAATTCTTATGTACCATAACATGGTGAATAAGGATTATGCTTTCATTGCTAGGGGTGGCTAAAGTGAACGTCATATCGCCCACTATATTCCACCACAGTCAACGTCTTTATGAACAAAAAGGCATTAAAATATTTTTTGTCTGTATGAAAAAACATGTAGCAATATAGGAATGTATTATACTCCAAACATACTACCTACGATCTTCGACTGCTGTCTGTTACTGTTGACTGATAAAATATGCGCGTTATAACTAACATAATTAAGTTGAAAACAAATTATATTTACTCTAATATTTTATTCTTTCCAGAGCAAGGAAAGCAGAATTTGTTGGTTCAATGAAGTCAATAAGGACGGAACATCTACAATGTATGGAATTATTCAAAGAACTATTAGGCACCAAATATTTTATCAGTATATTCACATTTGAAAAGCCTTTAAATATAGAGAATTCAGCAATTTTTCCGCAAAAAAATACTAAATATCACACAAATATACTTAATAATTATAAAATAGTATCCATTTGAAAGTGTCTTCACTTTTATTTTCCATACAAGCCCATATTATCACACCCCGAGTTCTAACGTAAAACATAGTAAGCATAACAAGTATGCTTTTTCATTTACTAGGTATCTTGACTAGGTGTCCAGACAATACGGCGTCTGCGGTCACTTGAATTTAACGTCATATCCGCCCAATGAGTTCTAGGTTCCAAGGGAAGATTGCTTGATTTGCCAATGTTCAAAAACGGCCTAATATGACTTCTCACCTCACATCGGCGCAAAATGGCACGCGTACTGAAAAATTGACTGAAAAAGAGGATGGTTTTTGGGAACCTTCCATTTAAGTTGCAGACATTGGCGCACATCCAAGCGCATCAACGCCCTCGAACGATGGAACGATGCGCACCGGCGAAATGTTTTGTCATCTGCCGGTGGTTGGCAGTCACTGTGGTTGAACAACGGACACGGCCGATTGTTTCGAGTAAAGTTGTTTCATTCATTCGTAACATGTATTCACAAACGTTAGCTATATCTAACATGGTAATTACGAACTCCACAACGTGCATTCTTCATGCCTTTATTGAAAATCAGTTGTAAAGTTCTGATGTTCCTTTTTCATCAATTCTAGCCTCTCCTCGGACCTCTCACCTTACACCTGTTACTCACCTCAGCTGCACAGATCACAATATATGCGAATTCAAATTCCAACACAAAATGAAACATGCTCTTTCAATTAAAACATATATTATCATTTACTTCGATGTTATCACAAATCCATTTGCAAATTCCCTGGTTTGATACGCAAATTATTTTCTACCCAATTAATATTCTTAATTGATACAAATACTCAGGGAATTATTGTTCAATCAGAAATAATGTTGAGTCACAGCTGCAATCTTCCCTTATCGTACAAGTAAAGATAACACTGGCCCACATGAAGGTTTACTGCCGGACAATCAATATTACGGAGGGCCCAAAGGGTGGACTTTATCGAACTCGCCAAACGCATAGTTAACAGCCAATCAAGTTATGTTGATCCCCAGGCAGACCAAGTGGAATCCTCAATTGACAATTTTGTAGCCGTTCCACGATGGAAGAGACATCATGCGGCCATCATCTCGTTAGCATACGTAAAGCTGAGTCCGGGATCGTAATGTTGGTGGGTGATTGAAGTCGATTACTTCTCAAAAATGCTGCTCGTTCTCCTGAGACAATTTAAAAGGCGATATTATATTTCAAATTTGATTGCTTATGAATTAAGTAATTCATATACGTGATAATTTTTTACCCAATTAATACTCTTAATGGATACAAATACTCAGGTAAGTAATTATTTTTCAATCAAAAATACTGTAGAGTCACAGCAGAAATCTTCCCTTATCATACTAGTAGAGATAGCACCGGCTCACTTAAAGGTTTTATTGATTATGAATAAAATAATTCAAAAATGTGATAGTAATACGGATTATGATTTGCTTGCTAGGGGCTGTTAAAGAGAACGACATATCGCCCACTATATTTTTCCACAGCTAACGTCTTTAAGCTCAAAAGGCATTATAATGTTTTTTGCCTATACGAAGAAACACGTAACAGTATATTAATGAATTACACTCCGAAAAAACTACCTACGATTTTCAACTGTTGACTGATAAATTACATGCGCTATCACTAGCACAATTCAGCTAAAAATAAATTATATTTGCCCTAATGGTTTTTTTATCCCCCTTCTCAGATGAATGCAGTAAAACCACTGCAATGCCAAGCGTTGTCAACAATTATTATGTTCGTTAGCTGAAAAGAATGCTTCATAATAAATTATGGCTATCTGAGGGTACTTTTTATCGGACCATAATTCTTTCAACGAGTTCATGATTTTTTCCTTCCAGTGTTTCCTTCCTACCTTCCAGTTCCTTCCAGCAAAGTTTTGCACTGGGAGTGCAAAAGTAGAATTTGTGTGTTCAATAAAGTAAACAGGTACGGAAAATCTATAATGTACATATTATTGACAGAACTATTAGCAACCAAATACTTCAGCAGTACATTCACATCTGCCAAGTTCGAAAATGGCCTTAGCTCTCCCCAGTCCTCAAGGTTGAAACTCAACTTTGAACAAAAGGAGGTGCGTGCTTTTTATGGCAACTTTTTAGGATCCCGGAACTAGCCACGGTGTCGTAATTCCGGTGGATTTTAGCGGGCTTTTAATAAACAAGGATTATGATTTGTCCTCCGCGGAATTTCGCTCTCATGTTCACTTGTGGTTGACTCCATACAAGGCAATGACGTGGCTATTCCCGGCGTGCCCAAAATTGACGTCTCCGTGCATGCCTTACTGCTGACGCACGGACCGAGGTTCACTTAGCAAGTGCATGGGACGAGTTGCTGTGCGAATGCACGTACTTTAGCTCGTAGTTTCCGACGCTGACAGCTTTCATCTACATCTACATCTACGTCATACCCTGCAAGCCACCCAAAGGGTGTGTGGCAGGGGGTGCTTTCGCACCAGGCATGCATGAATGATATGGTAGAACACCGACATTACATTAAAACCCGCGTACCACACATGCAAAGCGCCAATTAAAAATCTAATACCCAAGAAACATTCTATCTTCAATCGCTCCAACATGCAAGGGATACAAAGACTACTACTACAGATTCAAAATATCATGCATAAATAAGGACATCAATATTTACATCATGCATAAATAAATGAGTAGAGAACATAATGAGAAAGATTTACTGCCTGCCTATTGTCAATACTCGAACTATTCATGACAACGATCACAGCTGTTATGGTCCCGAATGGTACGCGGAAAAAATGACATTTTATACCTATCGGTTCTACAATCTAGCTCTCTAATTTTATTGGCGCGATCTAATCTGCCGTAGTACGAGGGGGTTAATAGTATGTTTTTTACGTCGTCAGAGAAATGATTTTCCTGAAATTTAGTTTGGAGGTTAAGCCTATAATTTAATCTACGCTGTGATAGCGATTCCCATCCTAATTCTTCTAACAGTGAAGACACACTAGCCAACTTATCGTAGCATCGTTTCACAAACCTAGCTCCTCTTCGCTGTACGCGATCTAACTCTGATATCAACCCCGTTTCGTATGGATCCCATACACTAACAGCATATTCCAGATGAGGCCTAACGATTGAAAAATAACATCGTTCTTTCACTTTCTCATCACATTTTCCGAGTACTCTCTTGATAAAGCCTAGCTTCCTATATGCTTGCTACTGGTTTCGGAGGGAAGGGAGCTCGGATTCTGACCGGATAAACGAAGCACGATAGTCGAATGGAGGCACTAAATGATGATTCGCTATTCTATTTAACAGGTAAACAGGAGTGCCAACTTATTTATAAGCAATTACAAGTATTGCGAGAGGTCTCGTGGAAGTTATCCCGGTAATTTGGATTTGACTACAAATCCAGAAGATGGCAGCACCGGAACTCCCCAATATCGCCAAAGTAGTGACAACGCTTGAGGATCAGAAAAGCGGTTACGAACGTCTTGTCCGCAGAGTAAAGTACAGAGACAAAGGCACAATTTAAGGTGCTTGTGGAATCGGCGCCAAACGAAAGGGAATTAGATTTTGAAGAGCAACTTCTTCACATCAGCCCGAGGAAGATGTATCTAACTGGACAGCAGACTTGACCAGATTTCAGTCCAAGTGCGATGTATATACCTCTTCTCGAAAGATACTTTAATCCTTATGCAGTTGAAATGCTTCTTTCAAAACCGTTTCGGTTCACTTTGAACCCTTTCGAGATTTAGGCTCGTGCTTCCCCGGACGGTGGGTTCAACAATCTCACCTCAAAAAAAACTTCACCACCCATTAACATTGAGCCCTGTCACTGGAAGAAGTCAAGGTCGCCGCCGCCGCCTTAAACTTCGCCCTTGGGCATTGAGTGTAGCACGTACTTAAACTGGAGTGGTGCAATAGTCGCGTATTATTTTACTGCTTCTGGCTACCGAACGGTAGCCTCGATCCTTCCTAAAGATCCTTTTATTGGTGGAGCCGCCGACGTCGCCATGGAGAAGGTATATGGAAGGGAAACAATCCACTCGGGCAGCGCAAAACGGCCCACGATTGACCTTGAGAGTGAGGAGTGACGGACCGGGCGGCGCTCTTCCACTTTCGCTCGTCTTGAAGTCGTATGTGCCGCGCCGACACGAAATGGTCGTCCCCGGGAAATGGGCGCGGATCGCGCGAAGTGAGAGTGTCGCCAGGATAAATTGGGGAAATCGACGCGATGACGCACATACCTCACATATAAGATCACTCAATAAAACTTGACGGTAACTGATCCGGAAACTCGAGAACGTTAAGTCGGTGCTTGGCGCTTTGAAGGCTCCCAGACAGCACATTCTCACCCTCGAGTGCGCCTACTATAGGCAACGCAAGAGGGCACTCAGCGCCTATTCCTCACTCGGCCCCTTCTCACTTCGACACCGAACGGAACACAAGTTGAGGCACGCTTCACAATAAAAGACGTCGATAGTGGCATCCGTGGTTTCTTATAAGTTTACTGGGTAACATGTCCAGCCGGAAAGTTTAGCTTGGCAATAAATACCATAGCTTAAAAGTATAGCTTGGCAGCCCTGCTATCCTTGTAATTACATTCAGAATTATTGTTGAGACGGAGGAATTTTAGGGGGGAGGAAAATTATTTACAATAAAATTGATAAACCGAACTGAGTTGCAGTGCGAAAGACATGGGTGAAGATAAATAATAAGACGACGAGGGTGGTTATATTTTCTTCATGGAGGAATACGGAACTAACTCTACTGGTTGGGGAGCATTTCAATGGAGCAGATGGAACATCTGCGTACCCAGGTAGTAAAATGGAGAATAAATGGCTCAAGTAGTAGATATGTATATAAGATGTACTGCCGAGGCCAAAGAATCATTTTGAAAGAGAAAGATGTTGATGAGGGGGTTTAAGGATACGCATAAAGGAATGAAACTATAATATGGAGCGTGGTGCTCAAGGGTAAAATATCTTGGAATTACCTTAACTTCTGATATATCGTGGGGATTACACGCACAGAACATATGTGGCGCGGCATTAAAGAAACTAGGTTTTCTAAAACGTGTAATAGGAAGGTCCTCGGATGATAAAGTCAAAAAGAGATGCTACTTCGCTCTGGTTAGGCAACACTTCAAATACGCCGCGAGCATTTGGGACCCTGGTCATAAAGATATCACCACAAAAATTAATGAAATGCAAAGGAAAGCAGCACGCTTCTTTAAAAACTGCTAAGAGCGTTCATAATTGTGTCTCACAACTTTTAGAGAGATTAAGGTGGGAGCCCCTAGAGACTCGGAGGCTACACGCTATGCTTAGGTTGCTTGATAAATTCAGAACTGATATTTTTCAGAGCAACATAGAGAATATTATCATGACGCCTCACTACATCTCTAGGTCTGTATCTGTTAGTGTATAAGGAAATTAGAAATTAAGAGGACAGACAGTTTTTAGCTGAGGATTTAGATGCGATTGATGATTGGTGTGATAGATGGCAACTAGAATTAAATTTGAAGAAATGCGCGATTATGAATTTTTGGAAAAAGAATGGCTTTCCCCGGAATAATTATTGCATCAAAGAAAACAAAATATGTAACGTAGATTCAATTAAATACTTAGGCGTCACCATCACTGAAGACATGTCATGGGGGAAACACATCAGGGAAATAACTAGTGTAGCAAACCGTAGATTAGGATTTGTAGAAAGGGTTCTAGGCAAATGCGATGGGAAAGTACGAGAAAGAAGCTATTTTACACTTGGGGCAGCGATTGTTCCGGGTTTCCATCCGCGTGTATCCATTATTTCGGACAATATTTCGCCAACGTTCCAGTTGGCTTCCTCAGGTCCACTGAAGTGACGATGCAGGAATTGGTCCTCTTAATATACACGTAGTTTGGCGCCAAATTTGTGGAGGTGTGCTCTCATTGGTTGGTTTGTTATAGGCCGTTATGATAATTGTATAAGTGTTACGAGTTTAATAGAAGAACTAGGATGGGAATTACTATCAGAACGCAGGTTAAAATTTAGGTTAAACCTTTTAAGTAAATTCGAAACAGAGTTGTTCACAGATGACGTTAGATATATATTGAGAACCCCTGCGTATTATGCTAGGTTTGATCATATTAACAAGATTAGGGAGATAGATTGTCGTACCGATAGATTTAAAATGTCATTCTTCCCTCGTACTATAAGAGAGAACAATAGGCAGTGTAGCAAAGGGGTAGGTAGGTGAAACATAGTTAGAGTAGTCTGTAGTGCATTATGCACGTAATAACAACCAATAATCCCTTCCTTATTATGTAGATACTAACCATATAGCTCCATGTGACCCTATTATCTAGAATATCTCCCTTAAATATCCTACTTGCAAGTCAATAGTGCATGTTTGGTGATCTTCACCCCCTGCCACACACCCTCGTGGTGGCTCGCAGGGTATCACGTAGATGTAGATGTAGATCTGAATGATGCGATAAAATAAGAGAAATACACTGCCGAATAGATAGGTACAAACACTCGTTCTTTCCGCGAACAATAAGCGACCACAATAAAAATTGAGCTCCAATAAATACACTCCTATAACTTATGTCACCATTTCATCTCCAAAAACTTTCACCTTACATGGCTGATGACCTAACACCCCCTGCCACACGCCCATGAGGCGTCTCGCAGGGCATTATGTAGATGTAAATCTAGATGAGTCTGAAAATTGGTCATCGCGAAGGTGAGAGACACCGTCTGGCGGGAAGGGGGTGGGGCGGCGTTAGAAACCAATGGAAGTGAAGGGATGGTGAAGTCGGTTTCAATGATGTGTCTTTTGTTAGCTTCGTGCTGATTTGTTGTAATCGTCAACAATATGTTGAAATACGTTTTTGCTCTCGTTAGTTCGGTAGCGTGTTTTTATCGTTACTTCTTTTGTCTTCTCTATCAGTTCCAGATGCATATTGCAGGGGGGATTACATAAGTGTAAATAATAATAATAATAATAAACTCGTTTATTGTTCTAGGAGTGAACTCCTTTGGAACACAGAAATGAAATACAATGGTGTGCAAGACAATTAATATGTGAATAATCCAATCAGGAAACAAAAAAAGGGAAGTTATCATACAAATTGCTAACAATAGACATATACAACATTATCATTTGGCAATGTAGAAAAATAACTGTATTTCTTCGTCTAACAGAAAAACGAACATTAAACATATCAATAAACAAATAACACAACTTTTAAAAAGAAAATTTAGCTTAACAAATGAAAAGAAAAAAAAGGAACTGAATTGCTTCTTCTTACGCAACAATGGACAATTAATCACATCAATGAACTGATAAATGAGTTACATGGTCAGCATTCCAGAAAGTAAGTGTGTGATAATCTTTCTCCTAAATATTACCAGTGATGCACTGTCTTTTACCAGTTTAGGCAAGTCATTCCACAGCTTTGAGGCAACAACTGTAAACGATTTCTGGACTGTAGCTGTCCGGAACTGGGGGGGATACAAAAAACAGGGGTCTTGTCTAGTAACAACATTAGTGTATTTACTACTTGGGAGAAAAAGATCCATTATGTACTGAGGGCTCCCATATTTGAGGAGGTTGAATATGAAGCAGGCCATGTTATATTTTCTTCTTGATTTAAGATGATGATCAAGCCAGGAGAGCCTTTTAAAATAAGGGGTAATGTGTTCATCTCGCCGTAGATTAAAGATGAATCTCACACAGGAGTTCAACAAACGCTGTAGCTTAATATTCAACTCCTCGGTTAGGTCATTCTACACGAGACTACAGTAGTCTAGGTGAGGAAGAGTAGGCTAGAAGAGGAAGTAAATTGTCTACTGAATGACGACAGAATCCATTTTTGCGACCCATACAAATGAAAAAGAAGTAAAGTCGCTTGTTATCATGTTGCATTTAAAAAGAAAGGTGCTTTGGGGTGGCTCGGAAAGTACAGTTTTTAAGGATCATCGAAAAGTGAATGAACTTCGATGTGCTGGCGGGATCGCAGTGACGATATTGAATGGGGGGGAAGAGATGAAAGTGCTCGAGAGCAGAGGTAGGAGCAGATGTTGGAGGCCATGGGAGGAGAAGGGAGAAGAGCGAGAAGTATTGGAAAAAGTGAAGATCGCGGGCGGAGATTAAGGGCCGTATTCATAGTCGTTACCTGGGTGTCCCCCAGGTGTGGGAGAACCCCTTGGCTCAGAAATGATATTCATAGTCGTTACCCAGAGGACTGTCGTCCCCTAACCCTCCCCCAGACCGTCGATTTCCTTGGTGAGGCATGAAGCTTACCTAAAGCTCCCCTAACGCAGTACTGCTGCCCACGCGTGAGACGGATCGATACTACTGTACTAATGGCAGTACACAATAATATCAACAAATTTTCATGGTAAAATCTTGTGTTTACACACAAGGGCACTTACTGAACCATCCTCAGACTCCTCACCATTCATATTACATAAATATTCAAGTAATATTGTAAAGATTCTCTCATATTCCTTCAATAATTTTTTATCAAAATCGTGTAACAGTATACTATATTATTGTTTATAGGGTGCTTGTTTACGGTGAAAAATGAGCATCGAAATCATCGAGAACCATTCAGTGGAACCGCTAATATGTATTTTTCCGCGGGACTGTTGCCAAATCTCTTACCCAGGCGTCCCCTGGCTGGGGGTTACCCAGGTAAGATTTATGAATCGCTCAGCGTAGGGGACCCCTAGGTGTTACTTGGCTAGGGGATAACAAAGTAACCCCTAAGAATACGACTATGAATACGGGCATAAGTGTCGCCTCCACACTCGCGCACCGAGGTTGGGGTGAGGGGCAGGGGTTGGGGTGGGATCGGGTGGATAACGCTGAACGGGATTGATAAGGTTGGACCCGGCCGACCCGAGAGAGGCCATCCAACTCTGAGAGGTGCGGCCGTGCGAAGGGAAGGAGGAAGAGAAAGCGAGAGTGAAAGAAGAGGCGGAATGGACGGTGCCTTTAGAATATCTTCTCGTTGCGCCGAAACAAGCCAGAGATTCCACCGCGGCCATTAGTGTGACGACTCGTCGCCGCACTGCGCCGGCGCTCTCTCGCGGATTTCCCTAGAGGCAGAGGTTTCGTCGGTGATCTTGGCTTTGAGCGGCGCTATGGAAGTCAAGTCACATCGCGCGTATCTCACTACGATGTCAATAGAAGTATATAATTAATATAAGCGTTATTTTCCTATTTCATTGCCTTTGAAAGTCTGTAGGACTACAACTGCCGCGTTGGCCGAGCGGATCCGCGCTTGCCTCGCCAGCGGGCGACCAGTTTTCAAGCCTCAGTGTCGGCGAATATTTTTCAGTTAATTGATTTCATGTTATTTTCTGGTTTTCTCGGTAACTTATAGAATATTCTCTTCTGTTCTGGGGTGGCAATATAGACGCTTCCTTACCTATGTAAAAGCCGCGTCTCCTGCAAGTGAAAGGCATTCTGACGGTATTTTGTACGAGGAAAGAAATAAACGGCTGTACTCTAAGTAAAAACTACGTATTTACATTCCGCGCTGCCTACGCTACATTGGTGACCCCGATGTGATATGAATACACAACCTTCTGTCGGGGTCACCAAAAATATTCGCCGACACCGAGTCTCGAACACCGGCCGCCCGCTAGCGAGGCAAGCGCGGATCCGCTGGGCCAACGCAGCAAGTGTAGACACACCACTAGTCCTTACTCTGGTGTCATCGGTCGAGATCTTTCAGTTTTAAATCCTTCGCAGTCTTGAAGAGTCCTGAAGCAGCATTTTGGAGTACGTTTTCATCATTGCCCATTGACTTTTGGTCGTCCGCGAAGAGTAGTAGTGTTTGTACATATTTTGGGCTACTAAGGTTGAATGTGTAGTTATTGAATTTCTTTCCCATTGCCACAACGAGTCGTCAGCATATAAATTAAAAAGCACAGGTTACAGACGATATCCTAATTTAAGTCGTACATTAACTGAAAAACGTTTCCTTTTCAATGTCGGCTACGGTTAATTGTGATTGATTATCTAATTAAACGTCAATTGCATTTAGTAGACATTCTCTCTGTTTATAAACCCTCTTTAGAAGATTTCTCTTGACTAAGTCAAAAGCTTTAGATAAATCTGTTAATAACACGTGCTTCTTCATTGAATTCTTGGTGTTTCTCGATGGTTCTATTGATTGCAAATGTGCTGTCAGTTGAGGATTTGCCATTTATGAATGGAAAGAGTTACAAAGAGCTGACGTAGGCAGCGTAGGATAGACGAGCATTGAGGGAGCAGTTCAGTTGAAATCTGTCTGAGGAGATATTCACCTCAGAAGATGATTTCGTAAGCAGACCCACATAGCACAAAATATCTACTAGATATCTACAGCATGTCTTCAATGTCTTGGATATTTTAAATATCTACTAGATGTCTAGAATATGTCTATTTTGAGTGACGACTCTTATTATATGTCTAGTGCAATTAGCCAAAAAACACCGGAATCTAAAAAAAAATGTCACTGCTATGCTTTTTGGTGGATAGATAGATGAAGTCATTGTACACATGTGCACCAAAAAAGCAAGGGAAATTCTTCTGGCAAATGTTTATAAAAGCGATTTAAAATTAAGAAAAGTCGTTTTTTAAATGTTACAATGAAAAATACGAAGTTAAGGCAATAAATTTTCCAACAAAAGTTGTAGAAGATAAAAAATTCTACGAATTGGTAGTAACCCGACCAAAATCCAACTATTAGTTAACCCAGAAGGTCAATTTAAACAAAGAAATCGCTCATTTTTCATTATTTAATTATTCAGCAAGTTTAAACCTCAGCATCTTGAAACAATAAAAAATGATAGACCTACGTAATAGCTATGAGATCCCAAAATTCTGGATATCAAAGTTGAATAGTTTGAACAAAATAACGGGTTAAAGGATAAATGTTTAAGCACCTCTATGGCCATAGGGCAGCTACTTTGTTTTAATAGATATTAAAATGAAGGTAAAGGTTTAAAATTATAGATTCATTTTTAAAAGTTTCTTAATTTTTAAAATAATTTTTAATATTTAAATTGTTTATTAGTATGTATTTTTGATAATTTTGCAACTCTGTATAAACTACATGTTGCTACTAGCAACTATTACTTCTACTGTTATATATGTTCGTTCATGAACTTGTACATGAACACGTACGGGTTAATGTATCGTGTAACCTTAAGGCCTTAAGTCATTTATCCTGAATTTTCCCAGTGGGTCCAATTTGAATATGAATGTTTAGAAAATATCTTCTCAAGATATCTTGTAGATATAGGAAAAGCGGACATTCAGATATCCACAATATGCCTAGAAGATGTCTACAAGTTATTACAAGATGTTTTCTAGATATTAGCAAAAGACGTATTAGATATTTTATAGATATTTTGTAGATATTTTGTGCTATGTGGGGAGTTTTGTAAGTAGGCACCTCTGTAGGTTTTGCTGCTGGTTAACTATCGCCCCTTTTTTTAATATTATCCTTAAAGTGTCCATATACGATTTGAATCTTCCAGTTATCAGCTATTATTTAGTTTTTACAACGTATATTTATGAGTTTAATGAATCTGGTTTTTGTTTGGTCGTCAAAATATTATATTAATACGTTACTAATTTTGTCATGTTCGAAGGCTATTCATGTTTTACTCGGGAAAGCTTTGACTCTTATTTGATGTTACCACTTTCATTATTGCAGACATCGATTTTAGCCGATGTGATACGTAATTACGAGCGGAAAAATAACATTTCAAATCTGCACGTCCTGTTAATTATCTTTCTAATTTCATGCATTAGATATAGCTCACTATCGTAGCATGGAGAAAAAATGTGTTCTTTACATTTTCTGAGAACTATCTGGACTGAAATTTACTGTACACAAGGGGTTAGCGGAGTGAAGATGGCGGCATAAGCACGAGAATTTGGTATCTGGCCGTAGTTGGCGGACAAACGGAGGAGGGTGGGTGGTGGACGACGGCGGTTGGTTCACGCTCAAGATACTATAGTGCTCGCAGAGTTTCTGTGCACTGGAGAGTTCCTCCAAGCCTAGCTTCCCATGGTAGATGAGCAGCGATTGGTTGTCGGCGTCCAATCCCGTAAACCGGTTCTTAGCTCAGTGCGCGCCGCGTACGAATACTGTAAGTGGTGACCCAAAAGAATCGGCGTAAACGAACGCTATGCCTCGCCGACGCGAGGGCCTTTAGAATAGAAATACTCTGGACGAGAAACTACTATAGATATTGAGTCAAAACTTGCAGTGATTGCAATAGTCATCTCAGTGAGGTTAGAAAGTAATCCCCATCGGCGCAGGTCACCGTGATTACACGATAAATGAACAAAACTTTAAGTCAGTATTAAAACAGTATTCGTACGCGGCGCGCATTGAGCTAAGAACCGGATTACGGGATTGGACACTGGCAGCCAATCGCTGCTCATCTACCATGGGCAGCTAGGCTTGGAGGAACTCTCCAGTGCACAGAAACTCTGCGAGCACTATAGTTGTCAAAACCAGATAATGCTTAAACAACGATCCCGAGTTTCACCTCTGGTTCGTTACATAAGCTTAGTTTTCTGTATCATTTCGTTATCACTACAACATAGCCAAACCTCAGCTGTTGTGCCGTCCTGGTTAATAATATCGCCAATTAGGGGTTTTTCCCTGCTCAACAAACTATTTGAGAGTAGCAAACCATTGAGAAAACGTAAATATATGTTGTATGATTTTTTTATTCTCTAAAAGGTTTTAAAATGGCCGGTAGAGGGGTTTATATGGTAAATTGATTTTTTTGTTTACTCATCTTTTCATCGTTATAGTCGAATAATTTTTCGTAATGTTTCCAACTCGGAAATACAAGGTTTACAGGGCCATTCTTCGTTACTCGACATAATTTATCTCAATTTATAGAGTTCTTAAATTAAGTTGAAGGGAAAAATAAACCAATTTCGCATTCATTCTGCGGACACAAATTGCTCCCAAAAAGATGTAAATCCATCTATTCACCCGAATTCCCCGGTAATCTCTGCACCCTTCAAAAAATCTCAAATTTTGTTGCCGGATGATATAGGATTAACCCAAGAAAATATCGACTTGGCAATCAAGGCGATCGCCATCAGAAGACTCGATGAAGATTTCAAGTAGTACTCTTAAATCGCCAAAGATTTGCTATGAAAAATTTAATTAGTCCAAGAGATTGGCAGGCGTTTCTCAAGTGCTCATAATTTTTATGTGTCCGAGCAAGTTCACAAAGTTAGTAGAAGTTGATATAGAAGCCAACGTTTACGACTTTTCCACAAAAAACATTGGTGAACTCTCTTCACCCCACTTCGCGGCGTGAATATGATACAAATATTACTCTTTTCCCAGTGCATTTAATAGTTGAATTGCCATATTTTAAGGTGAAGCGACTAGCGGATAAAGTTTTTCCAATAAAAATATACTTGATAATAAAGTTTAGCAAAGGAGATTTTAAAAAAATGAAAAATACTTCCGGCCTCACTCTGATTTACGGTACTCAGCTGTTGAAGAATTAACGCTCACCTACATTGGTACAAATACCAATAAATAACTGTGGATTTTGACGTAGTAGGCCTAGTCATAATTTATTCAATAATGGACTTCCACAAGGTTAAGCCTGAAAAGATTGAGCCCTTCTACATATTCATCAAGATGGCACGACGGGTTTCAAAAGAACACATGCTTATTTGCCATGACTCTAGCGCTGAACTCGTCCTGCTATAAAAAGGAATTTGGGGAACAGAGCACTGAGTGTTTAATTGAGCACAGAGTGTTTCATTCAGCCGAAATAAACAATATCATCACGAGGTCTGGCCTTTCAGGAGGGACATTAAATTTCTCGGGAAAGGACACATTACGTTGTAAGTGGTAAACGACATTGCGACGCAAGAGGAGGGAAGAGGGTTGCGGAGGCAGGTGATGGAGGGGTGGAACTGAAGATCGGACATAATTTACTTCTGGGACGATTACAAGGGGAGAAGGTGGGTCAAATGCAGTCTCGCGTTTATGCCATATTCACTCCGCTAACCCCTTCAATCCTGGTATACAGTAAATTTCAGACAAGATAATTCTCCGAAAATGCAAAGAACACATTTTTACTCCGTGCTACTATGGTGAGCTATATCTTATGCATGAAATTAGAAAGATAATTAACGGGACGTGCAGGTTTGAAATGTTATTTTTCCGCTCACGATGTAGTTCGTTAATTTTAGTGACAAATCTACACCTACATCTACGAAATAGCGTGCAAGCCACCACTAGGTGTGTGGCAAGGGGTGATTCCATACCAGGCATGAAGCACTCACCCCAGTTAAAATCAAAACCACGCACGTTCCCCCGGATGCCAGGCGCAGGCCAAAGGCAGCCAGGACAGCAGTGCTCAGTAAGACCAGTAAACAGGAGAGTGATACAGAGAAGAACATGCTACCATGCAGGATACTACTCAAGATACTTGTTAGTATTTTGAATGCACAGTAAAATAGCACAACAAGGTACTAAATCATGTAAAAATATATCATGCCGGAGGTTGCATACGAGGTTAATAGCTAATAATCATGTTGAGATATTTAGCACTACGGAAAAAACCTATTTAACCTAGCCAGTATCCTAGAACTAATCTATCGCAACAATTATGGTCCCTTATTGTACGTGGAAAAAATGACATCTTAAATCTATCGGTTCTGCGGGGTATTTCCTTAATCTCAATCCTGTGATCGTTTCTACCATTATATTTTGGCTCTAAAAAAATATGTTGAACGCCCGGCATAAAATAGTCTACTTCAAACTTTCGTAAAATATTTAACCTATATTATTCCCTTCGATCGAATAGATGTTCCTACCCTAATTCTCTCGGCAATTTAGTAACACTACTATGTTTATCATACCAATTTTTAACAAATCTTGCTCGCCACCGCTGTATTCGATCTATATCTGAAACTAGTCCACTTTCGTAAGGGTCCCATATACTAGCGGCGTACTCCATGTTAGGTCTCACGAGAGAAAAATAACATGGCTCCTTCACTTTCCCGTCACACTTTCCTAGTATTCTTTGAATAAATCCTAATTTACGATCTGCCTGTCCGCAAATTTCACATATGTGCTTCACCCACGACAAGTCCTGAGTAAGGGTCACTCTTAAGTAATTAACTGACTCTATATATATTAGTTCGGATTGATCAATAGTGTGTCTCGTTAATTAAGATACTTCTCCTCCAACAATTGATAGCAACGCACTTGTCAGTGTCACACCATCCGTTTATAGCATTTAGGTCTTTCTTCAACTTAACTCTACATCTACCTCTACATATGATACCCTACGAGCCGCCGCATGGGCATGTGGCAGGGAGTGATAGGTCACCAGCCGTGTAAAGGTGTAAGTTCTTGGAGATGGTATGGTGACATATATTATACAAGTGTATTTAGTGGACCTCAACTTTTATTGTGTTCGCTTATTATTCGCGGAAAGAACGAGTACTTTTACCTGTCTGTACGGCAGTGTATCTCTCTTATTTTATCGCATCTGTCAGACCGAGAGATGTAGTGAGTAGTCATGATAATTTTCTCTATGTCTCTCTGAAAAATATCAGTTCTGAATTTATCAAGCAACCTAAGCCTAGCATGTAGCCTCCGAGTCTCTAGAGGTTCCCACCTTGATTCCTCTTAAAGTTGTGAGACACTATGTACGCTCTTAGCAGTTTTTAACGAAGCGCGCTGCTTTCCTTTGTATTTTATTAATTTTTTGGTTAAATCTATTTGACCAGGGTCCCAAATGCTCGCGGCATATTCGAGTTTTGGCCTAACCAGAACGAAGTAGCATCTCTCTTTCACTTTTCCATCCGAGGACCTTCATGTTATGCATTTAACAAAACCTAGTTTCTTTAATGCTGCACCACATATGTTCTGTATGTGTAATCCCCATGATATACCAGAAGTTAAGGTAATTCCAAGATATTTTACTGTATCTGAAGACTTTATGTTTACTCCACCCACAGTATAGGTATGGTATTTTTGTAATGACTTTCGTAGGAAGTGAACTGTGGTGCATTTGTTGATATTTAATTCAAACCCCCACTCCTAGTACCACGAATGAACGTTGTTAAGGTCCGATTTCAGAGCTTCAAAGTCCACTTCTTCGCTCACTTCACGGAAGATAACTGTATCGTCTGCAAATAATAATCTTATTTCTCTGCCAACAGTAGAACTTAGGTCATTAATATAAATAATAAATAAAACAGGGCCGATCACACTTCCTTGAGGTACACCTAATGTGACTTCGACCATATCAAAGCTAATACCGTCAATAACTACGTTTGTTTTCTATCACTGAGAAAGTCACTTATCCAATTCACTATTTTTCTATTAACTCCGCATGATTACAATTCATACATGGGTTTTTTGTGTGGAACTTTGTCGAATGCCTTTTTGCAATCAAGGAATATCGCGTCGACTTGCATAATCTATTCACCTGATTTTAGGATATCATGAAGGAAGAGCGCAAGCTGTGTTTCGCAGGACCTGCCCTTACGGAAGCCGTGCTGACTGCTTTGTAAGAAGGTCCGATTATCCAGGTATGTCATAATATTACTAACGACAATATGTTCGAGGATCTTGCATAAAAGTGGTGTTAGCGATATAGGCCGGTACTTTCCTGGGTCACTTTTATTTCCTTTTTTGTCTAGCGGAGTGACGTTGGCTATTTTCCAGTCTTGGGGCACCTTGCCTTCGGATAATGATTAGCTAAATATAATTTCTAAGAATGGGCAATCTGTGGCGCTAACTCCTTGAGCACGCTTGCAGGTATTCCCTCTGGACCTGGGGACTTGCCACTTTTAATCGAACGCAGTTGTTAAACTATTCCATCACGTTGAATTGTTATGTCAGCTATCGGCCCGTTAAAGTCAGGAATGTCTAAATTGTGAATTGTGTCATCCTTAGTAAAAACACTTTCGAAGTAGTGGTTTAATTAATTGGCTTTGTCGATACTGTTGGTGACCACTTGGCCGTTTGTATCCAGTGAGGACTCTACTGGTCGAAGATTCGCCCTGGAGCTCTCTCGCGTAAGACCAGAATGACTTGGGGTTTCTATCTAATAATTCACCAAAGATTTTTTTCTTGAAGTTTCGTAGAGTAGTGCGGATTATTTTCTTCGTTTTTGAGCGTTGAGCAACGTATATTTCTTTTGCCGCAAGCTTCTTTGTTTTATTACTTACTTAATAGAATTTTTATATAGATTGTGTAGTTGTCTGTCTCTCCTGAGCTCCCGCCTTATTTCGTGGTTATACCAACGAGGTTCTGTACACAACCACTTGAATTTGTATGGAATGTATTCATTGATTCCTTTACATAGTATTTCCAAAAAATATCTCCATGACACTTCGGTGTTCTCGTTCTTCATTGTGGCTACGAGTTTTGTGAATGAAGCTTCTAACGTCTATCCGAATGTTACGTAATCTCATTTTTCAAGTAAGTAGATTTCGCGTTTGGATTTAACAGTGGAATCTACTGTCGTTTTCAAAGTCGTAAAAGTTATTTTATGAATACTTATGCTTTCGAGGATATCGACGTGTTAAATCATTGTAGTGTGACTAACAGCTAAAAGGTCTAATATTTTATTACTTCTCGTAGGTTCGTTTACTATTTGAGTAAGAGAGTGCTTTGAAAATGTCTTATATAAAATTAAGTAAGGCCTCGCTTATATCACGCTTCCTTGCACTTGTGTCAACGCTATTGTTTTTCCAATTTAGTTCCGGGAGGTTGAAATCTCCACTGATATTTATTACGCTTTTGTTATCTTTTGAGGTAAACTATGTTAATTGAGAATTTAATTTGTACAAAACGTCGAATTTGGAATCTGGTGGCCTGTAAAATGAGCATTTATGTATGTTTCTTTGGTTTTGTTGCTTAATGGTACACCAAACTCTCTCTATTCCATTATTGTCTAATATGTGTGCGGTACTATTCAAATACAATTCAACCGCTATGGAATCTCCACCGCCAGTCTTATCGGGTCGATCTTGTCTATAGATTTTACATTCTGTCGGAAAAACTTCGCTATCGTTAACATCCTCTGCAAGCCAGCTCTCTTTTCCAATTACTATATTTGCGTTTTCAAATATATACTCAACTTCGGCACGCTTAATTCTTTACGCTACGGAAATTTACTATCACTAAATTTGTATCGTATTTGGCTTGGTGAATGTCGGTTCGAGGTTTTTGGTAATTCTGTGTGCTATCTTTTCGATGTTCTCTGAAACCACTGAGAAGCGAGTTTTTCTTTGAAGTCTCGCAGTTATCTTGAGAGCGCGTGTTGAAATTATTTTCGCTTTGGAAGTAACATTTATTTATTTGTTCTTCCTCTAATTTATTTTGCGATGAAGGCCTATGTTACGCAGATTTACTCGGAGGCTGTTGTCGGGTCTATACTGTTCAATCCCACTGACCTACTCTCTAGCCTAAAAAATACTTACAATGATCAAAAATCCTATGGGCCAACCCTATCAGACTCCGTGTTAATATCCCTGTACAATACTGCGTCGTCCGCGAAAAGACGAATTTTAATCGTAACGACGGTGGTTATATCATTAATATACAAAAGGAATAATAAGGGACCAAGGACACTTCCCTGTGGTACACCGGATGTGACTTTAACTGTATCTGATCTAACGCCATCCAGAACTACTCTCTCTTCGCGGTTACTTAATAAATCTTCAATCCAGCATATTATACTGTGATGTACTCCATACGGTTTTAGCTTAACAAGTAGTTTTGAATGCGGAAGTTTATCGAAAGATTTTTTGAAATAAAAAACTATCGGAAAAAACTACAGGGGTTTCACAGGACCTGCCTTTTCGGTATCCATGCCGGTTTTGAATTAACTAGTTCTGACTGTCCTCATAGTTGTGCTGACGATTATATATTCCAATTCTTTGCATGAGAGGGACGAAAGGATGTGGTTAAATGCTGAAGTACACGTAACCATAATAATTCTTCCCCTCCCACACACTTGTGATGCAGATTGCAGATTACTATGCAGATGCATGATTCAACACGGAATTCCGTTGCACGTTAGGATCGCACGCGCAGTGCAGCACGCGCGTTGAGCGATATCATTTGGCACTCACGGTTCCACAAGATTCCTTTGCTTTAGTTCATGCGAAGAGTGAAAATAAGAGAGGGGAATGACTGATGGCGGAAGTGAAAGGATTAGAGGGACGAGTGAGGGAGGATAAGAAGAAAGAGCGAAGGAAGGGTTTGCGATGGAGGAAGAGAAGGGCGAATGGGAGGAGATGGGGAGAGGGGGCGGATTGGAGGCCTCGTGGAAGGGGAACTGCGGGGGCGGCCCCTTGTACTTTTTGCGCGCGGATATTTGGACCCGGGTCAACGACCCCGAGCGGTCACCTCTCTCCCTTTTTCTCTGCCCCGCTTCATATCATTGCTCGTCACCGACTTGCGATGGCGGCTCGTGAATTGCTGAAATTGGTGGGTGAGGAAACAAGACGCTACATTTATGCATTATATTTAACAGGATAACAAATAAAAAATAAGTAATTGATCATGAATATATATCATGGATTTGGATGTTTGGCATTGTTGCCTAGGCTACGTGTTGCCTAAATTTCCACTTTTAGTTCGCCCAGTCCTTGGCGCCACTTTGATTAGTCTTTTCAGTTGTTATTGTAAATAGACGTAGTTAATTGTTGCTAACGTGAGACTGGGTGCTTTCAATTTGCGGCTATAGCCGGCGATAGAAGGCGATCGCCACACCGCGGTGCTTTCGATTTAGCGGAATAGCCGTCTATCGCCGGCTATCGGTGGCTCTCCGCTATGAGGAGAGCCGAACAAAGCAAGGTCGATTTGCGCAACTGCCGTCTATCGCCGTTCTAAATCGAAAGCACCCACTGTGGTGAATATTCAATAACAATCGAGGAGATATGAATTAATTGATGATTAGAAGATATCTTGCTATTTTTGTTACCTAAAATGACATTTTAAATTCTAGAGAGGAAATATCTATTACAGGAAGTCAATAAGAGGTTAATGAAACGTTCATCGTGTGCCGACTACGTTGTTTGCCAGAATCCGATTAAAATTTGAATGCATTTAGCCCGTTCAGCTTAAATAAAGAATGTAGAATGTAAACACTACTTGCTTCGCACCAGGCTGAAAAACAGGGTATGCGTCTACGAGGACCCAAAATAGGAGACTTAGATTGAACAATAAGAATTTGTTCAAGGCGGCGATAGGAAAGTGCATTCCTTTTTACCTACACAGCAATGATGGCCATTGGGAATACTCATGAAGTCACCTCGCATTATTATTAAATTTCCGTATAGCGATATTCAGGAAGTGCTGAGAAGTTGATTGTGCATTTGTGTAATTAAATTTGGAGAGGAATTAAATATATCTGTAGACCGGAGGATATTAAAAAAGTGTATAATTACGTCCCGCGTGTATTACTACATTTTTATCCACTGTATTATGATTTATTGTAAGTAAAACCCATGTCTATTCATGGTAAAACCGGTAATACGTGTTTATTTACAATCTGTTGACTGTATTTACATTTGAACTTCCGTCTTTCATCACTTGGCGGAACCATTTTCCAAAAAGTTGTTTGTTTACGGAATTCTAGACAACAGTTTTTGGCGACGAGATCCCAATCCATAATATATATATATTATCATGTAATTGATAATGAAGTTCTATGAATCAATGCAATAAGTACAAATAGTGGTTAGAGCGCTGTATTCTGATTCCACGGGCCCGGGTTTGAGTCCCCGCAGATAACAAGATTTGTGCGTGGAATTTTCAGTCCCTAATTGGAGGCCTCGTGCAGATCATATATCTCAAGTTAATCACTCGTGGCGAACCATTTTTAAGTCTTTGTCACTCTCACCTAAAACTTGGCTGATACCGATTACGGGTTACATTATTTCTCCGATCATCACGAAGTTTTTTCTCTTCTTCTGAGCCTCGGCTGTCGGTTGGCTTTTGCAAGTAAAAAACAAACCGTAAATCTAAGGCTGAGGGAATTTTCGGAAGGAGTAATAGGTTGGTGGCGCATTTCAAAGAAAATTAGTACAACCGCTACATAAAATTATTTTGATGGAATGAAAAGTTTGGGTGTAAAGATGATGGAATTCACGGATAAAAGGCCATTGTAGGAAGAAGGAGAGGTTTTTGGTCTCTCATCGGGTCCACCTGCTAGTCGTCACCAACGCTTTATAGGCTTTATCTGTGAACAGCAAGAGGGCGGAGCATCATTTTAGCACCGCTGCACCCAGCTCACTCAACGAAACGTCGTTGACAATCGAGGATTGGACATTCGTGGATAGCGAAATCGCGATCCATTCGATGAGAAATATTCAAATCCTCGGACTGATGTCTGTTGAGCATTATCATTCATTCACAGGGTACAAAAGAGTTATTTGATCATCTTCTTCTTCTTTGGTTATCAACCCATGGGTTGGTTGGCAATAGCACGCCATTCCGCTGTTTTCTCAGCTTTCCTCTTCATTTCACCATATGAGACGCATCCAGAGTCATTGATGATCTGCTTCATATAGCTTAATCTAGGACGTCCTCTACGATTTGTCCCCTCAATAAAACCTTCAGCTATTAATTTTATAAAATCATTGCAACGTAGAATGTGACCCATTAGTTTAAGTCTCCTTGTCTGTATCTGTCTCCAGAGACTTCTATTTTCTTGTACTCTTCTCAGCACTTCCTCATTGGTGATTCTGTCTCGCCAGCTGATTTTCTGCATCCTTCCATAGCACCACATTTCTAGGACCTCCAGTCTATTCTTTTCATGTTTCCCGATAGTCCAACTTTCACACCCGTAAAGGGCCACACTCCAAACATAAGCTTTCATAACCCTCTTTCTTACTTCCAAACTAACATTTTTACAAGTCAGTAGAGTCTTTTTATCATTGAAAGCTATTTTTGCTAGTTGTATTCTATTCACAATTTCTCGTTTACTCCTTCCATCTTCTATTATCTTACTTCCCAAGTAGCTGCATTCTGTAACTTGCCCTAGTTCTTCATCATTTATTCTTATCCTTACAGGTTCACAGCAGTCTTGAGCACCGCATACCATCACTTTAGTCTTTTGCTTGTTTATCCTCATTCCATATTGGTCTCTAAGAATTCTTTCCATCTCGTTAAGTATAATTTCTAAATCTTCTTTCTTTTCTGCAACTATGGCAATATCATCAGCATATCGTAACATATCTATTTTCTTCCCATTTACTTTGATTCCTACATCAACATTGTACCTTATTTTATCGACTGCTTCTTGGATGTATGTATTCAAAATTATTGGTGATAGAGGACAGCCTTGTCTAACTCCTTTCCTAATTATAGCTGTATCTTCTTCATTCTTATTTCTAATCAAGGCTGCTTCATTTTGGTATGTTTTAAATATTATTCTTCTATCGCTGTATTTAAGTCCAACTTTTTCCAAAATCCTAAACATTTTTGGCCATACAACATTATCGAATGCTTTCTCAAGATCAACGAATGCAGCATAAGTTTGTTTATTTTTAGATATTTGTTTTTCAATGAGAAGCCTTAAAGAGAGTATTGTCTCTCTAGTCCCCACTCCTCTTCTAAATCCAAATTGGTCCTCACTTAAAGTGTTTTTCAGCTTTCTTTCAACTCGTTTAAGGATTATCCTTATAAGTATTTTTGAGGCATGTGATAATAGACTGAGTGTGCGATATTGCTCACATTTCGTAGCAGATGATTTCTTTGGTATAGGAATCATAACACATTTTTGGAAGTCTTCAGGAACTTCACCCGTCTTGTATACTTTTCTTATAAGTTGTAGTAAAGAAGCTTTCAATTTGTCACCAGCTTTTTTAATCAGCTCAGAGGGAATGTCACCACAGCCTACTGCTTTCCTATCTGGCAAATCTTGCAATGCTTTCTCAAATTCTTCCTGTAAAATATCTTCTCCTAGTTCTTCCTCTTCTATTTCTTCACTTGATTTCATTTCATTATCTAATAGTGGTCCTCCTTGGTAAAGCTCTTCAATATATTCTTTCCATCTCTTAAGTGCATCGTCTCCAAAAAGCATTTTGCCTTCTCTGTTCTCTATCGTATCGAACGATTTTTTGTTTTGTTTGTTGAAAATCTGTTTTGCTGTTTTATAGGCTATGTCGGTTTTCCCTTTGTTCATAATTTCTTCTACTTATTTACATATGTTATTGAGGTAATTTTCTTTGGCCTTCCTAGATTCTCTGTTGATTTGATTCCTGAGTTTTCTGTATTTGGTTCTACTCTGCTCGTCAACGGCATTCTTGTAAATTCTTCTCTCCTCGATGAGAAAAACTATTTCAGGCGTTATCCATTCTTTCTTGTTTGCAGGTATAACTTTACCGACAGATTCTTCAGCTGCTTTATGTATGCCATTTTTAATCTGTATCAATTCTTCATTTGCGCTTCCATGAATAATATTTGATGCTATGTCATTGGTTCTCCGTGCATAAGCTATCATCGTTTCGTCAGATTTTAGATTGTCTCTATTCCATGTTTTATTAAGTTTTATCTTTAATCGTTTGAACCTAAGTAGACACTTCATCATGACTAGATTGTGATCACTGTCAATATCTGCTGATGGGTAGCTTCGGCAGTCCATGATTTGATTCCTAAATCGTGACTTTACTAGAATGTAGTCTATCTGTTGTCTCCTGATGTCTCCTGGAGCTCTCCAAGTGTATCTTCTTCTTTTATGATGGCTGAATAATGTATTTTCCGCGACTAAATAGTGTTTCGCACAAAATTCAATTAGCCTGCGGCCTCTTTCATTCTTACATCCTAGTCCAAACTTTCATCATAAGTTCTTAGAAATAATTTCTAATGAAACTAGTAGAATTATGTGAAGTGTTTCATGTAATGAGCTCACTAACACAACACTTAGCCTTTGAGTAGGGTTGGTTCCCATCAGGGGCACAACAACCCCAAGAACCGTGGGGGAGGGGGGGAAAACTCCTTGAAAAATCTGTATAAGCCGGCTAAGCGGGGGGGTGGGGTGGGGGGGAGAGAGTCTGTAAATAAATTTTCATCTTCTCCGTATAAAATTTTGCGCAGCGTTCATATTCAGAGCGGAGTCGCTAGGAAAGAAGGCGCAAATAATTTTGCAATTTTGCAAACCGGGCAGTGTCCATTGAAAAGTGGGCCACAACCTCTGATTTCTGGGGGGGGGGCTGGCGGATACGGATATTTGGGGAGGCGACCGACGGCTAAGGTCATTTGCGCCATAGCGGACAGGTGAGGGAGGAAGGATGGATAGAAACCCGGTGTCGGCATTAGCCTGCCCTCAACGAAAGGCGCCAAGGGGACCACGGTTTAACGTCTCATCCGACAGACGGAGTACTGCACTTGAATTGCCCTCCACAAGACAGTCAAGTAGGGATCGGTTTTCCGTTGAAAAACATCCGCCTCTGCAGGAATTTGAACCCTGGCCATCCGTGTGGTAGGCGAGTACTCTAGCCACCACACCAACCCTATCCTCAGGTGGGGCTGCCCCCCCCCCACAATCGTTCTTGAGGGGTGGGGGGGGCAGTGCCCCCCCCTGAACCCCTCCCCCCCGTTGTTGCGCCCCTGGTTCCCATGGTGGGGAAAGGAATTGATTTCCTGCGGTGGTGGCGTTTTTTAGTAGAACCTCGATCTCTACTTCAGTGTGGAAGGACTGCGTGGCTCGATCTTCTTCCACCCTCGATAGATGAAATTCTTACACTCCTAACAGAAGGTGTTCGCATGGCACTAGCTGCGTGAGGCAAACCAAAAGACCAATTAAAATTAAGCTTAAATATTACTCATATAAGATATTCACAAAAATAAGAAAGAAAGCAGCCATCACATCCATCAAAAAGCTCCACAGTGAATCGGTTACCAAGAAATGGGCGAGATTCCCATTCGTAGGGAAGTATTCATACGAAGCCGCAAAGTGCTTCCCTAAAGACCTATACAAATACCGGTTTCTACGTTCCCCACACTCTGAAATCCAGCTTCCAAAAAACGTTTGATAAAATTGACCCCTTGTCAAAATCCGGAGGGTACGAAATGAAGTGTTAATGTTGTGACTGTGTGTATGTGGGGCAGACTGGGAGGAACTTTAGAATACGTCCAGAAGAACACAAGAGGTGCTTCCTAAACAAGAACACCAGGGGCCTTATTCAGTAAGGAATCGACGCGGTCGAACCTCGGTAAATCCGTGGATGTGACGTCAAATTCCCCGACAACTCAACTTTCGAATGTTCCCCTTTGAATTTTACGTGGCTCTGACGTCCAAATTTCGTCACTGTCGTGACTCGGAAATTCCGAGGATATATGGAATAGACCCCCAGTTCCTTAATTGCGAAACACCTCATCGATGAAGGCCATCACTGTAGCTTCACCCCAAGGATCCTGTGGTTCGAGGGAAAAGAACGACGCCTCTACGCTCTGGAGAAATGGGAGAATAGTCAGAAGTAGAAAACGGAGGGTTAAACTGATGAATGATATTGAATTTTTGAACCATTCCCCTATTCTCTCCCTACCGACGCAAACCTTGGTCAAAACTCCCCCCCACCCCACTCTCACAGTGAAACCTCCCTTCCTACCCCCCCCTCCCTCTCTCTTCAAACCCAATAACCTCCCCTTCTTTCCCCGCACATATATATGGCTGAAATTCTCCAAAAAAAGTTTGTACCTCATGATGGAGCCGATTGAGACCGACTAAAAAAAAATATTCATTGAAGTATTCTACCAGCAGATTGGTAGGTTATTGACAAATACTCATACTAACGTCTTCATTCAGGCATTACGTCCGTTTACTTAAATACAAGTGATCCGCCATTAGATCCCCCTCAAATTCCTCATCTTGTATCCCTATGCTTATTTCGCAAGGAGTTCCTATCCTCTTATTTTCACATTCACTCTTCCTCAGTATTCTCCCCTCCACAGCCCACTTCAGCATTCCTTCTCTTTTCAATACGTCCTCCTTCTGCCTCTCCTTAACCTTTAAGCATTAGCTTCCTCTTCTCTCCAACCATATCCAATATCTCCTCTTTCGTCCATCTCGCCTCCTAGCTCAACACTCTCCACTCTTCTCCATACCCACATCTCAAACGCCCCAAGTCTGCGTATACTACTCTTCCCAATGACCACGTCTCTGACCTAGGGATTGGAAAATCGATTTCGATTTTAATCGAAAATCGATAATCACACCTTCTTCAGTTCTGAAGAGAAGATGCAGGTGTTCATGTCCGCTTTCTATACGCGTTTTTCCGCCAATTCAGTCAGCTGCGCTCTCATTAGTTCTTGTTATTTTCTTCGTGAAAACCCTCTTCCGCGCATAGAAAATGGTGTAATTATCTTCTCTGTTGATTTTTTTGGTCGTTTTCAATATTTCAATGGCCTCTCTGATTAGTCTGAGGAAGCAACGGTTCTTTTTAGCGATCGATTTTACCTCTTATCAATTCATTTTGTGGTAAGGTCCACTCCAGGTCTGTACAGCCAGTGCTGATTTGCACAGCTGTCTGTTTTTGATGTCCCTTTGGTGTTCTGTCAGTCGGCTTTTGAGTGCTCTAGACGTCTGCTCGATGTAGGGTTATCCAAATTGGCACGTTATTTCGTAAACACCTCTTTAGATTTCCGCTCGAGACTTACGCAGCGCTGCAGTGCGGGTAGTTCCATTGTTTCCGGGTTTCGCTGCGTTGCGTAAACTTGGAGATGACGTTTGGTGACCAATGCTGGCCATATCTTCATCTCGGATCCGAATGCGAACATGGGCATGTGTCCTAAATCTGGCCTTCCGGTAGCGTGGCCAATCAGCGTCGAGGACTCTGATTTTGGCGCGTTTTTATTTAGGAGTCTTTCCCAGATGTCTAAGAGTCTGAAATTCTATATAAAAAGATGTCACAGGTGTGATTGGCAAAAAAACAGGTGACACCAAAAAAAGAAAACTCAGTGTTTTAATATTTCAGCGTCGGAAATAAACCAAATGAGCATTCATTCTGCGATCACAAATTGCTCCCAAAAAGATGTAAATCTATCTATTTACCTGAACTCCATGGTAATCACTGCCCCCTTCACAAATACTCCAATTCCGCTCGTTGCCGGATGATATAGGATTGACCCCAAGAAAATTCCAATTAGGCAATCAAGGCGATCGCCATCAAAAGATTCAATGAAGATTGCAAGTGGTTCTCAGAAATGGCCAACGCTTTGCTATGAAGAATTTAATTAGCACAACAGGTTGGCAGGCTTTTTCAATTGCACAGAATTTGCAGGTGTCAGAGCAAGAGCACAGAATTAGTAAAAGATGATATAGAAGCCTATGACCACGAGTTTTCAATGAAAAGCGTTGGTGAACTCTCTTCACTCCACTTCGCGCTGTGAAGATGATACAAATATGACTCTCTTTTCTGATCTTATAGTAGTTGGATTGCAATATTTAAACGTGAAGAAACTAACTGATAGATAAAGTTTCACAGTAAAAATTTAATTGATAAATAGAAACTTAAGTGCAGGTGGCCTGAAAAGTAACAAACTGTGCCAATTCCATGCCAGTTTACGGTATGAACATTGTATAGTTTGTAGCAGACTATTTGTCCAAAAATATGGAATATGTATTTAATATATATTTCATGTGTTTTGAAAAGGTGAAAACTCAGTGGCTCTTGTAACAAACCCTATTTCTATTGTTATTTTTAAATGTTAAGGAAGAATATTCATCGTTAACGTATGGAGGAGACAAGTTGATCGAAGTTGCGTTATAGATATGTAAATTCGTGATATTTCAGCGTGACTGACATTTATCAAAATCTCTCAATTTTAAATTGAAATAAAAGCAAAACCACGTGCTGTTGATGTAGATGTTTCGCATTTATGTCACTATGAACAAGTACTGATTTTGTGTTTAATTCTAATGAGTACATATTTAGATTAGAATATTGCCAGTTTTTTGCGCGGTCCATTAATGCGCAAGTAAATAGACCTAGGTGTCCCACTTTCATCGCAACATTCCGCAGAAAGGAGCCATTTTGAGCACCACATTAATGAATCCCACAGGTGAGGTACACCACAAGATGCTACACCTTTATATACACATATATATACCTACACCGTGGTATATATATTTTTTTTCTGTATAAACATTTATGTGAGTGTGTATATATATATATATATATATATATATATATATATATATATATATATATATATATATATATATATATATATATATATATATATATATATATATATATATAATCGTTCACTCATTCACACAGACCGCACAGCGGCAAATACTCACATAAATATTTATACAGAAAGGTAGAAAGAAAGTGGATAGGAACACATCTTGTCATCATTGTCTTTGTAAATTTTATGTGTTCCTATCCACTTTCTTTCTACCTTTCTGTATAAATATTTATGTGAGTATATACATATATATATATATATATATATACACACAATTATAGAGGAAACTTACAGGGGGTAAAAAGACGAGAGTAAAAAGAAAGTCTTACTTAGAAACGTTTCGGGTGTTAGCCCTTCCTCAGTCACAGAGAGAATGTTTCCTCTGTGACTGAGGAAGGGCTGACACCCGAAACGTTTCTAAGTAAGACTTTCTTTTTACTCTCGTCTTTTTACCCCCTGTAAGTTTCCTCTATAATTGTGCTAGTGGCAATTTGGCGAAGTTTTCCATTGTGTATATATATATATATATTTTTTTTTTCTCGAGAATCTCTGATTTTGAAACGTCTTTAGAGGGCTTGCTTGCCCTTTACGGCATCCAATTTCCAGGCCTCTCTGTTTTCCCAATCTCCTTCTTGCAGGTTTCTCTCCACCATGACTTTGGCTATTACGCTTCTCCATGAGTTAGGTGGCCTTCCTCTCTTTCTCCTTTCATACGGTTTCCACGCCATGATAGTGCAAGGCAGTCTTTCTTTGAGCATCCTCTGAACATGTCCGTACCACAGCAGTAGTTTTGACTTGATTTTATCCAGAATGGTTGTTGTCATTTTCATTATTTCCCGTATTCTCTCATTTCTGACTCTATCAAGCCTGGATTATCCGGCTGCCCTTCTGAGGAAGTCCATTTCTGTAGCTATAAGTCACTCACATTCATTTGCTATATTTCACTTCTATATGTAAGTATTCTTTTAAAAATGGTGTTGTATATGTATCTTTTATTTTGATTTGATATATCTTTGCTCCATAGTATTGAATTTAACATATTAATTGCTGCTCTACCTTCATTAATCCTAATCTTTAATCGTTTCTGCGCTCCTTCCACTGCTGTGTATTTTTACGCCTAAATAGTCATGAATCACAGGCCTCTACTATTTCATTGCTATCCTCTAGCACAATGTCTTCATTTCTTCCTCCAATACACATATACTTAGTTTTTTGCATGTTGATATCCAATCCCCAAGCGTTATACGCTTCTTTTAGCTTTCTAAACATGAAATTCATATCATCACTGTCTTGGGCTAGAATTCCCTGACATTACATTTTCATAAAATAAATTTAATTTGATTTACAAAATCATCATCTAATGTATTACATATATCAAGAAAGTTCAGCTAACAGCAGAATCTAAAAAAAATATAAAGACATTGGAGAATGCTTGAAAGCAGTGCTTCCCAAGGAGAGCGTGGAGTTCGTTGGACGATAGTGTTGGATTGGGGGAGGGGGGGGGGGCTGTGGGGACGATTGGAACGAGGAGTTCAGGTTAGTAGACGACGGAAGCAAGTGTCGATGGAGATGGAAAAAAATGAAGCTCTCTTTCCGCCCGTAATAGTCTCCGGGAGGTTGCGCGCAAATATGATTCGCCGCTCCGGTAACCTATAATGCCCGCGAGGCAGACGGTCAACGACCGGCCAACAGAGCCTGCGTTCAGTCCTTCACCGTTTCAATCCTTTCGCTTTGTGCGAAGAAGTGGATCGAGAGACGGAGGAGTGACAGTTTTCTATAAAGAGGAGGCGAGAGAGTCCGGAGACCTTTCTTCGAGAAACCTCCGGTTCACCAGTGCATCCGGCACGACGATTAGGGATGAGTCGATTCCACTTTTTTTCGATTCCGATTCTTTCAAATCGATTCTCGATTCCGATTCCATCGATTCTTATTCCTAATAACAGGTCGAAAACTGATATACCAGTAGCGTACGGCTAAAATTTATCAAGTATTGGCTGGAATAAAATAACAAAGACAATTAAGTCGCTCAAAAAGTATATTTATTAACAAATAGCAAACATATCCTCAGCTTTTTGAGGTAGATAAGAAGTACAAATTAATATCCTACACCCAAAATTACTGAGACAAATATGATGCGGTAAATTTAATTTGATTTGAATATTTATCCATCTGGAATCGGTGGAATCGGAATCGACTTTAGGCGATCGATTCTCGATGCCGATTCTAATCCGGAGAATTGGTGGAATCGAGAATCGACAATTGAATTCGACTTAAAAATAATGTATTCCTCGACAGGTCTCGATGATAGTAAACGGTCGGATTTTCGAGACTCGCTCCAGGTGATGGCGACGTACTCGGGGCACGTGATCATGAATTTCCTCCTCAATAGAAAAAAACGTCTCAAAACTAAATCTGAGTTTAGTTTACTTCGCCTCCTTGTTTTAACAATTTTGGGAAACAGTACAATTAAAAGAATACTCTTGCTTAGTGTTTGCACGATAAATCAATGCAGGTATGCTATTTTGACGCTTATTTGTAATGGAATAATTTCATTTTTAAACTTTTTATGACGTTTCACGCAGTAATTTTCAAGCGAATGGTTACTCACATTTCTTGAAATATTAAAACAATATTTTTATTGATGAATGATTTCAGGCTTCCCCGGTGAATGTTATGGAGGTAGATTTATCGGGTTTCCATCCGGGTCAAAGGAGTTATCTCCGACATGTTTCGGCAGCTTACTCCGCTACCGTCTTCAGGGATGAAGTGGCAAAGACAGAATAAGGAAGCCATTGAAATTAAACTAGAAAAAAGAAAATGAACCGTGACAGTGGTTTCCAACTGAGTAACGCGTGGAGACCAATCCTGAAGTCGATGAAAGAGGAGCGACACAAGAGAGCCAATCACGGGATTGCGCGGGAAGACCAGACGACACCGGACTCGTATATATAGCGGCCAATTCCATGTCCAAGTGCTAGAGATGGGCTCAGTCGATCATTTTAGTGATTCAATCATTTTGTTTCGAGTCACTTAAAAGATTCAATCAACTGATCCAATCATTTGATTCATTATGACTCGCAAGTCAGATTGATTAGATGAATCACGAGACTCACGTGAATCGAAAGACTCGAATGAATCAAGATTGAAGAGACTCAAAAACTCGAATGATGCTAATTGATGCTATCAATCTATTTGGATAACTGATTTAGAATAATTACTATCGTGCTTAGAAATTTAGGAAGGCTGATTGATTTCCATATTCCACAAATTTTGGATCCGCATTAAATTGGAGATTTCCAAGTACTATAGTCACGAGAGCATTTAGAGAGGCCAAACTGTCACACTCTGAATTCAAGAAGAATAACGTCAAAATATGTACATGAAAATTAAATCACTGGCTCAGACTACACAAATTAATGTGCATGAATGTTTTCTGATCTGCAGTATTGAATTTCATTCAATTAGGAGCTTTCAACTGAGCAGGTAATTAAAATTTTTATCAAGTTTACCAACTGTAATGATGCGCTGGTATTGTAACAAGGGTTAATTTCATCGTTTTTAAAATGAGCGCCTTGTCTCTAACTATGCTATATAAACTTAAACTCACTGACCAAAGATTAATGGATTTATGCCCATGAAGATATCTTTCTGAAATTTCATGACTAGACATAACGGATAACGTACATGTGAATGTTTTCCCACTTAATATCACATTCAATCACACGGCAGACGGAAACACAAAATGGTTGAATGATCGAATCATTTTCCCGAAATGAATCATGAGTCATTTGACTCACTTGGTGATTCGATCATTTTTAACGAATCGATCATGAACGACCCATCACTACCAAGTACGCTATCATCGCCACTTCATCCCTGAAGACGGTAGCGGAGTAAGCTGCCGAAACATGTCGGAGATAACTCCTTTGACCCGGATGGAAACCTGAGAAATCCACCCCAATATTTTCATTGATTGCTCATAAATTAAAAAAAAAATAATTATACAGTTCAATTCATCAATGGTTCTCTTTCCCCGCAGAAGCGCCATTTATAGCCATGATTTCGTGAGTTAACATTTCAACCATTAGTTTTTCTCTTATTACCAGCTTGCTCTTCCAAAATCATTGTTCATTAAATTAACACCTGGACCGGATGAAGAACCACGGACCTACTACCTAAAATATTTATTTTTATCCAATATCTGCAATGAAATATTTTCTTGACAACCAGACCAATGGCTGTAAACGGGCAATTTCGCTCAGGCCATTTAATAGTCATTTTTATTCGAAGTATCCAAACATCTTCATGTGCCGTAATCTACTTTTGTATGGCATCAATAATAAGCACGTGACATCGATTCTTTTCATAATGTACCATTGCGCATTTAAAGTATATTAAATCTCCCATAAGAATAACACGTAATTTTGATTTTTCGCTCTATTGCAGAACTTTTAGTCAATGATATATCCTAAAAAATATGAGATTAAATGTCTACGTCTAAATGAAGAAACGAAGATGGTCCATTCTGAAATTAAGGGGAATTTTCTGTCCCTCCCATATTTCTAACTTTGGTACATATTTTATGTAAGTTTAACAATATTTGTTTAAAGGAATTCATGTATTTCAAAAGATTACCTCATTTTTTCAAATAAATATAATACGATTTTGGTGATTAAAATTTTGAAACGTGTCTGCAATGTAACCTCCATGGAATGTCCCCACCCTTGTTTTTCCAACATTGACATGAGCTGAAGCTTAAACTATTAATACATTAAACAAAAATAATCTTTTAAACAATAATTTATCACATAAACTAATAATAATACAATAAAATTGCTGCTATTTAATTGTTTTATCAGTCTGTTTTGAACATAAAAGTTGGGCACGGGCGCTCAGGTAACCTCCATGGAACACCTTTATAGTTCTGAAAATATCCACTGCACAGCATCACTGATCACCCAGAGCTGTTGTAGTGAAGGAAAAGGCAGCCATTTTGATTGAACTGTTGTTTGTTTGTTCCTCATGTGGATTATTAGTAGCTAAACACTGGATTTATCTTTGTAACTAGGTGAGTACTTTTACTCTTTGTAACCTCCATGTGTTAAACAAAAGTATTATTTTTTGTGTTAAACCATATTTTTCGTTATTAGTTAAGCAATGACCTATTATCTAACAGAAAACAAAGACACTGGACCCAAGCTGTTATAGGTTAGGAACTACAAGTGATCAAAATGCAAACTGTAACCTCCATGGATTTTAATATCCATGGAGGTTACGTCCATTTCCATGTACATGGAAACATGGAGGTTGAATAAAAAGACATTATTTTTCAGCTACAAACACCAGTTTTAAACAACAGAGGACATAATAAGTTTGCCGAAAATCTAATGGTGTACAAGAATATGGGTTAAAGAGATAATTTAATATAACCCTAGCCAGTTTCCAATTCTTTCCAAAATGTGTTCATTTTAAATCCGTAATATTATTAATTTTTTATATCTTCAAATTCAAGTTATTTTCATTAAATAAATAATGAATTGTAAAAGTCTAATTTGTAGGCTAATATTTTTACTCAATAAAATCGTCCTAAAGCGTTGCAAAGATCGTATTGTAACCTCCATGGAAACAAGCGTAACCTCCATGCTCTGAAAAACTGCAAATAGTTTTTTTGTGAAAATATTTATTCTTGAGCTATTTTACAAGTGCGGATGTACTTAGTTTTTTAAAAGGTTTCAATGAAAAAAATAATTATATAATTGATAACGTTTTAATTTATTTTTTTTTCAACCTCAGAATTCCCCTTAATTTCAGAATCGCCCAGATACCAATATGTCTATAAATAGTCTCCTCTTAGCTGGTATCGCAAGGCAGCATTCGACTGAAATGGACCAATCCATGCACTTAAGAACCGGATGAGTACGACATTTGTTATCCGGTTATAGGGACCTATGGCCGATCTCCAGAACTTGCGCAGCAAAATCACGCTCAAATATGTCCTTAAAACGCTCTGCCGTCATATTAACAGTGAGTTCAAATTTTTTTATACCTTTCCTTAAATTTCCTCTCCTGCTGGTAGGACTTCCAATAGCTGCTCTGATTCCAATGCTTTTCCAATCCGTGTGAAAGGCAAGAAATCTGTGTTGCATGTACGCAGTTGGTTTCTATTTTGTCATTGGCGCATTATTTGGTCCCTTACGCTGTTCGTCTTAGGTCAAATAAATCACGTCCTTCTTATTACATCATGTGTCTACGGGAAACATTTAAAAATTAACGGCTGATTACTTCATTTATTCCGAGGCTGAATAGAAAGCAGTAAAGGGTCCCGGAGTTCAAAGCAATCCCTAAGGGCTCCTGAAATATATTAAGGTTAAACAGCTCTACCACGAATGTCTCCAGGAGTTTGTAAAGCTATCAATAAGTGATGGACTAAGAGTACCGATGGCACTTGATTATACTTGCCATTGCTCAGGTTGCCAAAGAAATATCTTTCTGTCGGAATTAGAGAGAACTTGATAATTTTCTAATATAAGACGCAATCTTTTAGCATAAACGAATCATATAAAATTTCTACAGCACAAATGAAATATTTCGTCATTTCTGTCATCAAGTAGAGGAAATACGAACCTTTTATCACGAAAGTACACCTTGAAAGTAATTCATTATAGCAAAAATAGATAATTCTGCGCTAGTCCCAATGCTTTTCTCAAAAGGAAAGAACATGAGTACCTGAGGCCCTTCTACCTCTTCAGCAACAATTTCTAGCATAAAAAACTCAGTTACTTTATCTGTTTTAATTCAGGGTACATAAAATAAACAATGGCACCGGATCAGTCGTTGTTGCTCACAAATATTCGCATTTTTATAAGGCCAGAGTCACTGATGCAATGAGCATGTCACTGATGAACAAGAGATGAAATGGTGACATGGATTATAGGAGTGTATTAAGTGAGCTTAATTTTTATTGTGATCGATTATTGTTCGCGGAAAGAACGAGCTCTTGTACCTATCTGTTCGGCAGAGTATCTCTCTTATTTTATCGCGTCTGTCAGACTAGGAGATGTACTGGGGGGTCATGATAATACTCATTATGTCGCTGTGAAAAATATCAGTTCGGAATTCATCAAGCAACCTAAGCCTAGCGTGTAGCCTCCGAGCCTCTAGGGGTTCCCACCTTAATCCCTCTAAAAGTTGTGAGACACTATATATACGCTAGTAGCAGTTTTTAACAAAACTCCCTGCTTTCCTTTGTATTTTATTGTTTTTTTTTGGTTAAATCTATTTGACAAGGGTCCCAAATGCTCGCGACGTATTCGAGGTGTGGCCTAACCAGAGTGAAGTAGTATCTCTCTTTCACTTTTTCATCCGTGGACCTTCCTATTACACATTTAACATAACCTAGTTTCTTTAATGCTGCGCCACATATGTTTTTTATGTGTAATTTCCACTTGGCTTTGGAAATATCGCTAAATATCCGGGAAAAATTAAGAGTAAACATTAGAGCAACTCCGACTGAATGGATGGCATTCATCCAAAGTTAATTAAAAAGGGTCCAAATGCAGCCTCGGCTCATTCCTCCGGCGTCGCAGCCACGTGACTCGGAGAAGTGAAGCCACCCGTCCAACAAAGAGGCATTTTTCGGGGGGTGGGGGGTGAGATCCGGGGGGGGGGGGGGTGGAGGGGAGGTTGAGAGGGGAAGGGGAAAGAGGAACGATTCGAAGGTGAAGAAGCGGTGTCTTGTATAAAAAGGGAGGGTGAGAGGGAAGGGTACTCTTCCCCCGGAAGGGAAATACGAATATGTGGGACGATGAACTCGAATGAACTCTCTTTCCCTCTCTCGGGGCGTCTCGGAGGTCCCGGTTACGAGAGTCTCCCTTATTCCGCGGGACGCGGTGGAAGAGGCTGCTCGCTCGTCACGGACGACCGAGTGTCGCCCTTCCATCGCGGGAGCGAGCGCGTTAAAATCACCGGGTTTCCATCCCTGCGAAGAAAGGGCCATCCATGCACGTCCTGCATGAGGACGTCGAGCCCGGTCGCGAAGCGGCGAAGGGTGCTGGGAGAGGCCCGTAATCTATGCATTCACTCGAGGGTGAACCCGTTGGCTAAGGCTGGAATCAAACCCGCGACCGATGGCATTCAAGGGATCGGGTTGGTGTAGTGACTAGAGTACTCACCTACCACACGGGCGGCCAGGGTTCAAATCCCTGCAGAGGCGGATGTTTTTCAGAGGGTACCCGATCCCTACTTGAGTGTCTTGTGGAGGGCACTTCAAGAACAGTACTCCGTATGTCGGATGAGATGTTAAACCGTGGTCCCCTTGGCGCCTTTCATTAAGAGCAGGCTAATGCTGACGCCGGGTTTCCATCCACCCTTCCTCCCTATGGCTCAAATGACCTTAGCGTCGGTCGGTTGCCTCCCCAAATATCCAATCCAATCCGATGACTTTCGAGGTTGGCTTGTCACTGACGAAGCGATCACGGCCGTGGCTTTAGTATTCATGACCTTCACCTTGGGTAATTATGGCCTTGAAAGTGCGCAATATTTAATCATTTAGAGGATAATAATCGTCCTTAATGGGTTCAAATCAAGACGAAAACCGCCTTTCGTGTCACGTGAGGTGACGTACTCCACACTACCTCGCGCTCATTAATTCTCTCCACTCCTATCTCCCTTGACAGCCATTTTCTTTTGATGGTGCCAAAATCTTCCAGTGGCATATGACTATTGTAAACAATTATTGAAAGTTCCACGGTTCGATTCACGGTTCAGGCTAAATTTTTCTCGCAGAGGAATCTGTGTATTTCATCGTCGTATTTTAGGTAGGCCTGAGGAATGCACGTGAAAGTATGCCCACCAGTAGATGAAAATAAGTTGAAATTCCCTCGAGATAAAATCGGACTGGACTAGAATTTCCGTTATGTCTTTAACATGGTTTCATCTTATTCGACGATAGCTGTGTAGCCAAATTTTTTAATATAGCACCATCCAAGCAGGTATTCTGCTCATTAACCGTTCAATTATTTAATATTCATCAATCATGAAAAAGTTAGGCGATTCCTATTTTGTGGACAATAATTTCTGGAAAAGTAGTGAATAATTTTGCACATTTTAATTCTCGAAAAAAAATGAAGAATTATATAATGTTTAGTTTGGAAACTCGATAACGGACTCTTCCTTCGATTTCATTGGCACGGCCATTTGTAAACTTCCAAACAAAATGAATAGAGCTCATTAGTGGAGCACTATGCTTCTGGTTCACCCAACGTCACGTGACCCAACTTGCTAGACTCCGGTGCACACTAATGCCTGAGGCACACATAAAATAGGCCCATGAGAATAAAAGAGGCCTTGGATTGGTGGAAGGGGAATGGAGATGGCTGAAGTGGCTCAGAGGGGGGGGGGGGGAATGAGGAGGGGGAATGAGGGGGGGAATGAGGGGGATAGATGCCCTACTAGCCTGCGATGAAGGCGCACACAACTGCATCCACTCGTAATAAGCACAGTCGAACCCCAGTCACGTCGGGCGTTGATATCACCGGCGGCTGCGCCAATGCCTTCGGTCGCCTACAATCGATCATTAAAGTCTCCAGCCGTTGAGTCTAACGTCATGAAAAAAAGCGAGATCTTTCAACGAGAATATCCTATCAGCGATCTCTATTATTATCTCTATCTTGTTTCAACGCTATTATTTCAACGCAGGCTACCCATTGATGGAAGCATGGTGGAGAACTGCCATTTAATCTTCAATGAGAACAAGTGCCCACTGTACTACTACAATATGCCTTCCCGCACACGCCAGTGAAAATAATGGGCCGCTCCTCTTCAGCCCGAGACATATCCAGCATTATTTTTGGAAAATTCTTCATACTTACGTTTTGGATTGTAAGTAATGTTTGCAGAGTTAATATCTCTGTGAATCAAGGTTCTTAATGATGCTGCCACTTATCAGCAAGCGCTGAACTAGTGGCGTTGCCAATATTTTGCGTTGCTGAGCGGGAAAAAATTCAAAATTCTGATAATTGTATACAATAAGCCAGGACCGAGGAGGTTAAGCTAATAAATTACAGCGCCTATAAGGACATTAATTGGAAAGCTAATTAAAGTTTTCATGGATTATAGTGGTCTGCAGCTTTGAGGCCAAATTTTTCTATTTTCTCTCCTCACTATAGTCCCAATATTATCATCCTATCCCAGGAGCAGAATCTCTGTCTTCCCCTTCAATGCTCTTTCATCATCTTAACCTATACCGTTGCCTATCCCATCGATTTCCCGTTTACCACTTTCTTCCAGAAATCCCATTCTTTCTCTCCCTCTACGCCGTTCAACCAAATCTTCTCCAATTATACCGCATATACCTTTGATTGTCCCATCGTTCCTTAATACTTGCTCTTCTTTATTTCCAGCAACGAGGTTTCCTCGCCTTCCGTCCACCACGTCTTCACTTTTTATCTATTTTGTGAGTTACACCTTTATTACGCTCTACCGTAATCACTAAAGAATCTTTCGGCTTTTAGTCTGATTACTCCTATCTCCGTTTTCAGATTTCTGTGCCAAGCAGTGCCACGCTCCTGATGAAAGACTTCACCGTCCTATTTTTTTGACCGCTCATTATTGAGTCCCTGTCATTTTCTCCCTCCTGTAATTTATGGCATCTTTCGTCACGGTTTTATAATACTCACACAATAACTCCATTTTGCATTTTGATACTACCCATTCTCACTGATTTTTAAAATATTTTTTCATCTCAATCGTCTCCTTTACTCTCACTATTAGTCTTATCTACTTTTTGGGTATAAAATATTTTGTTATTTGATTTTTTTAATGATTAATCTTAATTGGGAATACCTTGTTCTGATTTTCCTGCGAGTAAAATACGAAACACTAGGCAGTCGATTAAAAAAAAAACGTCGCGTCACCAGAAAATCTGACTGACCTCAGATTTACTCTCACATTTGACACTTTGCAGGCCTCTCTTACGGGGTTTTCTAATCGTATGCTGAACAGCCATAGTGAATATAAACAAACTAACTTACTGATAAATTTTCTAATACGCTAATTTTTCCTTGAATATTTAGGAGTTTCACATATTTGTCCCAAATGCTACCCGATTAACTAGACGGTGTCCTTAATTAGACAGTTTAGTGTATGAGTTAGTCATCTATTTTACCAAACGTCTTGTTTGAAAACGTTTCTCATTCCAATAATATTTTCCTTGGGCTCATTTTCCTCCGATTAAGCGAATGAAAAACGTTGCTAAAGAAGCATTTCTTTTCGGTTAAAGACCACGGTTTCCTCCGGCCACTCGCAATGGTGTAGCCAAAGCCAAGGTAATGCGAAAGGGAGAAAACAATCGGAGGAAGAGTGAGGGTGAGGCGTTTGGGCAAGTGGGGGAAGGAGGTGGAGGTGTGGGACGGAGGGTGGAGGGAGGAATAGAGGCATCCACTGGAGAAGATATGAGAAGCAGGTTGCTCGGGTAAAGGGCCAAAAGTGCACGCGGGAGGGGCAGGGCGGAGGGGTTGGGGGAGGGAGGGGAAGGAGGCGATGAAAAGGAGTGCACGGTTGCCCTCTGAGGCTCGAAGGAGTGCGAGCGCCTCTCCGATCGTGCATTGAGGCGGCGACAGTGAAACTACAAGCGATGGATTTCCATTCCATCTACGGGATTGGATTGGATATTTGAGGAGGCGACCGACAGCTAAGGTCATTTGCGCCATAGGGGAGAGGTAAGGGAGGAAGGGTGGATGGAAACCCGGCGTCTGCATTAGCCTGCTCTCAACGAAAGGCGCCAAGGGGGCCACGTTTTAAATGTCTCATCCGACAGACACTCAAGTAGGGATTAGGTCTCCTCTGAAAAACATCCGCCTCTGCAGGGATTTGAACCATGGCCGCCCGTGTGGTAGGCGAGTACTCTAGCCGCCACGCCAACTCGATCCCCCATTCCCTCTACGATCGTCATCATTGTCTTCGAATGGATGTCAATCTATCGCCGCTTCGTAGTTCGCAAAAGAGAAGCAATGTGAGCTCTTTGAGATCCTAATCAAGAATGAAGGGTGACTGCACCACCATTATTACGTTTTGGTATTTGCAATAGGAAACGTGGAACTCCAAGAGTTGAATAATATCTTTCTGTTGAAGGATTTCGTGGTTTCCACGGGAAAAATTGTGAGTCCACATCATACGCATAAATGAACTTACCTTCGAAAAAAGGGTGAAAGATATGAGATAATAAAAAACGAACAAGTCTTTCATGAAATTTTCACCAGCTTAAAGCGTATGACAAGAAATACGGCCTGCATTAACGCTTACTGTAACTTGGTGGTAACAATTGATGTAAAATGAAATCTTATAATACTCCTTCTTCCATCGTTTGACTCCCTGGAGGTAGCTGATTTTTAACTTATTGCGCTCCGCACAAATTGTCATTCTTCTTTGGACCCCATATTTTGTTTTCATTTTTTTAAGTCAATAGATATTTGGTCTTTTTATCCCAATAATAAACAGAGTAAATTGAGCGCGGTGGGTGATTTTGGTCGCGAATACTGATCGCGGACAAAGAACTGTGGAAATTCAATTAGAGTATTACATTGGCATAATCCCCTCTCCTGAAGGAATGTACAGTATCACATAAAAATCATTGGCATTTTTTTTATCACTCCTGTTAAAGGTTGCATGAACCAAAATGCAAATTTCATTCATTCCCTCCATCAAGTTATTCCCACGAGTTTGGCTTCTTATTTTTATGACGCTCTCACATTTCAACTTCCCCGCTTATATTTTCCGTGACGTCGTCGATGAGATTCACTTCCGACCAGGGTAACGCCTCTTCCTATTTCGGCGTAAGCGTTGATTCCGGCGCCACCTACGCAATGAAACATGCAAGCGGAATCTCCCTTTTAAATCCCAGCAGGTTCACTCGCAACAAATGGGGCCGTTGACCCTCATAGCGCGTGGTGTAACACTCTCCTCAGCGACGACGGCCGCTGCCAACGTCCGCGGTGGTTTGTTGCTCTACGTGTCGAATTTTTGGGTCACCCATAAAATACGCTCGGCAGGAATGTTTGGGATCAATTTTTCCCCCATTTCTTTCGGAAAGGAGAGGAATTAAAGAAAAGAGTCACGGGTCTCATCACTCGTGGGGACATGCGTTGAAATTACGGGGCAATGCGAATGGCAGGATATGAGTAACTTTTCATTTCTTGCGGTTCATTAAAACTTTTCTTACAGTAAATAGTGATCAAATATTGATTTAAAAACTCATATAGTGTTTTTAACCGGTTAAGGTAGGTTTTGTTGAATATCAGAGAATCTTCTCCCGGTTTTATACACATTCCGGGGCCAATCTCCCTCTAATATATCCTTGTTCGCCTCAGCATAAGATCAACCCTTCTTCATCCCGTCCATGTGAAACACGAAAAAAACATACTATTAACCCCCTCGTACTACGGCAGATTACATCACGCCAATAAAATTAGAGAGACAGATTGTACAACCGATAGGTATAAAATGTCATTTTTTCCTCGTACCATTCGGGACCATAACAGCTATGATCATCGTCATGAATAGTGCGAATAGTGAGATTAGCTAGATTGTAGATCTTTCTCTTTATATTTTCTTCGTTCTTATTTATGCAGGATGCACATATTGATGTTCTCATTTATACATGATATTTTGAATCTGTAGTAGTAGTATTTGTATCCCTTGCATGTTGGAACAATAGACGATGGAATGTTTCTTGGATAGCAGATTGTTAATTGGCGTGTTGCATGTGTGGTACCCTGGTTTAAATGTAGTTTCGGTGTTCTGCCGCATAATTCATGCATGCCTGATGTGGAAGCACCGCCTGCCACACACCCCTTGGGTAATTTGCAGGGTATGACGTAGATGTAGATGTACATGACACCTATTCTCTTTCTTCCCCTGCCCAGCTTGCCCAACATCCTTCTCTTTATCACACTCTTCAGCAACCCATCACTCTTTATTACATCCTTCAGCCGTCTACCCTGCCTATCTCGAATTTCATTCAGAAGCTTCCTTTCCTCACCCACCATCTCAAGCACTTCCTCTTTGGTATTCCTGTCTGTCCACCTAACCTTCCCTATCCTTCTCCACACCCACCAATGCCTGCAGCCTATTCTCGTCCTCCTTTCTCAGGGTCCACGTTTCTGCCCCATACAACGCTACGCTCCATATGAAGCTCTTCACCAGCCTCTTCTTCACGTCCTTACCCAGTGTCCCCGTCATCAACTCTCTTCTATTACTAAACGCCTCCTTAGCTAGTACTATTCTCTTCCATATGTCTATACTATTATGCCCGTTTTCCTCTAGCGTGCTACCTAAATAATTATATAGTTCTAATTGCTCCAGTTTCTGTCTTCCAACTTCAATCACAAACCTCGCTATCTTCGTTCTAAAGAATCTCATTACTTTTGTTTTCTTATGATTTATCTTCATTCCGAATATCTCGCACTGTATTTCTAAAGCATCTACCAAAGCTTGTAGTCTCTTCAAAGATCCACTAATCAATGCCTGATCGTCCGCGAATCTAACCGATTTTATAAGATGCCCTCCCACTTTCATTCCAACCTCAAGTTCTTCGCATGCCCGTCTTACCATTTCCTCAGTATTAATGTTGAAAAGGTTGATGATATAAGCTGAGTATAACTCATCCCGATTGTGGGTGTAAAAATCCAAAAGTCCAGTACCACAAGTTGGGAAGAGCATCAGACGTTCATACGCAAGTAGCACCACCAACTTGGACATTTCGCAGTACTGATCAAGCAAAAATACTTCTATGTTATGTACACTTCAATGGTCGTCCAGACTTTTTTCACTTATATTAAATGATGTTTTACAAAAATAAATTATCACCGTGAGGTTTAATTTTAATTATTTTTTTTGAATCCCCATAATGATAGATAATAACGTGGATGAGATTTCCATGATGTTCGGCGGCAATGCAGGTCAGAGACCAGCAACCCAGGTCCGATTTTCAATGGAAGACCGACCCGATTATGTATGAGCCCGATAGAACTGGGGCCTGATTTTACCCGATGGGGTGAAAGCCCGACGTGCAGGCCAGACTAGGCCCGACGCTCTCAAAGCCCAGCCCATGTTCACGAGTCGCCCTCCCTAGGTATGTGAACTGGAAAAAAATTCAGACGATTTTATTATAACCCGCGAAATTTTCCTATCACTCCCTCCAAGGGGAAACTAACCACTTGTCAAAGTAGTTCATGGATATGGATCTAGACGAATATGACTCATATGTAAGATCCAAGATATCGGTATAGTAACAGCTTATACAATGGTGTTCTTAAATTTATTCCCACAGCTTTGAAAATAGCAACAATGGGACTCTTATATATTTATTTTAATCGCTAAATCCTTACCTACCCTTATATCACTTGACTTCAAAGCCTTAGCTACAATAACGCATAACAAATACTAAAATGTAAAATATTATAATCAGAGCAATATTTCAAATATATAGCTCCATTTACGCCCAACTTTAAGGAAAGTTGCTGATATGAGTTATGGTTTGTAATGAGAATGATGTTGAATGAAAGAACACAAAATATAGATAGCCCATTATTTATATTTTAATTCTTTTGAGATTTATTTAATATTTCTTACAGTGGAGACAATAACATCTCATGGGTTGAACTGATAGTAGGTGTAAACGTATTCTATTATACACTATTTTGAACTTTACCATAGTAATTACCGGCCATTTTTTTACATCGGTAACTTTTTGTGCTGCGGTGTATTTATCCCTTTCAAATGATGTTTCCTAAACGCCTACCGTCTCAGTTAAATCGAAAATAAATTCTTTTCGCCAGTAATCAAAATCAAAGTATCACCAGCATGCAATTTAATGTACAAGTAACTTTCAGCAACTGGAGTATTTATGTCCAGGTGGGTTTTGTTTGATTCCCACTTTACCATGGGTGATTTCTAACCCTTACTACCTAAAAAGTATGCTCCAACTGCCAAGGTTAAATCTTTAAAAGAACCTTTTAATCCTACCCCCAGATAAATCTTTTCACCCGAAGACCAGCAGAAGCCAACCCTCGTCGTCCCCGTTTGAAACTGAATCTTCGAGTCGGGTGCGAGTCGATTTTATCCTCATCTACATCTACGAAATATCGTGCAAGCCACCACTAGGGTGTGTGGCACGGGGTGATTCCACAATAGGCATGCAGCACTAATCCCAGTTCAATGAGAACCACGCGCGTTCCCCCGAATGCCAGGCGTAGGCCAAAGCAGTCAGGACAAGGGTACGCAGTTAGACCACAAATTAGGAGAGTGATACGGAGAAGAACATGCTACCATGCAACACACTACTCAAGATACAACTACTGGTTAGTATTATTAATGCGACAAATAAATAGCAGAAATCAAGACATGCAGGAGTATATCATGCTGCAGTGTGCATGCAAGGTTAGTATCTACAGTTCATGTTAAGATACTGAGCACTACTGAAAAAACCTATTTAACCTGTTCAGTATCCTAGAACTGATTCATCACAACTATTATGGTCCCTTATTGTACGTGGAAAAAATGGCATCTTAAATCTATCGGATCTGCAGTCTATTTCCTTAATCTTATTCCTGTGATCGTTCCTACCATAATAGTTTGGCTCTAGCAAGATATTTTCAACATCGGGCAAAAAATAGTCTACATCAAACTTTCGTAAAAGATTTGACCTATATTTCTCCCTTCGATTGGATAAGTGGCTCCCACCCTAATTCCCTCAACAATTTTGTAGCATTACTATGTTAATCATAACAAATCTAGCTGCCCTCCGCTGTATGCGATCTATGTCTGAAACTAATCCTACTTCATAAGGGTCCCATATACTCAAAAAGTTAAGATTTGACGCGAAGCGCTTCGCCAAATCTTAACTTATAGAGGAGTATAGTTCCAATGGTAGAGCACGGTCGATAATCCAAAAAGGCCAAACAATTATGAGGGCACAGTCTCTCCTTTAGGCTGCGAGGGGGGAGAAAGGCCGCGCGCCTTGAGGTTGCGCTCCACGAGGGAACCGCTGAGGCTACCCCCGCAGACCAACCACTCCCACTGCAAGAGCCATCCGCTGAATCAGATAGAAACGGCGACTCAGTGGAGTGAGGGTCATTCCACGTCAAGTCACCCAGAAAATTTTCAAAATGACACCCACCGATTGGGATTTGTATGAAACTTTTGTCACTAGCAACTAACACAAATTTAATGACTAGAGTAAAATATTTCCTCTCTCACTCTCATAGTTTGCAAGATATGAAGGGTCAAAGTTCGGGAAGTTTGCTCAGAAGTGCCGGTAGTGGAATTCAACTTTCAGAGTACAGGGCACTTGAGTATATCTATGTTAGCCACTATAATGTCATTAGTTGTCAATCAACCAAGTTTTTCAACTCAAAAACGTTACTTCACATTTTCATAATTATCACCCCAAGGCAGAGAAGTTAATTCAACCAATTTTTTTTAAATTGGACCTAAATATGTGCACTAATAGACAGTGAAATAAAAATGGTGGTGTTTTGACTGCCAATATGAGTATTTCAAGTTTTACTTTTTTTCTGTCTAGGTGAGGGAGATTTTAGAGAGGTAATGTAAAGATGCTAAACGTAACTGTATCCAAATGCATACCTACTTGAGGAAATATTTGAAAAAATGGTCAGAGAATGAAAAAAAGAATTTGCTCGGCCACATTTGACATCTGCTGGGCGATGAGAGCGGTTATGGCATCGACGAGGGCGCGCAGACTTTCGCCGAAACGTTGGAATCGCATTTGGCTTCGAGGTGTCTACGGATCTGCCAACTGCTGGCCGACCAATGTATTTTTGGGAATTTCAACAATTTGAAAAATATTCCCATAATATGATATCAAACCGCTAGTAAATATCTCTCGAATCCCCCCCAGATCGAGTTTTTCTCGTGGGAACATTTTTTTTTTTATTTAAAGAATAATAGTCCACATACAGCGTAATTGCCAATTTAAAGTATACTTGAAACAAACACAGAAGACACACAAATTAACAAAAATAACAGGAAAAAATACAAACAATAAAAACAACAAAAAACTTGACTTAGACAAATCTGGAGTTGGCGTTCACGTTTGTTTCAGTCTAGGCGTGCATATTATTTATGGGAGGATGTGTGGAGGCCAAGTTGATAAAGTTTTTTGGTGAGAGGGAAAAGGGATCGATATCAGAGGAAAGTGAATTTATTAGGGAGGAGAGGCGGAATAAAATCGACCGTTTAATTAATGACAATCTTGGAGTTGTGATATGTAGTAGTGACTTGGTTTTTGTAGGGCGCGACGGTACTCTGATGTTGATAAATGAGGTAAGTTCGGGACTGTCAAAGGAAGAAGTAAGGGTATTGTAAACTAATTTTTAATCCGATCTGATCCTTTGATGGGAGAGATTACAAATGGAAAGGGAAGATAGTATCTCGTTCTCGTAGTATAGATATTTTTGATGGAGCTATATTGCGATCGCGCATCATGTATAATTACTATTAAACACACAATAAACAATATATCAGACACTTATATTACCCATCCATGTTGCTTTAACTCAGTGTAATCCAAACTTTTTCGAGTCACCACTTTTTTCCACAAACTATTACCCAGCGCCCCCAACCATAAGCAAAGTCATGGACTACATGAAAAAAGCAAGATGTTCATAAAAATAAAGCAAATACAATAGCGATTAAACTATTGTTTATTTCAAATCCAACAGAGGGATATTTTACTCATACCCGGACATACGAGGGGCATTCAAATATAAACGAGCCTTTTGCAAAAAGAAATTTATTTTACGATTAAGAAGAAACTACACTTTAAAGTTATTTTTCTACATAGTTACCCTCCTTAGTAATGCATTTTTCCCATCGAACAGGTAGTTGGTTCATGCCGTTTTCGAAGAATGACTTCGTTGGGCAGAAACTGTTCAACCTGTTGATCGTTCGCAAAACGCTCTCCTCCAAGGGCTTCCTTGAGAGTCCCAAACATGAAAATCACATGGTGAAATGTCAGAGCTGTAGAGTCCAATGCATTTCATCCAATTTTTAGGGTTTTTAGGACTGCAGTGTGGGGTATTGCATTGTCGTGCAAGAGCAGGACGTCTCGGATGGGTTAACGGCGCCTTTTTGACCGATATGCAGCTCGAACCTGGTCAAGTATCACAGTTGTAAGCAGAGTTTATTGTGCGACGATCGTGAAGGAAATAAACGAGTAAAACTCCTTGAGAATCCCAAAAAAACCTCAAATTATAAAAGGCTCGTTTATATTTGAATGCCCCTCGAATGTAATCGATATGGGCCCAGACTCCAGCGCATCCTTGTAGCCCCCTAAGATGAAAGCGCCGCCCTCCAGGGGGAGGTAGCGCCAACTTTGGGAATCACTGCTTTAACTCATCTAATCTTCAGGCGTCCATTTTGGTACCACGTTACTCTTTAGTTACGTAATCGGAATAATCCCGAACGGTTTCAAACGCAACTCTCTTAGGTTAATTGGATTGATGGAAAGGATGGGGAAAACGATTTGGGTGGAGATAAACCCATCTACGTGTAATCTTCACTCGCTCTTTACTAAATGGTAACGGAGAAACCGGAACTATGGCAATCCTGGAAAATACTAAAACTTACGATTTCTCATTGAAAAAACTCATATTTAATCTAATTCTGAAAGGTAATTCAGTCAACTATACGAAGTGTTTTTCGTTTCAAAACATGAACAAAAACTTTTGACTCGTTGTGAGAACGCACGTGAGGGACTTTTGGTATCAGATTTCTTGCTGGAAGTCGATAACACTGTACATCTACATCTACGTCATACCCTGCAAGCCACCCAAAGGGTGTGTGGCAGGGAGTGCTTCCACACCAGGCATGCATGAATAATACGGCTGAACACCGAAGCCACATTGAAACCAGCGTACCACACATGCAACGCGCCAATTAAAAACCTACTAACCAAGAAACATTCTATCGTTAATCGTTCCAACATGCAAGGGTTACAAGGACTACTACTTCAGATTCAAAATATCATGCATAAATTAGAATATCAATATTTACATAATGCATAAATGAGGACCCCAGAAGTCAAGGGGTCTAAGTAACAAAACCATTGTTTAGAGAAAACTTAAGTCAAAGTTGAAAATGTTTGGTACAACCCACTAAGTAGTTAAGAGGCATTACCCTAGATAGCAGTACTTGTCAATAAAATCACTTGGATCCCTTTACCACCTAAAAGATCAATATTTTCACATCCCATTCCTGTACCTAACTCAATTTTTTCAAAAATGTCACTTGGACCCCTTGACTTCTGGGGTCCACAAATAAGAACGTAGAGAATATAAAGAGAAAGATCCACAGTCAAGCTAATGTCACTATTTGCACTATTCATGACGACGATCACAACTGTTATGGTCCCGAATGGTACGCGGAAAAAATTATATTTTATACCAATCGGTTCTACAACCTATCTCTCTAATTTTATTGGGTCGATCTAATCTGCCGTAGTACGAGAAGGATAATAGTACGTTTTTTACGTCGTCAAAGAAATGTTGTTCCTAAAATTTATTTAAGAGGTTAAGCCTAAAATTTAATCTACGCTGTGACAGCGATTCCCATTCTAATTCATCTAACAATCCAAACACACCACTTAACTGTAGTAAAAGCGCACGTGCCATTCCACGTTTATATGTAATAGTATGCCTAGAAAAGAAGTCTTCACTTCAACGAGACCGAGGGGTACGCAGCTTCATAAATAAGTGTACACCGCATTTCCATTTCAGCCATTTCTATCCATTTCTGTCCATTTCTGTCCATTTCCGTCCATTTCTGTCAATTTATATCCAATTCTAACCATTTCTATCCATTTCTGTCCATTTCTGTCCATTGCTATCCATTTCTGTCAATTTCTATCCATTTCTAACCATTTCTTCCCATTAATATCCATTTCTGTCCATTTTTATGCATTTATAACCATTTCCGTCCATTTCTATCTATTTCTATACATTTGTAGCCATTTATGTCTATTTCTATCCAATGCTGTCCATTTATGTCCATTTCTGTCCATTTCTGTCCATTTATGGCCATTTCTAACCATTTATGTCCTTTTCTGTCCTTTTATGTCCATTTCTATCCATTTCTAACCATTTCTGTACTTCCCTGTCCATTTCTATCCATTTCTAACCATTTCTGTCCATTTCTAACCATTTCTGTCCTTCTCTGTCCATTTCTCAACAAGCGTACGCCATTTCTCAGAGTTGCATGCCCCTCGAACGAGACGAAAGTTGAGCGACCGAGGTGGAGGCGCGAGTGCGTGCATTTGACGAACGTCGAATGCGTACTTTCCTGCGCTCCCCGCAATCGGCGGCACGCATTCGACGTCCGCGTCTCCACTAGAGGAACACTTTTCCCCGTCGGCCTCCATCGTGTCGATGACCCCACAATGCGCCCGATGCACGACGGGGGGGGAGGAGGCAAGTGACGTCACAGGCGTTACCTTGGCGTTCCACTGCTCTAGTTCATGGTGAGGGACCTCCTTCCCTTCCCAGCCACCTGCTAACTCCCCTCCTCCCCCATCCTCCTCTCCTCTCGAGACATTCGCAATACGTTCCCCGCTCCACCACGCGCATCATATCGCTCTGCCCCCTCGGTTGGCAGACGCCCTGCCGTTCATTGGTCAGTAATCCTCGGATATTAGACCCGCAGACTGCCTATTCTACATCGAGTCGTCGGACATTTTATTTATTTATTTGAATAAGTTCCAAAAACGGCACAAAGGCTCTTAACATTGGATGACTACCAAACAAATAAATTATAAGCAAAAACAAAATATAAAATGATAAGAGACGAGAATAAAAGAAAATAGAATAGATACAAAAGAACACGAGAAAGTGGACCGGGACTTAGCGATATGTTGACAGGGGAGATGGGACTAATTTGCAGACCTGGTCAGTAAGGAAGGATTTGAAAGCCGAGGGTGGCGAGAAGAGGTCCAGGGAGGGTGAATGCGAAGCTAGGGAGTTAAACGTTTTTGGAATTCGGTAGAATAGGGAACGCTGGGATATTGAAAGACGAAATTTAGGGATATTAATGAGACAGCCATTGCGTGTGGTACGGGGAGGAAATTGAAGTGGAAAGAGAGGAAGAAGGATATTGGTGCGGAGAGAGCCCCTCCAGATGCAAGGAAGGAACTTCATGTCAGAGAGCACATGACAGACGGACGGCCGGACATTTTGCGCAGCTCCTCCACCATTTGTCGATGGATGCGAACTCGGAAACGAATGAGAGATAAAGTAAAATCGAGTGATACGTGAACATGGTAGTCGGCGAATACGCCAAGGAAGCAAGTCTAAGGGCCGTATTTATAGTTGTTACCCGGGTGTCCCCCAGGTGTGGGGGAACCCCTTGGCTCAGAAATGGTATTCATAGTCGTTACCAAGGGGAATGCCGTCCCCTAACCCTCCCCCAGGCCGTCGATTTCCTGGGTAAGGCATGACGCTTACCCAAAGCTCCCCTAACGCAGTACTGCTGCCCACGCGTGGGACGAATTGATATTACTGTACTAATGGCAGTACACGATAATATCAAAAAATTTCCATAGTAACGTCTTCTGTTTACTAACACGGGTACTTAATGAACCACCCTCATATTCCTCACCATACATTTTACATAAAAATTTTAGTAATATTGTAAATATTCTCTCATATTCCTTCAATCATTTTTCATCAACATCGTGTAACAGTATACTATATTTTTTTTAGCGCGCTTGGTTACGGTGAAAAATGAGCATCAAAAACATCGAGAACCATTCAGTGGAACCGGTCATATGTATTTTTCCGCGGGATTGTAGCAAAATCTCTTACCCAGGCACCCCCTGGCTGGGTGTTACCCAGGTAAGGTTTATGAATCACTCAGCGTAGGGGACCCCTAGGTGTTACATGACTACGGGATACCCAGGTAACCCCTGGGAATACGACTATGAATACGGGCATAAGTCTCGTGAATCCCGGATATTATTAGACAGATGCAGGCCAACCACTGGAGACAACTATAGAGTGACCTCCGCTGACTCAAGCGCCATCGGATGATTGCTCAAACCAAATTGCATCAGTTGATTCAGCCACTTGCAAAAATAAGGGGTTTGACAGGAAGGTCTTTAAATGTCCCCGGTGACCTATTCCAGCCATTTGCATCCCAACGGGCACCAACATCAGTCAGGCAGTCTGATGAGAGCTTCCTCCTCTGCTGCTCAGAACGGTGTAATGCCAATGACCATCAATGAGGCCTAGGGTTCTTCCCCTTGTCGGTGATCTGCTATTGTCCACTAATCTTCCGACTCCAGTAGTTCAATTTACACTTAACACCTAAGGGACACTAGGACCTAAGAACCCAAGGAAAATGGAACCTTATATTTTCCTTCCATTAAGAAATGCAATGGAATCAGCGCAGAAGTTATATTTTTCTTCTCAGCTTACTTTAAATTAATATGTAAGATAAAATTTCCACTGTTGGATAGCCATATATATTGAAATATATGATTATTGCAATCAATTTTGTCCAAAACTTCATTTTTTTCTAATCATAAGATTTTTACTTTCAAAACTGTCTATTTCTCCTCGATTTCAGCGATAAGATATGTCCATGGCATCCCGAGCAATGGCTATGAACGGAGAACTTCCCCTGAGCCTTCTTTGATTTGCATTAAGTTGAACGATTTGCAAGTTTCAATGAGCTTTCAGTCGAGATATTTTGTACCCCGACCTTTTCATGTGTGATCAACGGCTTTAATATAGTACCTGCATTGACCACATAACATGGTTTCTTATTGCTAGGGCCAATCGTTTGCGTTATATATCAGTTATGGAGACTATTGTAGACCATTAGAGACCTATGCACTGCACATACGGATATGGAAATGGTCTCCGTGCTTTACTGTCATCGATAGATTTCTTTCGATCTTGAGTAATTTTGCACTCGATCCTCTTCCGTCGATAATTGGCTGGAGAGAGCGCTCATACTGTGGCGTACCGAAACTAAGCAGGGTAATCTATAGTGGTGGGGTTGACAGTCAATGTGGGGCAGCCATGGTATTGAACGAAAAATTGGAGAGGAGTGTAGTAAATATTGAACAGGTGAGCGACAGGATACTAGTGGTAGAAATAAAAGCACACCCTACAAATTTCATATTGGTCCAGGTGTACATGCCTACAAGCAATCATAGGGAGGAAGAGGTGGATGGGGTGTATGAACTGGCTAACACATCTGACCGGCAATTGGGAGATCCGGGTTCGAATCCCGGTCAAGTCAAATTATTTTTTCATAGCGAATTCCAACCCTGGTGTATATGCACCCGTGCGAGTGACTTCATACCACATCATTTGATTATGCAATGATTGGAAATAAATTGTGAGGTTAGATTCAAAAAGTTAAATAAAAGCAGGAGGAAATATGACCAGTTTGGATTTAGGAAGGAAACGTCAACTCGCGATGCTATATCGGTGATGAGAACACTTATAATGTGAAACATAGAGTTTGATCAGGACGTTGTCGCATGCTTTATTGATTTTGAAAAGGCTTTCGACAGAGTAAATTAGAATTAACTAACGGAGATACTAGGAGAAATTGGAATAGATTGGCGAGACAGGAGACAAATTCGGAACATATATATGACGCAAAGGGAGCAGGTGAGGATGGCTGATGGTGAATCAGGGTGGGCAACTCTAGGTCACGGGTTAAGGCAAAGATGTCCGTTGTCGCAGTTGCTTTTCAACATTTATGCTAGGGAAATGGTAAGACATGCATGGGAAGAACTTGAGGTTGGAATGAAAGTGGGAGGGTATCTGATAAAATCGATTAGATTCGCGTACGATCAGGCATTGATTAGTGGATCGTCGAAGATATTTCAAGCTTTGGTAGATGCTTTAAAAATGCAATGCGGAATATTCGGAATGAAGATGAATCATAAGAAAACAAAAGTAATGAGATTCTCCAGATCAAAGTAAACGAGACTAGTGATTGAAGTTGGAGACAGAAACTGGAGCAAGTAGAACAGTATAATTATTTAGGCAGCACGCTAGAGGAAAACGCGCATAGTAGCAAAGACAGAAAGTAATTCACTGTACTAATACTTACATAGTAGCAAAGACAGAAAGAAAACAGCGCTAGCTAAGGCGGTGTTTAGCAGCAGAAGGTAGCTTATGACGGGAACATAGGGTAAGGATGTGAAGAAGACGCTGGTAAAGAGCTTGATATGGAGCGTAGCGTTGTATGGGGCAGAAACGTGGACCCTCAGAAAGGAGGACGAGAATAGGCTGCAGGCATTTGAGAAGTGGGTGTGGAAAAGGATGGAGAAGGTTAGGTGGACAGAAGGAGGACTAACGAGGAAGTACTAGAGATGGTGTTTGAGGAAAGGAAACTTCTGAATGAAAGTCGATTCGAAATTCGGTAAGATGTATGTGAAAGATGGAAAAATAGATGAGGAGATAAATAGACGTGCCAATGCTGGAAGGAAAGTGGTAGGTAGCACGTGGAGCATATCAAGGAATGAAAGCTTGCCTAAGGAAGCAAAAATTGCCGTCTACAAAAGTGTACTTCTTCCCACTTTGCTATATGGTAGTGAAACATGGGTAAGTCAGGTTAGACATAAGAGTAGACTAAACGCCGTGGGTATGAGTTATCTGAGGAGTATTTGCGGAAAAAGTAGGATGGATAGGGTGAGGAATGAGTGGGTCATGAATGAATGTGGGTTAAATGCTCCAGTAACGGACGTGTATGAAAGGAGTGTGCTTCATTGGTTTGGCCATGTTGAGAGAATGAATGAGAGTCGAATAACGAAACAGATATATGAGAGTAGAATGAATGGAGTGAGAGGTAGAGGTAGGCCGAGAAAGTAGTGGTTGAATGTGGTTGAGGAAATTCTTAGGAGGAGGAATATTAGGATTCTTAAAAACAGGAGGGCGTTTATGAAACAGTGTATGGGGGTAAATGAGGCAAAAGAGGTTTGCAAGGATAGGTCAGTATGTAGGAAATTCTAGAAGCAGAGTTAGGTGCACAATTATGTATTAACGAGTGAAACATTTTGACTGTGCCTACCCCGGAAGGGAACGGCGTGATGGGTATGTATGTATGTATTATTTATATTACGCTTATACTTTGACATGATTACCTAAAAAATCTACGTATTTTTCAAACCATGCTCATGCCACTCCTAAGTGTACTTGGGCAAGGACTCTAATAATTATCCTGTGTTTTAAGTGTGAATTCGATATAGGTAAACAATTCTATTCCCTTCTTTTGTGTTGGATTGGAAAAATGTCAACTGTCAAAATTGGATGAATGCATCCACAATATTGAACTTAAATAGTAACTTTGTGATTCCACCTAGCTTTTTTCGACGACACCTGAAGATGACGTTGAGCGTTGAAACTCGGGTTGTTTCAAATAAAGACATGTTGAATCAGCAAGTTTCCAGTTTTCGTTGTTATACCGAATAAAGCTAAAAAATGTACATACATCAAATCTTTTAAAAATTTAAAAAAATTCGTCAAAAAAAATTTCTTGAACCCGATCGCAGCTCCATCTACCGGGTCCAATTATAAATATAAACCATCCAGGGACCCACTCAAACACACGAAAATTTTCATAAAAATCGGTCCAGCCGTTTAGGAGGAGTTCAGTGACAAAAACACGTACAAAAGAATTATATATATTAAGATGAGCTTAAGCTCCGAGAGGTCAGTAATGCTCACGTAGTGAGAAGTGGAGAGCTGAGCGGCTGAAATTCCTCTGATTTTCTTCCGGAAAATAAAATATTTGGTTTATATTTCGCCTCCTACAAATACAGCATTTGATAAAGCTAGATAATATGGTTTTGACGGCACAATAAAACATTTCCTCATAAGTACACGTATACATGGTAAGGAAATAAACAAAGATAAACATAAATTCTAAGGTTCCTTTAAAAATTCTAAATACAATGTCTCGTATAGTGAAAAAAAATATTTCCGAGTTACAAAATCTATCGCACTTACCCCACTCTTCATAATGAAAAAGGTTACTGATACAGATTGAAAACTTTATTGCACCAGCCGACTCGGGTTTCGGCATAGTGTCATTTTCAATATTTATGCATTTTGGTTGTTTTCTCGCGTCTATTGCCAAGGAACGAACGGAGAGGGGGAAGATTGGACGTGAGGCTCACGGGCTGTGGGAGAAGGGTGTGGCTTGAGGAAAATGGCGATGGAATATTTGCGAGGATAAACTAGAGGAGGAAAGTGAGGAAAGGTGACTCACGGTAACGCTCGAGACTGATGTGCGAGAGGATTCCTCATGGTTTCAAAAAAACATCACCTATGTTCTTCGGTGATGAGAGCACTTATAGAAATATCTATCTTATAGAGGGCATCTTATAAAATCGGTTATTTTTGCGGACTATCAAGCATTGGTTAGAGAATCTTCGAAGAGACTACAAGCTTTAGTAGATGATTTAGAAATGCAGTACGAGATATTCGGAATGAAGATAAATCATAAGAAAACAAAAGTAATGAGATTCTCTAGGGCAAAGAAAGCAAAGCTTGTGATTATAGTTGGAGGACACAAAATAGAGCAAGTAGAACAGTTTAATTACTCAGATAGCACGCTAGAGGAAATGGGCATCGTCGCAAAGACATACGAAAGAAAATAGCGCTAGCAAAGGAGGCAATTAATAATAGAAGAGAACTGATGACGGGGACAATGGGTAAAGATATGAAGAAGACGCTGGTGAAGAGCTTGATATGGAGCGTAGCGTTGTATGGGGAAGAAACGTGGACCCTGAAAAAGGAGGACGAGAATAGGCTGCAGGCGTTTGAGATGTGGGTGCTGAGAAGGATGCGGAAGGTTAATGGGACGGAAAAGAAGACTAACGAGGAAGTGCTTGAGATGGTGGGCGAGGAAAGGAAACTTTTGAATGAAATCAGGGATAGGCAGGGTAGATGGCTGAAGGATGTAATAAAGGGTGATGGGTTGCTGAAGACTGTGATAGAGGGAAGGATGTTGGGCAAGCGGGGAAGGGGAAGAAATAGAATAGGTTTCATGGACGGGATAAAGAAAGGTAGATCTTAAGCAGAGGCGAAAAAGGATATACTAGAGGGAGATAGGCCCCGGAATGTGTAAAATACAGGGAGGAGATTCTCTGGCATTCAGCAAAACCTACCTTTACCGGTAGAATACATTATACTAATAATAATATTCTTCCATTATAGTTTTGAATTTGATCCTGGTCTCGCCAATACACTTCGTTTCACAATTATCACACTTTCATCATTAAAAACATTACCGATATCCACCAAATAATGCCGGAGTTAGTGCCATATAAGCAATTATTTTAGTGAAAAATATTGGTTTTCAATGTCATCATTTCCACCTTACTGCAAACTATAATTGAAATGAAAGTTTTTCAGAGAATTTTTCAAACATTCCTTACGTAATTCAATTTAAGGGACGATTATTTTTTCAAATACTTAACAACGCTTTGAGTTGTAATCGAGGAAAAATAAAGATAAATGCACTATACGCAAAATGCATGAGTGGGTCATGAAATACTTTAAATGCACATCCCAGCCAGGTGCTGGTAGTTACCAGAAAAGATAAAGAAATGCCTAAATACAGGAGAATACACAAAAGAAATACGTTGCAGAAAAGGATACATTTATGAACGCTAAGCAACTTCCTTTCAGGTCTAGTGGCATCGCTTTCTCCACTACAGGGGAATCAAAATCGTGCCGAAAAAGTGAACTTTCCACTTCGACTTTAAAAGTCGACTTTTTCCGACTTAAGCTCAGTTTCCATAAAATGAGTTTGCACGCTTTTATATTGCAAAATAAAAACAAAACTGTGTCATTATATGAAGCTTATTTATATTTTATCGTGTAGCAGTTGTATTATGACTAAAACAGTGAAGGCCAACGAAAACGTGCAGATGAGTTTTAGTTTTTCCTCCCAATTTCACTACATTCTCATCTGCCCCTGATGAAACTGTCTTTAAAATAAGGTCTCCTTCACCTTTAGGTGTTACTGCATCGTGTGATTGGATTCCCTTGACTCTAGGAGCTCGTCGAAATCTTATCATGATATTGAAATCTTTTAATGATGTGAGCGTTTGCCTCATACAATGCAACACCAAACTTATATTCGAAGGAGCAAAACTTGGTCAACTCAAGGACGACAATTGAAAATTGGTTCTCACTTCTCATAGAGATAGCCTAATGATGTCTCTATATTAAATTCCTGGGGAGAAATGTTACTTCGGTAATTGTGTAAAATGCCCACCCGTATCGAAGCTGTGAGGAGTCATAGATTGTGTTAGACACATATTTTATGGAAGAGGACTCATATCAGTGGGTGAAAGAACCCTGTAATTATGGTTTTCATGTTGGGTGAGCATTAAACACAATGAATAAAAAAATCAGCAATGGGTGCAAATAGACAGACGCGTTTTGGTAACATTTAGCGAGATCTCTTACAAACTTATTGATTTATTCGTGAATAAAATCCCTAATTTGGTAGGGCGTGATAACGTGTCAAAAAAAAGTTATTTTTTTTTCGGCGTTATTGAGGCAGCTAAGTCGTGGGGGAAGTGCTAGTCGCAGCCGACTTCTCCGAAAAATCATTTCTTTGTCCCTCAGGAGAGCTTGAAAAGAGTGCACTTCTCCAGATAATAGACGAGGTTGAGGAGAGACTTTTCTTTTATATTGAGGAGTGGATCCATCAGAAAAGTGTGTAATATTTTTCAGATCTTTCACAGTTTTTTTCTAAAACGAAATTAGGGAATGTTGAAAAGAATGAACAATCATTAATGTGAGTAGTACAGTCCTATACCACCACAAGGTTCAGAGGAAGTACTTCCTGTCTCACTGGATGATTGTGACTATTAAATGGGTGTACTTTCGATTGCTTGTTGATGCAGTGCAAAAGGTATGTCAAGAAGAAAAAGAATGAGCACGAAAAAACCTGAAGCACTTAAAAAATGCCAGCTATTAATTTGTTATTATTTACTTCTGTTAATACGTCATCTAAACCTAACAAGGAAATGTGATTTCAATATTTACATTAAAATAAGAATAAGTATAAAGAATACTTTATTTGCTCTGGGTACATCACCCCTAAGAGCAATGCAAAAATTATCAAAAACAATATACAATAAAACAAGTATTAAGAATATTAATATAATAATAATAATATTTATTCTTCCTTACATGTTCCATTACAAATATTTTTTCTGTGTTAAGGAAGTAATATAGCCTATAAGGCATTGAGTCTGTGTTTAGGCTACTTTCAAAAACATTAATGCGGAAAAGAACACATCAAACCATGAGAAAAATTCAGCCTGGACCGGGAATCGAACCACGGACCATTTGTTGCCGGAATAATGTGCAGACCACTACGCTATCCAGGCTTCCTAATTCCCATGGCAATTTTGGTATACAAGGTTGGTTGGTTATTACAATGGTTGGTAATACAAGGCAACTAGATCTAAGAATTAAAAAGCATGGATAGCGTAGTGGTCTGCGCATTGGTCCGGCAAACCAAAGGTCCGTGGTTCGATTCCCCGTCCAGGCCGAATTTTTCTCATGGCAGTTTCTTAAAAAAAATTTAATCCGCCATGTTCGAATATCACATGATATCATGATTAACAAACTATGAAAAATATACAATCAAAATTAGGTGCGTAAAAAAGAATTTTTACCGCTGTGCTGGCTTAAGAACTTACAAAAATAAGGCAATTGTACTACAAATGCAATTGAAAATACAACATAATTATTTTACACTAAATGTACTGACCCTTCACAATAAGGTTTTTATATCATCAAATGTCAACAACCATTTTCGAATCAGTCTTTGATACCTATGGAAATGGGTAGATTCTTTGACATTATTTGGTTGGAGATTTGGGCCCCATATACAGAAATTTGGGCCCCATATACAGAAAACACCTTTCATACATTGTGAGATTACGTTTGGGTGTAGGGACCCAGAAACATCTTCGAATGTTAAACATGATATCACTCCCTAATAAAGATGGACTGTAACCACTACGTAAATAGAAGATTTTTAGTACCTTATAGCAGTACAAGTACCTCAGTGGGAGTATTTTTAATTCATTAAACAGAGGACGGGAGTGTTCATAGCGATTTTTTTGTAATATAAGTCTTATTATTTTTTTCTGTATGAAATATGCTGACTTAAAAGTACTGTAATAATCTTCGCTCCAACACGTAAGTCCATATTCCAGCTTTGAGTGCATTTAGGCATAGTAAATCATTTTACGAACAGAAAGCGGACATTTGTTACGTATAAAAAAAATTTTTGTGAGACTACGCTTTAAGTAAGTACCTACATTTGAAATTTGCTTATCCCATTTAAAGCGATAATCTAAGGTACTCCCAGGTATTAAACTTCTATTGCCGTTTTAATGACAGGGCAATTACAAAGATCACTTGAACAGTCCGAGGTGTGATACAGTAAATTTACATCAAGATTATAACAGTCACATAAATCATAAAACATACATTGCGTTTTTCTTTCATTCAATTCCAAGCCATTATAATTATACCAGCGTCGTAGACTGGATAAGTTAAGCTGCATTGTATTAACAACTCCATCCCAAGTAAAATTCACATAATTTAAAGCCACATCATCTGCGAAAGTTGTTACCTTACCTTTTAAGTCATAGCCAAATAAATCATTAATATAAATTAAGAACAAAATCGGGCCCAAAACAGAACCCTGAGGTACACCAGTGTTAATGCTGCTAAAAGCACTGTAGAAATTTTTTACCCCTACACACTAACTACGATTAGTTAAGTAACTCTGGAACTAGTCACGAGCTATTTCTCTCATGCCAGCCTTTTCTAATTTCTGTAGCAGTATTTTGTGGTCTAAAGAATCGAAGGCTTTTTTTAATGTCAATAAAAATAGTTCCGACTCGTTTCTTGGCATTGACACTTTCGTAGACATCGGTCATATAATTCATTAATGCACATTCGGTGCTTTAACCACTTAAAAAACCAAACTGATTTGCACTAAAGGATTTCACTTTATGGAGATAGCTGAAAAGTCTATTTTTTATTAACTTCTTAGTTGCTTTAGAGAGTATGGATAATAGCGAATTAGTTTTCAATACTGAGCCGTTCACCTTTTTTTAAATATCGGAATGACTACTGCTTTTTTCAACGGATTTGGAAATTCGCCAGTCTCAAAGCTTTTATTGCAAATATGGGCTGATATAGGCGCTATAGTTGTAATTACGCTTATTAATGAGTAACAGTCTATTCCATCTATCCAGAAAGAGAGTACAATAATGTAAGATAAACTTATTCGATATTAACAGTAAGAAGTCCAAAGTAACAAGTTCGGAACTACTTTTCAAGCAGGTAATGAGATATTTTGGCTTTAAAAGCAGAAAAAGTCTGACTGAATTTGATATAGTTCGGTAGAGGGTTCCATGTTGCGGTGGCGCTGACTACAAATGATAGGTAATATTTAGTGGTTCAATGCGTGGGGCAGTACAGGTTAGCAGGGTCACTCCTGGTAGACATGCTCCGAGATTGTGGAGGTTTACTAAATAAGTCGAAGATATACCGAGGTTCTCTCCGGGAAAATAGCACGTATAGAAATATGCAGAGCATGTATTGGCGTCGGTTTTCAATACTAAGCCAGGCTAGTTGTGCTCTATAGGGAGTAATATGCTCGGCTCGGCGAATATTAAAAATAAATCGAATGCAGGAGTTCTGCAATCGCTGGGGTCTCTCTTCATGTTCATTTGTCAAGTAACTGAAGACCAATGGGCAATAGTTAAAATGTGGAAAAACTAGTGTGGTGATTAGTAACTTTTTAGTATGAAATGGTAGCATATGCTTAAAGAGTTTAAGTCTATAGACTGGGCTATTGATCCTATTTGAAATTTGAAGTACATGGTCGTGCCAAGTGAGGTTCATGTTCATCAATATTCCCAGATTCCGAACGACGTTGGAATATGGTACAGCATTGTTGTCTAGAATGACATCGGAGACTTCACCGAAATTTGTTTTATTTATGATCCTAGCTGTACCAATAATGATGAAAACAGTGTTATCACTCTCTCCTATTCTTCTGTTCAGCAGTCATGACTCTCGGTGGAATAGCTTGCGCGTTCCAATGGCCCCAAGGGCTGGACTAACGGAAGCAATGCCTAATGCTACAGATAGGAACACTCATGGCAGGTATGTCGAAGGAAGGACAAAGCCAGACGAAAGGAATGTAACGTGATGGAGTCACGTTAAATACACTGTGTAGGCACGGAAAAGGGAAGCCATCGCAAATAAACGTTCCGAGAAAATGGGAGCCAATCAAAGATAATACAATTCTCGCATCGCACATCGCCTACAAGGGTGGGTAAGGTGCCCGGGAGGGAAAGAGTCTTTGGACTCTGCAGTCGTCAACACTCGAAATACTTGCACAACAACTGAATAATGAAAGACTTTTTTTATAACATCCACTTAGTTTTTTTATTGGTACCACGTCTTTCGACGATTACATCGTCATCATCAGGTACAGACAAATTTCGTTTTCACACGACAGCCTTTATATATACGAGGAGGATAGAGGATTGGGGGTGGGGGACGGGAAGGTTTTGGGATGTAAAGGGGGGAAGGGAAACTGAACGAAATTTCAAGATACGTGCAGCAGAACACAAAAGATGCTTCGAAAATAAAGACACTCAATCATACTTAGCAAAACACCTCATCGCTGAAGAACATTTGTGCAATATTTCCCCAAAAATCCTGGTGCTTGAAGAGAAAGGACGACATCCTGATGCACTTGAACAGTGGGAGATTATCTGAAGAAGGAAAAGAAGAAGCAAACTAATTAACGATATTGAGTTCCTTAACAAAACAGACATATGAGAGTAGAATGAATGGTGTGAGAGGTAGAGGTCGGCCGAGAAATTTGTGCTTGAATGTGGTTGAGGAAATTCTTAGGAGGAGGAATATTAGGAGTTTTAAAAACAGGGGGGCGTGTATGAAACAGTATATGGGGATAAATGAGGCAAAAGAGATTTGCAAGGATAGGTCAGTATGGAGGAAATTATTGAAGCAGAGTTAGGTGTACAATTATGTATTAATGAGTGAAATAATTTGACTTTGCCTACCCCGGAAGGGAACGGCGTGATGGGTATGTATGTAACCATTCCCCGCTGCTAGCTCTCCCACCTTAAAAAGCTTCAACTTAACCCTCCCACTCTCCGCCCTCCATTTTCCCTCCCCCCCCCTTACATCCCAAAACCTTTCCGTCCCCCATTCCCATCCTCTAACACTCCTCTGATATATATAAAGGCTGTCGAGTAAAAACGAAATTTGTCTGTACCTGATGATGACGATGTAATCGTCGAAACGTGTGGTACCAATAAAAAACTAAGTGGAGATTACAAAAAACTTCTATCATTATTCAGAAATTATGTTCCACAACATCTCGTCACATGCTGTTGAGTATATCTATGTTTGAACAACAACATCATCACAGGATATAAAGGCTAAGAGAGATAAGAACAGAAAAATGAGGAGGCAAATACGGAAAATAATCAGGACTTGGAACATTAAGGCAATTATAAGGGATGGGGAGCTGGAAAATATCAAACAGAAAATGGAGAATGGAATAAAGGTGCTTTGGCATGAAAAACATGAGAGTGATCGGCGACTGGAAGGCATGGCGCAGGAGAAGACTGATGCGAAGCAAGAAAGAGTTGCGGGCTGCGAAAAGGAATAGATCATGGAGAGAAGGCAGTCTAATTCTGAAGGAGAAATAAATCAGTCGAAACAAACTTTTGGTTTCAACATAACTTCAGGCGAAGGTATATATAAAAAATTCTCGGAACGACAGGATACATTAATTGATTACACCATGGTAAGCTACATTCAGGAACAGCGTAATGAACTCACAGATCTATCCAGGAGCGGATGCACACTCATATTATAACTAAATTAATATCAAAGAATGTTAAATTCAAAAAGCTCTTATATATTTCTTCCCGCATCTTCCACGGGGAATTTCTTTCAGGATTTGTTCCTATTGTCTGTTGCCTTATTTCCTCTGATGTCTGTGGAAAGAGACAACAAAATTCTATTATCTATCTAAAAACCGATGAGGAAGTAATTTGAAGGACGTATGCTTATCTCTCTACAGAACACGGTGTTCAAGAAGTAACTTGCACAACTTCTGGAGGAGGTGGGGAAGGAAATTGTTTAAGCACTCTAAGTACCTTGAACATGGAGTTACTTCTCCATTGCTAGAGCGCCATGGCAAAGCAAATGTTTTGTTTGAAGTTTTGCGCGGTTGCTATGAAAATTCCATAAGATGTGGTGTCCACCAATTCTTACGGAGGAAGAGGAGCTTTAAATATTAGTATGTTTCTTTTTGTGGTCGGAATTTAGGCTGCTTCCATTTCCCAAAGTAACAAAGAGAAAAATCGCAATGTTTCTTTTGCAAAAAATTATCTTTTAAAAGGATTTTTCATTTATAGAGAAATGATACGCCATGCATGAAACAAAAAATAGCCTGTTATTGTTTATTGGATTGAAAAAAAATTTTCCACGTTAATTTTGTGTGGAGATAGAGACAATAAATTGTACCGTCACATGAGTACATTGACCTACATCTACTTCTACGTCATACCCTACAAGCCACCCGAAGGTTGTGTGGCAGGGGGTGCTCCCACTTCAGGCATGCATGAATTAAAGGGCAGAATACCAAAACTACATGGAAAACAGCATACCACACACGCAACGCGAGCATTAAAATCTACAAACCAAGAAACATTCTATCGTCAATCATTCCAACACGCAAGAGTTACAAGGACTACTACTACAGATGCAAAATATCATACATAAATAAGAACATCAAAATTTACATCATGCATAAACAAGAACGTAGAGCATATAAAGAAAAAGATCTACAGTCTAGCTGATGTCACTATCCGCACTATTCATGACGACGATCACAGCTGCTATGGTCCCGAATGGTACGCGGAAGAAATGACATGTTATATCTATCGGTTTTACAATCAATCTCTCTAATTTTATTGGCGCGATCTAATCTGCCGTAGTACGAGGGGGTTAATAGTATGTGTTTTACGTTGTCAGAGAAATGTTTCTCCTGAAATTTAGTTAGGAGGTTAAGCCTATAATTTAATCTACGCGGTGATAGCGATTCCCATCCTAATTCTTCTAACAATCCAGACACACTATCATATTTTTGATAGCATCGTTTTCCAAACCTAGCTCCTCTTCGTTACACAACAATAGTGTTTACAATACAATCAAAATTGTTGATTGACAATAGTGATCAAAGCTTACTCCTCACCTTTTACATGTATCGAAAGGAATAATCAACTACTTAAATTCAATAAAAATTTGCAAACAATCAAATGGCAACTAAGGTATAGAGCAAGGATTATCTCCTTGGGTTAAGTGCCGATCACTGACGCTTCTTGTAGTGGCGAATCTGTGATGAGAAAGTGAAAGAACGTTGTTATTTTTCAATCGTTAGGCCTCATCTGGAATATGCTGCCAGTGTATGGGATCCATATGAAGTGGGGATGATATCGGAATTAGATCGCGTGCAGCGAAGAGGAGTTAGGTTTGTGAAACGATGCTACGATAAGTTGGCTAGTGTGTCTGGACTGTTAGAAGAATTATGATGGGAATCGCTATCACAGCGTAGATTAAATTATAGGCTTAACCTCCAAACTAAATTTCAGGAAAATCATTTCTCTGACGACGTAAAAAACATACCATTAACCCCCTCCTACTACGGCAGATTAGATCAATAAAAATAGAGAGCTATATTGTAGAACCGATAGGTATAAATGCCATTTTTTCCGCGTACCATTCGGGGCCATAACAGCTGTGATCGTCGTCTTGAATAGTGCTAATAGTGACATTAGCCAGACCGTAGATCTTTTTCTTTATATTCTGTTCGTTCTTATTTATTCATGATGTAAACATCGATTTTCTAATTTATGCATGATGTAAACATCGATGTTCTTATTTATGCATGATATTTGAATCTTTGGTATTAATCTTTGTATCCCTTGCATGTTGGTACGGTTGTTGATAGAATGTTTCCTGGTTAATAGGTTCCTGGTTTTAATTGGCGCGTTGCATGTGTGGTATGCTGGTTGCCATGTAGTTTTAGTGTTCTGCCGCATAATTAATGCATGCCTGGTGCGAAAGCACTCCCTGCCACACACCCTTTGGGTGGCTCACAGGGTATGACGTAGATGCAGATGAATATCAGCAGGAGCCGAGCAAGCACAGCTCAAGACCGACGCACAGATGAATGACCAATTTTCAGCCGTTCGTTGAAGTCTCCGGGGCGAAGGTGGGCGAGGAAGGGGAAAAACCTTCGCGTGTCATCGAACCCAATCTCTTTACTTCCCATAACACTCACTCGAGGCGATCCACTCACGCCCACGTCTGCCCTCCACTGCCGCCTCTCTCCCGCCCTCCAAAAAGAACCTCCCCTCGCAAACCTTCCCCAAAGAACCGCGAACCCCATCATTATCTCCCGCCTCCCAATCCCGTTACATCTGCAAATTTTTCCCCTTCGTCTCCCCCTCCCCTACGCCTCCCCCTCCACCCGACCACTCCCCCCCCCCTTTCCCACTTTTTTGCACCCTCCCGCTGTTTCGACCCCTTCGCCCGGCGCCTCGCCACCTATCAAAACCCCTCCCTTCTGCATCCCGCCACGAGACTACTGGCTCAGGATACCTACATCTAGATCTACATGCACATAATACCCCGCGAACCGCCGCTTAGGCGTGTGGCAGGGGGTGCTAGGTCAATAGCCGAGTATGGATTCCATTGGATATTTGGGGAGGCGACCGACAGCTAAGGTCATTTGCGCCATAGGGGACAGGTAAGGGAGGAAGGGTGGATAGAAACCAGTCGGAATTAGCCTGCTCTTAACGAAAGGCGCCAAGGGTGCCACGGTTTAACGTCTCATCCGACAGACGGAGTGCAGTACTTACAGTGCCCTCCACAAGACACCTAGTAGGGATCGGATTTCCTCTGGTAAACATCCTTTTCTGCAGGGATTTGAACCCTGGCCGTCCGTATGGTTAGCCAGTACTCTTGCCACGACACCAACCCGATCCCCAATAGCCGTGTTGAGGTGTACGTTTTTTGGAGATTAAATGGTAAAATGTATTAAATGAGTGTATTTAGTGGAGCTCAATTTTTATTGTGGCTGCTTATTGTTCGCGGAAAGAACGAGTTCTTGTGCATATCTGTTCGGCAGAGTATGTCTCTTATTTTATCGCATTTGTCAGACCTAGAGATGTAATGAGGAGTCATGATAATATTCTCTATGTCGTTCTGAAAAATATCAGTTATGAATTTTCAAACAATCTACTAAAAAAAAGTATTAAGCCTAGTATGTAGCCTCCTTGTCTCTAGGGGCTCCCACCTTAATCCCTCTTAAAGTTGCGAGATACTATATGTACGCTCGTAGCAGTTTTTAACAAAACGCGCTGATTTCCTTTGTTAAGTATTATTAATTTTTTAATTTTTTTGGTTAAATCTTTATGATCAGGGTCCCAAATGCTCGCGGCGTATTAGAGGTGTGGCCTAACCAGAGCGAAGTAGTATCTCTCTTTGACTTTTTCATCCGAGGACCTTCGTATTATACGTTTAACAAAACCTAGAATCTTTAATGCTGCGCCACATATGTTCTGTAAGTGTAATCCCCGCGATATATCAGATGTTAAGGTAATTCCAAGATATTTTACTGTATCTGAGGATTTAATGTTTACTCCACCCATAGTATAGGTATGGCACATACCGGGCATTCTTATTTTCTTTTTCAAAATGAAAAATAGTTTCTGATATTCTAAGAAATGGCACGATCAGAGTAACTTTCATTTTATTTACGTTACAGCTTTTATGCGAAAACGCAAAAATTAATGCAGGAAATAATTTTAAGGTGCTTTACGTCTGTGAAGATTAGTTCTCAACGTTCAGGTGTATTCTTAATGCAAAGATAGCTTGAGGTTTAATCCTGAAATATTCAGAGCCATTATTGTAACTCAATTTTAACTTAAGTTTTATGAATGTCTTTTTACAAAAGTTATTTTAGTAAATTTCTTCCTCTTTACAATCATTTTCTTTTACAAGTGCGGGCCTTCGTTATCTTATGGTTATACTACTGAACCTATTTTCTGAAAAAATGGAGCCAAAATTTGTATTTGCACCAGCATGAAATGTAAAGGTATATTTATGTGTTTCATTCATATTAAAATGAGACAAAAACTGCTCTATGGAAAGTCATTGAAATACGAAAACTATAAATTTCCAAGACGGATTTTTTCTGAAAAAACTCATTTTAAACGTTTAATCCAAATCATCAGGTATTTTCACGTTAACCTGAAGATGACATCAAAATGTTAAAAACTACTCTGCACTGGAATACACTGTTTGGAGAAAATTGGGAGCAATTGTTACAATTCTTCATCATAGACTTCCGAACATTTTAGATCATAGAACTCACATTTGATATGAATTGACTTATTCTAAGTACTGAGAGGATCAGCAATATAACTTTAGCAGCACCGTCTAAGCGAGTACACGAAAATGGCCGGTAGCGCAGTGTTGCGAGTTTGTCAAAGGTTGATTCGTTTAAAAGTAGATCTCATCGAGCAGAATCCAGCGTAAAGATCATCAGTACTACTTGGAATTATAGCCAGGGTAACTCGTCCGAAAATCTTATTTAAAACTTCTATTGAATCAAAGTTTAAGAGAACATCAGGGGACATCAAATATAAGCTGACCAAGCCACTCTGGACATATAATCCTCTTACATCCCACTAAAAGGAAACAGTTTTGCAATTTGAATTTAGCACCTAACTTCTTTTATGTAAGTACCTTGATTGTACCCGTAGGGTCATGATAAGGGTGTGGCAACCCAGTCTACCGATGAGCTCCACACCGCCCGCGCGCCAGTGCAGCAAGTAGCCCTCTCACTTACTAACCGGCCGACTGGCGCGGAGGCTCAGGGCTAGCGAGCTCGCCTGTCAAGCGGGCGGCCCTGGTTCCGATTCCCGGTTCCGAAGTTCCGGTTCCGGTGCCTCGATTCCCGGTTCCGAAGTCCACTACTTTAAATGCTTTTTTTCTCGCACTTGTCAACTGTTCCAAATCATCGTTCCGGAATTTTCGTGAAATTGTATGGCATATTCGAGAATGATCGCTCTCAGGAAAAATACTTTTTGTAAAAAAATTTTTTCTCTGAAGCACTCTCCTTGTTTCCGTTCAGACCGCGTATTGCTCTCCTGACTGTCTTCCTGTCTGCGTCAAGCGGCCGGATGAACGTGCGAGGTTCTGACTTGAACTAGGACGAGTGCTGCATGCCTGGTGTGGAATCACCCCGTGCCACAGACCCCAGTGGTGGCATTTACGTTATTTCATAGATGTAGATGATGTATTTTGGGATATTATAGAGATGTGAGGAGAATATGCTGGTGGAAGGATGCTTCACGCGGGAGGATGGGGAACATTTCCACTGACAAAATCTCCGCGGGATCTTGTGAAGACAAAACAAGAATCCCAACTGTTCTTTCGTACACAAGAAGTAGATACGGAATGGGTTAGGGTGAGCAACCCATCAAGTTTGCGAGGCTAAATTGAGCTTCAGTGTAAAAACACGAGCAAGACACAACCGCCGCCTGCTTGCCCAGAAGAAGTACACTTGGGTTTCTAGATCCAAAAATCTTTTAAGATGATATCGAGCAGTGTAATCCAAACTTGAATCCTAACTACAATTTTCGGGTGAAATTACAAATTCCGGGTGAAAATCATACTCACAATCTTTGAGATACAAATCCCTACCTAAATCTTGACTTTCAGTTTTCTACACCAGGGTTGAAATTCGCTATGAAAAAATCATTTGACTTGACCGGGATTCGAACCCGGATATCCCAATTGCCGGTCAGATGTGTTAGCCAGTTACACCACCAAACCATCTTCCTTCAAGTAGATTTTCAAGGGGGGTTTATGCGAACTAGATGCTCAGGCCTCAAGTCTACATTGTAGCACATGAGACGAATTCGTGCTTACAAAGCCACTGTCGCGGTGGATAAACCCAACATTGTCGTTATTAAAACGACGAAACTGACAAATTTCCAAACATTGCATGTAACAAATGATGTCTAGTTCGCATAAACCCCCCTCAAAATTCGCCTTGAAGGAAGATGGCTTGGTAGAGTAACTGGCTAACACACCTGACCGGCAATTGGGAGACCCGGGTTCGAATCCAGGTCAAGTCAAATGATTTTTACATAGCGAATTTCAACCCTGGTGTATATGCACTCGTGCGAGTGACTTCGTACCACATCATTTGATGCATGCGATGTTTGGAAATTTTTAGTTTTCTAATTTGCTTAATTTGTGGTCATGCACTGAGTCAACAGCCTCCTTCAAAGATGACTGGAAGGGGTCAAGAAATACCGGTGAAAACCAATGGTGGAATGCATCTGGCAAATAATAATCGGCGCTATGATGAATACTCATGAAAGCATATTGTGGTTTGTTGGTGTTATGGATAAACGGGGAAAATTGAGGTGACGGGACCCACATTTTGACCATAATTGGTCCGATTTGACCATCCATTGGTCCGGCGGGGCCCCAATCCGATGACGTACTCCCGCAGACCACACGACGTCTACCCACAAAGGGAGTCGGCGGACACCCTATCCCAAGAATTTGGGCAATGAGCTTCGCAGGTTCTCAACAGATGTGCGGTAAGTTTTCCCGTTAGCAAGACTGGCGGAGACTCGTCTAACGTTGTTTGAGGAACCCAACAGCTACGAGGACTAGGGGGAGGCGGGGGCCCATTGTCGTCCTTTTGACGACAATCCGCCTCATGGTGTCGGCCCCCTAGTGGCTGTGTGCTCGCTGACCCGCAGGATATAAGCGAGAGCTTGAGTCCAACTGGGAGTGGAGGCGGGCGCGGGGGGTGACCCTCTAATTTCGTGTGGCTTGTCGATTGGCGAGTGAAGAGAGAAGCTGCATCAAACCAACCCGACGAATGATGACTTCTGATGATCATATTCCAAATAATGATTTCTTCAATAAACCATACTAATTAAAAGAATGAAACGTGTTTCATTAATCCTTCTCTTTACTTTCTCAAAAACTAACACTGTAGCAGAACCATTTTGTTAGCAATGGCGGATAATGAGCGTTCTCGATCAAAAGTTCAACAGCAGCAACTGGCCTGAGGGAAGAATTAGATGAGAAAAATGGCGTCCATATCAGAGACGGAAAACCTTTAAATTTTGGGTGGCCATAAAAGCATATAGAAAGAGTAAACAATGCAGCTTTAAAAATTCGTTCAAAATGGAGGATTTTCAAAGAAAATGTATCTGTCATGAAAGAAACGGCGTTTAACCCATAAATTTTTATTAGACTTTTGGATCTTAAGTTTTTGGAGTGGACTGATTGTGACGCTCCGGACCTACTGTGTTCAATACAGTGGGGTATTAATGAGAATGCAAATCGAAAGATGAATTATTTCCAAATGGAACTCTAAAATATAAATTCGTTCTGGTGTTGCAGTTATGGCTAGCAGGATACTGACTGCTAATTACGTTGGTTCGGTTTCGGTTACTGGCGACAGCAGATACCTTTCCGAGGAATCTTTACGAGCTCCCTTTGGGTTCACTGCGGGAAGCTATACTCGGCACAGAAATTCGTGCGACTGTTGAGAAGCAAAACTGAGACCCCCTTGGAAGGAGGCTTTTCCTTAAGAGAGGACTATTATCGACGCCAGTTGTCCATCTCATTCTTTGTTTCCTGATTAATTCTGTTCTGACCATTTGCTCATCCTTTGGATTGCGTAATTTATCTCAGTTGCCGGTCGCCTCTCATAATAACCACTAATGCCGCCGAGGATCCGCCGAGGGAAAAGTCTTTGTTGAAAAAAAAAGGTAAAAAAATGAAATACTGTGGAACGTGGCAAATTCGAACTTCTTTAATTCAAAATCTTCTTTAATTTGAAAATTTTCTCTGGTCCTGAGACATCTGTATATAAACAATGTAAAATAATCGTGGTTAATTTCAAATTTATCTTGAATAATTCGAAATTTTTTTAACGTGATACAGGTACCATCGAACTACGTTTAAACTTATTGAAAGTCAATAACGCCATGCATCATATAGTTAAAATGTTTATATCATTAGTTAAAATGGAATTTTATTATACTCAATTGCACTATTGGTTAAGTGCATTACTACAATAATCCTCTGTATAATTTTCAAAATGGCCTAATCAGTCCATATATTGTAGAACTTGTGTTTTTCAATTAATTTTGTTGCAGTGTGGTTTAAATAAGTCGATATTTCGTTGAATTAAGGTTTTACTTCATGAAAGTTTTTATTATTTAAGACTGGAATTTTTTATATCCTTACTGGAAAACTTTTAATTCGAATTTTTGGGTAATTCGAACTTTGTCACTGATCCCTTAGGGTTCGAATTATCCAAGTTACACTGCAAATGCTTCAAATATCACCATATTGGCAATGGCCACGCTTGAGTAAAACTCGTGCAGTAAAAAAGAATACTGAGCCATTTCACTTCCTATAACATAGCCGTAAAATGCAATCGAACATTAACTTAGAAAATATAGGAAGACAAAGGTAATGAAGGAGTAGTTGGAACATCCATTTTAAGAAGTATGGATCTAGTTTTTACACCTACTGAGATTTTTACGTTGATATTAGGTTAATTTCCCGATTTAAAAAAGGATTGAAATGCAGAACAACATTTTCGAGCAAATAGACTGTGAAAATTAACATTGTTTACCAATTTACTTGAAAATATTAATAAGTTGCATCAAAGCGTCCTAATTACGATGCAAAAAGAGATTAACGGAGAGTTCATGGTAAAATGTTGGCTGCATGTTTTCCCAACACATTATTTTAGGAAATGTCACAAAAATGAATGTTTAAAAAGATTTTCAAATAAAATATGCTGATTCATACCTCTCGGAATATTTGAAAATCCTCGGGGAATGCTTTTAGAAATTGGTTGTTTCAGGCATAACTTTGTGACATTTTTTACATAATAATGATAAATAGTACTCTGTAGTAACCTCTCAACGCCCGGGTTGTTCCAAATAAAAATATGCGGAATCACAGAATCACCTGTTAGCATTATAAGCATTTTAAAATGAAAATATCGGCTTCAAACTGTACGGTGATAAAAATTAAATTATCAACCGGATTTCTTGACAAATGGAAAAGTTGCATCAATGCATGAGGTAGTTATTTAAAGATATTTAAAAGAAGAAGTGAAGTTCATTTTACACCTAAACTATGACCAATATTCTTAAAAATTTAATGAACAAAACACCGTATTCAAGAATGAGCGTACATCATTTTGCTATGTGCACATTTTCCGATCAAGATTGAACCCATAAGAATTCCATAAGTGAGTGGAGTTAAAAACCGCGCAATGGATGAGTGACCAGGGTGTCGGCATGGGAGAGAGGAAAGGGGTCCGATAGTTCAAGGGATGCTTCCAGCGAATTAGCCGAGGAATTCGGGTCTGAGGGTGGTAGCAAGGGAGGGTGGGGGGGGGAGGTGGTGGAGAATGGGGGTTGGGGCGGGGGGAGGAAGCCTCGAGAAGTGAATCCAGTTCATGTGCGGTCATTGTCCCACTTAAAGCGTCCGCCGTGAACTTCCAAACGCGACTCAGGCAACGGTCCCTGCTGTTGGCCGTTGGAGGGGGTGGATTGGGCTCGCATGAAACGGAGGGGTGGGAGCGAGCTTTGGTTTGCGATGAGGAAGCAGAGAGGACGAAATCGGGGTGACGAAGGCCTGAATTATGAGCGGTTGGTTGGAGTTTTAGCCTTCAAGAAGAGATCCCAGATGGTAGAACCACTTCCAGCACATTTTTAATTATTTCCCTAAGGTGTCCGAACAAATGTCTCTCGAGCACAATGATTAATAAACAGAATCACCTAAGAACTATAAGAATTGAGAGTTACTGAAGACAACCGAGTACAGGATGCGTGGAGTTAGTGACATGATAAAGGTCAGAATATAGAATAACGAAGGAAATGAAAGCCTGCGTGAAATAGCATGTTCGACGTGACAGAAGAGGAATATTTGAAGACTTAATCTTCACAAAACTTTACACATTGGCGATATTTCTCTATTTAAATACCTATTTGCGGTACACTTGGAGGTGACTAACGCTATTTTATGATGCATGATCTGAAAATGAAAATACAGACCTCCGAAGTTTAAGTTTCCAAACGCAGAAGAATTCCCATCGACAGCGACAATTCTCTTCGGCCAGGTGACTCATATGAAACTGACTTTGTGAAGGACAAGTTCAGATACAAGCCGCTCAACCCGAAAAGACGTGCACTGCCGGAGATAAAATATGCGGGCAAAAGAAGGGATTATATTGAGTTATGGTATGCAGAATAAAAACATAACTAAGTCATCTCCTTTAAAGATAATTAACTTTTAAAAGAGGGAATCAACAACGTCTTAATGAAGAAATGTACAGGGTTGGTAATGAGCAACTTTGGAGGCAAAATTCTCCCCAGACCTTTTTTCTGAAGCGAAACTGATACATCATCAGCATTGCGTATTTAATTCTCAAAATGCAATTCCATAACCCAAGAAACAACCCATTTTCTCGAGAGTGCTTCCTCAGCATTGTACCCGTATTAAATCGCGGCCCGTAAATCTTGTTCAATCGGAAGTTTGCTAACCTGCCGCAATTCAAATGCGATGTCAGAGGAGAGTAGCAAGCATCGAGGGAGTGAGGACCCAGTGAGATGAGAAGGAAGCGGTGTTTGGAGGGCAAGGAGAGTGGGAGGGTGCAGAGCTGAACGGAGGAGGGGAGGAAGAGAGTTCTATTTGAGCTACTTATGTAATGGAAAACGAAAGACCGCTAACGGAACCAACAGTTCAACGAACTCTCCTTCTCCTCTCTGCCGTCTTGTGTCGTGGCGTCGCTGACGGCGGCGGCGGCCCATCCAAAGCTGAGAGTCGTCGTATGCTAATAGAACGGGGAAACCGGGGATGATTCAACCCTTTCGGGCGATGCAGTTATTCTCGAGCAAGTATCTTTTAACACGGCGTATATTGAAGTTGTGTAAGGATCCCTGATCATAAATTCATGCATAAGATGAAACACTTCGATGAATCTTCGTAATTTGCAGGATTTTTCGTCTATCTTGGAATCGCACTTCATAACCAAGGATTTGCAGCTAAATATCTATTGCGCCTATTTAAAAAAAACTCCCCTCCTCAGCAATGATTATTTTCTAACAGTTTTGAACTAAATAAGGTGTCGAATAGCAACTAAGAGGTATTTTTCCATTTTTTCATTATAGAAAATGAAAGATTTCATGAACTAGAAAACTCACAAAGCCTTAAAATGCACACGGTAATTTAGTTTTAAATGTTCGAATTAAGAATTAATATGATGATGAAGGATTTCTTTTCCAAGTAAATGCGACAATATTTACGGAATGACTTCATAGGAGATATAACAATCACCTGATTTTCGACTAATTTACTTTTGTTCCGCGGACAAAATAATAACGGTTGAGGCGACAAGCAAGAAGTTACGACACTTATGCCCGTATTCATAGTCGTATTCTTAGGGGTTACCTGGGTCCCCTAGCTAGCCCGTAGCTACATAATACCTATGGGTCCCCTACGCTGAGCGATTCATAACCCTTACCTGGGTCGCACCCAGCCCGGGGACGCCTGGGTAAGAGATTTGGCAACAATCCCGTGGAAAAATTAATATGAACGGTTCCGCTGAATGATTTTCGATGTGTTTGAGACTCATTTTTCACCGTAACCAAGCACGCTATAAAAAATAATATAGTATACTGTTGCACGATGTTGAAGAAAAATGAATGATAGAATAAGAGAGAATGTTTTCAATATTACTAAAATATTTATGTAATATGAATGGTGAGGAATATGAGGATGGTTCATTAAGTACCCGTGTTTGTAAACAGAAAACGTTACTATGGAAAGTTGTAGATATAATTGTGTCCTTTCTGTCTCTAATAAGTACAGTAGTATCAATTCGTCCCACGAGTGGGCAGTAGTACTCTATTAGGGGAGCTTTGGGTAGGCTTCATGCCTCACCCAGGAAATCGGCGGCCTGGGGGAGGGTTAGGGGAAGGCATTCCCCTGGGTAACGACTATGAATTCCATTTCTGAGCCAAGGGGTTCCCCCACGCCTGGGGGAAACCCAGGTAACGACTATGAATACGGCCCTTATGCTATATGTATACTAGTCCTGGGGGCTACACACATAGTTTTACTTTCACGAGTAAAGCGCAGTTGCAAAATAAAAGCAAAGGTTTGTAGGAGAGGTCTAGGCCGTGGTCCACTGAAGAAAAAGCCGGGTATTTCGATTGCAACTTCATGTCAAATATGGCTGACGGACGGGAGGTTAGAACATTGCAATAAAGTGCTCGCCATTACGGCGACAATCGTTTGAAACGGAAAATGGATGAAGGTTATTCGAGAAATAAGTGCGACTGGCGTTGAAGTCTCCGAGGATTGCTCGGTCTGCATTGCAAAATCATCCATTACGGAACCTGAGGGACATACAGAATCAATAGAGCAATTTAATGGGCAGGCACACCGAAGGAGGAATAGGCCCTCTTCATAGCATAGAAAATAGCCCTCTCCTGAAAATAAAAATCAAGACAATCAGATTGTTCCATGAGATGGTTATTTGTTAATGCACATCCACCTTATATTTAAACTTGGATAACCTATCTCCCGTCAAGGGCGATGGAATTTAAAAAATAAAGAAAGATACCAATTATTCCCTTATCGGAATTTTTTATTATGCGCCAAGATCGTAGGCTTCGTAAGTTGTGACTCTTGGAAAAAAAATGTTTCAGCATTGAAAAAAATCTAAGATTCCATAGATTAAAAACAGATTTCATAATGTTTGAACCTCCTGTTCGGACATATTTCCTTCAACCGAATTTTGCGGGGATCGGGATGGTGTGGTGGCTAGAGTACTCGCCTACCACACGGGCGGCCAGGGTTCAAATCCCAGCAGAGGAGGATGGTTTCCAGAGGTAACCCGATCCCTACTTGGGTGTCTTGTGGAGGGCACTTCAAGTACAGTACTCCGTCTGTCGGATGAGACGTTAGACCGTGGTCTCCTTGGCTCTTTTCGTTAAGAGCAGGCTAATTCCGGCGCCGGGTTTCCATCCACCCTTCCTTCCTTACCTATCCTCTAAGGCGCAAATGACCTTAGCCGTCGGTCGCCTCCCGAAATATCCAATCCAATCCGAATTTTCTACGACTAGGACGTATATGTCATGAACCTGATGGTACGAACTGCTTAAGATTCAATTCATAAACTCAAGTCTACGATATAAAATCCCGAATCGCCTGATATTCTAAATATTCATCACTACAATCCTTTTCAAATATCTTTGTGACTGAGAGGCAGACCTAAGTTATTTTAGGGTGAGGGAAGAGGGCAAGTGACTTCGCGAAAATCAAGCAGAAAGCAGAAGGCGGAGCCTACCCTCTTGGAAATTCAGTCGCTCTCAGACCTCCATAATGTACGAATCGCGAGTCGGTTAGCTGTGTTGCCAAATCTCCTTTGCATTCGTTCGTCTGATGTGATGTGGTAGTCTTCCTGAGAGAAAACATGGCAACGTTCACCTCCCTCTCCTCCCCACCTCTAAACTACTAGAAATACTAGTGCATATACTTATTACAGATTATTTAACCCATAATAATTTTTACAATCCATTCCAATCTGGTTTCAGGTCGAGACATAGTACTCAAACTGCCCTTATTAAAGTTGCAGATGACATCAGAAGTGCCATTGACAAAAAATGGTCACAATATTCGTACAGTTTGACTCGAGCAAGGCCTTTGACAGGGTTAACCATTGTATATTACTCAACAATGAAAAAAAAATGTTTAAAAACTTTTAGAGGGATTAAGGTGGGAGCCCCTAGAGACTCGGAGGCTACACACCAGGCTTAGGTTGCTTGATAAAGTCATAACTAATATTTTTCAGAGCGACATAGAGAATATTATCATGACGCCTCACTACATTTCTAGGTCTGACAGATGCGATAAAATAATAGAGATACTCTGCCGAACAGATAGGTACAATAACTCGTTATTTCCGCGAACAATAAGCGATCACAATAAAAATTACGCTCACTAAATACACTCCTATAATTCATGTCACCATTTCATCTCCAGAAAACTTACATCTTTACACGGCTGGTGACCTAACACCCCCTGCCACACGCCCATGCGGCGGCTCGCCGGGTATTATGTAGATGTAGAAAAGACTTGCTGACCTCAATTTTTCAAACTCAGCCCTTGGCTGGCTTAATGCTTATCTTAAGGACCGAACTCAAGAAGTGATTCTGCCTGATGGGTCTGTCTCCAATATGGTAAATATCACATCCGGTGTCTCTACAGGATACGATACTCGGCCCACTCCTTTTCTCTATTCATATCATTAACATTCCACGTCAACTACAGCACTGCCATTACCACCTATATGCCGATGATTTTCAAATTTATACTCACTGCCCAGTGACGGAAATCTATGACCATGTTACAAGAGCTAACGAAGACAAAAAGTCAATCTGTAACTGGGTCAAAAAGAGTTCATTAGTTATAAAGAGTTCATAAAAAAATTTCGTTATCATCGGTAGCAAAAATCTAATCAATAAAATTGACTTTGATCAACTTCCTAAAATAAGGGTATTTGACAGTGAAATTGAATATGCCCAAACAGAAGTCTTGGCCTTTTGATCAATCGCACCTTAACTTGATCTGATTATAACACGCAATTAAGAGCTAAAATATTTGGCACTCCGACCCAAGTAAAATGTTGTCGAATCCTAATGCCAATGTCAATACGTAAAAAGTTACTGACCACTTTGATTTTATCTCAGTTTGATTACTGATCATATGGTGACTTAACAAAAGAACTGGATGCAAAACTTCAAAGAGCATTAAATGCCTGCATTAGATTTATTTGTAATTCACGAAAGTACGATCAAATCACACCTTATATAAATACACTACGGTGGCTTACAGTTGTAAAATCGAAGAAGATACTTCCTGAGTTGTCTTTTATGCGATCTTTTCAATAGTAGCGAACCAGTTCATTTATATTCTCGATTCCTGTTTAAGGAGAGCTTTTAAGAACGGGTTACTAGAGGGTGAAACGATAAGCGACAAATCCCCCATCCATCGAACTCGTGCTTTTAATAGGTCTTTCGTAGTAAGCGGCAGCAAATTATGGAATGCCTTATCTAGTGAAATACGTAGATCCAAAAATAACCGAATATTCAGACAAAGACTTTTCAATTACCTGTTTCAAAAACAAAGAGATACTATCTAATGACGGCCTTGCCATGGTTCCATTGTAATAACATCCAAAATTAATGAAATTGTGTAGATGTAAGATCTTTCATATGTACATATATTTAATATTGATTATCCATTACATGTCTGAAATTGAATGGAACTATTTGTAAATGCCATACGAATTATTTACGTTTTCACCCTTGTAATAATAAAAATCCTATGAATTGTAAAAATACCCTACGAAATTGTACCATGGCGTATTTATACGTATTTTCCTTTTGTATTACTATATACATCGTCTTATTTTCATAGTAAGTTGCCTATATCATTTTTTTTTTAATGTTTGGATTTCCTTTAAAAAACTATTATTCGCTAAAATATGAATACACGCTTGATATTGTAAATGTATGCACTATGCGGACGATTATGCTTATGTTGATTTATTGAATGCTCGCATGAGGCTGTGCAGCCTTAGAGTATATTTTTAATTTTGTTTATTTTTTAATTTATTTTATTTGAACTCATATAACATTTGTGTTCCGTCAGACCGTATGGTGCATGCATAACAATTGCATAGAACACAATAATTTATAATAGGTTATAAATATGCAGCTCAGGCTCATTATGATTGCCTAGGTACACGGAATCGTAAACAATCAACAACGAATTCAGCAAAACATAACAAAATACAACATAAACCATAGAAACTCAATTTCACCGCCTCATTCTCTTCACTCCTTTTACTTATCCATCAAGATCTGTAGTAATCATCCCTTTCCCTCTTCATACATGCCCAATCTAATTTCATTTTCCATTCCAAATAGTGTTCAGCAATATAAGGTTTTGGATTTATTTATTTTTCCATACGGGATACTCTATAACAACAACATACAACCGTCTAACTGCTTGCATGAATATGTTTCATTCAGTTAAACTCTCCATCTCAACCTACGTAGCGTGATATACTCAGAGATACTTCCCCTGTGATAAAAGATACTCGATTATGAAAAAGATACTGTCAATTGATTCGTTATGACAGGATTTGAGATCTTATGAGAAGGCACAACGCCATCGAGCTGTTGTTGCCTGACAACCGAGACACCCACCATGTTGCTTCACTCTGTTCTTTTTTTGCTTGCCTTTGGCTTGCGCGGAAGAAAGGACACGTTAGCGGATATAGATCAAGAATATGGTACCAAGAACGGATCGGGGTTCGACGGTTTGGAGCCGAGTGGAAGGCATAAACCAGAGGCTCAGTAATGTCTGCGGGAGCAAGGGAGCTGGGTTCTTGGACTTTAGATCGGTGCTGGATTCGTGTCGATTGCCAATAAATCGCTCGGGTGTCCATTAAAAGTACCAGGCATCTCAGAAAGTAGCGCGCTGGATATTCGAGCATACCTGTCGAGTTTAGCTTAGGCGGTAGGCGTGAGAGAAGGTCAGTTAGTGGAATATAAATGTATGCGTTTCCAGAAAGTAAAATAATAAAAAGTATTGAGAGTTTAGGGCCAAGGAAAAGCTTAAAATATGACAAGAAAGTGGACATTTTAGGGTATAGAGTAGGACAGAAGGTAGAGCAAATATTGGGTTAATAAATAAAGAGGTCGCCGTACATAATAGTAACAATGAGAGATATTTCAGAAATCAGGATAGCTTAGTATCAGAGCAAAATAGAAGCGGCTCAGGCTCATCAAAAATTGCATCCATTACAGTATTAATATACTCTAAACAAGGACACCATAAGTTAAATCCATGGATTCCAATTCCATAAGGGTAGACAATTGCCGTATTGTAAGAAAAAGTCCCCGAGGATCACCATCTCATTTTAAGAACCCACGCTGATGTACTGATAGGAACAGAAAGCTGGTTGTCGATTGAAATTTCGGATAGTGAGATCTTTCCTAAATCATATGCAATGTATAGAAGAGACCGATTAGCGAGGGCAGGAGGAGGAGGTGCGTTTATAGCAGTAAAAGATGAGATCGTAAGAAGAGCCAAAATATTTCCAGAAAATGATATAGAAAGTGTGTGGTGTTCCATCAAGTGCTCGTCGAAAGGAATTTTTACATGCGCATTTTAAAGGCCACCCAATTCATGTTTAAATACAGTTTTGCAGTTAGAAAGACAGGTGAAGTATTTCATTAATCAAAACAACGAATGTAATATTATTATTGGTGGTGATTTAAACGTTCCCTCGATAGACTGGAAGACGAATAGTTTCAAAAATGGCGGAAAAGATAAGGAATTGTGCGACACTCTTCTCTATACTCTTACATCGAACTCTTTGTGTCAATTAGTAACGACACCCACGAGAGGAAAGAGCGTTTTAGATCTTTTGGAACCAAATATATCTGAAAGCGTCCTTAATGTTAAAACAGTGAACGGAATTAGTGACCACAATGTAGTTGATGCAAAATTTCACATAAATACTGACAAAAGGAGAGCCGCAAAAGGAAAAGTGTACTTATACCAAAAGGCGGATTTAGATTGCTTAAAACAGGAACTCTCGACCTCATATAATAAGTTTAGTGATCTAAGCCAAATCCATATTACAAATGACACATGAAATACTTCACAAGTAATATCACTCGACTAGCCATTAATAACGAAGTACCAAGTAAACTGAATAAAGTCGACAACGAAAATTGCACGTGAAAACGAAGAACACCCATCAGGATCTACCCGACGAGGAACTTAAGAAAATTTATGATAAATGTATGAGAGCTAAAATAACAGAAAAAGTGGCATTAAAAAAAGCACTAATGGAATTCAAGAGTACAGTATTAGGTGAATTTTTGGAAGACAACCTTAAGGCATTTTTATCTTACGTGAGGGAGGTTCAAGGGAATAAATCTACGGTAGCGTCACTGAGAAACGGACAAGGAGAAAGAGTTAGCGATAGATTAGAAAAACTGAATATCCTTTAATGTATTTTTCAAAGTTTCTACACTTCATGCTCTCAGAATAACGCCGCTACATTCCCTTGCTTATACAAAAATCCAATGCAGTCTATAAATATTTCTTGTCGCGGCATAGAAAGGCACCTGAATTCCATTTACCCCAAGAAATCATCTGTTCCCGATGAAATTCCCGCCCAAGTTTATAAAGAATAAGCGTCAAAAATAGCACCGTACTTGAAAATAATATGTGGAAAATCTCCAGCAGAACATCGTGTCCCTCACAGTTGGAAAACCGTGAACGTTACTCCTATCTTTAAAAGAGGCGATTAGGAAGAGCCCATAACTATAAATTACCTATCTCCTCACGTCCATCTCATTCAAAGTATTAGAACATACAATCGTCAGCAGAATTATAAGGTATGTAGATAGTCAGAACTTATAAATTATAAACCAACATGGATTCCGAAAAGGCAGGTCCTGTGAAACCCAGCTGGCTTTTTTTCTGTACGACGATATTTCCTCAGGAGTAAGACTCACACAGGTAGTGGCGATATTTTTAAATTTCAAAAAAGCTTTTGAAAAAGTTCCGCATTAAAAATTAGTTGCTAAGCTAAAAAGCCTATGGAATACATACCGATATAATATGCTGGATTGAAGATTTCTTAAGTAACCGCGAATAGAGGGTAGATGTAGATGGCGATAGATAAGATACAGTTTCATTTACATCCGATATTCCCCAGGGAAGTGTCATTGGTCTCGGATTATTCCTTATGTATATTAATGATATCACCATCGTCGTTGAGAGTAAAATTCGTCTTTTCACGGACGACACAGTATTTTACAGGGATATAAATACATAGTCTGATAGAATTGCTTTGAACCAAGACCTAGAAGCTATATGCGGATGGTGCGACACTTGACAGAATTAAATTTTAATATGTGCGTTGTCATGAATTCTTGGAGGGAGAGTAGCTTTAGCAACGGACGTACACATTCAACCAAGCCGAGCTAATAAATGTAGAGTAAGTTAAGTACTTAGGATAGACCCTTACTCAGAACTTGTCGTGTGAGAAGCATATACGAGAAATTTGTGGACAGGCAAGTCGTAAATTAGGATTTATTAAAAGAATTCTAGAAAAGTTTGACGAGAATGTAAAGAAGCAACGTTATTTTTCTCTCGTGAGACCTCACTTGGAGTACATCGCTAATATAAAGGGCCCTTACGAAGTAAGACTAGTTTCAGATATTGATCGAAAAAAGGAAAGGGCAGCTAGTTTTGTTAAAAATTGTTATTATAAACATAGTAGCGTTAGTGAATTGTTGAGGTAATTAGGATGGGAACTTCTATCCGATCGAAGGGAGAAATATAGTTTAAAGCTTTTACGAAAGTTTGATGTAGACTATTTTTTGCCCGACGTTCTAAATATTTTGCTATTACTGAACTATTATGGTAGGCACGATCACGGGAATAAGGTTAAGGATATAGACTGCAGACCTGATAGGTTTAAGATATCATTTTTTTCGTCAAGTTGCCAATGTACGAAACTGACTTTCCAAGTGAAGACCAGCCACTTGAAGAATCTGCCCTTTTGACTTATTTATAGTCATTGAAATTAGATATGTCAGGCCCGGGAATCGGGGAAATGACTCTGGGAAGCGTGTCTTAAAGCTCTCTGCTCCCTTCCCGCGTGCCGCTCTTCGGGAGTTTCATTAGATCGTTGGTTGGCATGTCTTTGAGCATCCAAGTCTAATCTTTGTCGTTTTTCTCGCAAGGGCTCATTTTCCCGCTAAGAAGATATTCCCCTTGCTATAGAAGATTTTCTCTAATAGTTACCCTTTTTCTGTTGGGCATGTTGATATTGTTGATATATTTCCAAGTCCAAGGGAGGGAAACAGCGGCGAGTGAGAGTCTTGATGATTGAGTGAATGTAAGTAAACTGCATTTTAACACTGTTAAACATTTATAAATAACTCATATCGTTTATGAATTGGGAATTGGTCTCAAAATCAGTTCACAATCGTAATGAGAGGCAGACGGTTCCACTACGTGTGATACTATCTGATAAACTGTAATAAACAACGTTGTGTTTGTTATAGCAATAGAGGCATTATTGTCATTACTATTCGCTGCAAGTAAGTATCTTGCACATTTGATCGCGTGTATAGTCTACTTAATTCATTTATATGTATCATTTACTACGTAAGTATTCTCTCATATACATGCAGTATCCCTATGAGAGTTATTTTGAGAATAGACATTGAAGAGTATACTTGTTGTAAATACGCATCGAATTTATCGATTACCCCCGAAGATATCTACCATGGGGTCATTGGGAGTCTGGACCCTTTTTATAAAGATTTTCTATCCACATGCTATCATGGACCTGCAGGAAAACGTGATATTTTATTACTAGAGGCGTGAATATCCTTTGAAAATAATATCTCTGGTTGTCAACGAGATATGCTAATTTTTATTTCAGAGAAAAATATGAAAATTTTCAATTAAATACATAATTTTCAGACAAATGCAAAGCGTAAAATAAAATCGATTGAAAAAATTAGAAACTTCATTTATTCAGCCATCCGATAAAAAAATTCCAGCCCCTTATCTTGAGTGGGATGAGTGAAAGAACTTGTAAAAAGCAAAAAATAAAACCACTAAACCGAACCCAGTGCTAAGCATGGACCACCTTTGGGGACCTTTGGGGAGCCCGGAGAGCTTTTTAATATAGCTTAAGTTACAACCAGATATATTTTCCATCTACATGCCAAATTTCAGCTCAATCGGTTCGGTAGTTCTTGCGTGATGGAGCAACAGACAGACAGGCACAGACACCACTACATTTTTATATATTAGTAAGGATTGTTCCATACCCATGAACGTCTAGGGCAAAGACTATTTAATAAAGGGAAAAATTTCACTCTCGTTAGGACCAAGAACCTGTAAATAGCTCTGCCATTACTGATCAAAATTCAATGACAATTATAAATAAATGCATCGTTAAAGAAAACACGTAATCGTCGAGAAAATGAACTGGCGCAAATTGACCAAATTTGGAATCCTATGTGAATTAAGAAGTCATTCGGTGTATTTCAAAATATCCGCATACGTATTCCGCACGAGCCATAAAATTTCGTTCTCGGTGAATTTCTATTCAACTGGCGTTGGAGGAGAGCCGCAGCCAAGGCAACCAGATAGAGACTGATTGTGATACGCCTATACTCGTGGTTTAAGTCGAAGCAGAATCATCGCGTGTGACCTCGCGCACCTAATACTCGGAATGAAAGACTTTTACTTTCGTAATGGCTTAAGAAACCAGTCCACAAGGCAAACTCGTTAAAAATGTCACCAGTCTCACCTCAAGGTCGGCTTGGGAAATATTTACTATTCCATCGCTCAAAGGCATGGCGAAACGCCTCGAGGAAGGACTTACAATTGCATAATGAGCACTCTCGCATCCCGTCGAAGCCTTGAAATAAGACGCGAACGGCCATGATTATCGGCGTGCAACATGTGTCAGGCTCAATTATTTGAAGTTTCGCAACACGGAAGACGAATTGCTGCACGTAATCGCAACCGCCAAACCGCCAACTGCCAAGGAATACAATCATTGATAACCGCCGAGAGCAGGCGACTTATCTTCTCTCAGCACGGGTTATCGTGATGTCAACCGTACTTCCTCCGCTGTGTGATTAACCATCAATGTTTAAGATCATTCTGGAAAAGATGGAGGAATAATCTTCCTCTTACTTTTATAAATATTACTTAAAGGGCTTTGGTGCATAAGCAATCTTTTCTTTGTTACAAGGAAAATACGGCTTTAATTGGGAATTAATATCGACATTTGTGCCGTGCATCGCCTTGAATCATCTGAATTATGCTGTTAGTGTATGGGATCCATATGAAGAAGGGTTGATATCGGAATTAGATCACAAGCAGCAAAGAGGAGCTAGGTTTGTGAAACGATGCTACGATAAGTTTGCTAGTGTGTCTGGACTGTTAGATGAATTGGAATGGGAATCGCTATCACAGCGTAGATTACATTATAGGCTTAACCTCCGAACTAAATTTCAGGGAAATAATTTCTTTGACGACGTGAAAAACATACTATTAACCCCCTCGTACTACGGCAGATTAGATCGCGCCAATAAAATTAGAGAGCTAGATTGTAGAACCGATAGGTATAAAATGTCATTTTTTCCGCGTACCATACGGGACCATAACAGCTGTAATCGTCGTCATGAATAGTGTAAATAGTGACATTAACTAGATTTTGGATCTCTTTCTTTATATATTTTACGTTCTTATTTAAGCATGATGTAAATATTGATGCTCTTATTTATGCATGAGATTTTGAATCTGTAGTAGTAGTCCTTGTACCCCTTGCACGTTGGAACGATTGACGATAGAATGTTTCTTGGTTTGTAGATTTTAATGGGCGCGTTGCATGTGTCGTACGCTGGTTCCAATGTAGTTTCGGTGTTCTGCCGTATTATTGATGCTTGTCTGGTGTGGAAGCACCTCCTGCCACACACCTTTTGGGTGGCTTGCAGAGTTTGACTTAGATGTAGATGTGAAGACGGACTAATAGTTCCGAAAGCTAGCATTGCAAGTCTCTTTTTTGTGTGTCTATCTCCTCCACCCTATCAACATCGTGTGCGTAGCATTTTTTTTGGAGTCATTTTTGGAGCATTTTTGTTGGAGTCTTTTTTTTTTTGAGTCATATGAAGTTCGGCACTTGGTAACTATCTAACCTGCAGGCTGAGCGTGTGGGAACATATACAAACCTTAGCAGCGCGACGGTAAAGATACTAGGAATTATCAAGCGAATAACAGTAAAATAATCCGATAAAAACGCAAAAGACAAATTATACTTTCCTCTAGTTAGGCTAAATATCGAATACGCCGCAATCGTATGACAAATATCACAGGTATATTTCTTTCGCAAAGTAAAAATGTACAAATAAAAGTTTCACGCTTCGTTTAATATTGCCGCGAACGACCAGAAATATTTTCTCATTCAAGAATGAACCAAGCTGTAAGCCATAGGGACTAGGAGGCTGTATGCTAGGCTTAGATCAATAGGAAAATTAAGACTGCGGCGAGTTTCAGTAAGATAATGGAAGAAAATATTTTGATCCCGCACTTAACCACTGATGGAATTTGAAGGATGGTGGAAGCGGCAAAATAAGAGAGCTGTACTGCCGAATAGAGAAGAGCAAACATCCCCTCAGTCCACGCACTATAATATGTCAGTAATGATCGGCCATCCCCCGCCATTGTGTTCGTTCATTTATGTGTTTCCTATCCAGTTTCTTTCTCCTTCTGATAGTACGTAGTTAGCCATAATATTGATTTTGGACTCGTCTGAAGATATATTTCAACTCGTGGAACCTCGCACATATCTCTAAGTCAGAACTTTAGCTTTATTTCAGTGAGTTGCTATTATATTATCGTACATGACTACATTATTATATTAAAATATAAAAAAGTAATTTTTTGTTCGAAGGTAAATAAATAAATTCATTTGTGATTATTATATTTATGAATGATTAATCGCCAAAGTAAGAAGTATAAATATTCCTTGTTAGTTGTAAATTTTTGGTAACCCATCCAAAGGGAAATTACAGCGTGTAAAACCATTTGTAAATAAATACATTTATTAATTATTTATTATTATTATCAGAGAGGTTATTAGAGGTTATTACAGAACTATCTCGCAGCTCTAGACACAAACAAATTACGTCATTTTATAGACTCTGGTACGTAATCTCCGAAAGCTCAAGGGCCCTACCATCGATTAGCTCCAGTTGTGTAAACAACTCTAATGAAGAGGGCAAAGGTGGCACAAAAATACGTTTCATATCAGCCCTAGAGAAAATTGTTCGGAGTCTATCTATAATCAGAACACCCCCAGTATTGAGGAGGAATTTGGATGGCAGGAGACACTCCAACGTTATATTCATAAAATAACAAAGCTCTCTGAAAGATCAATGGGGGAGAAGGATGAAAGACCGAAGGTTTCCTTCAGTCCATTCCATCTAGACTCCCTCAAGAGACAGAAAACTCCGAGATATTTCATTTGTTCATGTCCCTGATGCAAACAGAGAGCAGACCTGGCGTTAAAGTTGACGTAAGCGTATTTGTGAGTGAAAAACATAGACATGAACAGAGAAGAATAACTTCAGAAAGCTCTCAAGAGATTTTCCATAATTTAAAGAAAGCATATTTCGAAGAGAAAGTTCAATTATTAATTAATTTTCAGAATTAAGGCAAATGAAATGCGCCGTTTCTGGAGCAACACTCACATGGTATGCCTTTATCTGGTTCCTCAAAACGTTTAGTTAGTGCTCATGGAATCCGAGTTGTCGGCACTGAATCTGGGGAAGACACCTAGCCGCTAGCATTATATGAAGGAGGGGGGTATGAAACTCTGAGAAATGGTGTACGCTTGTTGAGTAATGGTCGTGAAATGGACATAAATGGACAGAAATTAACAGAAATGGACAGAAATGGTTAGAAATGGACAGAAATGGATAAAAATGGTCGGAAATGGACAAAAATGGTCGTGAAATGGACATAAATGGTTAGAAATGGACATAAATGGTTATAAATGGACATCAATGGTTAGAAATGGACAGAAATGGTTATAAATGGACATAAATTAATATAGAAATGGTCGGAAATGGACAAAAATGGATTAAAATGGTCGGAAATGGACAGAAATGGACATAAATGGTTAGAAATGGACATAAATGGATATAAATGGTCGGAAATGGACAGAAATGGATGGAAATGGTTAGAAATGGATTGAAATGGCTGAAATGGAAATGCGGTGTACACTTGTTTTTGAAGTTGCGTACCCCTCGAATGAAGGCTATTAGCCAGCAAGTGCAGGGTTATCTTCCGAACTAAGTCCTCCATTTATAGTATGTATAGATCGCTCTAGACCTACCAAAATTGACAGTCCATTCAGGAATAGTTCAGTAAAAATTTAATTCCCTGCATTGCATACTGCTATACGGCACCAATTGTCCTATTTTATTCTTCAAATTTTTATCAACCATATCTTCCCGGAAACTCTAGTTGGAAAGATTCGAAGACTTCAGTCGTATGACTAAATTGCTTACACAGGATTTGAATTCTTTAAAAATGTTTAACATAAGATCAAATTCGGGCAGCCTCTTGGAACTGCGCATTTTTCGGAAAATGACGCTTTTGAGTTGAAGGGCAGCCCTGGGTTTGCCCTGGAAACACGACCAAGCAACAACTAACCCTCTTGATTGATATTACCTCCCACGTATCGAAGGTAATAAAATCCCTTCGGAAGATATGTCATTATATCAGATTATCTGAATTATGCCACTTCAACAGAACGTTTCTCTTGAAAACAGCTCGTATACTTGTTGAAATCTAAGATTACTATTCTTAAAAAATGTCATGTACTGCTAGGATGGACAGGCTCTTTATTTAATAAATTAAAAAAATATCCTAAAATTAAATGGAATTGAAGGAAAAATATACAGAGGGGTAATTAAAATGTTACTAGGGACGTTTCGAGATCCTTGGCTTTACTTCAATATGGAATATCCCTCAACTAGACTCTGCGGGGCCGAGCTTTTATGTCGTAAGACCACCTTGTGCTTTAAAAAAATTATTTGTTTTCTTCGGACCTTAAAGTGGCATGAAACGGTTGCTCCGTGTAATAACGAAAGATTATTTTTGACATAAATAAGCTATGGGATATCCTGCTAATGTTTAGGTCACCTGATCTCACTGTTTTTGTCGAGTTTGACGAAGTAGAATGGTCGCGTGTGATTCTGTAAGGGCCATAACTCGGACTTTCGCTCGTGAATTACAATTAACTGTCATTTATTCCTCTTTCAATGCAAAGTTTAAACTGGATGAAAGTTTCCCAATTGCTCTTTATACAGGGAGAAGAACAACTTCCACGGACAGTGGTCCAGGAATTTTTAATATAGAAGAGTTTACTACTAGTTCTGAGTAATCTACCGGTAGGGGTAGGTTTAAGTCATTAAAAATACTATACATTTTGACAAATGGATGTGTCCGTCGGCGTATAATAGTCCCATCTTAATCTCAGTGTTCATGCTATCACTTTTCGTCCATATTCTCCTCCCTCTTCGCCTTCCTTGCTTGCCCAACATCCTTCTCTCTATCGCCTTGGCTTGAGCAACCCGTCTTCCCTCATCGACCCTTCCAGCCACCGACCTTGCCTCCTGATATCATTCGAAAGCTTCCTTACCTCGCCAACCATGTCACTTACTTCCTCGTGTGTCTTCCTCTCTGTCCACTGCACCTTCTCCGTCTTCCTCCACACCCACATCTCGTAAGCCGATGGTGTATTATCTTCACCATCTCAAAAAGTCCGACGTTTCCACCCTATGCAACGCTACACACCACATCAAGCTCTTTACCAGTCTCTTCTTCAAATCCTTGCTCAATAACTATGGGAAAAACACTATGGCATACACCATACTTCTTCAATAAGTTGCCCCTTTCGGTAAGAAACTTTAATTCCATAGAACAAGTGAAAAGGAAGTTAAAAGAATATTTTGTATGTAATAAGATACTATAATGATGTTTAATCAATATTAATATTGAATAGGGAAAAAATATTTTGTGATTTTGTATGATCGATAGAATATGTATTTTAGGCACCTCCTGATGAGTTCCGCTTGCGGACTCAGGAGGACCTTAAGGAGTTTCTTATTGTTCTTTTCTGTTTCATTTTTTATACTCCTGTTTCTTTCTTTCCCCTAATTGACAGTTGTATTTTTTTCAAATTTTATCATTCTCAGTTCATTTCATGTATCCTGTAATTAACAAATTGAACAATAAATCTGTATTTGCTTAATGTCCCCGTCATAAGCTCCTTTCTATCAATGACATCTACCTTCTTTCACTAGAGAAATATTTTTATCTTCCTCATGTTAAGGACCAAATAAAAATGACGACATTAAACAAAAGTCAAATTCCTCATCAATGACACAACTTCTGAGCATGTTTGAGGAAATAGGTTTCGAGCGTGTGCTTTGCTGTCGGACAAGAGCCGCCGCGGCGCACCGAGTCGAACGTGTAAGCATTTGAAGGCCATTTAAGTGGATAAAAGGAAGACATTATTCACTCAGTATCGTAAAGCCACGCTCAGTGGACCGGATCCGGAAAAAAACGAACGAAAGTTCTACTTTCTTTAAACAATAGTTGACTCTGCTGTTATTTCAATGTATTGTCTGAGACATCCTCTGGAACATTTAGTTTATCATTGAAAAGATATTTAAGTTCAGTACTTTGCTTCGAATTAGAGCCAAATTTCCATAATCGGCGTTTTTTAAGATTTTTGTAAAATTGCATCAATCTAGGATATTTTAACTCTACAACGCAATGAAAGTTAAAAGCATAACAATACAGAATATTGTTATATACATCAGGCTATCAGAATCTGTGGTTTTCACCTTTTTTCTTAAGTTTCAGTATTTACTGGAGGAGCAATTGAAGAGCAACCATTTTTTGATGCGATTCAGAAAAATCCAATCAGTAATTCTGAAAAGTTAAAAGAAAAATAAGTTATTCGGAGTGGTTTAAAGAAAATGCATCAATTGATTCGCATTCAAATACCAATTCAATGTCTATTATATTATAATTGGTTTTCAGCTTCAGCATTAAACTTTCTCAGTTCTCTGAAAATTGGATCCATTCACACTTAAAATTTTCCCATCTAAACCTTATTTCTTCTCCCATTTCTTAATATTTTAAGTAGATAAAGCATTTTAAGTCATATTATTGGGGAAAGTTGGCATATTTAAAGATTATCAGTATTTTTTATTATGGTAGTTTGACCAAAATATCATCTTACCTTGAAATCAATGAATTTGGTCTCATTTTAAGGAAAAATATCTCACCCTTCTAATGACACCAAAAATTCTACCCATAATCTCACTAATTTTAGAGATATTTGCCAAAAAATACCAGCCCTTTTACATGGGAAATCGTACGTGCATGCCCTCCAGAGAGATCTTATTTACAAAATGAGGAATTACTAACACTTAGATGTCGTCAAATACTAACAGCGTGTAGTTTGTATGTTTACTCAACTATTTTTGAAATCGAATCATATTGTCACCGCAGTATCTTCGGTAACACAAGAACCGTTCCATTTTAAACGAGTTTCAAACGCACCGCGCGAAAAAAATGAGACAAGTTGGAGACTTATTTAGATATTTTCGTTTAATAACTTACCATTTCTGTCATATAAAACAATATTATCGCACCATTAATAAGGCAATATTTAATTCTTGTGTCCTACAGCTGGTGAAAATAAAAGGTATTATTCGAATATGGTCTCTATTATGACTAGGGAAGTATCTCGCTCGGACTACCTTAAACTCATTTTTTTTCGGGTATTTGTGAAATCCTTTTCTCCCCTCCTCCTCCAATATCGCCTCAAATATACGATTTAGTTTTAAAAGAGTAGCCGCAGAAATCGAATCAGCACATCTGATGACCAAACAGGTACACATTTAATGCGATATGACAAAAATTTAATCTGGCCACAGGACATCTATGTCTCGTCTCGAGTATACAGTGGGCGCTTCAAAGAGTGATTTAATCACGAGCTATATAAATCACTACGGAAGTTGTGCATTGTGTTGAAAGCTGCTCTCTGTCATCAGAAAATTTTATCATATATTCTACCATTAAAGGTAGGTTTTGTCGAATGTCTGATAACCTCCTCCCGATCTTTTACATATTCACGGGTCTATCTCCCTCTAGTATATGCTTTTTCACCTCTGCATAAGATCTACCTATCTTCATCCCGTCCATGAAACCTATTCTCTTTCTTCCCCTACCCCGCTTGCCCTACATCCTTCCCTCTATCACACTCTCCAGCAACCCATCACCCTTTATTACATTCTTCAGCCATCTACCCTGTCTATCCTGGATTTCATTCAAAAGATTCCTTTCCTCGCCCACCATCTCAAGAACTTTCTCGTTAGTCTTTCTTTCCGTCCATCTAATCTTCTCCATCCTTCTCCACACCCACATCTCAAAGGCCTGCAGCCTATTCCCGTCCTCCTTTCTCAGGGTCCACGTTTCTGCCCCATGCAACGCCACGCTCCATATCAAACTATTCACGAGCCTCTTCTTCACGTTCTTACCCATTGATCCCGTCATCAACTCTCTTCTATTACTAAACGCCTCCTTAGCTAGCGCTATCCTCTTCCGTATGTCTTCGCGACTTTGCCCGTTTTCCTCTAGCGTGCTACCTAAGTAATTAAACTGTTCTACTTCCCCTAATTTCTGTCCTCCAACTTTAATCACAAGCTTCGCTATCTTTATCCTAGAGAATCTCATTACTTTCATCAGAAAATACGACGATGATTTTGGGACTGGGCGACGATGATATTAGGACTAGACGCTCTGTAGAGACTCAAAAGTCACCGGCCACACTGAGATTGTCAGAACACTATAACAGCCAATTTTGAAAACGAAACGGCGAGTATTCTTTTTGTCTCTCATCCAATTCGTAGGACGGACGAGCACGAAGAAAATAGCGGGGGATTTTCATTGGCGCAATGACGTATCCAGTAGTTCTTTCTTACGTGCTCAACAAATGACTGCCGTGCCGAGCAGAGCGAGGCTTTTCGTTGAAAGCGAAACCCATCTTAGGTTTCGTCCACACTCTTTACCTCATCGTCTTCCTTCTGCCTGGCATTTGGTCCTCTACCCCACCAAAATGCGTTTATAAGGCCTCATGCCCGGGAGTGAGTGTAACATAGAATAGCCTATTCTTTGCCCTTTTTGTACACAACATAGGTCCCACATTAACTCTATCAAGTCGCCTTAACCATTTATCTATTTTCTCTCTCAATTCTTTTTTTTTGTACCGTTCAACTTTTATTTGTTGACCTAACATCCCCTGACAAACGTAATTTCGTCGAATCGCGGGCAAGCACCTGCGCGTGGATGTAGTCGCGTTAGAGACAGGAAGATTGACTCACTTCCAATAATTCAAGTCCCTGCCATTTCATGCCCGACACCACCTCTACGCCTTTTATGCATTGGGCACTCCAGAACACAACCGCGGTGCTTAGTTATTTAGGTTGCTTTTGTTTAACGCATTTCATTTTTGTTCACCTTGTTATTCTATCATTTTTACGAGGACATTTTCCCAATATTTATCGCCTCATTATCTAAGATACACATTTTTGAATGAAATTTGAAATGAAAAGGCGTCAGATTTAACGATAATTCGAACCCGGATCAAACGATTGGTAACCTAGGGTTTAAACCACTATAAATAACCATGGTCCTACATGAATTTCAGGAGTAATTCACTGAAATTTAATGAGCTCAAATTAAAGTTTTTTCTAATAGCACAAGAAAAGTTAAATTAAACTTAAACGATGTATTTTTCACTCTTCATTTGGAATACCAAACCCTACCGCTTTTGACACTCTCGTCACGAGAGTCTCGTGTCATTTTCAAGGGTACTCTGACATTCTCCCCAGTGGCGAGCCCACTCGACGAAAAACACGTGTAGTGCACAGATATTATAAAAAAAGGTGTCACAGGCGTGACTGTACCGGAAGGTACTCACCTTCTTATTTCTGAGGAAGGCGGTTGTGTCCGCCGAATATATAAAAATATCTGAGAGTTTTTCTTTTATTGTGTTCTATGTGTAACTGCCAGTCACCTTTTATTATATATATATATATATATATATATTACTTTTATAATATATATATATATATATATATTCGCAAAGAGGGAGAGAGGGTACTGCAGGAGTGGTTGGGGTAGGGGCTAAGAGTGTGTGATTAAATAGGAATAGGGAGCGTGTTGAAGGTCAAGATGATCGAGGAGTGCTTATTAAAGGCGGGACAGGTATATATACATGATAAAGTGGGACAGATTAAACGGTACAATTTCATTTGACAATTTTGGTCCCAAAGCCTTAGATGCTGATATGATCTCAAAACTTTCTTAAAAAAATCCAGCTTTGCACCTTTGTCATGAACATTTAAAATCTCTACTCTAAAATCCGACATGCGAATAAAACCAGATAAATGAGATGCAAAAATTGATTTGTTATCGCCATGAATAAAAGAATTAAAATGTTCCTTTGTCCTTATGTTAAAACTTCTACCTGTCTGTCCGATATATATACAATTGCAGTCCTAAGAACCACATATTAACAAATACACTCCACTTTTGTCCAAGGAATTAAAAATATCTTTAGAATTAAAAAGTAAATTTCCAATAGTCATTCTGGAATAAAAACAAATCTTCAAATATACATTACGAAAAATTCTATAAATGCTATTGGACATAAAGTTGTTTATGAAAGGTACCTCCGTCCATTTCTTATCGGAGGGCACAATTTGAGAAAGAACTGTGGATGACGAGAGAGTCAACCTTCTTATCACTTTTTTATTATTTTTGTCATTTTTTGTCAATTTATCATGTCACTTTTTCACAAAGTATCGCCTACCTCAATCCAACTTATTTATTTTTCAAGTTTAAATGGTTTAATGCGTGAAGGTTAGTTCCTTGGTCAAGATTAGGGATACGGAGATCGTCTTTATCACCTTAGCTGTCATTATAACGCTGCTATACACAGAGTGTCTTTAAGTTTCCTTAGTCAACATTACAAATTTAGTGGAATGGTTTGTGTTTCGAAGGCACTGCATTACGTGGCCTATTTCCGAAACTTCTACTCTGTCTTTACCCTGAAAAACGTCTTTAGAATTAAATATACCTGGGCTCGCCACTGGGAGAATGTGAGAGTACCCGTGAAAATGACACGAGAGTGTCGAAACCGGTACGGTTTGGGCATTCCAAATAAAGTGTGACAAATACATCGTTTAAGTTTCATTTTATCATGTCACTTTTTCACAAAGTATCGCCTGACTCGATCCAACTTATAAGCACAAGCAAATTCCGACATCTCGCTTCCAAAAAAGGGGCCCGAGAGGCGGTACGCGCGGATCCGGCAACGCTGGAGAGGAGCGCTCATAGCGGTGTTTATCCCGGTGGATGAAGGTTGGTCATTGACCTCCTCCTCCGTGGTGTCTGTTTGCCGTGACCGAAGGAAGAGTAAAGGGACGATGGGGGGAGGAGGTAGGGGAGGGTGAAGGAGGAGTGGGAGGCGGAAGAAGAAACACGAGTGACGAAGGGGGAAGTTATTTAGGTGCGTGAGGATCGAAGACTTCGGGAGGGCCAAGCCAAGAAAAGCATCAGTGAAGGTAATTAAGAACAAGTGAAAGATGCTCCCACTTTAGTGCCTTCGTCTAGTCCGTTATCTGAGGACAGTGACTCAAAATGTACGCGTCCGTACAGCTTCATAAAAAGAATCTACATCTAAATCTACTTATTTCCCTGCTAGTCACCACAGGGGTGTTTGAAGGGGGTGATTTATCACCAACTTAAACTACAGAGAAGAAATTTACTTTCACCAACATGCACCACATAATAGGTATGCTAAAAATGCTACAGAAACCACAAAATTATTCTATAATGTAAATACGTAAGCGTGAAACAAGTGTCACGCAGGGAACATGTAAAGCATGATGTTAGCACTGCTCGGCAGATTAAGAAACATGCATTAGGGGGTGTATGAATTAATAAGCTACACCACCTGTCAACTAACCTACCTCTAAGTATCAACGCAACCATTATAGTATGGGAAAAATGACATTAAAAACCTATCTGTTCTACAATCTATTTCCCTTATTTTATTTTCATGATCTGATCTACCATGGTGTTGGAGTTCGAAAGATAATGAAAGCTTCTTCTGCAAATAAATCGGTTCTGAATTTACTTAAAAGAGTTAGTCAAATTTTCGATCGACGGTCTGATAGCGATTCCCGTCCAAGTTTGTGCAAAAGGTCAGTTACACTAACGAGACTATCATAACGGCCTTTCACCAATCTTGCTGATCTTCTCTACACGCGCTCTAACTTTGTTTTTAAGCCTACCTCATGAGGATCCCAAACACTAACAGCGTATTCTAAGTGGGGTCTAACTAGGAAGAAGTAGCTGATTTCTCTAACTTTATCGTCGCACTTACCTAGTTCTCTTTTAACACATCCCAATTAACGATGAGCCTGACCAGTTATTTCCCGAATATGTTTGCTTTACGAGAGATCATAGTTAAACTCCGAGGTATTTTACAGATTCTACAGTCTCTAATCGGGTATTTTATACGTTATAACTGTACTGAGGGGAGTCTTTCCTTTTTCATAAGTTCATTAATACACATTTTTTTTCAAATTTAATTCTAGTTGCCACGCATCGCACCACGCTTGAATTGCCTTGAGGTCCTTCGTTAACGCTTCCATTAATGCCAATGATATGTATTATTTCATTTAGAGTGTATAGTTATGAATAAACTTCATTTTAAGCTGCTTAACCACTTTGAGAATGTTAGCAGACCGCTGTTTCTCTACACAGACTGCTCAGGTTGAGCGCGAGAATGAGCAACTAGTGGCAGCACCGCTGCCCGCGCTTCGGGATAAAAGTGCCAATAGCTTAAAATAATTGCACTTAAAAGCACATAAATCTTGTTTCTTCCTTTAGGCAAAAACTTTCGCTAGTCCTTGTATATTGTCTCATCACATGATAATGTAAAATTTCTTAAACGCCTAATTGATGCCGGTAAAGTGGGTGGCGTAGCACCATGTAAGAATATCTGGCCGTTGTCACTTAAAAACGACAAGTGGAGATGATTTGGTAGAGTAAAACCGTAGTGAAGGTTTCAAAATGAGTGAAGTACGTAAATTTATGGTGGAAATATGCTTACGTTGATTTATATTTGGCTTCCTTTTCTTGCGCAAGAAAATGATTTTAAGTGGTGGCGCTGATCCCCCAGATGTCAGTCTGTACTAGTCGGACATGGGTCATCATAGGATGAAATTTCATTTGGTTTATAATGAATTCCCCATTATTCTTTACCATAAAAAATCTACACCGTAGTTTCAAAATTTAGGAAAAATCATTTTTAACCGCTAAAGTGGGTTCTCAGACCACTGTGCAGCGGCTCGTCGCGATATTCGCTGTTTGTTTGAGGGTTGCACGAGAGGAGATTACGGCCAACGTCCGAAGGGGCAAAAATTGGCGACAGAGGCTTGGGGCTGCTTTGTCAATAAAGCAGAGTCCGGGTTTCTAAAGCCTAAAATAACAGGTTTTGTGGTTAAATACGGGGTAAAACTAATTGTGACTGGGTTTTGAACAATTGAATTTGAACAACAACAACAAATTCCTTCCCCTTTTACCCCTGGATTCGGAACCCCTTCTTTCCATTGCCAAATGGCCGATCATTTGAAACCAAACTCAAAGCGTAGGTGCCCAGAGATTCGTACGGCGATGTCTTACTACCGTATATGCGGCTTCTCCCATGTCACTACCTACGATGACTATTGTAATAACGGTTTCTTCAAGAAATGGAAAACAGATGCCACCTCGCATGGTGGCGTTTTTAAGTCGGAACAAAGGGACCATTCATTCATACGTTTCTTTCTGAAATATATACTTTCTAAAATTCTGTAAATAATTGGAAATGCTAATGGCGGCTTTCCATTTGCATTTTTGACCATGGGGTTTCATCCGCATGAACCAAAAGCAGTGTTGAACGCCATATTAGTATACATGACCGTTATCACAAGAAGTATTCACTCGCAAAATTTTGTTATAGCTACTAGAATTCAACATCGCATCAATTTATTACGGCCGGATACGGACGGATAGATGAGGAGATAAAGAGTTGTGCGAATGCTGGAAGGAATGTAGTAGGTAGCATGTGGAGCATATCAAGGAATGAGTGCCTGTCTAAGGAAGCGAAAATCGCCGTGTAAAAAAAGTGCACTTCTCTCCACTATGTTGTATGGTAGTGAAACATGGGTATTTCAGGATAAAGGACATGTGAGTAGACTAAACGCCGAGGGTATGAGTTATCTCAGGAGTGTTTGAGGCAAGAGTACGATGATTAGGGTCAGGAATGAGTGGGTATTAAATGAATGTGGGTTAGATGCTCCAGTAATGGACATATATGAAAGGAGTGTGCTTTGTTGGTTTGGCCATGTTGAGAGAATGGATGAGAGTCGAATAACGAAACAGATATATGAGAGTGAAATGAATGGTGCGAGAGACAGAGGTAGGCCGAGAAAGTTGTGGTTGAGGATATTCTTAGGAGGAGGAATATTAGGAGTCTTAAAAACAGGAGGGCGTGTATGAAGCAGTGTATGGGGTTAAATGAAGAAAAAGAGGTTTGCAAGGATAGGTCAGTATGGAGGAAATTATTGAAGCAGAGCTAGGTGTACAAAATACATTTATGAATGAAACTTAGTGACTCTGCCTACCCCGGAAGGGAACGGCGTGATGGGTATGTATGTATTTATTACGGCCGAAGTCAGAAGACGTGGGAGATGGATTTCATTTAATTAGTGAGAGCAAGATAAACACTGTCTTATGGACGGATGGAGAATGTCCCTTTCACCCGCTGACCATTGACTGAGTATTTCGTTCCCATAAAACCACAAAACTGGATGAGAGGAAAGATGTCGAATTATGTTGCGTTACTTCATGAGAGAATATTGAAAAACCCAAATTTTTACATTTATGTCATGAATAAGGCACAAATTAATATCATTATTCATCACATATAGCTGTAAGTAAATGCCATTAGCTTTGCCACGTTCTTTTTCCGTTTTCCAATGGAACCAGGGAACATAGGTAGCCTAGCGAGCAACGACTTGCGCTGATTAGTCAAAGGTCAGTTATTCCATTTCTGATTTGAATGAAGTTTTTCTCGCGGAAATTATCAATTCGCGATCGTACGCTAACAAGATAATTTCCTGTCTTTAAACTCAGCTCCTGCAAGTGCTATATTTCCTAGTCTCAAATATTGTTTACAAATTAATTAATAGCATACCACTTTTGGGACATATAATCTAAGGATCTCGAAGGTAACAACAAACATATATGTAGTTTCCACGGCAGTCACTTTGTCGAGGTGACCGGAGCGAAGTCTTTGTATCGCAAAGATTTCGACAGTGGTTTAGATATTTCAATAAAATCCTTATTCTGATCTATATGAAGGAAGGTGAGCACTTCAATGGATCCGTCGGTAGACAAGAGCATAAAGCTGTCTACATCTTCTTTCTGTGAGAGCAGCCCGGGCACTAGTATTCCTCCAATTCCTCCCTTAAGTATGTTCTAAGTCTGTGTCCTTAAGCGGATTCACACCGTCCGCCTTGCATGACGTCTGTCCGACTTCCATCCAGACCACGCCGGAGCCGACGTTGGGCATCTCCCGAGGCCCTCTCCCCCTGTCCACATTCACCAGGGCCGGTAGGATAGTCAGGGGCTGCGGAAGCAGGCTCCTCGGGTCACCCCTCGGGTTAAAAAACCCACCCCCCGGCCTGAAGCTCTCGCTTATCACCGGGACGGGTACGTGGTGGTAAAAAGGGTAAAGGAATGGGAAGGCTTAGCGAAGCACAACCACTAGAAGGCCGACACCATGAGGCGGATTGCTGTCAAAAGGACGACAACGGGCCACTGTCTCCCCCTAGTCCTCGCAGCTGTTGGGTTCCCCCAACAACTTTAGACGAGTCCCCGCCAGTCTCGCTTGCGCGAAAACTTACCACACATCTGTTAAGAACCGGCGAAGCCCATTCCAAATTCTTGGGATAGGGTGTCCGCCAGCTCCCTTTAAGGGTAGACGTTGTGTGGTCTGCCGGAGTACGTCATCGAATCGGGGCCCCGCCGGACCAATGATGGTCAAATCGGACCAATTCTGGTCAAAATGTGGGTCCCGCCTACCCATGAGAGGTGCTGAAGCAGGTGTTTCGACTCTCGCCGCAGGATTACAACTTCCACCTTGGTTTCAAGCTCTCGCTTATGTCCGAGGCAAGGAAGAGGTGGGAAGGAAAGGATGGGAAAGGAAGTTTAGCGAAACCGACAGCCCCTTCGAGGCCGACACCAATGAGGCGGATTGAGGTCAAAAGGACCTCAACTGGCCCCCGCCTCCCTGAAGTGCTCGTATTAGTTTGGTTACCTAAACAACTGAGACGAGTGACCGTCGGTCTCGCTTTCGCGAAAACCTACCACACATCTATGAGAGCCGGAAGAGCCCGTTACCCAAGGATTTGGGATTAGGTGTCTCCCTGGCCCCCTTTCCGGGTAGACGCCGTGCGGTCTGCCGGAGTACATCATCGAATCAGGGGCCACCGGACCCATGGAGGGTCAATTCGGACCAATTCTGGTCAAAGCGTGGGCTCGTCCGTCAACTCAATACTCCTCGTCTACCCCTTTTTGACTATTTACTCATAAATAAGAGGGGTGCTGAAGCAATGAGTGCGATCGACCGAGAATAGGTTGATAGGTGAATCGTTGGGAGAAATCATGAGTTCAGCGTAGTCAACAAAAGTAATGGCCGCTGTGCCAAAGTGCTCGAGTCGATGTCCATCTACATATGTACATACGTATGGGAGCACTCCCCACGGTTGTCGCAAGGGCCGTCCCCATTTACAAGCTAATTTATTAAATTCCTACTTTCAAAGCTTGTCCACTAAGTCTTCACAGAATACATCCATGACAGTTCATGATCTTTACCGGCAAACGATGCCACCTATTGATGTTTGTGCTCACGGAACACTCACGGCAAATTTCTTGTAATCGCTCAGTCCAACTAAGTAGCAAGGTCCCGAAGATATTCCTTCCCGCGCGTACAGAGAAGTAGCTTAAAAATAGCTTCCTATCAGCAGATAATAATTATGAAATCCATTTAGGAACACGGAGCACCCGAAGACAGTAAATATGCCTCTGTAACGACCATTTTTAAGAGAGGAGATGAGGAACAGCTATCAAATTCAAATCAATATCCCTAACACAGATGTCAATCAAAGTGCTTGAATAAATAATTTTAATCATAGTAATGAGGCATCTCAATTTATAGAACTAGGTTCAGGAAATAAATATTTGGCGACACTCAAATTGCACTTTTTCCCCACAATATTTTAGCCTCCGGTGAGGATAACGTAACAGTAGACGCAATTTCTCTTGAATTAAAAAAAATCACTTGATAATATGTCACATAGAAATTAAATTCTTACGCTAAAATCTTACAGCTTAGAAGACGATGTACTTTCCTGGATTAGTGAATTCCTAAGCAATCGCGCACAGAGGATTGATTAGCCTTCTGTTCACTTCTGCTTTTGTTATGCATCAACGATAGAGGTGAAATCCATTTCCTTTGTATATTAAACATTGGTTAAGTAGTTGACAGTAAGCTTCGACTATTTGCATACGACGCTGTGGTGTACTGAGAAAACCATGGCAATCATGATAAGGAAGCGCTAACAAAGGAACTCAAAGCAATGCAAGCGTCGTGCGATTCGTGGCAGCTTGAATTGAATTTTTAAAAAATGTATAGCAATGAACTTCTGGAAAAGGATAAAACTCCCCTCGTAACACCAATTACATACAGCACATCCATTATAGACAGTGGAATCTATTTACTATCTCGAGGTTAAACTAACTAATATCGTGGAGCACACATATTCGAAAAATAACTGGTCACTTTAATCGTGAATTGGGATTTGTTAAAGGAGTACTTGGAAAATGCGGCGATAAAGTCCAAGAAATCAGCTACGGATAAACTGAGTTTGAACGCGTGGAAAGTAGACGAGCAAGATACGCGAAAGGCCGTCGTGATAGTCTCGTTAGTTTGACCGTCCTCTTTCAACGACTGGAATGGGAATAGCTCTCAGACCGTCGATTTCCTTGTAAATCTTCGTAATATTTCTTGGAAATTCAGAACCAATTCATTTTCTGTCGTAGTCATTAATATTTAACAAACTCCAATTTGATATAGCTGGTCATAGAATAAGATTACAATTAGGAAAATGACTGCGGAACTGACAGGTTCGCGCGTTCGATAATAAAAGCTGCCAAGAAACTTTGAAGTAGGTTATTCGATAGGTAGAGTAGCTGATTAGATGGTTTATTCTCGAATGCTTGATTTTTAAAATCTATAATGTAGTATTAACATCTCATCCTGCATGATCCCTGCATGACTTTAGTATCTCGTTTACGTAGTTGCGTTACACATGAATTCAACATTTTCTACAGCACTGGAAGCATACATCTACATCTACGCCATGCCCTGCGAGCCACCCAAAGGGTGTGTGGCAGGGGGTGCTTCCACACCAGGCATGCATGGATCACACAGCAGAACACCGAAACTACATTGAAACCAGCGTACCACACATTGAACGCGCCAATTAAAAATCTACTGACCAAGAAAAATTCTATCGTCAATCGTTCCAACATGCAAGGGGTACAAGGACTACTACTACAGATTCAAAATCTCATGCATAAATAAGAGCATCAATATTTACATCATGTTTAAATAAGAACGTAAAATAAATAAAGAAAGAGATCTAAAATCTAGCTAATGTCACTATTCGCTCTATTCATGATGTGGATTACAGCTGTTATGGTCCCGAATGATACGCGGAAAAAATTATATTTTATACCTATCGGTTCTAAAATATATCTTTCTAATTTTATTGGCGCGATCTAATCTGTCGTAGTACGAGGGGGTTAACAGTAGGTATATTTTTCACCTCGTCAGAGAAATTTTTTTTTCCTGAAATTTAGCTCAGAGGTTCAGCCTAAAATTTAATCTACGATATGATAGCGATTCCCATCCCAATTCTTCTAACAATCCAGACACACTAGTTAACTTATCTTAGCATCGTTTCACAAATCTAGATCCTCTTCGCTGCACACGATCTAATTCCGATATCAACCCCGCTTCATATGGATTCCATACACTGGCAGCATATTCCAGATGAGGACTAACAATTGAAAAATAACAACGTTCTTTCACTTTCTCATCACATTTTCCGATTACTGATAGCGTTGAGTAGTATTGATAGAACAGCCGAAGGTCGCCTTCCACAATACCAACTTCTACCGCTTTAGAGAAATCTGTATGTCACCCATCTTTATAACCACTTAGGAGCAAATGTTTGCCACAGGTTTCACTAGATATTTGGCGGTGTGACTCATTCGTTTTCGCCAGAAAATATTCAGGCGATTTTCCCCAATCTTATTTGCGCGAAGATACCGTTGAACGGAAAGTGAGAAACGGCCGCCAATGAGTGGAGGAAATGGATCGTGCACCGAGCAAACTCAGCCGCGCGGAGTGGAAGTCAAGGAACTCCGTCGCTCTGTGGCCCTGTTTGAAGCGCTAATTCCGAGTCAACGGTCCGACTCCTCTCCCTCTCTCCCTTCCGGTGAATCCTTCGGCGAACGAGGGCGAAAGAGGACAAAGCACTTTGCTTTCCTTGATCCCGGGGTTGAGCCCATGGGAAGAGGAATACAAAAAAGTTTCTTATCCAGAGGGACCATGTCCGCTCGCAGATCCAAAAATCCGTACGGCGAAAAATGAAAGCGAGGAAAAGCGAAGGCGAAGCTGGAAACCGATTTAAGGTAGTCCGAGAGAGTAAGTTCCCTAGTCAAAATAGAGACCATATTCGATTTATAAGTTTTAATTTCACCAGCTGCAGGACACGACAATTAAATATTGAATTATTTATGGTGCAATAATATAGTTTTATATGACAGAAATTCTAAGTAATCAAATTGAAATATCTAAGTAAGTCTTTAAATTGACTCATTTTTTTCGCGCGGTACGTTTGAAACTCCATCAAAACGGAAGGTTTTTTGTGATCCCGAAGAATTGTCTGCGGTGACAATATGATTAATTTTCAATTATAGTTGAGAAAACATAGAAACTACACGCTGTTAGTTTTTGTACGACATCTAAGTGTTATAAATACCTCCTTTTGTAAATAATATCTCTCTAGAGTGCATGCACGTACTATTTCCCATGTAAAATGGCAGGTATTTTTTGGCAAATATCTCGGAAAGTAATGTGGTAAGGGGTAAAATTTTTGGTGTCATTGTATAGGTGAGATATTTCTCTTTAAAATGAGACCAAGTTCATCGACTTCTAAGTAAAATGATATTTCGCTCGGACTACCTTAAGAGGCCGACAATCAACGATCAATTTGGTGGCCAATTGATTACGAAGGAAGTCGTACGTCACATATAATAGCAAAAATGTTCAACGGTCATTGCACAGCAGGTAAAGACAAAATTCAATGGTGAAAAGTGTCAGTGCCGATCAACGATTATGGTGAATTTTCCATAGTTAACGTGAGAGTAGACTTATTTGGCTCAAGAATTCATGTTTCAAATGCACCCTTCTTCGTATTATTCGTAATTCTTCGTATTCTTAGTATTATCTTCGTAGTTGGAGCTTGTAATGCCCCCGACTTATCTTACGGGAATACTATTTTCATTGATCTATAATATTTTCGACATCAAATCGTTTTAAAAGTTGAGAAACGTTTCACTTTTTTTTTAGAAAAACTCATGCATAATACAAGAGGCACCCTTGATGAACTTATGGCAACTCTTATGCGAGGAAAAAAACCGTTCAGAATGATAACCAACCTTTTAAAATATTTTTCAACATGAATTGATGCCAACGGAATGCTCTGGCAAAGACGGTTATTTTAACGGTCGTAAAAAAGCACCCGCTAAGTCTAGATTAGAATGGAAACCGCTACATTCGAACGTGGAGAGTTCACACGGAACTCGAGAGACAATGGAAAGGGCGATAGGATATTCCGCGAGACGCTCCGTGGAAAGGGAAACATGGGACGGAGAGAAAGGATGGAAGAGAGGAGATGACGCCTGTTTTGCGAGAGACCACGCATGCGAGAAAGACGGGTCCACGCGTAGAAGCGTTTAGCGCAAGCGAGGCGATGCAGCCAATCACGCAAATCACCTCGCCAATCCTCGCGTCGCCAGACCTGATATTTACATCAACATCTACAGCTATGTCATACCCAGCAAGCCACCCAAAGAGTATGTGGCAGGGGGTGCTTCCACACCAGGCAATCATGAATTATACGGCAGAACACCGAAACTACACTGAAACCAGCGTAACACACATGGAACGCGCCCATTAAAATCTACTAACCAAGAAACATTCTATCGTCAATCGTTCCGACATGCAAGGGGCACAAGGACTACTAATACAGATTCAAAACCTCACGCATAAATAATAACGTAAAGAATATAAAAAGAAAGATCTACAGACTAGCTAATATCACTAATCGGACTATTCATGACGACGATCACAGCTGTTATGGTCCCGAATGGTATGCGGGAAAAAATGACATTTTATACCTGTTGGTTCTACAATCTATCTCTCTAATTTTATTGGCGCGATCTAATCTGCCGTATTACGAGGGGGTACTTATTTCATGTGTAACCTATTGAATACCTGTATTATGTTACAATGTATGCGGATTAATCCACGATTTACTTCTAATCGACGTTTTTTACAACAATGGAAGCCGACCGTAGCGGCATTCCTATATAATCACCACATTTCGAATTCAACCGTCGCACAGTGGTCCATGTACCCGGAAAAATTGGCCATCGTCAAAAAGGTCGTCCAATCTAAACCAAATTTGGTACCTTTCGGTGTTTCAGGTCACTGATCCCGCATTTGTCGTCTAAATTTGCTAAATATGAATGGCATTGCGAATATTTTTGCAAATTTCAAAGACTTTGCGGAAATCGAATTATTTTTTTATTTCATTCCTCGAATGGGCTACAGTAAAAATATTTCTCATTGATCTCAAAACATGTGCAAATATTTTACTTGATAAATTGTACAGACTGAGCAGTTTGAACAAAATTCATTCACTATAACGCTTGCGCTGCGCATAGATCACTTAATGCAAAAATAACGAGGAGAATTTGTTTTTTTTTCTGGTTACCCTAGCAGCAATGCACGACGATACATGGAAAAAGTTTTGCATCACATCGAATTTTGTCGATTGTTATGTGAAGACCAAACCTTCAATATAATTAGTTGAAACCTATCTACATTGACTTGATACAGTTAAATTTCATCAAATATTTTTTTCATATAAGAAAAATGCTTTTATTGGGCAAGAGAAAGACCAGTAAATAACACTCATTATTTTTGCAAAATTCCGTTTTTTCCCCAAAGCTCCTCGCAGATGACCTCTGATGACCGCGATTTCTTTTTCCTATGGTAGATGAAACCTTCATCCACACGCTGGATCAGATGCGGTCACGCAATTATATACCATTCTTGACTTAAGCATACTTTTCCAGTCTCATACGCCGTATGTACTGCGCCAAAAACTGCACATATGGCGCTTTTGCCTTATCGTAATACATATGCAACAAAGCATCCATCCTTCTCCTCCTGTTTCCAGTTTTCATAGTGAGGAACGTTGAAACAGGTCCGGTTTTATCGGCTCTGAAAAATGACACTCTTGGTGCTGCACTCGTACAAAGCACAAGCAACCTCGGCCGCGGTCCTTTCACACAGCCCAGAAGCGACAGGTCTGCGCCTATTTACCTGATAGCATCGATTTCGGAGGAGGTGGTCTCTTAACTTTGATACCCGTCACTCCATTGACCCCGAATAAGTACATACTTTATTTTTCGATCTCTAGCCATTTTTTTCAGGATACCTGGAACACTGTGCGTCGTGAGAATTTGCGGATAAGTTTAACACATGTGGTGAGACGCGTAAATTGCAGTTTTTTTATTTCAAGATAGTCTTTGCAATGAATACCTATATTTCTTAGCGAATAAAGACATTTATATCACATGTATAATTTTATATTTCTATATGTTACTCAACTTCTCTCATTTAACACCGAGTTATTTCAAATTCGATTGGCGAGGAAAGGTAGAGAGATTTCGTCATTCATTTCTTCAAACGAAGGGCACATTAGTCAACCAGAGTACGTGTGACATGGCATTCATCTACATCTAGATCTACGTAATACCCGCATGCACGCCGCATGGTCGTGTGACAGGGGGTGTTAGGTCACCAGCCGTGTAAGGGTGTAAATGTTTGGAGATGAAATGGTGACATGTATTATAGGAGTGTATTTATTGGAGCTCAGTTCTTATTGTGATCGCATATGGTGCGCGGAAATAGCGAGTTTTTGTACCTATCTGTTCGGCAGTGTATCTCTCTCATTTTATCGCACCTGTCAGACCTAGAGATGTAGTGCGGAGTCATGATAATATTCTCTATGTCGCTCTGAAAAATATCAGTTCTGAATTTATCAAGTAAGCTAAGCCTGGCGTGTAGCCTCCGAGACTCTAGGGGCTCCAGTCATTTTGCGATGGGTCCACGCGAATGAGCGAACGCTGGCCTCGACGATCGGCGAGCGCGCTCATGAGACGAGGAAAGTCCACGGTGTCGCCTCCTGTCGGCTCGTCGGTGAGTCGACTGCTCGCAGATAGAGTGTGTGGAGGAGGCACAGCGAACCGCGCCTCGCCGCTCGCCTCGCGACCCCCCTCACGCCTCCCTCTCTCCCTCCCTCCCTCTCCCGGCGTCTTCACGAAGCGAGTGGAGTCAAGACGCTTGACGGGAGAGAGGTTACTCACGGTCAATGCCACACTCTACCAACGATTACGCTCACTCTCCATTCGCTCCCCCCTCCCTCACTCCTCATTCAAGCCAAACCACCCCTCCCCCTCCTCATTCCTCCACCCTCCCCTCCATGCTCTCCTTCCTCCTTCATCCTCCTCCTCCCCCCTCACAGAGCGGCAGGAAGTTGAAGGGCTTGACGCAACCCCGCGTGACGCAACAAAAAGTGGGTCTCGAGGTTTGCCAGTCGGTTAAGAGGGGTGGGGTAGGGAGTGGTGGACGGGGAGGGAGGTGGAGGAGAGATTGATTGAGCGATCGATTGCCTGCGTGCTGCGCGAAAGGAGTTGGCGCGGCATGAGAGCTTCTGCATGTCCACGCAAGTGACGTCGATTGTCGGCAATGGTGGCGGCGAGGTAAAGTCCTTCCCTGCGGGGTAAAGAGGATCGCGGGTTCGAGTCCCGCCTGGTTAGAATATTATCTGCCCAGGACATTGGATGGAATAGATACTTGGGGAGGCGACCGACGGCTGAGGTCATACACGCCATAGGGGATAGGTAAGGGAGGAAGGGTTTACGGCAGATTAGATCGCGCCAATAAAGTTGGAGAGATAGATTCTAGAACCGAGAGGTATAAAATGTCATTTTTTCCGCGTACCATTCGGGACCATAACAGCTGTAATCCACATCATGAATAGAGCGAATAGTGACATTAGCTAGACTGTAGATCTTTCTTCTTTATATTCTCTACGTTCTTATTTATGCATGATGTAAATATTAATGTTCTTATTTATGCATGATATTTTGAATCTGTAGTAGTAGTCCTTGTGCCCCTTGCATGTTGGAACGATTGACGATAGAATGTTTCTTGGTTAGCAGATTGTTAATTGGCGCGTTGTATGTGTGGTGCGCTGTTTTCGAAGTAGTTTTGGTGTTCCGCCGTCTAATTAGTGCATGCCTGGTGTGGAAGCACACCCTGCCACACACCCTTTGGGTGGCTTGCAGGGTATGACGTAGATGTAGATGTAGAAGGGTAGATAGAAACCTGGCGTCGGCATTAGCCTGCTCTTAACGAAAGGTGCCATGGGGACCGAGGTTTAACGTCTCATCCAACAGACGGAGTACTGTACTTGAAGTGCCCTCCACAAGACACTCGAGCAGGGATCGGGTTCCCTCTGAAAAACATCCACCTCTGCAGGGATTTGAATGAACCCTGGCTGCCCGTGTGGCAGGCGAGTACCCAGGACATGGGTGTTTGTGTCTCGTCCGTTGTTACTGTTATTCACCCGACGTAAATTGGTCCATTGTGCTACATTCGGGATCGAGAAGATAAATATAAAATAAAATTGGTGCGCCCGCTCTGTCATTCTCGCAATCGTTCCGTCCGAGCGAGAGATTACTTCACATGGAATTCAATGAATTTGGCATCATCTTAGAGAAATATGTCTTACCCTTCAACGGATTCAAAATTTCAGTCACTTATCGACAATTCATTCCGAGTCTCCTCGCTGGGTTAAAAGCACTCCCTCCGGTCTATAAGCTCTCGCTTATCGCCTGGGAGTAGGTGGCAGTGGGAAAAGGATAATGGGAATGGGAAAGGGCTAGCGAGCCACAATCCGAGAAGCGAGGCCGACACCATGAGGCGGATTGACATCAAAAGGACGACAGTGGGTCTCCGCCTCCCCGCAGTCCTCTTATCTGTTGGGTTCCCCCAACAACGTCAGACGAGACCCCGTCAGTTTCGCTTACGCGAACACTTACCGCACACCTTATGAGAACCGGAGGAGCCCGTTACCCAAAGCAATCCCCCGGCTCCCTTTACGGGTAGACGTCGTGCGGTCGGCCGGACCAATGGATGGTCATTTCGGATCAATTATGGTCAAAGCATGGGTCCCGTCATCTCAATACTTCCCGTCTACCCTTCCACTTACCGACAATGATATCCATTTCAAAATTACAGACAAGGGTAACTTTCCACACAGAATTTTTAATAATTACCGACCATGGTTTCAGCACCTAGTGCAATTATCAAGGTACAATTTTTCAAAAAACTCTTCCCTATATACCCAGGAATGACCCTGTAGACAGGAGCGGTGTTTACAAATTAAAGCGTGATGATTGTGGCATTATTTACATTGGTCAAACAGGCAGAAAAATCAAGGATAGAGTGAAGGAATATAGGTGAAGTTTTATTAATTGTGATGATAAATCCTGTTTTGCTAAACACTTGTGTGATTTCAATCATTTTATTAATTTTGACGCGACTGTTTTACACCATTCTGACAAATGGGCTAAATTGGATTTCTTTGAGCAATGCGAAATTGCTCATAGCCCAGCTAAGTTATGTAATGCTGTGGTATTTAATGACAGGCCACCTCTTTTGAACCCTGTTCTTCCTCGTGTCCGACAACCCCATGATAATACTGCCTGGCCTTCACCATCAACGGCTTTTCTTCGTCTCAATTCCCTCCCCCTACCTAAAGCCCCCCTCATCCCTCTCTGACCCCCTGCCCCTCCATTCCTGGGTATATATGGTGGAGTTTTTTGAAAAATTTTACCTTGATAATGGCTCTAGGTGCTGAAACCATGGTCGGTAATTATTAAAAATTCTGTGTGGAAAGTTACCACTGTCTTTCATTTGAAATGAACATCAATATCAATTACTTCCACAAATTTGAGCCTGATACGCTTTTATATATACTTACCGACAACTATGCAAGATGTTTTCCAAAATATGGTGACCGTTTCCAAAGAATATGGTTCTCGTTTACACCCCAGGAAGAATATTTTTTAAAAAGACAATTCCTGACGCGCCGATCTCGTCAGAAATTTTAGTGGGTAGACTATAGTATTACTTAACTATTTAAAAAAATAAAATCGATCACCGATCACTACACTATAATATTTACAAAATCGAAAAAAACGTCTTTTGTGAGCACATTTTCACCCTGTGGCGTGAAAAAAATTACTCAAATTAATGACTCAGACAGATTTATCTATTTTACTCCTGAGAATTTCAGTAATGTCAAACTAATTATTCGCACCATCAGAAGTGAAATATTTATTCTATAGTTCTTATAGCTGACGAAGTAAGATAATGAAATTGGAATGTGGTCTCCATTTTGACTGGCGAAAAATCTCACTTCCCTGCTAAAAAATTCCTTAGAAGCTGTTCAGTAGAACGTAAGGAATTCTACAGAAATTGACTCTTTTTCTTCAGACCTATTTTCTTTTTTAACGATCTGTACGGAACATGAGAGTCTGACTCTACAGAACATCTGTTCTGTAGAGAAATTTTCTGCAGAGCAAAATATCTCCTTCCAAGCTGTTCTGTAGAACTTCAGCAACTCTACGGAAATATGTGAGGTTTCCGTTGACCCAGTTCCTTTTCTAAGGACCTACATGGAGAGTCGCAGGGAATTCCACAGAAAGTCCTAAGGAATTCTGCAGAACGTCCTAAGGTATTCTGTAAAACATCCTGAGGTATTCGGCAGAACTTCGTAGGGAATTCCGTCAAATGGCGTTTCAATACTTTAAGGTATATCTATCTACAGAACTTTTTAAGAAATTCTCTAGAAGTATTGTAAGGAAACTGTACAGAATTTTAGCAGGGTTCAACTGCCATCAAACGGCGTTTCTCTTTTCGCCTCTCAGCTCAGTGCCCTTCTGAGCATCATGAAATAAGTAACGACACACTCTTACGGTCATCCAGAGAGATTACTTAAATAAGTAAAAATGGAACATGCATCCCATACTTCGCGGTATCCCATTGCAAAATTTTTCGTGTTTGGTCTTGGGAAGCATAGAGGTAAACCTTGGGAATTTCTCCGCTGTGTTAATCATCTCCTTTCATTCTTAGTAAATCAGTTTTAAAGGCATCGAGTCAATCAATTATTGGAGTAAATCATGGACTTGCAGAAAACAACCAATCGCTAGATACTTAAGGATATTTCTTCATGGTACCTACTATTAGGAATGAACGATGCCGTCGGTATATGAATACAGTGAAACCTCATCAGCAGCATCGGATTATACCAGATGAAGATTCTTGATAGTTGCTAGTTTCCATGGTTTACGTTTGAATCATAATTTCATTAGGCGAGCCGCTTATTTTTCTACAAAGTTTCCATGGGCGGAGAGGTTTACTCTGAAAAATTATCTCCTTCGGTGGAGTATCACTGCCTACTAATGAGTGCTATGAATGGAAAATTAAGAGTTACCAATTCTAGCAACACTTCGGGATATTTGCAAAGTTCATTTTCTATGGGAATAACTTAGCAAGAATGTAGTAATATAACTCAATATTTATTAGTTTAAATAAGATCCTATTTATTGATTGGCATAGATCACTGTTTTCTTGGCACAAAATCTTTTCAGGCGTACAGTTTTCTATCGATCTTCTTATTACCCTGAAAGACACCACGAGGGTGTTTGGCAGGGGGTGGCTTATCACCAACATGAACTAAAGTGAAGGAATTTACTTTCACCAACATGCACCACTTAATGGATATGCTACAAATGCTACTATAACTACTAAAATAATCCATAATGTAACTATGCAAACATAACACAAGAATTATGCAGGGTACATGCAAAACATGGTGTTAGCACCACTCGGCAGATATGGAAACATGCATTACGGGGCATATGAGTTAATTAGCTACGCCATCTGTTAACTAACCTACTTCAAAGTCTCAACGCAGCCATTATGGTCTCTTATCTGTCGCGGGGAAAACGACATTTTTAACCTATCTGTTTTCCAATCTATTTCTGATCATGATCTCATCTACTGTAGCATGTTGGAGCTCGTATATATTGAAAACGATTTCTGAAAATACATCAGTTTTGAATTCACTTAAAAGATTGAGTCTAACTGTCAATTGACTATCTGATAGTGATTCCCATCCTAGTTTTTGCAAGAGGTCAGTTGCACAAAACGAGATTATATAGGTATACCTACGGCCTTTCACGTATCTTGCTGATCTTCTCTGCACGCATTCTTACTCTGTTTTTAAACCAACCTCATGTGGACCCCAAGCACTGGCAGCGAATTCTAAATGGGATTTAACAAGGTAGCTGGTTTCTCTAACATTATCGTCGCACTTTCCGAGTAATCTTTTAACAAATACCAAATTACGATTAGTCTGACAAGTTATTTCTCGAATGTTTGCTCCTCGATCATTAGTTAGTTTAACACCGAGGTATTTCACAGATTCTACAGTCTCTAATTGGGTATTTTTTTACCCAATTGTTCTAAAGTTGATGCCTGAAAAACATAGATATGTGCATTTAAGTTATAAATGCAAAATCACTCATAAATTTATCGATTTTCCTGGACAGCACGTCTATAAATAGACATTCATTTATTATTGGCTTCCACTCTCAGCATAATAGATTTCATTAAGTGATCGATGAATTCTACGAATAGTTGACTGCAGCTCTCCGTTCTCAACTAAATAATGCCAGTCTCATTATTCCCTGATGGTTCTCCTTCCTCCTATATTCGCTCCTTGGATTTATCCCCAGGTCGTCTTCTAGGAACATCTCCCTCTATTTATTTTTCACTTATTCTCATCACAAACAATTTAAGCCTTAGAGGATACCCAACCTTTCTGGTTCTTACTATCTGTATCTGTGTTCTAAATGGTCCTTTCATCTACATCTACATCTATTTCATACCCTGCAAGCCACCCAAAGGGTGAGTGGCAGGGAGTGCTTCCACACCAGGCATGCATGAGTTATGCGGCAGAACACCGAAACTACATTGAAACCAGCGTACCACACATGGATAAGAACGTAACATAAATAGCATTTATGCTAATAGTAGCATTAATGCATAAATAAGAACGTAGAGAATATAAAGAGAAAGATCTACAGCCTAGTTAATCTCACCATTCATGACGATGATCATAGCTGTTATGGTCCCGAATGGTACGCGGAAAAAATGGCATTTTATACCTATCGGTTCTACTATCTATCCCTCTAATTTTATTGACGTGATCTAATCTGCCGAAGTACGAGGGGGTTAACAGTATGTTTTTTACATCGTCAGAGAAATGTTTTTCCTGAAATTTAGCTAAGAAGTTAAGCCTATAATTTAATCTACGCTGTGATAGCGATTCCCATCCTAATTCTTGTAACAATCCAGACGCACTAGTAAACTTATCATAGCATCGTTTTACAAACCTAACTCCTCTTCGCTTCACGCAATCCTTTCCTTTTATAACCCTCAGGGTACTTCTTTATTTATTTTTTAATTCGTCCATTTGGTCTGCATTTTCCTTCAACATCAGGTTTTGTAAATTACAAGTAATTTCTGATCGAGGAAACTTCAACTCTACGGCCTCTTACAATGAAAAAATAAATAATAATTGGCACCACTCGTCAAAAGAAAGAAAGAGATGTTTGCTGTGTTGGTTTAACGTAAACGCCAGTGACCAACCCCAGCCTCTCAACCAGAATACCATCCTGTAGTTCTTCCTCACCAGCGACCAACACAGACAAACACACCCCAAAAAATGAATCCTTCGCAAGGGCTAATGTGACCCCACTAAGAATGCCAGGTTATTCACACATTCACTCTCACAAACACTCAAAATCTCAATTCACACATTCACTCTCAAAAACACACACACAAATGGGCCCAACTTCTGGGAGAATCTTGCTCAAAAAGAGCGTGGCCAAAATACACACACAAAAACGAACGAAGATGAGCGTCGGATACGCGATTTTCGGCCACAAGGTGGCCGTCTTTCTTTCTTTGGACTAGTGGTGCCAATTATTATGGCCATTGGAGATTTATTACTCATTTGCTTAAGTCATTTTTGGTCTTCTTATCCTACGACCCATGTTTCTGGTCTATCGAGTACCACGCCCCTTAAGAATGGTCTCACGTAAAATGTGCTCTCCTCGCATTCCTGTTTTTTTTAAATATTGTAGCCTTTTTTCACCATGAACGCTTTCATAGCTTGTATCTACGCTCCATGTCCATTGCACTTTATCCGTCCCCCGTGATGGTACTTCCAAGATAGCAGAAGGAATCCACTTGCTCTAATATCTCTCATCCTAATGCAACTTCTGCCTTTAGTCTCTCTCTTCCGCACACTACGATTTTGGTATGGAACATACTAGAATATTCAAAGTGAGTAAAATATCCCGTCACCTTCTGAATAACTAGCAGCCTCACAAAAAAGTAACAAATGCTTTCATATGCTTTTTAGACTAAGAATGGCAAGATCATCTTTTTATCAACAATAGGAACAATGAACAAGAGAAGATTTGAATTCTCTATTATTATGATGACTATGATGATTCGCTGTAAGTTTCATTTGTAAACTTAAAAAAAAAGCCTCGTGCTGAAAGAGAAAGGCTGTTAGATGCCGATGGACGTCTTGTAATTAAAATAATATGCGATCTTGGCTTTTTCAAGCATTTATATTTTATCATCACAGTATAAGAAACTTGCTGTTAAAAAATAATCAGGCTTCTCTCGTTGTTATGGGAGTCAATTTATTACTTTTTTCGTTGGCATATGGGAGCCAGATATGAGAGAAAGAAGATATTACAGTTCCACATAGTGAAATGCTGCTTGACAGGTGATAAGCGCTGATGAATTAGAGTCGTTTTTAGTTTCACAAATTATGTCAACAATTTATTATTATGGAGGGAAACAGTCGGAGGACATAAATCAAACATCAAACGCAGCAATTGCATGGTCATACAATGAAAATGCTGAGATGGATGTGCGGTACAACGAAACCAGATGAAATTCGAAATCTTTACGAAAAGGAAGACGTATCACCAAAGCAAGAAAAAATTACCAGAGTAGACTTAGACGGTTTGGGCATTTCGAACGGCTGTCAGAGGAACGCACTAGAAGTATGTTGGAATGATTGAAGCACCCAGAAAAAAGAGGAAGAATGAAACCCAGGAAATGAGGGGCGGATTAAGTGACAAGTGAAGAGAGTGGTGCGACCACAAATGGTGCCCAAGACAAATGATAGTGGAGGAGCCAGACCACTGAAGCCGATCCTTAGAACTGAAGACGAAGACGAGGAGGGAGAAGAGTCGGAGGGTATCGATATGGACGTTATTTGCGAGGATGGATGAACCGATATATCGACTGGGCAATCTTCCATGTAGTCTTTCACTCGGCTGACTAATTTAAAGGGTATTGATTTGAAAAAAAAATCCTAGGTCATCATCACTCCTATCGGATAGCGTCCTCCTGATCCAAAGAACGCCCTCTAAGGAACGGCTTCTGGTTGGACCAAGTGTACTCGGTCGTTGAAGTCTCCATTAAGATATGGGTTTCTATTTAGGCATCACTTCGAGGAATTATTGAAGGTGCTATCAATTACGACCGCCTTCCACAGAGTAGTAGTATTAACGCCACCCTTCCCCTGAGGAAACCGGTCTTGGCTGACCATCGGAATACACATCTACATCCACGAAACACCATTCAAGCCATCACTATGGTGTGTGTCACGGGGTGATTCCACACCAGGCATGCAGCACTCATCCCAGTTCAAATCAGAACCGCGCACGTTCCCCCGGATAGCAGGTGTAGACCAAAAGCTGTTGGGACAGCGGTATGTAGTCATACCAGAAACTAGGAGAGTGATAATTAGAAGAACGTGCTACCAAGCAGTACACTATTCAAGAAACAACTACTGGTTAGTTTTATTAATGCGACAAATAAATAGCAATACAGGGTATTAAACATGCAGGGGTATATATTGCCGGAGATTGCATGCGAGGTTAGCATTTAAATTCATGTGAAGATATTTAGCACTACTGAAAAAAGCTATTTAACATGGTCAGTATCCTAGAACTGATTTATCGCAATATTATGGTCCCTTATTGTTCGTTGACAAAATGACAGCATAAATCTATTGGTTCTGCAGTCTATTTCCTTAATCTTATTCCTGTGATCGTTTCTACCATAATATTTAGGGTCTAGCAAAATATGTTGAACTTCTAGCAAAAAATAGTCTACATCAAACTTTCATAAAAGATCTAAACTATTTTTTCCCTTCGATTGGATAAAGGTTCTCACCCTAATTCCCTCAACTGTTTAGTAACACTACTAGGTTTGTCGTAACATTTTTTTTACAAATCTAGCAGCCCTCCGCTCTATTCGATCTATATCTGAAACTAGTCCAACTTCGCAAGAGTCCTATATACTAGCGGCGTCCTCCAAGTGAGGTCTCACGAGAGAAAAATAGCATCGCTCCTTTACTTTTTCGTCACTTTCTCCCAGTATTCTTTAAATAATTTACGCCTTGCCTGCCCACAAATTTCTCGTATACGCTTCCCCCACGACAAGTCCTGAGTAAGGGTCACTCCTTAGTACTTATATGACTCTACATTTATTAGTTCTGCTTGATGAATATGTACGTTCAGTTGGTTAAGCTACTCTTCCTCCAAAAATTCATAACAACACATTATTTTAAATTTAATTCTAACTGACAAGTGTCGCAGCATCCGTTTATGGCATTTAGATCTTTCTTCAACGCAATCCTATCAGACTCTGTGTTAATATCCCTGAACAATACTGCATCTTCCGTGAAAAGGCGAATTTTACTCGTAACGATGGTGGTGATATCGTTAATGTATAGAAGAAGTTATATATATTTTGAATCTGTATTAGTAGTCCTTGTACCCCTTGCATGTTTGAACGATTGACGATAGAATGTTTCTTGGTTAATAGATTTTAATGGGCCCGTTGCATGTGTGGTACGCTGGTTTCAATGTAGTTTCGGTGTTCTACCGTATAATTCTTGCATGCCTGGTGTGGAAGCACCCCCTGCCACACACCCTTTGGGTGTTTAGCAGGGTATGATGTAGATTTAGATTCATTTGACGTAACATTCAATAGTAGAGGCAAGTGTTGATTACGAAGAAAGTCGCTTGAAAAGCATCATCCGTATAAGAAACCTGCCAATAACAGTTAAGTACGACCCTAATAACATTAACGATTTCGACAAACAAATGAACTTAAATAGTATCACAAAACATCGCATGGGTGAAAACATTCGGATTGTAAGGTACATTATCACGCTACTACACATAATGTAGCTCAGTATATCAATTAATCTATGAGATGGCTTGATCAAAGATATTGAAATGCATCGTCAATGGTGACTAGATGGTGAGCAGCAGCTCATGGTACCTTGAGACGAGACTTATCGAATTATTCCGACCATTGCTCCGCATCGCAATACCCCTATGTCCCTGTCAAATGACCTCCTACAGCGATCTTCATCGCATTTACTTCTGGTACCAATAATACAATCGAGATCCATTATCACACAGGTGTAAAACAACGAAGTGCCGTAGTTTATGGCCTACCCTACTCTTCGGTCTTCTCTGCTGCTGTTTTTCCACTAAGGATGGCTTTACGATTTACTACGGATTTCCTTTCATTCCTGCTGTCAGTACGGTGAGAAAAGAGCGTGTTTTTAAAATAATAATTCACTGCAGTCGTTCGGTGGATTATGCGGAGTCAGTAATTTTCACGGCGCTGAGGGCGATGAAAAGCAAATTGACGGTCACGTTTTGGCTTCGTATCGTGCACGCTCAGTTGCGTGAATATACCGTTCTTTCGACGAAGCTCCGACGGACATTCAAACAAGTTTTTCGTTTCAGAGACTCCACCAGGTCCGGATGAAGCATGGGCTTAATGCGACAGTTAACATCGACTATTTGCAGACGATGCCGTAGTGTAGAGGAAATTCCGTAACAATTATGATAAGGAAGCGTTCACAAAGGATCTCACGGCAATTCAAACGTGGTGCATGGATGGCCACTAAAATTAAATTTGAAAAAAAAAATGTTGTGATGAACTTCTGGAAAAGGAAAAACTCACCTCAGTATAGATATTACGTATGAAATACCCAATTATAGACTGTATAATCTGTAAAACACCAAGGAGTTTAACTAACTAATGATCTCTCGTGGAGCAAACATATTCTGGAAATAACTGGTCAGGCTATTCGTAAATTGGGATTTGTGAAAAGCGTTCCAGGAAAGTGCGACGTTAGAGTTACGCTAAGGGCGTCATGACAGACTCGTTAGTGTCACTGACCTCTAGCGAAAGCGAGGATGGGAATCGCTATCAGCGGGTTGATGAAAAAATAGACTTAATCTTATTAGAACATTCAAAACTGATTTATTGTCAGAAAAAGTTTTTAATATCATACGAACTCAATCATACTGGTGTGGAAGCAACCCCTGGTGTGGAAGCACCCCCTGCCACACACCCTTTGGGCGGCTTGCAGGGTATGACGCAGATGTAGATGGTTAGTATCATGAAGAGATGGAGGGGCATCGCCGTACAATACGGTGCAGCTGAATAAGTGTCCACAGGAAGGGAGCACATACGTCCCAGTGAAGGCAAAGGCCTAGTGAGGTAACCCACATACCGTCTGAGTCAGTCGAAATTCTCTCACGTGGAGGACTACTTCGTCTCACTCCGTGCGGGAGCAAGTCTCGCTTCCATCTCTCAAACAACCGGAGAGAAATGAGACTCGTGAATGAATTTCCGGGCGCGAGGGTCTTCATTGGCCCGCAGTGTTCGTCTGCAATGACGAGTCTCCCGGGAAGATTGCGAGGGGTTCGAATCTGTAAATCACCCTCTCTAGTTGGCGATGTGCATTCCGGCGCCGCGGCGCGCGCCGACGTCACGCTTCCGCCGAGAAGTGCGCGTAACGACAGCGATTTGTTTGAGAATCTCTTTCATGCTACCGTTAGAATGACATCCACATTACGAAAAGTTTAGCTCACAAATTTCACATAATCAGTGACCCATAATAGTCATTTCGTAATTTGGATGGTTTTCATTTCTAAAAAAAAAACAATTTCTCTATAGGTTGCCGACTGCTTAAATTCATAAGGAATTCCACGTAGAAGATCAAAATGTGAAATATAATTTTTAAATCAGTAGTGAAAACAAATATAATTACTAGCAGGCTAGCTGCCTGCAGGTTGAGCTAGTAACTCTAGCTAATTGCTAGTAACTCGAGATGCGATAGCGGTGATGAGAACACTTTTAGAAAGAAACATGGAGTATAATCAGGACGTTTTCGCATGCTTCATTGATTTTGAAAAGGCTTTCAACAGAGTAAATTAGAATGAACTGACGGCGATGCTAGGAAAAATGGGAATAGATTTGCGAGAAAGGAGACTAATCCGAAACTTATATATGACGCAAAGGGCGCAGATGAGGGTGGCTGATGGTAAATAGGGTGGGCAACTCTAAGTCGCGGGGTAAGGCAAGGGTGTCCGTTGTCGCCATTGCTTTTCAACATTTATGCTGAGGAAATGGTAAGACAGGCATGGGAAGAAATTGAGGTTGGAGTCAAAGTGGGATGGCATCTTATAAATTCGGTTAGATTCGTTGACGATCAGGCATTGGTTAGTGGATCTTCGAAGAGACTACAAGCCTTGATAGATGCTTTACAAATGCAGTACGATATATTCGGAATGAAGATAAATCATAAGAAAACAAAAGTAATGATATTTTCTAGGACTAAGAAAGCGAAGCTTGTGATTTAAGTTGGAGGACACAAACTAGAGCAAGTAGAACAATTTAATTACCTGGGAAGCACGCTGGAGGAAAATGGGCATAGTAGCAAAGACATATGGAAGAGCTGGAGCTAGCTCTTCCGTATCCGAAGGAGCCCCAGAGCTATCAGCTGTGGCCATTTGAATAGGAGAGCACTGTGGGTTTCTTTTGTTTCAACCTTTACACTCTTCCACTATCCCTTTTGGCCTTTCTCCCTTGTCACTGAGTTTCCCAGCATCTGGTTGTTGCAACTACCACTTAAAAATGATCCATTTCATCTCCAAATATCTTACACATTTGCACGGCTGGTAACCTGAACCCCCTGCCACATCCCCAAGCAGCCGCTCTTTTGGATCTTATTTAAACTAACTAAATACACTCCTTTTAATTCATGTCTCCATTTCATCTCCAATTATCTTACACCTTTGCACGGCTGGAGACTCAACACCCCCTGCCACACGCCCAATAAATATTCAAAACTACTACCAAATCGTGAAGACAGAGACTATACATTCAACGCACCAAACCTCACTCTTTTAGCTCAAAAATTGACAGAGAAAAAAACAAAACGGATACAGAATACCTGACACGGTACAAAATTAATGTATATCGATTATATATTGCTATTATATATATACATATATATATATATATATATATATATATATATATATATATATATATATATATATATATATATATATATATATATATATATTTCCTTTCGTTAAAATGAATAAGCGAGTGGATCTATCGAGCAATCGTTGGAATGAATACTCACGTGTGCTTTTGAGTGGCTTAAGAACGGATGCCTTCGCCATAATTCCCATGTTTCACCATATGGCCAGGTAAATCTGAATAAAATTTATTAGGTCAACCGGCTCTGGTTCTCTACTGTTGCAACAATTTAATTCTTTCTCCTGTTTCTCGGAAAACCAAGCCACGTGCAAGTGGCATAATAATGAGGGCTATGACGAGGACACTCAAGTTCCCATGAAGTATGTTCTTCGTGATTCAGGTCTTCTTTCTGCAATCTCAATTGTACACATTGTCTTTGATATAAAACTCTCTGGCATACCATTCAAGTTTCCCCCGGTAACTCAAAAAATTAATAAGCTATTCACACAATAACTGGTGTTATCATGTGACAAAATACCTTGGACGATCAACTTTGTGTTGTTAGTGTCTTTTCCCTTCAGTTCGCTGAAGAGGGCCACCTTGTGGCCGAAAAACGACCCATGACCTCGTATTTTCCTGTTTCATTCCTTTGACCAAGCTCATCTCGAGCCTGATTCTCCCATAAGTTGGGCCCTGTTGAATGTGTGAGTGAGTGGTTTTTGAGTGCTTGAGTGAGCGATTGCTCTGTGTGTTTGTCATCATAACTCAGGCATCCTTAACGGGGCTCTAAAGCCCTGTAAAGGATCCCAATGGGGTTGAGTGTGTGTATCTGTGAATGGTCACTGGCGAGGAATCAACGTTCCCGTAAACCTTCACAAGGGTTTTCTGGTTGAGTGGCTGTGATTGGTCACTGACACTACCATCAAACCAACACAGTAAATATTTTGTGTTCTTTCTTTTGACGAGTGGTGCCAATAGTTACGGCCATCGGAGAAATATTCTCACCCTATTTGTCAGTTCTACGAGGCCGTAGAGCTCAAGTTTCCTTGATTTTTTCTTTGATTTTTGCTTGATTTTAATGAGATATAATTTTAGAACGTGATTGGATATGTGTACTATACTCGACTCAACTTTCAAAATATATCATACATGACAGACTTTTAGTCATCCAACTTCTCATTACTGAAATATACTCAGCAAATGTTCAAGCCTTATCAGCATTAAGTATAATTAATTATCGTTGATCATGAGCCAAAAAGCAAATGTGACTGCCATTTGCAATAGAAAGTTAGATTTTATAAATACTGAGCTATTTTTTTAAGCTAGGATTTTCCAAATCCCTCCACGATTTCCAAATCCACGATGTTCAATTCGACGACGACACAAATCCAAACCATATATAATCTTACTTTTAGGCTCTTCAGCCAACCCTTTGGAGGCCTTAAAATCTGGTTTTCCAAAAGCAACTGAAAACTCCTTTACTTTTTCTTCCACCATAGGACCAGTTTAGGGAATATCTATCGACCATCTCTGCACAAACGCTACCCAAACCGATGTGTTCAATTCTTTATTATCGTAGAGAGGAGTTTTCCTCTTCGAATGTAAACTTAGATCCTAAAGAATTGAAATGAACGGACATTACTTTATGCTCTGTTGGTTCGCGACTACCTTTTGTTGTTTTGAATGCGAAGTAGTTAGTTTCTAAGGATCTACCTCTTCCAAAATGTTTCCTAATTTCGTCATTTTTATTCATTGATTCGGAAATTACTTTATTACAACTTTTCAACCTCTTCATCTCCTATTTGACTCTCTGAAAGATATTCTTGTTTCAACCATACGATATTCTCGGTCAAATCCCGCTTACTTTTCAGCGTTGTACATCTACATCTACGTCATACCCTGCAAGTCACCATAAGGGTGTGTGGCCTACTACTACAGATTCAAAATATCATGCATAAATAAGAACATCAATATTTTCATCATGCATAAATAAGAAAGTAGAGAATATAAAGAGAAAGATCTACATTCTACCTAATCTCACTATTCATGTCGATGATCATAGCTGTTATGGCCCCGAATGGTACACGGAAAAAATGACATTTAATACCTATCGGCTCTACAATCTATCTCTCTAATTTAATTGGTGCGATCTAATCTGCCGTAGTACGAGGGGGGAGGGGAGTTTTTTTACGTCGTCAGAGAAATGTTTTTCCTGAAATTTAGCTGTGAAGCTAAACCTATAATTTAATCTATGCTGTGACAGCGATTACCATCCCAATTCTTCTAACAATCCAGACGCACTTGTAAATTTATCATAGCATTGTTTTACAAACCTAGCTTCCCCTTGCTGCACACCATGTTCTTTTTTATCTATCTTTTTTATCTATCGCCATATCTTATTTTACTTAATGCCAAACTTGTATTTCATGGTTGCTCAACACAGTAATGATTTATTAAAGAACTAAAGCAAATGAAAAACTACGTAAAATGCTTATTTTCAAAAACAGGAGAAAAACCAGTGCCCAGGAAATATTAGAAGTTTCCCAACTCCCATCCGCAATCGATCCCATCCAAACGAATTCTCTTTTCTTCCCGCTCTCCCAACTCGCTTTCCATTCCATCGCAATGGAATTCATAGTGAGTGGCACATCACCTATTCCGCGATGCAACTTGGGATGGCAACACAAGGCGGCGAGCGTCGCAACCAGGGAAGTGAAAACATAACTCCATCGGCCATTGATTCGAGTGTTTTGACCTCGGTGCTCAGTCTCAGGTGCTGTCCCAGTCACGTGTGATTTGGATTCACTCAAGTTTCAGCCATCCAGTCCAACACGAATGACGCTCACTCTCCTGCCGAGAATAACGGTCCGGAACCAATCTTATAACACTCGCACAGAGGAGAATGCGCAGAGGAGAACCTTTCCAATTACACGGAAGAACTAGATTCTTTTGTTCTCCACGGTGGCTCGCATTCTCCCTTCGTGGAAAACAGTGGGAGACGCTTGTGCCCTAAGCTTGACTATGTATCAATATAATGTATTCTACCGGTAAGGGTAGGTTTTGCTGAATGTCAAAGAATCTCCTCCCGGAATTTTACACATTCAGGGGCTTATCTCCCTCTAATATATCCTTTTTCGCCTCTGCATAAGATCTACCATTCTTTAACCCATCCATGAAACCTATTCTCTTTCTTCCCCTACCCCGCTTGCCCAACATCCTTCCCTCTATCACACTCTTCAGCAACCCATCACCCTTTATTACATCCTTCAGCCATCTACCCTGCCTATCCCGGATTTCATTCCAAAGTTTCCTTTCCTCGCCCACCATCTCAAGAACTTTCTTGTTATTCTTCCTATCCGTCCACCTAATCTTCTCCATCCTTCTCCACACTCACATCCCAAATGCCTTCAGCCTATTCTCGTCCTCCTTTCTCAGGGTCCACGTTTCTGCCCCATACAACGCTACGCTTCATATCAAACTCTTCGCCAGCCCCTTCTTCACATCCTTACCCATTGTCCCCGTCATCAATTTTCTTCTATTATTAAACGCTTCCTTAGCTAGCGCTATTCTCTTCCGTATGACTTTGCTACTATGCCCGTTTTCCTCCAGCGTGCTTCCCAGGTAATTAAATTGTTCTACTTGCTCTATTTTGTGTCCTCCAACTTTAATCACAAGCTTCGCGCTCTTAGTCCTAGAAAATATCATTACTTTTATTTTCTTATGATTTATCTTCATTCCGAATATCCCGCACTGCATTTCTACAGCATCCGTCAAAGCTTGTGGTCTCCTCGAAGATCCACTAACCAATGCCTGATCGTCCGCGAATCTAACCGATTATATAAGATGCCCTCCCACTTTGACTCCAACCTCAATTTCTTCCCATGCCTGTCTTACCATTTCCTCAGCATAATTGTTGAAAAGCAATGGCGACAGCAAATGCCTTACCCCGCGACCTAGAGTTACCCACCCTGATTCACCATCAGTCACCCTCACCTGCGCCATTGGCGTCATATATAAGTTTCGAATTAGTCTCCTGTCTCGCCAATCTATTCCCATTTCCCCTAGCATCGCCATCAGTTTATTCCAATTTACTCCGTCGAAAGCCTTTTCAAAATCAATGAAGCATGCGAAAACGTCCTGATTATACTCCATGTTTCTTTCTAAAAGTGTTCTCATCACCGCTATCGCATCTCGAGTTGACCTTCCCATTCTGAACCCAAACTGGTCATCGCCTAGGTAGTTTTTGGCCTTACTCTCCAACCTTCTATTGAAAATTCGAAGTAAAACTTACTCGGGCAGGATAGATGGCTGAAGGATGTAATAAAGGGTGATGCGTTGCTGAAGAGTGTGATAGAGGGAAGGATGTTGGGCAAGCGGGGAAAGGGAAGAAAGAGAATAGGTTTCATGGACTGGATGAAGAATGGTAGATCCTATGCAGAGGCGAAGAAGGATATATTAGAGGGAGATGGGCCCCTGAATGTGTAAAATACCGGGAAGAGATTCTCTGACATTCACAAAAAACCTACCTTTACCGGTAGAATACATAATAATAATAATTTTGTTTTATGAGAAAGTAAAATAAAAGACAAGCCAGGGCAATGTTTAATTCCGCGCGCACTCTAAAATTAGCCGATTTGCCAACCACATTAACTTTGCAACACCTAGGGAAAACTACACAATATACAGCATCAACCGCAGCATCGATATTCGATAAGATTCGTGGAATCTACTGTTATTGAATTGGGGAAGAAAGTAGTGATAGTTTCAATAAGAGTGATTACGAAACATTTCGGATTTTAAGTATTTTAGGGTAAGAAAGAATTTTAAATTTACTTTCTACATCTACATCTACGTCGTGCCCTGCAAGTCACCCAAAGGGTGTGTGCAGGGGGTGTTTCCACACCAGGCATGCATAAATTATACGGCTGAACACCGAAACTACACTGAAACCAGCGCACCACACATGTAACGCGCCCATTAAAATCTACTAAGCGGGAAACATTCTATCGTCAATCGTTCCAACATGCAACGGATACAAAGACTACTACTACAGATTTAAAATATCACGCATAAATAAGAACATCAATATTTACTTGTGATAGATGTGTAAAACAAGGCTGAATCATGTTAGAAAACGACAACAGATGAGATATTGGGATGTTGAAAAGGTGAAGAATTAAAGTACTCGAAAAGAGTATGCTCACAATGTGGATAATAAACTAGGAAATTTAAGGCAGAACAAAGAGATAAAAGAGAAACGGGATGCATTAGGAAATGCTGTGCTGAAAGCTTTAGAGGAAGAAGTTGGAGATATGACAAAGAAAAGTAATAAAAAAGAGTGGATTACAGAGAGTAGATAGGTCAGACAAAATGGACGAACGCATAAAATGGAAAAATGACTCATCAGGAGATAGCAGAAGACAATACAGAAAACTTAACCCTCTATACACTGATTTTTTCGTCTTCCATGTGCAGTCATTTCACATGTTACTCCACTAGCGGGAGATCCAGGAACTAAAAGTTACGGATGAGAGATATACTTCCATTGCCAAGCTGTTCAATTTATGTCACAAAGGCATATGGACGTAAATAAACCTAATCAGAGACAAAATATAAATTCTTCTATATGCTACCTCCAGGTCACACAGCGTGATGGAGGGTTAACAGTGAACTACGGAGACTGACATCTACAGTGTCGTGGGCGCAGACCCCGAACAATCCCGAGGCACTCTCCCTGCCTTTTCCTTTCGTGGACGCCGTATTTCGACTGTTTTTTTAATCATGGCGCAGCTGCGTCCCGGAGGACGCCGAGGAGGGACCGTTACGAGACGCTGTTATTCAACTCCCCGCTATCTATAACGCACCCACCCTCTCCCGCGGCCCGTCTCTCTGGATCCTCCGCCGCATCCAGCCAGCCAGCCGCCCGCCTCCGATCGAAACCAACCAGCCGCTCCTCCATCACATGTAACGGAACGATCGAGAGGCGGTAATTCCAGGGCTCACTCACCACCGCGCTGCGTTACCACCTTCCACCACCTCCTCCTCCGAAGACCCGTTATCCTTCTCTTTTTCCGTTCGTTCACCCTGGGAACGTGGGGAGGGAAAGAGAGGGATTGGCCGCCCACTGACCCGACGCAACCTCTGTCTCCCTTTCCGCGGCAACGGTGAAAGAAGAGAGGGAAAGCATTATTTCAGCGGTGCTCCCTACGGGATTCATTGTGGGGAGGATGCCCGCCTCTCATTCCGTTTCCACCACTCGTCGCCGCATTCTCACGCGGAATGGTCTCTCCTCTCCACTCGTCGAGATGAGAAACATGAGCGCATGCGTGGCGGCCTCTTATCTATGCTCCTCGATTAAGGTAGTTTGAGCGAAATATCATTTAACATAGGAATCAATGAATTTGGTCTCATTTTAAAGAAAGATATCTCACCCTTCTAATGACACCAAAAATCCAACCCCTTACCACATTACTTTCGGAGTTATTTGCCAAAAAATACCAGCCCATTTACATGGGAAATGGTACGTGTGTGCACTCCAGAGGGACATTATTTACAAAATGAGGATTTTCTAACACAGATGTCGTAAAAAAAACTAACAGCGTGTAGTTTGTATGTTTTCTCGGCTGTTTTTTTCAATAGTAGTATTGTCACCGTAATAGGTTCTTGGGTATCGCAAGAAACCTTCATTTTTTAAGGAGTTTCCAGCGCACCGCGCGAAAAAGATGAGTCAAGTTAAAGACTTATTTAGATATTTTCATTTATTAACTCACCATTCCTGTCACATAAACCTATATTATTGCACCATTAAAAATGCAATATTTAATTCATGTGTCCTACAGCTGGTGAAATCAAAACGTATAGTTCGAATATGGTCTCTATTATGACTAGGGAACTATCTCGCTCGGACTACATTTACGTAATACCATGCAAGCCACCAAAAGGTTGTGTGGCGGGGGGGTGCTTCCACACCAGGCATGCATGAATTATACGGCTGAACACCGAAACTACGTTGAAACCAGTGTACTACACATGCAACGCGCCAATTAAAAAATGTACTAACCAAGAAACATTATATCGTCAATTGTTCCAACATGGAAGGGGTACAAGGACTGCTACTACAGATTCAAAATATCATGCATAGATAAGAACATCAATATTTACATCATGCATAAATAAGGAAGTAGAAAATATAAAGAGAAAGATCTAAAATCTATCTAATCTCACTATTCATGACGACGATCACAGCTGATATGGTCCCGAATGGTACGAGGAAATAATGACATTTTATACCTATCGGTTCTACAATCTATCTCTCTACTTTTATTGGCGTGATCTAATCTGCCGTAGTAAGAGGGGGTTAATAGTATGTTTTTCATGTCGTCAGAGAAATGTTTTTCCTGAAATTTATATAAGAGGTTAAGCCTATAATTTAATCAACGCTGTGATAGCGATAGGCCTCTATCTTTGCTACTCGATTAATATACGAGGCAGCCATTACGTTTCTACATGTTTTTCTTGTTTTCGAAATGTTTACGGGTTGCTGTGCAAGGTGAGTGTTGGAAGATAGTTGAATCAGAGCCAATAAATCGCTCGGGTGTCCACAGTACGCACGAGGCATAGCTGAAGGTAACGCACAGGATATTTGAGCATACCCGACGAGAATAGAATAGACCGGGGGTGGCGAACCTATGACACGCGTGCCCAAAGTGGCACGCGGAGTAATTATTTCGGAACGCGGAGCTGGGAGAGCGCTAAGTGATACCCGTATCTCACTCGATTAGTTGGCTCGCGAGTCGAGCGAGTGTACTCTTATTTCATAAACTTTGGCACTCAATCGCCAAAAGGTTAGCCACCCCTTACATAGACGGTAGATGAGAGAGTAGGTCATTTAGTAGGATAGAAATCTGTGCATTTCCAGAAAGTCAAATAATGAGGAGTATACAGGGGTTAGGGCCAAGGAAAAGCTTAATAGATGACAACAAATTAGAAAGATTCCCGAAATGCAATGATGAGAATTCTCAAGCAATAGTCGAAGCAGTAGTTAGCTGCCGTATAAAAAAAAAATTCCAGTAATCCACCATTCACAAAGATCACGTCACTAAAAAAAAATTACAAGAGCCACGAGACACGCAGTAACTTCAACGGAGTCACCAGCTTGTGATCACACAATTGTGTGAAATACACTGTGGAAAAATCATTCACCTGGACTGGGAATCAAACCCAGATGCCTCGATTTCGCGCCGAGTACTCCAACCAATCAAGCCACCTTAGCGTCCTCTTCCACTGTGAATCCCATAAGGTTACGTGCACAACAATTAATGAAGCCGAACTATAAAATATGGAATCAGTTTAATACTTAGGTGTGACCATTACTCAGGACTTGTCCTGGGGGATGCACATACGAGAAATTCGCATACAGGAATATCGCAAATTGGGATTTATTAAATTCATACTAGGAAAATGTGACGATAAAGAAAAGGAGCGATGTCATTTTTCTCTCGTGTGTTCTCACTTGGAGCAAGGCGTTAGTTCATGGGACCCCTTACGAAGTGGGATTAACTTCAGATGCACAGATCGAATACAGCGGAGAGCAACTAGTTCTACGAAACATTTTACGATAAGCACAGTAATGTTACTGAATTGCTGATGGATTTAGGATGAGAACCTCTACTTGATCAAAGGAATAATATATTTTATTTATTTATTTATATTTATCTTCACTACCCCGAATACAGCACAATGGGCCAATTTACGTGGGGTGAATAACAACGGACGAGACACAAACATCCATGTCCTGGGCAGATAATATTCTACCCAGGCGGGACTCGAACCCGCGACCCTAGGGTTAGCTGGCGAGGACTTTACCCCTCCGCCACCGGGGCCGACTAAACATAGGTTAAATCATTTACGAAAGTTTAATGTAGACTATTTTTTGCCGGACGTCCAACATATTCTCGCAGGGCCAAATTTTTATGGTAGAAACGATCACAGGAATAAGATGAAGGAAATAAATTTTAAGCTATCCGGGAATAGCCACGGAGTTCCACTTTTACGGAGTCACCCGCAATGCACAATTGTGCGAAATACCACAGAGAAAAAAACCATCCACCTTGACCGGGATACGAACCCGAATCCCTCTAGTTCCGGACGAGTGCTCTAACCAGTTAAGCTACCGCGGCGTCCTCTTTCCCTGTGGATTTTAGTGACCTTTACGTGACCAGATATTCTCGACTGCCGGTCATACAATGTAACAACCAGTCGTTACTGAGCGCTGAGCGCCACTTCCCAAAAGGAAAGATCGTACTATGAACACAGAGAGGCGTTCACTCTAATTGACAAATTTTAAGCTGTCTGGGGCTAACCACGGAGTTCCACTTTCACGGAGTCCCCTACAATGCACAATTGTGCGAAATTCCACAGAGAAAAAAATCATCCACCTTGACCGGGATTCCGGTCCAGATTTTTTCCCCAGTGGAATTTCGCACAATTAGGGAAATAGACTGTAGAAGCAATAGATTCAATATGTCATTTTTCCACGCATAATAAAGGACCATAATAGTTGCGACAGATCAGTACTGGGAAGCTTTGACCCTCACTGAGTAAAGTAGATTTTGCACTTGTCCAGATGTCCGAACATCATTATTTGCCACTAGTCCCGAATGAAATATCCGGCAAGATAATTCCTGCATGACGTAGTGCCTTGTATTACGATTCATTGATCACATTCATAATACTTACCAGTTGTTGTATCTAACAATTAGTTGTAAGTAGTATACTGCATGGTAACAAGTTCATTTATGTAACACTATCCTACATTTTTGTCTGACCATGTATTGTCCACCTGACAGCTTTTGGCCTGCGCCTGGAAATCGGCCGAGCATGCGCGGTTCTGATTTTAGCTGGGCTGGGTGTTGAATGCCTGGTGTGGAATCACCCCGTGCCACACATCCTAAAGGTGGCTTTTATGGTATTTCGTAGATGTAGGCGTGTTCGTCCTCTCGTTTAATGTCTCTAACAAATGGGGTGTATGAACGGAAACTGAAAAGTCGCTTTTACAAGTGTAGTGATCCATTCCAACACTTCAACATTAAAACGCTGTTTTTCTACGTATCACTCTCCTGGTTTATGGTCTGACTGCGTGCCGTTGCCCTGACTGCTTTTGGCCTGCGCCTGGCATTCGGGGGAACGTGTGCGGTTCTGATTCTGCGGATGAGTGCTGCATGCTTGGCGTGGAATCACCCCGTGATACACCCCCTAGTGTTGGCTTGCACGGTCTTTCGTAGATGTAGATAGGTGTAGATGTAAAATTTACTAATTACATGACCGAAAATGATGTAGTATCCTTTGTACGTGAAAGCGGCTCCAATGTGAGCACGATGTGGAATCGGCACCGCAAACGCACGGAGGGTGACCCACGATGGTGGCTGGGAAATATTTTGGTCGGCGATGGAAAATCACCGTTGTGCACCTCACGACTCCGTATAAATATCCTGCCTTGTCTTTACACGTGGCCCCCCGTAATAAGCTCCCTCCAATTGCTTCTTTCGCTAGCACTACTCTCCCTGTAACAGTTTTGCTTGCACGCTCATTTTCTCTCTGATATTCAGCCCAAGTAATATATCTACATCTACATCTACGTCATACCCTGCAAGCCACCCAAAGGGTGTGTGGCAGGCACCAGGCATGCATGAATTATACGACAGAACACCGAAACTACATTGAAACCAGCGCACCGCACATGTAACGCGCCCATTAAAATCTACTAACCGAGAAACACTCTATCGTCAATCGTTCCAACATGCAAGGGGTACAAGGACTGCTATTACAGATTCAAAATAGCATGCACAAATAAGAACACAATATTTACATCATGCATAAATAAGAACGTAGAGAATATAAAGAGAAAGATCTACTGTCTACCTAATCTCACTATTCATGACGATGATCATAGCTGTTTTGGTCCCGAATGGTACGCGGAAAAAATGACATTTTATACCTATCGGCTCTACAATCTATCTCTCTAATTTTATTGGCGCGATCTAATCCGCCGTAGAACGAGAGGGATAATAGTATGTTTTTTACGTTGTCAGAGAAATGATTTTCCTGAAATTTAGTTAGGAGGTTAAGCCTATAATTTAATCTACGCTGTGATAGCGATTCCCATTTCAATTCTTCGCCTCTATTTGCTTTGCTGGAGCAGATAGAGTCACATTACCTGCCCTCCTACAAGTATTTTCACGACTTTTCCTTTCCACTAGAAAAGTCAACATTATTGTTTTCTTATTGTCAATCTTCCTTCCAAATTCTACCGATTGATTTTCTAACACATCTACTAAATCCTACCATCCCTTGATTGAAAGATTATCCACCCCTGGTTCCCTGCTGATCCAAGAGCTGTTATCACCTTTTATTTAACGTCTAGCTCTCCTATGCTTCTCTTTCCCTTTTCCAAGGGTTAGTGGTCATAAATTTTTACTATTCTAATAATTCTTAAAAATCGAAGTAAAGTAATAATTGGGTGAGTTAACCCTAACTGTTTGCCGTGAGTGAAATCATTCACCATACTTCTTCGCTTTATGCCTCTTTCATTTCTTTTGTAATGAGTATTAAGACTCTTCTTACGAAGCCCTTTGGCCACACTTATTCCTCCCAAATCATACATACATTGAAGAAAAATGTGCATCTTCCATCTTTGCCCAAATTATTTGGTATCTTCTTAAAGATATTCACGTCTCTCACAACTTATCTGACATTCTCTCGTAACGCCCTTTGCATTTCGCTATCGGGCAGAGCTTATCCTTCTCTTACACTCTCTTGTTTTCTACATCTAAGTTCACGGGTTAACTCCCTCTGTAATTTAGTTCTTCTGCGTTCTCACTTTAGCTGTCATGGAAATCTCCCCGTTCAGCTTTTATCTCCTATGCTTTGTGCTACGTCTTCGGTATTGCTTTCCCTCTCTGGAGTACCTCGATGAAATTTTTCCTCAGAGTATAGCCCTCGCCCACTTTCCTCTCTTTCTCTCGCTGTTCATCCACATCATCGCTTTGACCTCTCAGACATTTTTTCTTCGTCCAATCGGCTAAGGTAGTCCGAGCGAGATAGTTCCCTAGTCATAATGGAGCCATATTCAAATTATAAGTTTTAATTTCACCAGCTGCAGGACACAAGAATTAAATATTGCATTATTAATGGTGCAATAATATTGTTTTATATGACGTAAATTGTAAGTTATGAAACGAAAATATCTAAATAAGTCTCCAACTTGTCTCATTTTTTCGCGCGGTGCGTTTGAAACTCGTTCAAAACGGAACGGTTCTTGTGTTACCGAAGATACTGCGGTGACAATATGATTCGATTTCAAAAATAGTTGAGTAAACATACAAACTACACGCTGTTAGTATTTGACGACATCTAAGTGTTAGAAATTCCTTATTTTTGTAAATAAGATCTCTCTGGAGGGCACGCACGTACGATTTCCCACGTATAAGGACTGATATGTTTTGGAAAATATCTCCGAAAGTAATACGGTAATGGATTGAATTTTTAGTGTCATTAAAAGGGTGAGATATTTTTCTTTTAAATGAGATCAAATTCATTGATTTCCAAGTAAAATGATATTTTGCTCAAACTACCTTAACCTCCTAGGTATATCAATTAGTTCCTTAGCAGAAATTTTTAATGAAAAAATTCCAGCACCTTCTTTGCCGCAAGAGAGACAGGAAAAGTGATCAGTTTAATTCGTTGCCCTTTTGGCGCACACGGTCACCGAATCTGTGGCGCACGGAGGCGGGTGTACGCGTGGGTCGGCGAGGAGTGAGTGGGTTTGGTAGGGGAGGAGGAGTGGGAGGGATGCAGAGGCCTTCCGTTATATACATCCGCCTGAGAAAGTTCCCAGGGCAGAGCCGCGTCACCTGGGACGACCGTGAACTCCAGCGCGGCGAGGATCACGGGATAAAAGTGGACGAAGCATTGGGGTTGCAAAGAAGCACTCGAAAAGGGATGATGTACGGAACGATTTTGAGCCACTCTGGGCATGGAGACTTAGGGTCAAGGCAGTGCCTTGAAGACACCCACGGGACTAGTGATGGACAGATAAAAACTCAATGATGTAACTAAACTATTATGCCTCTCCAGAACGTTCAAACTTTTTTTTAAATGCATTATTAAATGAATTATTGTATACAATAAATCTAGCAACAGTATGCATCAATTTAGATTATATCGCTCCAGTAAAATTAGAGAGATGGATTGCAGAACCGATAGGTATAAAATGTCATTTTTTCCGCGTACCATTCGGCAGCTGCGATCGTCGTCATGAATAGTGCAAATAGTAGCATTAGCTAGACTGTAGATCTTTTTCTTTATATTTTTTACGTTCTTATTCATGCACGATGTAAATATTGATGTTCTTATTTATGCATAATATTTTGAATATGTAATAGTAGCTTTTGTATCCCTTGCATGTTGGAACGATTGTCGATAGAATGTTTCTTGGTTAGTAGATTTTAGTGGGCGCGTTGCAAGTGTAGTACGCTGGTTTCAATGTAGTTTCGGTGTTCTGCCGTATAAATCATGCATGCCTGGTGCCACACCCTCTGCCACACAGCCTTTGGGCGGCTTGCAAGGTATGTCGTAGATGTAGATCAATCGTTGGATTCTTTTTCCTCTTATCGCCTCACTGCTTACGATGGGAGCGTGTGGGTCACTCAATTTAAACGAGATATCATTTCACTTTGAACTCAATTAAAAATTTGGACTAGTTGTAAAGGAGAATCTTTAATTCTCTATCATCTAAAATATAATTTACCTTGATTTCATGATTAATTTTAAGGTAAAATTTCTACTATCTAATATTTTTCAAATAATGCTAGCTCGTATTGATTTTAAAATGATGAATTTTTACGCTGAAATTGGTTGTCTCAAGAACCGTGTGATAGCATCTCTTTAAATAAATTCTTTATCTCAATTTCCGCGCAAATAATATTGTTCAAAAACTTGTGTAACATGCACGACTGAATTGAATTGAATATGTACATCGTTGTTGCCGCAGCCAATCTTCATTTTGCATCGTCTGTCTGATTTCTGCGCAAATCTGCCATTCTGTCTCGCTGGCCAGAGAGTCCCTCCTCGTGTTGCTGAGTAGTTACGCTATTTCTTAATTTACTCAGTCTCTTGGCCGCAGAAGACCTTCTACCTATTAATGCATTTCTTTTCCGAGCCATGTTATGATTTGGTTGAGTAAAATCAAGTTTGTTGGTGAACCATGGCAACGGCTATTTTGAATAATAGATTCATGGGATCGCAACTATCGAGAGAAATCGAAAAATATCGATAAATAACGCGCTAAATGTATTTCTTATGGATTCTTCTATTTCAGTTCTCTACATCTACATCTACGTAATACCCTGCGAGCCACCACGAGGGTGTGTGTCAGGGGGTGAAGATCACCAAACATGCACTATTGTCATGCAAGTAGGATATTTAAGGGAGACATGCTAGAGAACAGGGTCACATGCAGCTAGATGGTTAGTATCTACATAATAAGAAAGGGATTATTGGTTGTTGTTACATGCATCATGCACTACAGACTACTCTAACTATATTTCACCTACCTATCCCTTTGCTACGCTGACTATTGTTCTCTCTTATGGTACGCGGGAAAAATGACATTATAAATCTATCGGTACGACAATCTATCTCACTAATCTTGTTAATATGATCAAACCTAGCATAATACACAGGGGTTCTCAATATATATCTAACGTCATCTGTGAACAAATCGGTTTCGAATTTACTTAAAAGGTTTAACCTAAATTTTAACCTGCGTTCTGATAGTAATTCCCATCCTAGTTCTTCTATTAAACTCGTAACACTAATACAATTATCATAACGACATTTAACAAACCTAGCAGATCTCCTTTGCACGCGCTCTAATTCTTTTATCATACCTTCCTGATTGATTCAATGATTCATTTGAATGATTTATCATACCATTCCTGAGTTGATACGTTCTGGGCCTATATTAAACATATATCAATATGAGGTTCGAATTCCAACATTGCTATCGATCACTAAGGGGACAGCGTAACAATGACGTATATTTTTAGGTTGTTTTTTCAAAATTCAAAATACCTGAATAAGTTAGAGAACAAAAATCGATTGCGATAATAAAAATGTTCGCTCATTTTTCTTTTCGATGGTTTTTGTCTTAACTTTGTCCAAATACGATTTATAAGTTAAACATGCAAAAGAAAAAGGTCTGCATGCCATATAAATGAACTTAACATTTATTTCTAATGGAAACGCATTTACTCGTCTGGAGTGGAACTGAAGACCATTAGGGAAGCAAAAAGTAGCCATAAACCTTTCGAACCTTCCGACATAGAGAATCATGTTACAAAGTTTTACGTCATTCTGTGCAGTGGTTTCGTAGTTATAACTGACCGCTCAATCACACATCCACGTTTAAAGATAGGTAAGAAAGAAGATAAGATGAGCCACTCACACTGCACTAATTTCCGAGATATTTGCCAAAAAATGCCATCCATTTTGTTGTACAGGTGTTCTCCCTCCATGGAGGGTCATTTCAAATTGAAGAATATCTAATACGAAGTTCTCATGAGAAATTTGAAAGTGGGTACATCGCATGATTTATGAGCTACGTTAAAAATAAATTAATTACGCAACGCGTACATTTTTACGGATTCGCGAAAAACCCTCCGATGAGAAGTCTTTTTCCCCGTACCGCGTGATAAACTGAGTCAAATTATAGGCTTACTATATTAAAGTTATTCGGGGCATCCCGCTGCTTTAATATGGATTTAATTTTAACTTCAATATAGTCAATAGTCGCTGCGGAAACCTTCAAACAAAAATTATTGACTTATTCATGAAAATTTATTTCATTAACAGGAACTTTAGTCATGCATAAGAATATTTCTGCCTCAATTGTATAAAACTATTTACTTCATGCTTCTTACAGCTGCAAACATAATAATATGAAATACGAGCGTGGTCTCTGATCGTAACTACCGGGAAAAAATCGCTCAATATGCTTTAAGAAAAGACTGAGACTAGGTGAGTGTGCTGTATCGTCTTTCTCGACCACGAACAGGCAATCTTATTTGGGAATATCTTCACGTTAAGACGCTTCCAGCATAAAGAGTGAAACGACAGAAATTAATAAATCGCAGTAATACCCGAAAGCCCCCTTGATTGTTGATGAAAGAGCGACTAAAACACTGAACAGTCACTTTTTAGGTAGTACGAGCAAGATAGTTCCCTAGTCATAATAGAGACCATATTCGAATTATACGTTTTAATTACACCAGCTGTAGGACACATGAATTAAATATTGCATTATTAATGGTGCAATAACATAGTTTTATAACACAGAAATTGTAAGTAATTAAATGAAAATATCTACATAAGTCTTTGACTTGACTCATTTTCTTCGCTAGGTGCGTTTGAAACTCCTTCAAAACGGAAGATTTTTTTGTGATACCCAAGAACCTATTGCGGTGACAATACGATTATTTAAAAAAAAACAGTTGAGAAAACATACAAACTACACGCTGTTAGTTTTTTTTACGACATCTGTGTTAGAAAATCCTCATTTTTGTAAATAATGTCCCTCTGTAGTGCATACACGCACTATTTCCCATGTAAAAGGGCTGGTTTTTTTTGGCAAATATCTCCGAAAGCAATGTGGTAAGGGGTTGAATTTTTGGTGTCATTTTAAGGAGAGATATTTTTCTTTAAGATGAGACCAAATTCATTGATTTCTAGGTAAAATGATATTTCGCTCATACTACCTTAAATATGTTGGCCTTGCTTTTGTTCCTCAAATGAAAAATTCGGAAAAGTGCCCTTTCGATAGAGGAAGGCAACAAAAGCGATTTAACGACGATCAATCGCCTCTCAATAAGAGATACGACACATTATCTCGTTAGAAACTCGAAGACATAGTTGCGCACTGCGTAAATGCTACCAAGGCGTCCTTGAGCACCAACTTGATCTTCTGATCCCAAGGGCTCAAGCGGAAAGGCGCAAAATCGGTGGTGGTGTCCCTTGGTGGATTCCGCACGATGACCCTTCTCCCATGGACGCGCAACAGAACAAAACACCGACTCAACGACCTCCAGAGTCACTCCAAACAAGCAAAAAAAAACGGGGGACGAATTTGGAACTGGACGTATTTATGGCGGTATATTGAGAAACACGGAAGCTAACGCTAAAGGTTGTTGGATAAAGGCAAACCCTGCATTTTATGACTGTGACTTGAAGCAACCCCGAATTGCACGTCACCCGTCAGAGAGAGAACGGGGCGCGGTAAACGAGCGATTCCTGTGGTGGTGGGCGCACACATATATATATACACACATACAAAACTGTTTTTTCCTCCGTTTTTCGGGGGTCTCTCGGGCCTGTTTACGTGAGGGTTGTTCTCTTTGACCTCGGAATTTCCCAAGTCTCGTCAATGACGTCATTTTGACAGTAAAGGTACGTTTCCATGAACGCGTTTCAGATGAGGAGACGCGAAAGCGAGATCCTCAGCCAATCAGAAGCCCGGATTTCTTCGCGTGAGTTCGCGTATGTTTGCGTAGAATCACGTCGCTCGAGTTGAAATATTTTCAACTTTCGACGCGTGGCACGCGTAGAATCAGAAACATGGCTGACCGGCGAAGAGTAGGTTCCATGGATGGATTCATCTCCGAAATTCGAGAGAAGTACACGTGCCTGTACAATGATAAGGACTATCGATACAGGGATAGAAAACTAAGGGAGAAGGCGTGGGGGGGAGGTATTCAACGGTGCCACTGCATCCATTTCTCTCTCTAAAAAACTGCACGTTAATTACCTCTCAGCAAGTTGGCGTGCGGATGGGAGGAATTAAGTTGCAGAGGAAATCGAAGAACAATAGCTATTGCACTTGGATGGAGCGAGATAATTATCCATACACAATTATGAACAATAGGTTGTAGAGTAATAAGCACACACGGTCATCACGCTTCTTTTTTTACCATTTCTTTTCTACTGTAGATGGCGCATAGGTACCTCCTACGCGTAGGTTCGCTTGCATGCAAACGGTTCACGCGAAGAAATGACGCGACTCGTCGCGCGCGTGCGCGTCTAACGCTGCTGAATCTGCTCTGAATCTAGCTGCCCTCCACTGTATTCGGTCTATATCTGAAACTAGTCCTACATCTTGTAGACTAGTAGCTCGTGAACTTGTAACTCTGAGAAAGAGCCCCTGAACTTTTCCCGTCTTCCGTAAAACCTTGGAGTCTCTCGTGTCTTCCAAACCAATGCCAGTCATTCCAATACCGGCCAATCATTTCATATTTTCAATTTTAAAGCAAAATGTCATAATTGTCTCATATATATTTCTGCAATATGCGAATGAATAGTTACAATAACCGCAGTATAAATTTTCAATTGATAAAATTCAAAGGGAAAACGCCAGCAAGTGTTCCATTAGCCGCGCCAGTCGGAGAAAGCATGTTATTCAGAACACTTGGCCCCGATAGGCAAGCAAATATTCAATAGATAGCCGTTAATTAAATGAACAGAAGATGTATGTTTCTCATTTCAGCCTATTTTATTGTATACGTCAATAAATGGTAAAAAAATAAAATATAAATAATACATTTGACCAACTCCTAAGAATGGAAAACATAAATTAATTCAGATAAATAAATAAATTTAAAAGTACTTATAATTAAATTCAATATTCACTTAGTGTAAATGCATACTTGAGCTTGAACTCAGAGAGACGGCTTTTAAATGATTGTTATTTACCATTTATATGTAAAGTCATTGAGAAAGTACACATTCATCCTAAGTCAGGTCTCAGGTCGCGTTTACTCTGTAAGAGTGGTTTTTATCAATGAAACTTGCGCGTAAATCATTCCCCAAAAAGAGTGGTTCTCCAACCTTTCCAAAACTTTGAGTGTTTTTAATCTTCGAAACTTCAGGGTCACATACTTTGTTCAAAGGATATATGAACTTAATCGCACTTTCCTCGCACATATATAAACTGAAAACCGAAATTATCGTCTTATGATGTCAGAAATTATTTTACAGCTCCACCCTCCCATTTCCAACGAAGATTTATCCCTGAGGTCATTCTAGAAAAGGTGGACAACCTTCGGGTAGTATACGTGTAGTCTTTTAGAGACCATTTTTACCGCTAGCGCAAAATATACGGAACCCTCTGCTGCAGCCGTGGCGTTTTTACAACAGTCGTTCAAGCGGCATGGGATCTCCAAACGTACCCAACCTAAAAACCTCGTCGCGCAGGGAGAACGAATCAGGAACCAGGCTCTTAGGTGTATTCAAAAGGCCTCAAAGGTCATTGAAACTCCAAACCATTTCAAGGCTATGCCCTCTCTCTAACTCTCCCAACTCTACTTTGTTGCACAGGCTACACTGCAGTTGACCGAAGTCCGCTTCGAGCCTGCTTCACAGTAGGAGACTTTATATTGTACTTCTATTCGGATGGGGATTCAGCTTGGCTTACTCAGCTGAGGCTATACGCAAGAATCGCGAGATTAGAACATTTCCTCCCTAAGTTTCCCTCTAAGCACAAAAAATCAGTGAAATCTACCTGGTCGTAAAGTTCCCATTCAACGTGAGTCGTTTATCTACCCGTTCTGTCGTAGACTATGTGAAGAATAAAAGTAATCGTCTCCGGCTTAAGTTTGTGGAAGTGAGTTATATTCATGATAAAAACAACTAATCAGGTCATGCCTGATGATGACACGACGTTGCTGAAACCCGGGTCGTTTATAATAAAATTGTGTGAGTTGAAACTAAGTTGTTTTTATCATGGATATGAAGAATGTATTGACTAGTATTTTCAAAAATATGCATATGCGCACCGTGCCCCATTATTCTGGCTTGATTTAATCGACCGAGTAGGAAAACACTGGGGGAATGGGACTAATTGGCGCGGTCCTCTCGGCGCAGGGACTTTTCGGCGCCTGTCGGTACCTGTAGAATAGCCTACTTTTAGTTATTCTCTCTGTGATAGATTACTGCTATCTTGTTTACAATGACCTAAACGAAGAAGATAATCTCAAACTCCACCGAGCCTCAAGCTCCTGCCTTAGGTTCATTTTTGACCTTCGCAGAGACGTTCACATTACGCCGTGTTATAAATGACTAAGGTGGCTCAATGTTAGATCCCGTAGAGAGTACTTTCTGGGATCTTTGTTGTTTGTTCTGTTTAAAAATAAATCACCTAAGTACCTGTATGGTTTGTTCCTCAGTTGTCCCTCAGTTTCTATAATGTCCACTAGGTGTGATCCCAATCTATTGTATTTCCCAGGTCATCGTGCTATTGTTTATAGTAAGTCATTTCTTGTGACAGCTTGCCACGTATGGAACAACATGCCTACTCAATTTAAAAACTGTACATCTGTTAAAACATTTAAAATGAAATGCCATGATTACTTACTTTCCCGGGAATAATATAATTTACTTTCTTTTTTTGCAAATTAGTTTTTATGTTATTATGGTTTCTTTATTATTGTATAATTTTGTTATTTGTAAGGTATGGAACATATAAGTTTTTTGCTGTAATATATTTCGTCAATTTTTTTGTAATAATTACTTCGCCCGTGAACTGTATTCACTATAATTTTTTGTTCTTACGGAATTTTTTCATGAACAATAAATTTTTTTCTTTCTTTCTCTCTTACTTTTAAGTCTCACTGACCAAAATTAAGGTCTCTTATCGATCGCATGGAAAAAGAATTTTTAAAACCTGTCTATTCTGCAGTCCTTTTCCTAAAATTTATTTTCATGATCTGATCTACTATATTATGTTGGAGTCCGTAAGATTTAAATTCGTCGGAAAATAAATCGGTAATGAATTTACATAAAATATTAAGTGCAATTTTTAACTGGCAGATAGAAAGTGATTCCCATCCCAGTAGTTGCAAGAGGTCGGAAACTCTGACAAGACTATCATAACGGCCAAAAACATACTTTGCTGATCGTCTCTGCATGCTTCCAAATTTATTTTTACACCTATTTCATCAGGCTCAAAATGCTGGCAACGTTTTTCTAAAAGTGTCTAACAAGAAAGAAATTGCTGATTTCACTGACTTCATCGTCGAACGTTTCCAATTACTCTTTTAACAATTCCCAATTTACTAATTAGCCTGACCAGTTATTTCCTGAATGTGTTTGCTTCACGATAGATCATTAGTTTAACTCCTTCTTAGTCAAACCAATTTACTATCTAACTTGAAAAGGAATTAGTGCCATATTCCTGTTGTGGAATCACCCCGTGCCACACGCCCTAGGGAAGATTGCACGGTATTCCGTAGTTGTAAAAGTAAACTATTCTCTTTGCGGCTACCCTTTGTCAGTATTTATATGAAATAAAAGAGCTGGTTTGAGAAATGCATCAGGGACAGCAACCATTACAACAATTTTGCGCCACAAATCCCCAAATTCGAGCAAGACGTAAGAAAATTAAACTCCCTAGAGTCGCTTGAAATTGTGCAACACTCCCTAAATCCCTTTTGTATCTTTACTTTCGCATTGCTAGGCAGCGTTCATAAACAAATCACACTCCTATTTACTGGCCTGACCGCGCGTTGCTATCCTGGAGTGTAATCACCCCGTGCCACTCACTCTAGTGTTGGCTAGCTTAGTATTTCGTAGATGAAGTTGATACCTTGCAAGCCACCTCAAGGGTGGTTAAAAGGGGATGAGTTTTCACCACCACACATTGCAATTTACTGGTAGATGTTTCCGACGAACACTACACAATAGATGTGCCACCAGTAATTTATAAACCAATTGCATTAACGTATTTTGTAGGTAAATAAACGACAGTGATCAAAGAGTCATGCAGAAATCATACGAAATGGGATGTTGACTTTTAGGTTCTGTAGTCCATTTCCTTATTCTTATGCCTGTGATTATTTCATTCATAGCTCCAGCAAAATTTTATGTAAACCCGGCTAAAAAGTCTGCCTCAAAGTAGCAAAATAGATTTAACTTTTATTTTTCCATTCTTTCAGCATGGGGTTCCCACTCTAATTCCTTCAACAATTCAGTAACACTCCTAAGTTTCTGATAGCAACTTTTGACAGATCTAGGTGCTCTCAGCTATATTCGATATACTTCTGACAGTACTATGATCTTACTTAATTCGTTCCCATATGCATCATCATACGGTGAGGTATTACGAGATAAAAAAGGACGTTACACGGGACAGAGTTAGAATGGACTCAGGTACGAAGGGTTCTACTGTCGGTGCAAACATAATACGCACTACATCAAATAGTAAATTTGCCTAATAAAGAGGAAAATGTTCTAGATTTACTTGCCACAAAAATCACTGAAAAAGTTATTAAAGTTGAAAATGTCGATGGAATAAGCGACCACAAGGTAGTATACGTAAAATTTTCCCTCAATACTGAAAAAAATTTTAAATTAAAAACAAAGATTTACCTTTTTAGTAAAGCAGATTTTGACGGATTTAGGCGTGACTTAAAGACCTCTTTTGAAAAATTCGTGAACATTAGCAAAAATAATGATACAGACAATACATGGAAAGAGTTTCTCCAAATTATACGGTCACTTGTCAACAGATATATACCTCATAATTATAAGAACGAGAAGAGGGAACCAAGGTGGTACAACGCGGAGGTTAGAAAATGTTTAAAACGCCAACGAGTTAGCCACGCGAAACTAAGGAAAATGAAGAAAAATGTAGCTAATAGCGATCATAAAAAATACTATCGAACATTATAAAATTTGTAAAGCAGCCGTAAAAACAGCCCATAGAAAAGGGTTCAGTGAATTCAAGAGAAAAGTACTTGGAGAACAACTGGAGGGAAATCCGAAAGCATTTTGGTCATATGTTAGGGAAGTACAGGGAATTAAAAAGTCAACGGTCAACTCCTTGAAAAACGATAGAGGCGAAATAGTAACTTCCAGTTTAGATAAGGCTAATTTGTTGCTAAGGCTAAATTTTTTTTCAGAGCGTTTTTAATCAATCTAAGCATAGTTTGCGCGAAACCATATCAGACCGATTTTAACAACCAATGCCCCCGATCGATATATCTTGCAGCGGAATCGAATCCTTACTAAATAACATTAACCCGAACAAGTCCTCAGGTCCTGATGAAATTCCAGCTCGTGTGTATTAAGAATTAGCTCTCAAAATGGCTCCGTATCTTCGAAGAACACGCGGTTCCCAAAGACTGGAAGATAGCAAACGTGACCCCAATTTTTGAAAGCGGGGACAGGGAACAGCCGTGTAATTATAGACCAATATCATTAACGTCACTATCATGTAAAATTATAGAGCATATAATAGTTACATCAATAATGGGACTCCTCGACAGCCAGGATTTATTGATAACAAACCAGCATGGGTTCAGAAAGGGACGGTCTTGCGAAACTCAATTAGGTCTTTTTGTTCACGATATTTTAGTTTCCGGAGAAGGTAACGTACAGGTAGATGCAGCGTTTCTTGACTTTAGAAAAGCTTTTGACAAGGTTCCCCAATGTAAGTTACTCGCGAAGTTAGCATCACACGGGATAGACAGTAATATAGTAGGCTGGATAGGAGACTTCTTACATGAACGCGTTCAAAGGGTGGTATTAGATGGTCTCAGCTCAGGCGAAGTAAAAGTTTCATCAGGTGTTCCCCAGGGAAGCGTGATAGGCCCAATTTTATTTCTTCTCTACGTAAATGACTTCAATATAGTAGTAAAAATAGCAAGCTCAGCATATTTGCCGATGATGCAGTAGTATATAAGGGAATTAGAAATGAAGAGGACAGTCAGTCTTCAGCTAAGGATTAAGATGCGATTGATGATTGGTGTGATAGTTGGCAGCTCGAATTAAATTTGAAGAAATGCGCGACAATGAACTTTTGGAAAAAGAATGGCTTTCCCCGGAATAAATATTGCATCAAAGGAAATAAAATATCTAACGTAGAATCTATTAAATACTTAGGCGTCACCATCACTGAAGACATGTCATGGGGGAAACACATCAAGGAAATTACTAGTGTAGCAAACCGTAGATTAGGATTCGTAAAAAGGGTTCTAGGCAAATGTGATGAGAGAGTACGAGAAAGAAGCTATTTTACACTTGTCAGTCCTCATTTAGAATATGCCGCTAGTACATGGGATCAGTCCGAGGAAGGTATGATAAAAGAATTAGAGCGCGTGCAAAGGAGATCCGCTAGGTTTATTAAAGGCCGTTATGATAATTGTATAAGTGTTACGCGTTTAATAGAAGAACTAGGATGGGAATTACTGTAAGACCGCAGGTTAAGATTTAGGTTAAACCTTTAAAGTAAATTTGAAACCGATTTGTTCACAGATAACGTTAGATATATATTGAGAAAGCCTGCGTATTATGCTAGGTTTGATCATCTTAACAAGATTAGAGCGATAGATTGTCGTACCGAAAGGTTCAAAATGTCAACAATAGGCAGCGGAGCAAAGGGATAGGTAGGTTAAATATAGTTAGAGTAGTCTGTAGTGCATGATTCATGTAATAACAACCATTAATCCGTTTCTTATTATGTAGATACTAACCATTTAGCTGCATGTGTCCTTGTTCTCCCTTAAATATCCTACCTGCATGGCAATGGTGCATGTTTGGTGAATTTCACCCCCTGCGACACACCCTCGTGGTGGCTCGCAGGGTATTACGTAGATGTAGATGTATGTAGACTCGAGTTTGGACATTGATTAAAAATGAGCCGTGGTACTCACATGAATGCGAATTACACCAAATTTTAGCTTGTTTTATTTTACTTCTAACAGTGGTTGCCGATTATTTTAACATTACACTCTCGATTTTTTATTCCGGTGAGAACAAAAAAGTGCCAGTTTTTTTGCCGTTTTCGAACAGAGTGCTCTCTTTGACATTTAATAGTGAAGAAACTTGAATTTTTGTCATAAAGAACCTGTAGTATTGTGTAGGAAAAACATATTGAAATGTATCTATAAACGATCAGTTCTTTCTATCGTGCCATAAAAAATGTTATTAACAAGTTTATGCCGCTGGCTTGAGTCCGCTAAAATACTCGGTTGTTTATTGACTCGTTAAAAATCGATATCAAAATGTGAGTTTACGATGGTAATTGTTATTAATTACTGTTGTAAAGAGCTTCAAGACAAGACCAAGTTCTTGCTTCTACTACTTTTCATAACAGAGAAAAAGTTGTTTCATAAATTTGTTAATAACTTTTTTATGGCACAATAAAGAGAACTGAACGTTTTAAACTCTTTTTTTAGGTCTCCCCTCCCTTCCCTTTGTATAATGGAACGAGGATTGCATTCTTCTACTTTACTGGAACAACAAATGCCTGTAAGTATAAATTATACAGAGTGTCCCATCGATCGTGTGTCATTTTTGATCTGTAATTTTAGTCTCGGCCCTGATAACTTTAAGCCCTTGCATAGTGTAAATGCGGAAGAATTTAGGAAAATGCATCACACGTAATATAATTAATATACTCCATTAATGGGAGAGTCACATTGCCAAATTTTAACTTCCAGACTGAAAAAATTCATTTTTTAATTATGGCCGGCTTAGTTCGATTTCAGCTCACTGTTTTAAGATGTTCGAGGTCGTTTACCCCGCACTGTGCCTCTCGCTCAACTACAATTGCAAGCGATCTATTACAGAGGTTGATTGTTGTGTCAACATCCTCCTCCAATTCAATCTGCTGAGTAAGGCATCTAGTGGAATCGTAGGATAAACCCGAGAGGTATGCTACTCCGAGAAATGGTGTACGCTTGTTGAGAAATGGTTGCAAAATGGAGATAAATGGATATAAATGGGCAGAATTTGGATAGGGATGGTTAAAAATGACAGAAATGGATAGATGTGGACAGAAATGGTTAGAAATGCATATAAATGGACAGAAATAGTTAGAATTGGATAGAAATGGATAATAATGGACAAAGATGGACAGAAATGGATATAAATGGTCGGAAATGGACAGAAATGGATGGAAATGGTTATAAACAGATAGAAATGCCTGAAATGGAAATGCGGTGTACACTTGTTTTTGAAGTTGCGTACCCCTTGGGTAAACCTTACAGTTATTAGACTTAACTGAAGGAAAATTTAAGGTCACTGTGCTGTCGCACATATCCCGTTCAACTGCCATTGAATGGCGATCCATAATTCAAATAGATCGCTGTTTTGACAGCCTTTCCTGAATACAATCTTTGAGTCGAGAACCTTACAGCTTTGCACGCCCTTTTTCAACATTTTCTCCGTCACTCCTGAGAGCCGACACATTTTTGATGAAGAGTAATGAATGACTGCCAGATGCCCCGTTTCTCTAGCCTTCAAAAATTCTTCAAGCTGTCTGTTAATATGCTCTTTGCAATTTCAATTTTCAGGATCTAGACGCTCTTCCCAGTCTATTTCTAGGGCTTTATTTTAATATTAAACATTAGGCAACTCTTTGCTTTATTAAGATATCCGAAGGCCATTCTGGAGTGTACATCAATAAAGGTAATCAGGAAACGTGCACCTTCCATGGTGCCTGACCCGTGGGTGCGCGCACATCAGTATGAACTCCGACATCTGTTTGGTTCTTGTAGCTTGTTGCTTCTTGAATAACAATCTGATCGGTTCGCCTTCAACGTAAGCCACATGTCTATCATTCTGAGATTCAGTTTGATCAGGAAAACTTATTCCTCGTGCAAGTCCTATCTTTAGCAAATCCATATCTAAACCATTCAATCGTCAGAGACATAGATGGTAGTCAATTTATCTTTCGACCACAACTGGAACTTCTTCACGAGATTTCTCATGCCATTTGGATTTTCTTGCTGGCCACCAAAATCTAGCCTACGCAGTCTTTCTTCTTACATCGTATTTTTCTTGAATTGCAATACAATCCTCCTTCCTTGCTCGCCAAGTCTTGTAGTTCTTGAGGCAGAACTTTTGGATGTAGAACTTATATCAATATTTTAATAAAGGACAATCACTGTACACAATAAAAGAAAATTGAAAAATGTCTTTCATACCCGTATGGCTATGGTAAACTGTACTGACCGGTCAGAAGAACATGCGCACCCCGAAATGCTTTCAATTCCGGCAACCGAATCTCCACCAGTGGCGATCGCGGGCGATCCAACTCGCCGCGGTGCGTGTGGCGGGAAGCATAACAAAAGAATATACGTAACAAGAGACGGATGAAAAGCGAAGCGCGCTCAAGCACGGCAGCACTCGGCCAAGTGTTTCCATTCCGAGAGAGTTCAACGACCTCACTCCGAGAACGTCGCGCTCTTTTTCTTTTTCAGCGACGACCAAGCGACCGCGTTTTCGTAAAACGGAGAGTTTTTCGCGGAGACTTGCGATGGGAAGAGGAAGTGGAAAGAATGGATGACACGGCGAGCGTGGAATGAGAAGCAGCCGTCGAGTGAGTCGTCCTACCTAAGTGACCGGCAAAAGGATGCGGGCCACGATTGGTAGGCGATCCACGTGCTGCTCGGCGGGAGGATTGGATTGGAGAGTCGGGGGGACCGGAGGAGGAGTAAGGCCCTCTATCGCCCCCTCCACAACTGCTCCTCTCTCATCCATCGGCATACCTTCCCATTCGCTGGCGCCTGGCAAAGCAGTTTGTCTTGTAAGCAAGTCGACGCGATATTCCTTGATTTCATGAAGGCATTCGACAAGCTTCCTCACTAAAAACTCATATATAAATTGCAATCATGCAAAGTTAATAGAAAAATAGTGAATAAGATAAGTGAATTTCTCAGTGATCGAAAACAAATAGTAGCTATTGATGGTTTTAGCTCTGATATGGTCGAAGTCACAGACGGTGTTCCCCAGGGAAGTGCGATCGGCCCTCTTTTATTCATTATTTATATTAATGACCTAAGTTCTAGACTTAGCATTAAATTAAGATTGTTTGCAGACGATACAGTTAACTACCGTGAAATGAGCGAAGACGCGGACTTGGAAGCTCTGTCATCAGACCGTAACAACGTTCATTCGTGTCACCAGGAGTGGGGGTTAGAATTAAATATCAGCAAATGCATCAGAGTTCACTTCCTGCGAAAGTCATAACAAAAATGCCATACCTATACTGTGGGTGGAGTAAACATAAAATCTTCAGATACAGTAAATATCTTGGAATTACCTTAACATCTGATATATCGTGGGGATTACACACACAGGACATATGTGGCGCAGCATTAAAGAAACTAGGTTTTGTTAACCATATAATAGGAAGGTCCTCGGATGAAAAAGTCAAAGAGAGATGTTACTTCGCTCTGGTCAGAACACACCTCGAATACGCTGCGAGCATTTGGGACTCTTGTCAAATAGATTTAACCAAATAAATTAATAAAATACAAAGGAAAGCAGCGCACTTCGTTAAAAACTGCTAAGAGCGTACATATAGTGTCTCAAAACTTTTAGAGAGATTAAGGTGGGAGCCCATAGAGACTCGGAGGCTACACGCTAGACTTAGCTTGCTTGATAAATTCAGAACTGATATTTTTCAGAGAGAAATAGAGAATATTATCATGACTCCTCACTACATCTCTAGGTCTGACAGATGCGATGAAATAAGAGAGATACCTACACTGCCGAACAGATAGGTACAAAAACTCGTTCTTTCCGCGAACAATAAGCGACCACAATAAAAACTGAACTCCACTAAACACACTCCTATAATACATGTCACCATTTCATCTCCAAATAACGTACACCTTTACTTGGCTGGTGACATAACACCCCCTGCCACACGCCCAAGCGGCGGTTCGCGGGGTATTATGTAGATGTAGATGTAATTGGTTACCCTTAAGCTGCGGGAAATATATATTTTCTCGTGCGAAAGCGAGACAAACGCGCATTTAGTACAATTCATAGTCACTTTCGTCCCTCGTCTAGTCGCCAGCCCCTGGTTTTGAGGTCCGTTCTTTCTAAAAAAAAAAAGGTCGAATGATCGGAGACTCGTTCTCGTCAATTCACTCGCTGTTCCGGCGCTTGAACGGAGTTAATGGCGTCTTTTCTATGTCGGCCACCAACATTCACATCAGATACAATGGCTAGAATCAAGGCATTGGCAGACTGTCGGTCATCGAATAATTGAGAAGAAAACAAGGACGCCGCAAGGCGAGGCTCGCTGCTCTCTTGGACGACAGAGAAGAGAGAGACAGAATTGTCCACAAGTAGCGGCGGCGGAGAAATGATACAGTGGAACATGGATGGGTCAAAAGATCTTTGACGGGATTGACGCTGGACCTTTGTTATCTGGACTCTCCCAGAGCATGAATAATAATTGTAACATTTTCTTCATATCCCAACCACTATACCAGGTTGTAAATCGCCATGAAAAAAATCATTTGACTTCACCGGGATTCGAACCCGTATCTCCCAATTGCCGGTCAGGTGTGTTAGCGAAGGAAAATGGCTTGGTTGTGTAACTGGCTAACACATCGGACCGGCAATTGGGAGATCCGGGTTCGAATCCCGGTCAAGTCAAATGATTTTTTTCATGACGGATTTCAACCTGGTGTATACGCACCCGTGCGAGTGACTTCGTACCACATCATTTGCTAAATGCAATGATTGGAAATTTCTCAATCACTAGTTGAAAAATGCGTATAGCTTCTAAATAAGTGGACATAGGTATGTGTTGCCATTCCACATTTTCCCACTCATCTAAAACATTAATTTTGAATTTACTCTACTTGGCAAGGGCGCGTTGGCAATGATAGGTATAGGAACGATAGTATTGAAAGCATTGGCGATTTGGTGTTACCGAAAGATTTGGAAGATTAAATGCTAGTAGAGAGTCATCGTTGGCGTCTTAGAATAGAATAGAATAACATTTTATTACTCAGGGACGATTACGTCCCTTAGGAACACGAATTTTGAACACATTGTTTTGGAGTCAAATAATTAATTCCATTATAGGTTACTGATGAACAACAATACTTGATGGCCCTATTTTACAAAAATTACCGTAGGAATTCGAAGTAAATCATTCAAAACCACAACAACAATTTATATGAATGATACACAAGATAACACATTCATTAATACAGTTGAAATAACATTTTGTAATACCTCATAATAATAACAACTCATTTTTAAATCTATTATTAGTTTTACATTTTTAATATGCTGAGGTAAGTGATTCCACATGTCATAGGACAACAATACATACTTGATTCCCTCATTTTACAAAAACTACCATAGGAATGCGAAGTAAATCATTCAAAACAACAAAAACAATTCATATAAATGTTACACAAGATAACACATTCATTAACACAGTAGAAATAACATTTTGAAATACCCATTTACGAAGATTAGAGGAGAAAATATGAGCAAGTTTAAAGGAGGAAAGATCCAGAAAGACCAAGAATAAGTTAAAATGGAAAGCATTGAGAAATTTATGAAGAGCACATGAAAGGAGAATCAAGAGGGAATGAAGGAGTTGGTGGTACGGATTGTGGAGTGGACAGCTACTGCGAAACAATCTTTAGATTTGTGTTAGTTGTTGATCTACACTGCTCGTAATTGGGATAACGACCTGTTGCAGAAGTATGTTAATTTTTGGTTAAAGAGATATTTGATTCTAAAAAATTTAAAATGTATTCTGTATCTCCATGGTAAAATTTATACGAGAGCGTAAAGGAATTTAATGTAAGGTTATATAATATTGGATATTTACCGATGGCTGCCATTTACACCAACATTTGATGTCGTCTGCGTATCTGAATCAATAAAATTCGTAGGATAAAATGTTAAAATTGAAATTTAAAATCTTCAGGTGGTCCACAAACATGTCCGCTAACAGTGAGGATGAATAAACTTCACTTTCTCCGGCGAGATATTGTAGAACAGCATCTTCATCGATGATACTCAAAATATATCGTATACTGTCAACCAAATTTATTTCAAACTCTTACAACACGTGTTTCGACTGCCTAGCAGTCATCATCAGGTAAGACTGATCTCAGTCTCAGCTCGATATCTCTCAGTCTTAGTCTCGGCATCAGTCCTACCTGATCATGACAGTTAGGCAGTCGAAACACGTGTTGTAAGAGTTTGAAATAAATTTGGTAGACAGTATACGATATCTTTTGTTGTATCATTGAGTGAGGATGAAGATGATCCCATGGCTAGTTCTTCTTTCGGGTGACAAAAGTTTCCATCAAATAAAAAAATATATCGACTCGCTTATATTACCATCCGCCTTATCCGTTTGTCCCTAACCACTGTGTTAGTGTCCGATTCAATGAATACGTCTTTCGCTACTTTTATGGTGTCTCTGACTGGGACTGAAGTGAACACATTGGTGACGCCAAATAGATAAAAGTTTCGCATTTTCCGGTAGGTGTCGTCAATTTTCTCAAATGTTAATTTACTTCAGTTTTATATCCCATACTTCGGCACAAATATAGAAAATTTTAGGAATATGATATTGGGCGCGTTAGCTAGTTTGTGAGTCGGTGAACCAAATCCCAGACATCACAGGGCGAATTGAAAACGTCGGCCAAGTGAGTTTTGAGTGGACCACGCAGTCTAAGGGGGAAGAGATTTCATTTGAACTAGAAACAACTTTTCCTTATGATTCAATATTGCAACACAAAATTTCACACATTTAAGCCGCGTTTACGCTATGTAGCAAAACCTGCTATAAGGCAAAAGTTATATCACAATTGCTACATATAGCAAAACTCCAAACGGAGAAATGTCATATGTAGCAGTTTTGCATTCTATTTGTAACTTCTCCTGCTATATGTAGCAAAAATTATGATATCTATTTGGAGTCGGTAAGATCAAAGGGAATTTTGGCTACATGTAACATTTGCTACAAATAGCAAATGTTATACGCCCCAAAAACCTTCGTTTTCTTCTCTGAGCCGCCAAAATTACTGTAATGGCTGCCGCTAGCACTAGATCCTTCCTCCTCGACATCTTTTATGAAACTATTTTTCTGCATTTTTCTGCCTAAATGTAACATGGGTCCATTTGAAAAAACTGTCAAATATAGCATTTGCAACATAACTTTAGTTACATGTAACACTGCTACATATAGCAAAAGTTATAAAGCAGGTGTTGCTACATAGTGTAAACGCGGCTTTATTGAGCTCAGCATTGATTTGACAGGTTGAATGCGAAGTTAGACAACGAAAAGAGTTAGCATTGATAAATGGAAAACAGTGGCTACATAGTTATTATTGTTGAGTATAACATTACTGCCTGCTTTCGTCACAGTTAAGTCATTATTGTAAATGGATTTTATTGTTGAATTAGCGTAGCTATGAGAGAACTTATTCGTCAGGTGATCATCGTTGAACTTTCTTTTTAAGGGGTTGGCGCGCAGCAATTAGACGCCCAACTGCTGGCTGCGCGGGGACACGGTAGGGCCTATTACCAGTTCCTGTAGAGTGACACTGAAGAAATTCCTATGAAAACAATACCGAAAATTTAATGTGGGTTAAAACTTTTGGTAGTTGGTAGCAGTACCCTGCTAAAAAGTTCTGCATAGTTTCCTTATAAATACTTCTACAGCAATTCTTAAAGTTCTGTAGATATTCCTTAAAGTATTGAAAAGCCATTTTACGGAATTCCCTACGACGTTCTGAAGAATATCTTAGGATGTTCTGCAGAATACCTTAGGATGTTCTGCAGAATACCTTAGGATGTTCTGCAGAATACCTTAGGACCTTCTGCGGAATTCCTTAGGTCGTTCTACAGAAGCCCTTTGACGCTCTGTAGAGCTCCATACAAGCTCAAGGAAACCTCACATATTTCCGTAGGGTTGCTGAAGTTCTACAGAACAGCTGGTGAGGAATTATTTTTCTCTGCAGAAAATGACTCTACAGAACATATGTTATGTAGAAACAGGCTTTCATATTCTGTACATATCCTTAGAAAAGGAACTAGTTCTGAAGAAAAAGAGTCAATTTCTGTAGAATTCCTTACGTTCTACAGAACAGCTTCTAAGGAATTTTTAGCAAGGTTTTAACAAGAAAAATCTATTGTCGCACGAGTAAGTTATATAAAGGTTTAATTCTGGAGTATAACTATGTTCTCACGTCGAATGGTGGAAACTAAATATATGTCCACTAGGTAACTGTTAAATTCGTCACTCAACCAACCCTGACAAAATAGTAGAAGACTCTGGGGAAGTCTCGTTCCGAAGGCGGTCACAAAAGTACTGCACCCAGGCATAATGAGCGCCCGTCCGGCGGTGCATGCATTCGCAGATCCGCAAAGCAACCGGCTATTTGTAATTTACATGCCGCTACCCGTAGCGGGATCTGAACCCGGATCTTCGCAGCATGGCGAAGTTCGCTGGCTCGTTTCGAAGAAACCACGGCTCAGAGCTCACATTGCTCAGTGTGTGCGGACCTTCGCCGTTGGTTCAGGACTGCCGTTGACTTACACGTCCGGTCCACGCCCAGAGAGAACGCAGCGCTCGCAATGGTCGTCCTTTTATCTTCCATAGTAAAAGATGCATTGTGTTTATCATAGCAAAGGCCAACGATCCTATCCTTGGAAGCAAATTGGAAAAGGACACATTAAGGCAATAATGTCGAGGAGAGGTTGGAAATTCTTTAAAAAATGAGATAACAAGCCTTTACTCTTTGACCTAGAATTTCGTACATTTTTCGGCGTATTTTTTTATATTGAACCTGCCATAATGCCCATTGATTCTCAATGGGAGGGTTAAGAGTGAGATATAATGTACTCGATGGTAGCTCGATGTATCCAGAAAAGAATCTTACTTCCCATTTATAATCTTAACAGTGACTGCTTCGACATACAAACGTAAATGGATAACTTATGGCAGCAACAATACCGCTTCGAAATCGCTGCCTGTTCGGTGATAATTCACCACATCAAAATTAGTAAGTAGTCAACAATGGCGACGAGGATAACGCTAATAGTACAGTTACAATGTTACGCTGCGCTTTTAATTAAGGTAGTCCGAGGGAGATAGTTCCCTAGTCGCAATAGAGACCATATTCCAATTATAAGTTTTAATTTCACCAGCTGTAGGACACATCAATTAAATATTGCATTATTAATGGTGCAATTATATAGTTCTATATGACAGAAATTGTAAGTAATCAAATGAAAATATCTAGATAAGTCTTTAACTTGACTCATTTTTTTCTTGCGGTGCGTTTCAAACTCCTTCAAAACGGAAGGTTTTTTGTGACCCTGAAGAGTTTACACCGGTGACAGTATGATTAATTTTCACAAATAGTTGGGTAAACATACAAACTGTACGCTGTTAGTTTTTTTACGACATCTAATTGTTAGAAATAATGAAACAATTCCAGTCAAAACAGACAACAACAATGAATCAGCCATTCATTTAAAGGCAGCAACTGAGAAAGTGCTTCTAATTAGGTTTAAGTAATCCTATGAGACCTTACTAACTTTAATTTCGATCGACTTCGTTTGAGACGGAAGCTAAAATAAAAAGAAAAGCCTGTTGAGTTGACATCTAATAGGTTAATAACTGCAAACCAAACGGCAATTAATGATGTTCAAATAATTCAAATGAAAACGGCAATTCGGTTTGAAAAATGATGTGTTATATTAAAGACCTTACGACATTTTCATAGTTTTACTCAGAAAATGAAGAAAGTATACCTGCTCACCATGCCTTATTTTAGGTTTTTTTTTACAAATTGGAATTCGCCCTATTAGTCACTAAATGACGCGTATCATTAATCCATTTCACTGCAATTTTTTTCCAAACCAGTAAAATTCGGTCAGTATGGCGGAGAGGCTTTTCGTATACTATTCTTTCTATTTTCGGATGTTTGCTCTTTCCAATACTTTAGGGTTCAAATCCCTGCAGAGGAGGATATTTTTCAGAGGACACCGGATCCCTACTTCAGTGTCTTGTGGAGGGCATTTCGAGTGCAGAACTCAATCTGTCGGATGAGATGCTAAACACCTTGACGCCTTTCTTTTATTTTTATTTATTTATTTGTTTATTGTGTTAAATGTTCACTGAATATGAAAACTATAACTACAGGGTGAACAAAATAGATACAATCGCAAAAAATACCAGTCGAGCTGCCTGAAATATACATAAACATAATCAATTAACTAATTACAATAAATATGCATGCACATTATCTCAAATTAATGGACACATTGTTAGCTTTGGACAAAATTTCGATGATTTTCTTACGAACGTGCTCCTTTACCTTGAACGAATTCAATTCTTTGCAACAGTTGCTATAACTAATACATCTTCTATTTAAGGATGCATTTTTTCTATAGTGTCTCCGGGGTTGAAATTCGCCATGAAAAAATCATTTGACATCATCAAAATGATTTTTTCATAGCGAATTTTAACCCTGGTGTATACGCACCCGTGCGAGTGACTTCGTACCACGTCATTTGTTTATGCAATGATTGGAAATCTATACGTCTACGTCTACGTAATTCCCTGCGAGCCACCACGAGGGTGTGTGGCAGGGGGTGAAATTCACCAAACATGCACTATTGACATGCAACTAGGATATATAATGGAGACATGCTAGATAACAGGGTCACATGCAGCTAGATTGTTAGTATCTACATTATAAGAAAGGGATTATTGGTTTTTATTACATGCATCATGCACTACAGACTATTCTAACTATATTTCACCCACCTATCCCTTTGCTACGCTGCCTAATTGTTCTCTCTTATGGTAAGCGGGAAAAATGACATTTTAAATCTATCGGTACGACAATCTATCTCTCTAATCTTGTTAATCTGATCAAACCTACCATAATACGCAGGGGTTCTTAATATATATCTAACGTCATCTGTGAACAAATCGGTTTCGAATTTACTTTAAAGGTTTAACCCATATTTTAACCTGCGTTCTGATAGTAATTCCCATCCTAGTTCTTCTATTAAACTCGTAACACTTATACAATTATCATAACGGCCTTTAACAAACCTAGCGGATCTCCTTTGCACATGCTCTAATTCTTTTATCATACCTTCCTCGTATGGATCCCATATACTAGCGGCATATTCTACTCTATAGTTTCTCTTCACATTTCTAATATAAGAAGTCCTCTTTTTACCTCCCCTTCGTCGGGACTATTAAGTTTAACTTACTAAATAATTCCTCACACTCGCCTTACTTAAAGACATCATGCAAAAATACCCAATCATTCAACACTCTCCTGTCACCCAGTGTTTGAGGTTTAACATTTTCTAATGACATGTTAAAATCTACATCATTTTCAAACATAGGACATATATATGATAGCGAGTGTTATGCAAATACTTCAAAAATCTCTTTTGAGCTCTCTCAATCATTTCATCATTTTTCTTACGACAAGAGTTCCAAATTACAGAGCAATATTTCCATTTACTTCTAACATGAGAAAAATACAACACTTTAAGCGCCATTTCATCCGTAAAATATTTGGAAATACGATATAAGAAACCAAGTAACTAACATGCAGACATAGTAGTACATAAGATATGATTAACAAAATATAGTCATATTTGAATCGAAAATAACACCCAAGTCTTTTTTTCTGTATTCCTTTCGCCAAGAGCAGGATAATGCCGACGCCGGGTATCTCTACACCCTCCCTTACCTGTCCCCTATGGCGTAATTGACCTTAGTTGTTGATCAACTACCCACATATCCAACCCTATCAATGGTATTAAAACTACCCTACATTTCTAATGATACGTTAAGGGCCTTCTTTCACCATATGTCCATATGAGGGTCGGCTTCAACAGTACTATCGGTCGTCAAGGAGAGAGAGACAGCCAAAAACGCTGAAATTTCAGAGAATTTTATCAATATTAATCCAAAATTTACAGTAAATCAGTTGAAAAACAAAAATTTTATCGCAGGAAAAACAATTTTTATTCAACAATGTTTTCAACTATTCTTTTTCGACACTGTACAACCATTATTTCTAATTTAAATATGCAAAATAAAAATTGTTTGCAGGCAGGCACAAAAATGAACATTACATGAATTTCTTATGGAAACGCATTGACTAGTCTGGGGTCGAACCGGAGACCATTAATTACAGGAAAAGTAGCCTATTATCTATATGCAGGATAGACATTAAATAGTCCTTAAAATTTGAAATTAGTACTGCATTTTTTTATCGAGGAGATAGCGAACGCACAAAAAATCCCGGTCGTCTATTTTGAGTGAAAGTCCTTTTTCTAATCAAAAAATGAAACCACTGCACCGAATCCAATGGTTAGCATGGACCCCCAGGGGGCGCCTTAGGGGGCCCTATGGGCTTTTTAATATAGCCTACGTTATGACAAGATATATTTTCTATTTACATACCAAATTTCAGCTCAATCGGTCCAATAGTTTTTGCGTAATGGAGCAACAGACAGACACACACGCACCATTACAGTTTCATAATTAGCAAGGATAAGGATAAGCAATGGCAATATGCTGTGAGAGTCCATGTAAATTCTTAATATTGTGAACAAGAGGCAAGATTATAAAAAAGTAATATCGTTCTACCGCTGGCGATTGGTCTCCAAAGATAGACGAAACTACGTAAGAGTTTTGAAATACATTCTAAATCGTAAAAGGCCTTATCATCTTAAAAGCCGTCAAAGTTTGCATCGCGAAAGTTTAAAATTTGAAAGTTTAAAATTGAAATCCATTCAATACTGCCTTTATAGCCAGCAAAGCGCATTCGAAGCGTTGGTGAAAATGCGAAAATTCCCTAGCTACGAAAGTGAATTAAGCTCTAAATGTGCATATATTTTCCACACATTGCCTTGCCTGGGGTCGAACCGGAGACCATCAATAACATGAAAAGTAGCCTATCACATGCGCAAGAAAGATTTTAAATAGTCTTTAAAATTTGAAAGATGCGCTGCATTTGGTTCTCGAGTAGATAGCGAACACGCACAACCACCCACACATTGATTGCGTTCGTTATAAGAAGATTAAAAACTTTGCGTAGAGACAACAGTCTTCACAGGGTGTTTGCGCAAAAAAGGCTGAGACGATGGTAACAAAGATGGGATGGGAAAAGCTTTGGGTAGATGACGCCCGATAAACACAGCAAATCGCGCAATGGGCTCGCAGATGCACGCCGAAGCCTCTTACCCAGCTTAAAGTTGGAGGAAAGACAGTACAAGATATTTCAGAATTATCTGATATTATTTTTCGGCATTTAAGAAGCATTTATGAGGGAGCCAGCGATCATCCCCCGATCAACCGAGATATATTGCCCCAGCTAAAGATACTGGACAAGAATGAAGCTCTCTATCTTGACTCTCCGCTCAGTGAAAAGGAGTTCACTGAAGCTCTCAAGAACCAAAATCGTGGCAAGCCTCCTGGTATCGACGGCCTCACCATTGAATTCTATCTAGATTTCTGGAACGAGCTTAAGACGCCCTTCACAAAGATGGCTCAGGAGAGTTTCAGCAGAGGACGTCCTCCATGCACGACGTCAACATCTGTTATCGCCCTTCTACCTAAAACCCAGAACCCTGACACATTCGAAAACTAGAGACCAATATTTCTCTCCAACTTAGGCTACAATATCGTTGCAAAATCGTTTTCTAGTAGGTCACCTACGGTTATTTCGACGTTAGTGTCGTAGGAGCAGAGCTACTGCATTCCCGGCCGCGAGATTTTTGATTACATTATTTTCATGCGGGATATCATCAAGGAGAAGAATCTACATAATACTTCAATGGTTATTATAGCCTTAGATCAATCGAAAGCCTTCGATTTTATCCAAACATACAAGCTTTCTTATCGTCCTTAAAGAAATTGGTATCAGCGATACATTTTTCAACTATTTAATTACCTTATATAACAGCGCGAGGGGCCTAGTGAGGGTATGTAATGTGCTCACCACGCCAATTTTCTTAAAGCGAGGAATCAGAGAAGGATTTACTCTCTCAGGGCAGTTGTATGCATTAGAATCGGAACCCTTACTTACCTTGGTAAGGAATAAAATGTCAGGGGTCTTAGTGTGCGATGTAAAATAGGTGAGTGCTAAGGTTTTATCCGCGCCAAATGAATCAGGAGGGTTGGGTCGAGGGTTGACCTAGAGCAGGGGTGGCCAACCAAAATGATCTTGCGGGCCACTTTGGAAATTCACCATAACTCCGCGGGCCGCATATAAAATTATATATCCCCATATTAGATTTAGACCCACCATAGACATTATTTTGGAGTGAAAAGTTGAAACATAATGAGTTATTATTATTGTGTTAAAGTTATTGTAATAAAGTGTGATGAATCCCTCGGGCCGGAAAAAGGTTCAAGGAGGGCCGCGGGTTGACCACCCCTGACCTAGTGAGTAAAGTTCTCTCTTTTAGATTCCGCGTAGATCAAAGGTCTATGAGCTCTAATAGCCATCCGTGGAAAGAATTAGCCAAAGTACACCTCGGTGAAAGCGTAAGCCGAAAAAAATTCAAGAATTATTCACGCGAAGGACAGGAAACACCATGGGCTTAGATACATTCTACCCCTCGGTGATTCAAGCATGCCATCTGCTTAACCCTCGGCCACTTCCAAATGAGGACGTAGGAGATGGGTCGTAAACGACAAGCTTATGTTTTCTCGCAGAGTTGAAATCAATCCGCAAGTCGATTGTGTTACCCATCAGTAAATGCTTGATCGACCCCGAATGTCTTTTAAGGCGCAAGGGAGCCTGTTGGCCTCTAGCTGGAAAGTACAGCAAGGATAAAGTCAAGTGGCCTTCCTTCAGAGAGAAGATGATATTTGGGAAGGATGCAGATGTCGCCCGGCGTCTCGCGCACGGAGCCTTAGCAGGCGCTGTTTTCCTTAAGAAGACAAAAGTAAGGGACAGTGACCATCTTCCATGGTGCCCCGGAGTGATAAGGGACATGTGGCATCTTATTTCTGACTGCCCCCAAACAGTACCGGCATGGAAATTGGTGGTGAATGCAGTGAAAAACCTTACTGGTAGAAACTCCACCCAGAGGTTGTGTCCTGCATTCAACGCCTGATACCACTCTGGAGAACGCGTTTCGTCCTGACCGCAGACAAGCGGTCGGTTTCGACAAAGTTGGTATTATACCACCGTGGCGTTTTCCAAGGAGATAGCTTGATCCCCTTGCTGTTCTGTATATCCCTCCTACCTCTCTCGCTAAGGCTTCGACAAGGGAAAGGATACCTCTGCGGTGTGCCAGGTGAGCAGGAAGCATAAGGTCACCCATTAATTTAAATGGATGACCTAAAGCTCTACGCTTCCAACGCAAAAGATCTTCGCGTGGGCCTGGACACCGTACTGGAGTACTGTGAGGCTATAAGGATGGAGTTCGGATTGGACAAGTGTGCATTCATCCATCTGGCGAGAGGAAGATTTTCAGAGAACAAGGAAGACGTGCACCTCGTCGACTGGAGCGTCATTCGACACCTCGAGGGTGATGAAAGCTATGAATACCTCGGCCTCCCTCAAAGCCGAATGCAGGAGGTTGCAAGAAAGAGTCACCGCCAAGTACAGACAGACTCTCCGGAAAATTCCGAGTTCCGAGCTGTCTGGCAAGGACATGGTTCTTGCCACGAACATGTTCGCGGTTCCCACACTGCTGTACACCTTCAGATTCATGAAATGGAACGTCAACGAGTTGCAGAACTTCAACAGGGGGACGAGGTAGATGATGAGCATCTACAGAAGTCTTCATCCGAAATCTTCCGTCGTCAGACTGTATCTCCCTCGCAGTGTAGGTGGTAGTAGTCTGTTGAGCCTGAAGTGTCTCCATAACAGCGTGGTCCTGGGCAATGCATTCCGAGTGTTCAAAAGCAGAGAGCCCAGAGACTTGCAGCTCGTATGCAGAAGGCCGTATTACTTGGGTCCCTCCGTCTACTCCGCACCGCAGCGTTGCCATACATCCGATGGGCGTTGGACGTGGCTACGAGTACTGCCCTAACCTTCTCGAGTCCTCGGCCGTTATGACGGCAATGAAACCCGATGCTTGCAGAGGACTCGGAGGGGATCGTCACTAAAGTAACACTAATAAAAATAATAATAACGCACACACACATATGCTAGCTACAAGATCCATGGCGACACCGGCAGTGATTCTCTCTAGCTGAAGAGGGGTTCTCCCCCGAAAGCTTCCCTGAGTAGTGGACACCGGTGTCCACTGATATACTTCTCCATACTTCCCTAACCTTCAACGCCTTGTTGCAAGCATATATGTTTTAAAAATATTTCCTTATCTTTGTGTATATTTTGTGTATATGCCAGGATTTTTTTCCACTTTACAAATTTTTTGGCCAATTTCATGTATATTATTGCACAGGTATTGGTGATTGATATTTTTGATAGACGGATGTCTGTATTGTGATTTAAGACCTGGAGATGGAATTATTTATACTCCGAAAAGTCGGCAAGCAATAGGCATTATTTTTTTGATAATCTCCGATAATTTATAATCGTTATGAATTTGAAACCAATATAAAGAGCTGAGTTACATTCTGTCAATCAGCTATGACAGCAGTATTTAGAATCGGGACGTAAGTCTCTAGTTTCATCAACATCTATCTATATCTACGTCATACCCTGCAAGCCACCCAAAGGGTGTGTGGCAGTGGTTGCTTCCACACCAGGCATGCATGAATTATACCGTAGAACACCGAAACTACATTGAAACCAGCGTACCACACATGCAACGCACCAATTAAAATCTAATAACCGAGAAACATTCTATCGACAATCGTTCCAACATGCAAGGGGTACTAGGACTACTACTACAGATTCAAAATATCATGCGTAAATAAGAACATCAATATTTACATCATGCATAAATTAGGACGGAGAAAATATAAACAAAAAGATGTACAGTCTAGCTAATCTCACTATTCGCACTATTCATGACGACGATCATTGCTGTTATGGTCACGAATGGTACGCGGATAAAATGACATTTTATACCTATCGGCTCTACAGTCTATCTCTCTAATTTTATTAGCGCGATCTAATCTGCCGTAGTACGAGGAGGTTGATAGTATGTTTTTTACGTTGTCTGAGAAATGTTTTTCCAGATGTTTAGCTAAGAGGTTAAGCCTATAATTTAATATACGCTGTGATAGCGATTTCCGTCCCAACTCTTCGAACAATCCAGACACACTAGCAAACTTATCGTCGCATCTTTTCACCAACCTAGCTCCTCTTCGCTGCACGTGATCTAATTCCGATATCAAACTCGGTTCATAAGGATCCCATAGACTGGCAGCCTATTCCAGATAGTTTATGCTGCTCTGAATTATAATGAAAATACCAGTGAAAATCATTGAATCACGGATGAACCTCGTCCTGTGGCGACAGTCGCTTCTTAGAATACCGCTTTCAACAGTGTATTACCACAACGTATATATTTAATTCAATCACTCGATGAGGCTGCTCATTGTTTCGTATGATTTGAGTCGCATAATTGATACAAACACATTATCGCTTCACTACGCAACAACGTAACGCTGGTGAACTGTTAAAATAAATGGGGGGTATCGTAGAAGTATGTATCTGTGTCATCAATTATTTCTTCACTTTGGAAAACAGTCGATCCTCTGCGCTTGCGAAGGAGTGAAGTAAGCGACGTCCAATAACGAGTCAGGAAGAGAGAAACTTAGGAAACGGGAAGTAGGGAGGGCGGGGGAGGACGCAAGGCAGTTATTATACGAGATTCACCGGTCGAACAACCCCTCCCCACCCTCCAATCACGTCATCATCACTGCGTCGGCTGCGAGGGACACACTTGGCAACGCCGCGGCGACATATAGAAGGCGAGTGCAGCGTAGCCATGAGAGGGCGCTCTTTAGGTAAGTGGAACGATGACCGGGAGTAACCTTAACCTTGACGGCGCGTCTTATTCAAGAGAGTGGAACGGGTTTGTGTTCCTGCCGCTCGCGACGGGAGGCTGGGCGGTTGGGGCTTCATGTCTCGAGGGGTGATGTGGAGGGGAGAATGCAGGACTTGCGACTGAGATGTATATGAAGGGGAGGGAGAGTGTAATAGAGAACCGTGAAAGGCCAACCTGTCTCATCCATTCCAACCAACTCTTCGTAATGCTTGTTCGCTGCTCTTGAAGCAATATGCATATGAGAAAGTGCTGACGAGGGGGCGGGGCTGCGTGGAGTTTTGAGCAGTGAATTCTTTACCCCCCCCCTCCTCCTCTCCCACGCCCCGGCAACTTTCGTATAATTACCCCGCTGAAAAATTCTGTACAGTTTCCTTTTAAATATCTCTACAGAATTTCTTAAAAAGTTCTTTAGATATTCCTTAAAGTATTGAAACGCCATTTTACGGAATTCCCTGCGACGTAATAATAATTATTTTGGAATGCAGCATTGGAAAGTTGAAGACAGTACTCACGCGCATTATCCATGTCTCTCACAGTTTATTCTGCAGGTACGGTCCATAACAAGTGAAAATTGCACTATTTAAATTTTTAGAAATAGGCCAGTGGAAAGGAGTTTGGCACGCTAATTTTGAGGCATTGGTATGGGTGTAACATTTTAATTGTTATGGATTCATTTGAGGCGTAAAAGACCGATTCAGTGATTTTAAATACTTCTACTTTCCTCTGCAAAATTCTGTTTTTTTAATGAGATCCGTGAGGTATAAAAATGAATGGACCTGTATAAACTCGTTAGCCATTGTAAGATTCTTAAAGGCTATCATTCACTGAAGGGCCGTGCTGAAAGCCTAAGTGCCCTGCTAAAACATTCTGTATAGTTTCCTTTTAAATACCTCTACAGAATTTCTTAAAAAGTTCTGTAGATATTCCTTAAAGTATTGAAACGCCATTTTACGGAATTCCCTGCTACGTTCTGCAGAATACCTTAGGATGTTCTGCAAAATTCCTTAGGACGTTCTGCAGAATTCCTTTGGACGTTCTGTGGAATTCCCTACGACTCTCCTTATAGGTCCTTAGAAAAGGAACTGGGTCAACGGAAACCTCACATATTTCCATAGAGTGACTGAATGTCTGCAGAACGGCTCGTGATGAACTATTTTGCTCTGCAGAAAATAACTCTATAGGACATAAGTTCTGCAGAGTCAGGCTTGCATGTTCCGTACAAATCCTTAGAAAAGGAACTAGTTCTGAGGAAAAAAGAATCAATTCCTGTAGAATTCTTTACGTTCTACAGAACAGCTTCCAAGGAAGATTTTAGCAGGGTAATAATAATAATAATAACATATTTTACTCCATTGTTCCATACATACTTTTTTTCACAAATAACAGGAGCTTTAGGCAGACTCAAAGGTGTCACCTGTATGGAGACTGCCTTCCTTAAATTAATAGCATCGCTGGCATTTTATAATCACGATTTTCCAGAGCATAAAAACAACTAATTTGCATATATCAGTTTTTCCTGTATTAAATAATTGCATAGAGGACAACATGTACGGTTTCGTACAACTTTAGAAATTTGTTTACGCATATCAAATTACACCCGAAAATGACAATGTAATGCACAGAAAATCATGTAAATAGTAATACGTTGAGTACAAATTACATTCATGAAAAACAAAAAATTGTTACAATTTATTTCACAATAAACAATAAACAATTGAAATATTACGAAATAAAGGAGCATTGCAAGTGTTGTTTCTTGGCGAGTAACGTAATTAATAATAATAATAATAACAACGTTTATTATCGTGGGCTACTCTTAGCCCCTGAGATAATGAAGTACAATTTTTCAAATTAATACAATTTTGAAATTCAAAAATTAGATTAATAATACAGTGATGAAACTCAATATACAACATCGAATTAATTATACAATGATGACAGGCAAAACAAAAATATTTAAAAAAAATCGTTATAAGCTTGGAATTTGTAATACAGCCATACATATTACTGCAGAGAGCACTACTAGGATAACATTTAAATACATGATTAAGCATATAAACCGTGAGGAAAAAGGTAATTAATGATAACAGTAATAATTACAAGTATAAAGTTGAATACATTCATGTTCAATAGATTAATTCTCCTTCAATATGTATAAGGCATCCAATTTAACATTTGTTTAATTTTACTTCGTTTCAATTTTAGACAGACAACATTTTAGGATTATTTATTAGGATATCATACACCTTGGACTTGAAAGCTTAGATGGATTTAATATTTCTAACTTTAGATGGTAGAGAGTTCCATACTCTAGAAGCGGTTACGGTGAAGGATTTAGTAACGTGAAGTGTGATATGTTGAGGGATGTGAAGGTCTACGGGATGATTCCTAGTGGGTACTGTATGTAGATCTTTTTTCCAGGTAAATCTAGCAGATAGGTAAAGGGGATTGCGAGTGGATAAAATTTTATAAGTAAGCAGAATAACATGGTATAAACGACGCTGTTTTAGTTTCAACCAGCGTAATTGGACGTAAGTGTCAGATATCCTATCCCATTTTTTGAGGTCATATATGTAGCGCATTGAAGAGTTCATTGTCACTTGCAATTTGTTGTTACTTTCTTCGCTGAGATTAGTAAACAGAGAAGAGCAGTAGTCTAGGTGTGGAAAAATTAACGAATGCACCAGGGTGGTTCGAATTTTGGGCGGTAATACGTTCTTGGTTCTATATAATTGATGTAGTATGCTCAGACATTTCTGTTTTGTGACGTGAACTTGTTTCTTCCAGTTGAGTTCCTTATCAAATACTATTCCAAGATTTTTTTACCGTTTCTTCGTACGGTATTACATGATTTTCTAATTGAATTTTTGCCTAATCTAATTAATCTGATCTAATTGTAATTAGTATTTATAACCCGCAAAATTAAACGCATATTCCATTTGTAGAGTATTCTTATGAGGAATGAGCTAAAAATTTTCCAAGGAAAACTTCGTAAAACTTTTTTGCACCTCAAATCGTCCGTGTGAGGAAATAGTGTCCGAGACGTTGCTACAATTAAAGTCAACTTAGACGAATGAGTACGGCACATACAATTTCTAGCAAAATTTCTTATGATTCTGGTTTTAGCTTTGTGAATCACATCAAATGTTGGAATTATACGACGATAAACACGTTCGACTTGATCAGTATTCGAACCCGGATCTCTTATTTCAAGTCACATGTTCTTAGTACCAGATATAACACCTACCCATTAAAGAACATTTGTATCGAACTTCCGGAGGACAAGTACAAAGTCGGGATAACGTCACTTGCCCTTTTTTCGCTATTATTTTGCGACTAACTTACTCAAATCTCATTTTATCCATTGTAGATTTCCAAGTGAAATCAAGGAAAAATTATTCTGGTGACATCCACTTCGATAGAGGGCAAGCAAAACTTCACTAAGTCTCATGGAAAAGTAATTCCTTCCGCGACATTTTCGTACTTGCGCCTAACGGCAAAACAGTTTTACAATTGGTCGATCATGTTGAGATACATCGAAACGTGTTCTGCGTTGAAGGCGAAAATACGGCCAGGGAGTGGATGTAGGAAACTGATGATATAAGCACACTCGCGACCATTCAGATTTTATAGCATAAAAATTTTATTTGAAATGAGATTTTTTAATCTAAAAAGAAACCAAAAATATCGTTGGGATAGTATTGCTACCAATATGTGTTTCAGAGCGATACAGAGAATATTATTATGACCCCTCACTACATCTCTAGGTCTGACAGAAGCGATGAAATAAGAAGGATACGTTGCCGAGCAGATAGGTACAAAAACTCGTCCTTTCTGCGCACAATAAGCGACCACAACAAAAACGGAGTTCCACTGAATACACTCCTATAATGCACGTGACTATTTCACCTCCCAAAACCTTATCCCTCACATCTTTACACGGTTGGCGACCTAACACCCCCTGCCACACACCATTGTGGCGGCTCGCAGGGTAGTATGTAGATGTAGATGCATAAACCACCAAACAACTGTGGACGCGTTTATCGTTTTTCCCAACTGCATATGAAGACATCACAAGCATTCCTTTGTTTTTATCACAATCGCCAATAATAAATACGTTTGTAAGTATAAAATTTACTAGTTACGGACGAGAAAACTGTAAATTTTCCACTATTGACACATTTTAATGACGACCAAGGTTTCAATGCAGATATTAAATAAGATAGATGGATAATATACATTCAACTAAATTTTACTACAAATAATTTTGACAATGGAACTAACACATGTTGGAATATAGGCACCCCTGTGGTAAACAACCAGTGTTGGAGTTGCCATCAGATAAAGTTATCTTGACGAGAAGGAAAAAAAATAGGAACAGGAATAAAACCAACATAAAATTTTTTTCACATATTTGTGGGAAAATTAGTCATGGTTTTAACATTTTCAAAGCCAACGCCATAATTGCGACACCCACTGAATGCATTAAATAAAAATGCTTGTGGGACTTTCATTCACGTAAATGAATTCTTCCTTTATTACAGAAATCAAAGTAATCTCTATCATTAAAAATTGCTAAAGTGACGTTAGAAGTTATCTATAAGTTGAAGATTGAAAAAGACGCAATTAACCATCCTGGTTTTATTACAATTCATAACATAAGAATTTATAAACCGATGCACATAGGCTATAGGTACTAAAGTCTAATTAGAGAGCCATAGGCGAATCTTTTAGGTGTTTTTCGATGGAAGAACACTAATGCCAACCGTTAGGAGCGTTTTCTTTGAGCGAGCATTCACCCCTCTTCCCTCTCGCTTTGGATACGTCCTTCAACTCCATCTCCTCGCCTCGCCAAGCACTTCCTCGTTCTCCTTTCTCTTTCCCCACACTCTCCACCCTGCTCCTCGCGTCTCGCATCCCAGCCACGCCCACCCTCAATCCTCCGAGTCCTTGTTTCTGCCCCACGTTACGCCACTCTCTCCATACTCGCCACTCCTTTCTTCGCATTCTTAGGCCGATTCCGAACTTGGCAAACACATAGTTAACTTGCTATCAAGTTATCTCGATTCCTAGGCAGACGGAGTGGAATCCTCACTTGACACTTTCGTATCCGTTCCACGATGGAAGAGTCATCAGGCGGGCTTCATCTCGTAAAACATACGAAAAGCGCCATCCGTGTCCATAATTTTTGTGGGCGAATGAAGTCGATTACCTCTTTAAGGAAACTGTACAGAATGTTTTAGCAGGGAATGTACTTCAGTCGGGCATCCTTTCCTTTCATGGCGATTCCCTCTCTGTCCCATATGACCCCAGCACCCTCCCCTTACAAGGCCTTCCCTTTGTTGTCCGCGCCACTTCGCCACCTGCGACTCGCGCACAACGTGGAGTTCTCTCTTGGTCTTCATCCTTCTCTCCGCCGCATGAAACATCTCGAAATGAAAACAAAAAATAGCGAACGAAAGAGAATATGAAAGACTGCAGTAATGCGACACGCTTGTCTAAATGACGCCACTGGACGAGCTATAGCGGTTTGTACCTTTCGGCGGTTTATCTCGTCACCGCCTAGTAATGTCAAAATTTCAAGTTTTATTTCTGGTGATGTCAAGAAATTTTCTCAGTATATCTACTCTCGATGGCGCAATGACTATTGGGCGCAATGCTCTTCGCGAAATTCCACGACGCTATTTTGTGGCATTTATTTTTCATCCTACACTGAAACTCGGAAGCATAAAAATTCTCTGGCAGTCTTGGGCAGGTGAATCTCATTTACAAATTTGATACGATGCCAATTCTCTGCTTTTACCGGTTCCATTGCCCGAAATCACCTCCTAAGGAATTATAGCGAATAGACTTACTTTCCTCGCGCTAATTAGCACCGTCAGTATCACACTCCATTGTCTCTAGTAAGGAATAAGTTGTCGAGAGGTTAATAAGGTCATTATGAAATGAGAAGGTCTGATACCATTAATGCGTCGGAGGACGCCGGATCCAAAGTGGTAAGAAAGGATAAGCCGCCATCTTCTCAAAAGCCGATGCGAAGTGTAATCGGCCAACTGTACGAATGGCGGCCGCGCGATGACTTCTAACGGAACTTCTCGCTCATCGTCTTTCACTTCTACATCTATATCTACGTCATACCCTGCAAGCCACCCAAAGGGTGTGTGTCAGGGGGTGCTTCCACACCAGGCATGCATGAATTACACGGCAGAACACGGAAACTACATTGAAACCAGCGTACCACGCATGCAACGCGCCAACTAAAAATCTACTAACCAAGAAACATTCCATCGTCAATCGTTCCGACATGCAAGGGATACAAAGACTACTACCACAGATTCAAAATACCATGCATAAATAAGAATATCAATATTTACATCATGCATAAATAAGAACGTAAAAATGTAAAGAAAAAGATCTATAATCTAGCTAATCTAATTTTTTTCGCGCGGTTTGTTTGAAACTCCTTCAAAACGGAAGGTTTTTTTTGGAATACCCAAGAACCTACTGCGGTGACAATATGTTTAATGTTTAAATATAGTTGGGAAAACATACAAACTACACGCTGTTAGTTTTTTTACGATATCTAAGTGTTAGAAATACCTCATTTTGTAAAAAATGTCTCTCTGGAGTGCATACACATACCATTTCCCAAGTAAAAGGGCTGGTATTTTTTGGCTAATATCTCCAAAAGTAATGTGGTAAGGGGTTAAATCTTTGGTGTCATTGGATAGGTGCGATATTTTTCTTTAAAATGAGACCAAATTCATTGTTTTCTAAGTAAAATGATTTTTCGCTCAAACTACCTTATGTGAAATTCACGGCGAAAAAAATCATTTGCTTGGAACTGAGATTCGAAGCCAGGTGCGTCAATCTCTCCCAAAGTGCCAATGAAGGCGCTTCCCAGGATCTTTTCGATCTGAGAAATCATCTCAGCTCATTGGACTCGACCTCGTGGACAGCGGCGCTTAGCGCTCGCAGACGGATACTCGAGCGTCATATGCAATGCTACCCGTCTGCTTTCCACGTGGTCACGAGAGAGCACGCCGACATCAGAAGTGCTTTGGGATGGACTACTATTCGCGCACTTTGTTAGAGCACTTGACGCAAAATGAAGCCCAGAAGTGGCTCGGGTTAGGTCCCTACGCGTAGGTTCGCTTGTATGCGAACGGTTCACGCGAAGAAATGACGCGTCTCGGCGCGCGCGTGCGCGTCCTACGCGTCCATGAAAACGTAGCTTAACACGTGCGTGCGTGCGATGGGCGACACATCATCCCTGACCCCCGACCGCTCCCGCGCCTCCTCACTTCGCCTCCCGCCGCCCGGCCGTGTCGCTGGACGTGACCAAGGTCCTTACACAAGGTGCATACATATAAGGACCTTGGGTTGTGAATTTCTCCATGGAGGTTATGTCAAAAGGGCGCGGAGAGTTTCATTAACTTTCGAGCACGGCCGGAAAAGAAATGATAGCGCATATGCCGCACAGGAAACCGGTTTCTTTACATAAAAGACGAATCCGAATGTAACATTTGATTAAGGTAGCTTTGGTGGAATATCATTTTTCTTAGAAATCGATGAATTTGGTCTCATTCTCAAGAAAAATATATCACCCTTCCATTGATATAAAAAATTCAATCCCTTACCACATTACTTTTGGAGATATTTGCCAAAAAATGCCGGCCCTTACATGTGGGAAATGGTACGTGTAGGCACTCCAGAGAGACCTTATATTAAAAATGAGGCATTTCCTACACTTAGATCTCTTAAAAAATCAAATACGTGTAGTATGTGTGTTTTCTCAACTATTGTTGAAAATAAATCATATTGTCACCGCAGTAGGTTCTTGGGTATCACAAAAATCCTTCCGTTTTGAAGGAGTTTCAAACGCACCGCGCGAAAAAAATGAGTCAAGTAAGAGACTCAATAAGATATTTTCATTTAATAACTTACAATTTCTGTCATGTAAAAAAATATTATTGCACCATTAATAATGCAATATTTAATTCTTGTGTTCTACAGCGGGTGAAATTAAAACGTATTTTTCGAATACGGTCTCTATTATGACTAGGGAACTATCTCGCTAGGACTGCCTTAAACAGGAAAAAGGGAGAGTGAAAGCTGAATTTTTGGTGACTAAAATGATTGACAAGGATGCTGATGTTATGCTCCTCGAAGAGGGGAATCGGTGGATTCAGTCGCCGCGGAAGCTTGTCTCCATCCCGCTCAGGAGGCTTAGCGAGACTTGCAACGAGGCACTGGTGCGTGGATTACATTTCAATGTACTCCGTCCGTTTGTTGAGTGGCATACACTTTATGAGTCACTCGGGACTCATTCAAATTCAAATAGATTTCGCTGAGACGCGGATGACTTGAACGTCGGGTCTTTTATAAAATATGACCTTGGTTCACTGCATTTATTTACAATCGCACCAGGGGACCGAATTTTTTCCCTCGAGTCTCTTCTAAATCACACAGATTGTGCTGTAACATGAAATTCGGCTTTTGGTTTACACTTCTTGTCATATGCCCTTGTCATGATATGTTTCTTTCTTTAGATTTCTATCTACATCTACAAAATACGGTGCAAGCCACCACATGGATGTGTGGCACGAGGTGATTCCACGCCAGACATGCAGCACCCATCCCAGTTGAAATCAGAACCGCGCACACTCTCCCGAATGCCAGGCGCAGGCCAAGGCAAGCAGTCAGGGCAACGGTACGCAGTCAGACCACAAACCAGGAGAGTGATACGTAGGAGAACATGCTACCATGCAGCACATTACTCAAGATGGCACTAAGAATGCGCGGACACAGAATGCCCAGACGACAGCTGTTAACCCCGAGATGGAAGAGGCCAGGAAGAGAGAAAGACTGCGGAGACGCTGGCTGCAGGATCTGTTGAAGCAGATCTACGAGCAATCAGTGAGTTGCGAGATGAAGGGAGAATGCAAGTAGAAGATTGGAAAGGAGGCACATATACAGAATGAGCCAAAACCAACCCAGGGCTGTACATTTACATCTACCGGCTGTAGAGTTGATGATGATGGTGATTGGCTGTCACCTTGACTGTCAAAGTGTAAAAGCGTGAGAATGTCGCTCGGTAGACTAGTTTTGGTACTTGTTTTCACCGCTTTTACTATGGCCCTTTCTCAAATCTATATTTCAAATATCTTTATTATTGAGTTTTCTTCATTAATTGGTGTCTCGTACAGCTCATTACGTAATAGTATTAGCAGTGCTGTAGTTGTGATATCAACAGAAGTGTCTTCACCTGCAGAAGTGCAGCATGGTAGTAGCATCTTCGCCGTTTGCAGCTGTCTCCTTACACTGAAAAAAAAGATTTTCTTAAACTGAGAGGTGCCCACTTGATTCAAGGGTCGGTCCCACTAAAATAAGTGCCCAGAATATTTTCATAATTTAAGAGGGGATCCCACTAGAATGGCAGCCACGAGAAAAATATTCTTGAATTATGAATATTCTCTTAACATAAAAAAGCGTCCTGTATTCTTAAAAAAAGAATGCCCGAAGAACTTTGGGAGATAAGTATAATTTATTCTTACATTAAGAATATAGTCTTGCCATTCTAAGAATTTTATCCTCTTAAATTAAGAAGATCGTGGCATAGTAAAATAAGCACTGCTGTTTTTAATTGGGGTAAATGCTTTTATTACATAAAACCAATACAACTTCAGCACATGTTTTTACCTCCTGAAATATTACAAAATGTTACACGTTTTTAAAGAGGCAGACTCACTTTTAAAACGCTCCTTAGGTTCCAACAAGTGATTCTTCTTCAGCCTGTCTTCCACTTCAGCGTTCAATTCTATGACGATGGCTGGAGACTAGTGATAAATGAAGCACGGTCAAGAATCGTGAATATTGTCGCAGGCCGAGCGTCTCAACAAGAAAGAAGATGATGAATTGAACCCCGAGGCTCGCGGACTGTGAGATCTGCCTTTCGCTCCACGACTGTGGACGGTGGGCGCTAGGAAGCGCCAAACAATGTTGAAGAATGGAAATTAACAATGTAAGAGCGTGTCCTAGCCCACTACCCTTTCCTTGTCCACCTTCCCCTACTTCCCCCAATCCCTCGCGCATGCGAGTCCCTTAGTAACCCGAGTGCTTACAAAAATATTCTAACATTGAGAATATTTTATTAAACCCTGCAAGTTATAGGCCGCGACCGCTAGATGGCATTAGCTCCGACTCACTCGGGTAATAAAATCCTCCAAAATCTAGAATCTCGTCTTAGATGTCGGCTGCAAGAATATTTTCCTCTTAATTTAAGAATACTTTTTTTCGGTGTAAGTAGTCTCTGGTTTGGCCATGCACAGTTCTGTTTGCTTGCTGCCTCGCGTCTTGCTTTTGGAGGGGGGGCACGGTATCTGGGGCGAATATTTCACGTCATGTTGCGTGGGATCACCCCGTGCCACACATCCTGTGGGTGACTCCCGCGGTATTTTGTGAACGTAGATGATTCGTGTAGCGGGCGTCATCGGTTGCACCCGTCACACATTCGACCTCGAATGGCACGCGAGGCAAGGTTTGAAGGCGGTGACATCTTCTCGGACAGTTAGACGAGCAAACAATCGACAACGCTCTCGCGGTAAAGTAATTCGTGTCTGCCGAGCCATCCCCAGCCCTATCGCAGATTAATTAGGCCAGACGCCACTCACTCACGCCCTCAAATCGACAAATGTTTGTCTGCCTGCTCCACTGCACCCGGCGCTCCGAACGGGGGCCCTACCCAATGAGCGATCCAACGAATCCTTACGCGATAGTTTGTGGATTTAAAATGCCCTTATTTCCACCCTCCCCCCCACCACCAGAGGAACACAAAAGTGAATCCTTGAACTAAAACTCTGGCTGCGACAGATGCACGCGATGCATTGTGTTCGCACACGTGCACTGGGGGTTTATTATTTCATGACTATTTCCACAATTTTGAAATGCGGATTAAATTCTCATCCATAATTATTCTCTTTCCTGGCCTAAGTTGTAAAAATCATAGACGTTATAAACATTAAAAAATATGATTTCAGAGAATAGGTCTCATTCAGTGTCTTTACGTTGAATCATTCTCCATTAATATTCATTGGCTACAGCAAAGCTAAAGCTCAAGCTATTATTCTCAAAAAATAAATACCCAGAAGTGACAAACTGAAATTCTTGCACTTTTCCCACATTCCGATTAAGTGAACTCCGTAACGTAATCAATATAGTCAAATTATCAATGTAAAAAATTAGGAAGATTTATAATATCAATGAATAAACTAAATTTTTCCACTATTTTTGTTTTTCTTTCCACTACCTAGGTTTCGACACTCCGGTCATCATCAGGCGACTGCAGAAAAGTTTTCATCTCAGTGGGTATATATACACGTACATGAGGAAGGAGCAGGTTAGGGTTTTTTGGGGGGTAAGGAAGGTTGGCGGGGCGGGAGGAGTGGGAGGAGGGGGTAGGTAGCGGGTATTGGAAAGGTTTAGCGTCGTGTGACACATGAGGTCGTTAAACCATTCCAACGCTTTCCGCTTAGGGAAGGTAATATACCAGCCTCTGCAACTAAGTAACGGGCGTGAACCCTGGAAAACAACGTGCCATTTCAGATGCATCAACCATTGCAGAGCGTAGGTACGAAGTCCTAAGCCTGTAGCTTAGTAAATCCCAGCAAGACTTTTGACCAGCTTTTTCGTATTTGCGACACAGTACGATGGCTCGCAGATACCATTACAAATTCATCTACATCTACATAATAACCCGCGAGCCGCCGCTTGGGCTGGTGGCAGGGGGTGTTAGGTCACCAGCCGTGTAAATGTGTACGTTTTTTGGAGATGGAATGGTGACATGAATTATAGGAGTGTATTTAGTGGAGCTCAATTTTTATTGTGGTCGCTTATTGTGCGCGGAAAGAACGAGTTTTTGTACCTATCTGTTCGGCAGTGTATCTCCCTTATTTTTTCGCATCTGTCAGACCTAGAGATGTAGTGAGGAGTCATAATAACATTCTATACGTCGCTCTGAAAAATATCAGTTCTGAATTTATCAAGCACCATAAGCCTAGCGTGTAGCCTCCAGTCTCTAGGGGCTCCCACTTTAATCCCTCTAAAAGTTGTGATACACTATATGTACGCTCGTAGCAGTTTTTACCAAAGCGCGCTGTTTTCCTTTGTATTTTATTATTTTTTTGTTAAATCTATTTGAGCAGGGTCCCAAATGCTCGCCGCGCATTCGAGGTGAGGCCTAACCAGAGAGAAGTAGCATCTCCCTTTGACTTTTTCATCCGAGGACCTTCCCTTTATTCGTTTAACAAAATCTAGTTTCTTTAATGCTGTGCCGCATATGTTTTGTATGTTTAATCCCCACGATATATGAGATATTAAGGTTATTCCAAGATATTTTACTGTATCTGAAGATTTTATGTTTACTCCATCCACAGTATAGGTATGGAATTTTTGTGATTACTTTCGCAGGAATGAACTGTGGTGGATTTTCTGATATTTAATTCTAACCCCCACTCCTGGCACCTCGAATGAACGTTGTTAAGGTCCGATGGCAGAGCTTCCAAGTCCGCGTTTCTGCTCATTTCATGGTCGATAACTGTTTCGTCTGCAAATAATCGTAATTTACTATTAACTCTAGCACTTAGGTCATTAATATAAATAATGAATGAAAGAGGGCCGATCACAATGCCCTGAGGAACACAGGATGTGACTTCGACCATATCAGAGCTAAAACCATCAATAGCTACCATTTGTTTCGATCACTGAGAAAGTCACTTATCCAATTGACAATTTTTCAATAAACACCGCATGATTGCAATTTATATACATGTGAGTTTTTAGTGAGGAACCTTGTCGAATGCCTTCTTGAAATCAAGGAATATCGCGTCGACTTGCTTAATCGCTTCACCTGATTTTAGGATATCATGAAGGAAGAGCGCAAGCTGTGTTTCGCAGGACAAACAGGGTCAAATGTATATGCATTAATAATTCTCTCCTCGCGATCCTATATCCTCCAGCTCCTCTTGCAAGCAATGCGGATATTAGACAAATCTCAACTCGAGCAGCGATGGGACGAAGGGCATGCGGTCGCCGTTGGGAGCGACGCGCTTTTCCAACAGCCGCCGTAAATTCCTCCTCCGGAACGAAGCTGAGGAATGGATATTGATTTACAACCTCGGTCGGTTCCTCCGGTTCAGCCGAAGATCTGGTCACTTGAGTTCCGCTTGTCAGGTGGAGTCACAATGGGTGACGTCGAAAGGTTCGCAACGCTGTTTGTTTGTTTTTCTGACTGCTTTGAGGAAGGGGCGATGGGAAGCGGTCGCCGACCTGCGTCTCCTCACGTTATTCTACGTACAGATTCTGGGAAAAAAAAGGATACTTTCTCACGGTCTCGGCCGCTAACTTAAAAACGTCTCTTCCTTCGGTTTTTTAGAAGCCATTGGTGAAACTTTGGAGAACGCCTTTCAAATGATTTCGCCTAGGATGGTCGGTGACGGATGGAAATAGCGATGGATGTTCGAAGAAGAGTAGAAAGGGGGGGATAAATCTTAAGCTGAACATGAAAATATCTAGTGTTGAAGAACTGAAATAAACAATAACCAGAGATTAAAAATACTACCTTAAGCCTTAAAATATACAGCAACACACTAAACAACACAAAAGATTGGTCTTAAATTTTCACCGCCTCTCCAAGCATTAAAGAAACTAGGTTTTATTAAGCGTATAATAGGAAGGTCCACGGATGAAAAAGTAAAAGAGAGATACTACTTCGCTCTGGTTAGGCCACACCTCGAATACGCCGCGATCATTTGGGATCCTGGCCATAAATATTTAACAAAAAAATTAACAGAATACAAAGAAAAGCAGCGCGCTTCGTTAAAAACTGCTACGAGCGTACATAGTGTCTCATAACATTTAGAGGGATTAAGGTGAGAGCCCCTAGAGACTCGGAGGCTACACGCTAGGCTTAGGTTGCTTGATAAATCCAGAACTGATATTTTTCAGAGAGACTTATAGGATGTTATTATGACTCCTCACTACATCTCTAGGTCTGAAAGATGAGATAAAATAAGATAGGTACTCTGCCAAACAGATAGGTACAAAAACTCATTCTTTCCGCGCACAATAATCGACCACAATAAATACTGAGCTCCTCCAAACACACTCTCATGGAACGTGTCACCATTTCGCCTCAAAAACTTTAACATCTTTACATGGCTGGTGGCCTACCACCCCCTGCCACACGCCCATGCGGCGGCTGGCGGGGTAGTGTGAAGATGTAGATGTAGCTCTCACCTATCTCTCACCTGCCGAAAAACTCTCGTCGTTGAAGGTGATGCATAATGTGATGCATAATATTCCAAGAGCGCTTGCTTTCTGTTTGGGACAATGTGGAGGGGGAGTTCATTCCCTCCCAGCAACCCCTCATCATTCACTCAAGAGAGCGTCACCTCTTGCAGTTGTACAAGTTTACCATTGATTTTGCAGTAGAAATTAGAAAACGGTTGGCCCGAGTCTTGAATTAGTTTTCTTATACTTTGGTTGGATTTTTTAGTTTTACCCGCTTTCATTCGTTGTCAATCAATAATACTTTTTTCACTTTCATTTTGGTCACTCGAACTTAGGAAGAGTTTGTTTCTTGACGAGCGTTTTAATGCGACAACAATTTTCCTCTCCCGCCTTGCTAAAAAATTCCTTAGAAGCTGTTCTGTAGAACGTAAGGAATCCTTAAGAAATTGACTCTTTTTCTTCAGAATTAGTTCCTTTTCTAAGGATCTGTACGGAACGTGAGAGTCTGACTCTACAGAACGTACGTTCTGTAGAGAAATTTTCTGCAGGGCAAAATAACTCCTTAAAAGCTGTTCTGTAGAACTTCAGCAACTCTACGGAAATATGTGAGGTTTCCGTTGACCCAGTTCCTTTTCTAAGGACCTACTTGGAGAGTCGCAGGGAATTCCACAGAAAGTCCTAAGGAATTCTGCAGAACGTCCTAAGGTATTCTGTAAAACATCCTAAGGTATTCGGCAGAACTTCGTAGGGAACTCCGTCAAATGGCGTTTCAATACTTTAAGGAATATCTACAGAACTTTTTAAGAAATTTTGTAGAAGTATTTAAAAGGAAACTATACAGAATTTTTTAGCAGAGCACTCAGGCTTTCAGCACGGCCCTACAGTGAATGATAGCCATTAAGAATCTTACAATGGCTAACAAGTTTATACAGGTCCATTCACTTTTATACCTCACGGTTCTCAACACAAAAAAACAGAATTTTGCAGAGGAAATTAGAAGTATTTAAAATCACTGCATCGGTCTTTTTCGCCTCAAATGAATCCATAAAAATTAAAATGTTACACCCATATTAATGCCTCAAAATTTAGCGTGCCTAACTGCTTTTCCCTCACCTATTTCTAAAAATTTAAAGAGTGCGATTTTCACTGGTTTTTTTATTCAATCCTAACAGCGCAAACGAAAGAATTGATGTTTAAAATTTCTTTCAACATTCCTCCGCGATTATTTTCAAGATGATGGACCGTACCAGCAGAGTAGATTGTGAGGGGCGTAGATAATGTCCGTGAGTACTATCTTTTGCTTTCCAATGCTGCATTCCAAAATTATTATTATTATTATTATTGGCTCGCAAAAAGATAAGATAAGTCACGCCTTGTGGAAGTTGATTTATCTGTACTGGAAATAATAACAGTAACGAGCTTGGTATCCAAAAGATAAACTCAAAAATACTAAAAAAAATATTCTTTTACCATGGCGTTTGAATCAAAAGCGTAGTGATAGCGATAGTCTATAATAATTCGTTTCACGACACCAAAGTCGGGAACGTGACTCATGCAAAAAATTCCCAGCACAATTTGCACTGTGGTCCACATTGCGAGAATCGATTACTCCAGCCACTACGCAAATCGAACGTTACTGCCACAGTCATTTGTCTAATGTAATACTCTGCCGCGCAGAATTAAATTCGATAATAAATTCAATGCGTATGCGTCACGCATCACAAGTTATGTACTACTACTTTTGAAATATGTGTACACCAACCAGCCCCATTTTACGGACTTGAGTGAATGGGGAAAGGGTTGGGAAAACCTTGCGTAGTTGTCACTCATGGTTTGGCTGCGGCCTTGGCTGGAATGCGCATTACGTCGCCGGGAGACGACGAGGGAGGGCGAGGAACAACAAGGCTCGAGAAACTGGAGTCAAGTGTATTATACGGAGTAAACGCATAAAATCGGAAGGAATGCCTTCAAGAAGACACACATACACATCTACATACTACCTCGCGAGCCGCCGCATGGGCGTGTGGCAGGTGGAGGTAGGTCACCAGCCGTGTAAGGATGTAAGGTTTTAGAAGGTGAAATGGTGACATGAATGATGGGAGTATATTTATTGGAGTTCAGTTTTTATTGTCGTAGCTTATTGAGAAAAACGAGTTTTTGACCTATCTGTTCGGCAATCTATCTCTCTTATTTTTTTGCTACAGTCAGACCTAAAGATGTAGCGTGGAGTCATGACAATGTTCTCAGTGTCGCTCTGAAACACAAGAGTTCTCAATTTCTCAAGCAACTTAAGCCTAGCGTTTAGCCTCCAAGTATCTAGGGGCTCCCATCTTAATCCCTCTAAAAGTTATGAAACACTACATATTCGCTTGTAGCAGTTTTTAACGAAGCGTTCTGCTTTTCTAAGTATTTTATTAACTTTTCTGGTTAAATCGTTATGACCAGGGTCCCAAATGCTCGCAGCGTATTCGAGGGGTGGCCAAACCAGAGCGAAGTAGCATCTCTCTTTGACTTTTTCATCCGAGGACCTTCCTATAATACGCTGAACAAAGCCTAGTTTCTTTTAATGCTGTGCCGAATATGTTTTGTGTGTTCGTCACGATATATCTGAAGTTAAGCTTATTCCAATTATCCGTCACACATCCACGCATCGGAGTCGACTGGAATATTTTCTATCGGGCTGCACCTCAACTCTAAAGCTCGCTTGGTTTTCAAATTAGGAACTACCAATTTAGTAGTTTGAAAAGCAGGCATTACAGTCGCGGTGATTACGTTCATCAGCGGTTCGTCTGGCGCGGTGGTGGCGCAGCTCAAGTCCTCTCTTCATGATTTTTTACAACATATATTTTCATGTGGAAAGAGTATGTGAGGACCGAGGTTCGGAGAGTTTACTACGGAGGCATATTCCACGGACTTTGTGTGAGAACCCCAAAGGTGCACATTTCAATGCAATTGCAACGGCATTAATAAATGATGCAACTTATAAGGTTGAAATCAGATACAAAGAATTTTGGAGTAGCTTACCATTTAATTTACATGGACGATGAGTAACTACTCGGCCACACTTTTTTCTTAACTGATTTCAATACGAAAATAATGTTGCATCAATGCCTCATCGTCTGCACAGAGATATAGCATCGGGTGACTAAGAAACTAAGTATGAAAAAACTGAAAGGTTTGCTAACAGTTTTACTTTTTAACAGCCTCTACCTCGAGAAAAATATTCCGCTTGCACTGCGAGCTATTCTGTGACGTGATGAAATGATTTTAGGAAAAAGTTTACACATTAGTCAGAGTGGGAAACAAGTGAATACATGTAAGAGCTATCCTCATGTAGAAATGGATAGTAATCACGCCCCAGTAATCATGTTGTCTCTTTCGATACAAGGAAATAAAGAAGATCAAACCTGAGCCAAGATGGGACACAAAGTGCTCATGGCAACTTGAAAATCTAAGAGAAATGGGCGACGAAGAAAAACGGGAGGAGTTGAATGGGACTATCTTAGACTATGGTAGTGTCTATAGAAAGGGCTGCTGTCTATAGCGGGGTTTAACTAGCCTACCTTTAAAACTATCCTAACTTTATCATTTCCTTAAATATCTTTCTCGGGCTTCGCACCGGGTAATGTTTTCATAATCCGCCGACGTTTCGGAAAACGACTTGTTTTCCATTTTCAAGGCATGTGTTATTTCCGCCGTGACCACTACAACACTAAAATTAAACAAGCTGTTGATGCCCCAACAATGAAGGCTGCGATCCCTATGATTGGCTGACGTGTTCCGCTGGCCGTTGAATCATTTTCTCGTCTTTTTAATACATTTGATCACTGGCCACCAGATATTACTCAGTTGGAATCCGGTGCCTCTTTTAAAATTATGCGGGTGCAATCGTATTTCGATGGCCTCTTTGATGATGCGGCCCCAGTAACGGTGTGCGCGGCAATGGATTTTTGCCCGAGAAAGCCCGAGAAAGATATTTAAATATAATACACCGGGAAAATCTTAAATCATTTATTTATCATTTCCTTTTTATGGCAAAGATATTTTATCGTTGGAGCTCGCCAAATTATCAAAGAAAGGATAATATTTAACTAATTGTAGTTGCGTTCAATATTCGTCATTAACGATTAATTTTGGTGACGTTTGGTCATAAGAGCTTGAACTACGCGTGAAGTAATTAAGAACACCTTTTCGGCGAAATAACATTTGGCATCATAGTAAAGCATTATGTATTGGGAATGAAGCGGTGGCTAAGTTAAGAGCTGCGGATTGATGCACTGAGAAAAAACTCTGGTTGTACAGCTATAATTCTAGTTTTATAGCCAGAATATCTAGCAGTATATGGGACAGCTAGACGTGTAGCTATACAGCGAGAAATTTCTAGCTGAGCCATCTAACCGTCTAAATAGATATTTCTAGGAAGACGGCATAGCTCTCCAGCCATATGGAGTAGCTAACCGATTGCTTCGCATATAACACCAGCTAGGCAGATTAGCCACTAGCTATATATATTGCCGATAATCTGTTAAATTTCTAGCTGGTCTACGGTATATTACGAATATGTATGTATTTATACATAAAATACTTCTTCAGAAAAAATAACTTTCCTGTGCATCACAAAAATGGAAGTAGTATATGCGATGTCGAATAAATCTGAAAGCATTACACTTGGCTGCATACTGGATAATTTTGAACAAGTCTAATCACATGAAATGAAAAATATCTCAATACTGGAATGAAAAATATTTTACCTAACGCATGCTACTAACTTATTTAATACGTTTTGCTTAAAAATTTCTTCCGTGGAAGAGTTCTAGTAGGAAATAATAAAAAAACATTTCGCAGTTGATACTTACCGTCAAACATAGACCCGTACGGCCGTATCCATAGATTTCAGCAAAGAGGTGCTAGTAGGTGACTAACTTAGTCAGCTACTAAGAGATCTTACTCGCATACGAAAAAATAGTATTCTTAGAGCCTTTCCACTGAGCTACTAACCTAGTATGCTATTATCGCCACTATCGTATCGGAGTACATAATTGTAGGTAGCGACTGCCTTAGAAACAATGAAGCTGAATGTATAGAAAAATCGGGAATACGTGCTTGTTATAAACTTTATTTTTGCCACACGTAGTAATACACCACAAACTTGCACAGATCGTTCATAAAATCAATTGGACACACTGCAGCTTCACCACATCAAAGTTTAACGTACTCCATCCACTCGCACCAAATTAAGGTATCAGTTATATTCAAACAATCACAGTACTTTCTTGAGGTTTTCACCGTTCCGTCAATATAAAAACACTCAAAATGGAAAATTTTTGCCTCTAGTTAATGGATAATATCTGCCATTGACACAGAAAATGTAAAAATACTCACATTCACAAACTAACCATCATTCTGTAAACGAAAAACGAACATGCACACGGTACAGCGAACATTGTCACTATTTAATCTGGATACCTATTTGTCCCTTCATGAATCCTTTCTGAGCATAAAATAAAACGAAACTGATTTAACTTATCCACTTACAAGATAAAACATAAAATATGATGCGATACACTGTTGAAGCACTGGAAGAAAACTTTTTCTGCGTGAACCATAACAACGTTCTGCAACCATAACAAAAACGAAACGAAATAGAATTACGGCAGAATGTAAACATATCAGCGCTTTGATGTAAACATATTCGCAATTACAATCATTACCTGAGCGAAATCATTACAATTCAATACGATAACAATTTACGTCTTTATATCAATGTAAGACACATTTCTACGACAACAAACAGTAATATACTCGAGTTTATTACTCTGAAGCACGTCACTTGATGCAGTAGTCACGAAAACCAATATGCACTTGTAAATTATTTACGAGGCTTCCTCCTCGACACATTCTTTAAAATGGGCTCTTATCTCGTAGAGTAATCATCTAAAAACACAAATAAAGAGCACTAACGTCCAATGATTTTTAAAAATGCAATCGTTACCCTCAAAAACAGTCCATACACACACAACTATTTATGCACTTTATAATGCTGTGAGGCATAGCACTGATAAAACGAGATGAAGAAGAGGTGATAACCACTTTACGACGCTCAAAACCACACTAATCATCTCACTAGCTCTTCCTTTTTCGTTGAATAAAACACTCATGAAGCACTACGGAGTACCACAACACACTGATAGACTAAGAGCAAATAATTAAAAAGCTCAGTTTGATCCAGCAACAGTACTACACGTCGCATCCGCCAGACTTGAGAAAAGCAATTCCACCGGTACCTTTGGTATTTTCGCCTGAAATCTCTGTTATGGCTTCAAGTTATCACCCGAGGTGAACCTCACGATGTTGACCTCGTGGTTCATTCTGCACTGGAAAGAAACAATGGCGGAATGAGACAACCATAGGTTCGCTAAGAAGCGACGGAGCCGAGTCACGTGACTCAAGTTGGAAGCGAGTCTCACCGGATGAGGTTACCAACCAAATCATTTCACTGTGCATCTAAACACCGTCTGCTGTAAATCTACAGGTACCCAGCTTAATGCGACTGACTGTACAGTATCTTACATACCTCCACAGCTATAAAATCTGCTGATTCAGCAAAACTAAAGCACCAATCCGTTTTAGCAGTAGAGCGTATGCACTTTTTTTTCAGTGTGGATTATACGAAGATAACGAAGTATTTTGGAGCAGTTTTCTTTAACCCGATTGTTTCCAAATTTAGATGTATCCATATATATGTACACATAATATCATCATCTTTGCCTATCTACATTTAAATAAAATTCATAGGTCATGTGGAGGTGCGACCAAATTCCATCCAAGGGTTTAGGTTGAAGGAAACTTCAAATATATTACAAATAAGACAGGATAAATAAATGATGGAATGACGAGAATTAGTTACTGTAGTGAAATATTTACGAATAACCAAATTTTAAATTTATAGATTTATATTTTATTAATGAATTAATAATTTGTTAACATTTTCAATCCAGGTACACATACCAAATTCTTCAAAGAGATCACACAATAATATACACTCTAATATTGCCCGGGTACATGTAGTAATTTGTAAATGTGGGACAGCAAACTTTATTTGGTTATTTTTTTAACTATTTCATAAACAGTCACCACTGCATTTACGAGGAATAAATTCCAGGATCATGAAGTCGTTTACACAGAAAAGTAATTGATTATATAGCTTATTTACAAGTATCATTACATACCCTGCTAAAAAATTCCTTAGAAGCTGTTCTGTAGAAAGTAAGGAATTCTACAGAAATTGACTCTTTTTCTTCAGAACTACTTCCTTTTCTAAGGATCTGTACGGAACATGAGAGCCCGACTCTACGGAACATATGTTCTGTAGAGATATTTTCTGCAGAGCAAAATAACTCCTTACAAGCTGTTCTGTAGAACTTCAGCAACTCTACGGAAATATGTGAAATTTCCTTGAGCTTGCAAGGAGTTCTACAGAGCGTCAAAGGGCTTCTGTAGAACGTCTTAAGGAATTCTGCAGAACGTCCTACGGTATTCTGTAGAACATCCTAAGGTATTCTGCAGAACGTCGTAGGGAATGCCGTAAAATGGCGTTTCAATACTTTAAGAAACATCTACAGAACTTTTTAAGAAATTCTGTGGAAGTATTTATAAGGAAACTATACAGAATTTTTTAGCTGGGTACACCTGCCCGTATTATGCTAAGAACTCATTGATCGACGTCAAAATTAACCTCTCACACTGCTTCAATACGTGGTTTACTCATTTCTGGCGGTTAACTCTCACTCGAAGGAAAAACCCAAAACATGGAATGCCGCGTATCTCCGCGGTCCGAATGATAAAGGGGCGAAGGCGAATGAACATTATACCACGCACAAAAAGTCTGCCCCACTCTTTGGAATGTATTAAAAAGCGGCAAGGTGCGGTTGTCGGTGAACACAATATTTTCAGCTAAGGGCTAAGGATTCCGCGGACATCCAAGAGATATGCATAGGGCGAGGATTGAAGCATTGCAATTTTATTCAGTGCCAGCCGATAGAACAGTTCAATGCAAATCAACGATAAATGATAAAATTCAAATACACCGAACTTCACTCTCCAAGCTAATGAAGGAAGAGACTGGAAAATGATTTCCTTATCTCTTGTTGCGAAGTACTTTCCTCATCACCTAGAAAATAGGAATACAAATATGTTGACGAATTTATCCAGGATGGACGACGACTGTTGAATCGCAGACCCAAAAAGATGCAACGGGTGAGGACTAATATATACAGACCAGCCGTTGACTCCGTCAATAGAACGGCTTCCATATTTGTGACATTGGACAGCACGTGACGGACTGGAAGCACGGCGCCGGACGACAATACGTGACGCGGAAACCCGTCGGTACGTTTCTGCTCCCATCAAAACCAGCTATCTTCATGGTTATTTATTTTGACACCCTGTTGAGTACAAAAGTCTGAATACAATGTGTTCGAAAACCGTCAACACTTACGATATCGTTACACTCATGAACAAAAAATTGATAATCGAGAGTCTCCACCCATTCACAGATAGACGTATGGCGCTCTTATGCATTCTCGGATTTTTGAAATGGATGTATTGAATTTTACTTGCAAACTACACGATTTTTTCACATTCATCTTGAGAGCATGGTACGCCTCTTCTTATCTTAGCAATCTGTGTCTGTTTTCAATCAGCTAGCCATCGAATTAACAATCCGAGTGACGCAACTGCATCGTGAGTAGTACGCTCAGTTACGGAAAAGAAGTCTCGGTTTGAAAACTGGGAGCGCGGGAAACGCCAGCACAAACTAACTGGAAGTCTTATAGCAGTCCCTAGACACCTCATCTTCTTAAGCTATCGAAGGTGGCCCGAAGAAGGGAAATTGCCATCCCCACGGAACTTGGAGAAAAATTCTCGATCGAGTATGTATGTACTACCTACAACTAATATCAGGTGATGTTGTCAAACTGTCTTTCAAATAATTCGTCTGCAAGGCACCCAGCAAGTCACCTCTGGGATTTGTTGAAAATTACGCGGGTTTTGCTACGGGTAAGTCCGTTGAAATGAGTTTCATCATCCTAATAACAATGGTTGAGGCTGCTATCGAAACTGTGAGAGTTTGCAAGTATTACCTCGCGTGAATCCAGAGAAATTTCACCGAAACAGTTTGCCGGTAAAACCTTAAATCCTCTACTCCTCGAGGATATTAGTAAGGAGTGAATTCAGTACACTAAATATGCATGCATGCTTTGGAAGCTTTAACAGTATTAATGGGCAAAGCACACAAAAATATGCACATCTAAATTTGACTTCCATAAAACGACAGCTATTCCGGACCCGTTAAATTCGCCAGAAAATATATTAGGCACGTGTTGTCATTCAGTGGATTCTTAGTTGATGATACGAAAAAGCGCGGTGCATTGGGGTTAACAGAATGATTACGACTTTGTGAAGAAAAAGATGAGCTTGTATTTTCCTCAAAAATTTCCTCGAGCTGCATTTTAACGTCTACTCACTCCGCAATGTAACTCCCTCGACAGGAACGTTGAGTGCAAGTCATAGGTAGATATATTTAACTTCATAGATTTGGGAAAAAACCCACGTGTGTTTTTAAGCTAATTTTTTTAGTTTTTCTAACCAATCACTATAACATTTAAAATGGAACGTGAGCCAATGGAATTCCTGTCAATCCCGCATCTAAAATTAGCACAACATATTTGTGCAAATGATATTATTTTTCATTTGATTGCATTATTTAAAAAAATCTTTAACCAGCTACATATAACCTCGAATATTATAGGATAAGATTTCTAAACTTTTCCACTAAACTAAATTTCTAAACTCTAAGCACGAGATTTTCCTCACAAAAAATTCCACTCGACCTCATAGTGTGTCAGTGAATCACTTATCACTCTTTCCTCGCCGCTTACCCACGCTACGGTTATCACGCGGCCAATACGACACGTGAAATTCCGTTTCCCACGACACAGGCCGTTCCTCGCGCGGAAATCCCTCCCCGATTCCCGCACCACTCACATTCAGTGCGCCAATCCCCGGCGCGAGGCGACCGCCAATGGCGTCCACGTGACGCAGCCCGACCGCCATGTCGTCGCCATCCCAGCCACCGAGCTAAGTCGTCCGACGACTAACACGCAGCTACATTCTCATCCATTAGTCTACTCTATGTCTAGTGGCCAATGACACGCACGCATCTATATGAGGAGCGGGTGGTGGTTGTGGCGTGGGGATTATTTGGGAAGGAGTAGGTAGAGGATTTGAACTAAATTTTGGCGAACGCACTGCACTACACTTCTTCAGCAAGTCATCACACCAACTCCATATCTGCACTGCGGGTGGAGTAAACATTTAGTCGTCAGATGAAGTCAAATACCTGAGAATTACCTCTCAGAACTTCAGACCTATTGTGGGGAACACACATTCAAAGGGGATTATTTGGGAAGGAGTAGGTAGGGGATTTGGACTAAATTTTGGCGAACGCACTGCACTGCGCTTCTTCAGCAAGTCATCACACCAACTCCATACCTGCACTGCGGGTGGAGTAAACATTTAGTCGTCAGATGAAGTCAAATACCTGAGAATTACCTCTCAGAACTTCAGACCTATTGTGGGGAATACACATTCAAAACATACGAGAAGCAGCCATAAAGAAACTAGGTTTTTCGTATCAAGGGTCTCGTGGAAAGGTCCTCGAATGAAAAAGTAAATGAGAGGTACTACTTCCCTCCGGATATGACACGCCTCGAATACGTCGCGAACATTTGGGAACAACACAGAAATATTTAATCCTAAAAATAAACAGTAAACCAAGGAAAGCTGCGTGCTTCCTCAAATACGGATACATGGGAATTCAAGCGTGTTCCAAAGCTTTTAGACCAGGGACCATGTTGAGAGGCGTTAGAGGTTGCCCCCACACTAGGCTAAAATTGCTTGATAAATTCAGAACGGGTGTGCTTCAGTGCGGCACACAGCATATCACTTTGCCCCTCTAGTCTGATAGATGCGAGAAAATCAAAAAGATACATTGCCGAACATACATCTACATCTACGTCATACCCTGCAAGCCACCCAAAGGGTGTGTGGCAGGGGGTGCTCTCGCACCAGGCATGCATGAATGATATGGTAGAACTCCGACATTACATAAAACCCGCGTACCACACATGCAAAGCGACAATTAAAAATCTAATACCCAAGAAACATTCAATCTTCAATCGTTCCAACATGCAGGGGATACAAAGACTACTACTACACATTCAAAATATCATGCAGAAATAAGAACATCAATATTTACATCATGCATAAATAAGAGAGTAGAATATATAATGAGAAAGATTTACTGCCTGCCTATTGTCAATACCCGAACTATTCATGACGACGATCACAGCTGTTATGGTCCCGAATGGTACGCGGAAAAAATGACATTTTATATCTATCGGTTCTACAATCTAGCTCTCTAATTTTATTGGCGCGATCTAATCTACCGTAGTACGAAGGGGTTAATAGTATGTTTTTTACGTCATCTGTAAAATGATTTTCCTGAAATTTATTTAGGAGGTTAAGCCTATAATTTAATCTACGCTGTGACAGCGATTCCCATCCTAATTCTTCTAACAGTCCAGACAAACTAGCCAACTTATCGTAACATCGTTTCACAAACCTAGCTCCTCTTCGCTGTACGCGATCTAACTCTGATATCAACCCCGCTTCGTATGGAGGATACAGATACCAAAATTACGTTATACTTTTTCACCTCCCTTTAACCTTCTCAGTCACACCTTAACGAAGTTGGTGTCTTAACACATCCCTGTCTTACGTCCACGCGGGAGCTGTCGCAGGGGTGTATGTATGTAGGTGAACCCACAGCATTGCAAGTAGCGGAGGCGGTTAGTGTATCAGAAAAATTGAAGTAATATAACGTGCAATTTTCCACACAAGACTTTCGTAGAAAATTGCACGTTTCAGTACATCAACATGTATAAATTCCACTACATTTCGCACGAATATTTGTATTCTAAGTGTTTCTATAGGTGACTATTGGTTAAAGGAGAGTCAAGTTATGTGTGGTAGGGATGGTCGGGGGAAGCATACGGGAACTAAAACAGATATCTGTTCACATTCTGTAGTTGGTTATCGAGGTAATTTCTAGCCTTCAAAATTGAAATGAGACTCTTTAGTGAGATTATTTGCGCCAAAGGATATAAATGTGTATTTTTACATGTGATTAGGCTCAATAAACCCAAAATTCAAGAAAGTATTCGAGCGCAACGAATGTGAAGATGTTTATTGATCTAAAAGAGCAATCGTATGGCTGTACCTCGTTTAAGAAACTCCACGAAGATAAAGAGATAAAGGAATAAAAGAAGCTGAAATAAGAATATTTCACTTTCATGGGTAAGCACTAGAGCTGGGATTTCCGATTCATTTCGATGATTCGATTCATGCGATTTGGTTCATGCGAATGAGTCGTTCTTTCAAATGGTTCATAATGAACCAAATGACTTCAAAGAACCAAATGACGTCGTGAACCACTAGCGATTGAACCGACTGAATACAAGGAATGAAAACGACATCCACCGAAGATGTGATTACTCGGATACGCCGGGGACAAAGTAATGGTTTGGAAGTATGGAAGTTTTACTTTGTCCTTGAAGCATCCAAAAATGTGAAAGTATGAAATTTCCAACGTGCAATCTATAAAGATGAAATTTAATTAAAATATCTTAGTTGCTTGCTCAGGAATTTTCAATTTTCCACCGAAGATATTACAACATGTTAACTATTAGATCTGTCGTAATTTCTCGTCCACAGTCCGATTCAAGAGATTCTAGCAATTCTTGATTCTTTTCAATTCCTTCGGTTCTTGCGATTCTTTACGAACCACTAGATCGAAGAACGTGATTCAATTCATTCGGTTGATACCAATGAATCGTTCATAAAGAACGATTCACTCATGAACGACACAGCTCTAGTAAGCACGACGGCGAACCTATACATTCAAACGTAAAGAGATTAAATTGAAATAATTTTCGATGTTCCGCCAAATGAAAGAATGAATTCAAGGCATTCCCACACACGAGTCGACCATTAGTAGGCCATTTGCCCCCGATCTGAAGAATTTCTACGAGCGCCCGGAGTAATTTAAAACGTATCATTCAAAGAGAGCAACCTCATTTTATCAAAATTTTATACTTTTTAACACAACTTTTGCCGGCATTTATCATCTGGTCTGATTCGCCTCGAAGACAGACTGGCAGACTAAGTCATCAACATGTCAATGCAGCCCATTACTTGGCTGTTAACCGGAGAACCCGTAATCTGATCTCTTGAAATTTTCTAAAATTATCAGAAAACTCAACAAAAATAAGTAAATTTTCTATATAAAACCCAGTATTTTATCCCACAATATCCCAGAACTGAAGACGCATTAACCCTTCGGCTACCAAGGTATTTTTTCACCTTACCTCTCCCAAGGGGGGTAACTCGGTTACCCCACATTATTTTTTTGTTTATTCGCTTAATTTATACAAAAAATGGATTCTGTGTGGCATAAATCTTAAATGAAAACAATTGTACAAAATTATAATAAATATGATTTATATTTAACCAAATAACACAAATATAATTGTAGGCTCCGATTGGAGCATACAATTATCTAATCGGATGTCCAGATATTTCACAACATTTGGCTTTTCATTTGCTGTTCTTTCCATACATGCACAGAAGTCAAGGAACTCGAACAAGTAAATCAGGTGTCATGTACATTTCACGGCGCAGACGGCGCAGCGCCGCGCCCCGTCGGATTGAAGGCGCCGTGATGACCACGATTGCTGTCCACGGCGCGGTTTGATACATCTGAAGGCACACATAGAATCCCATTGTTATTTAAAATCTCGGTACTGTGCTGTAAACGGTGCACAGATCCTCAGAAAGCGGGCTGGTGAATCTGAGACGAGCTATCCCAAAAGGGGTAACACAGTAACCCCAACGAGTTTTTCAGGAACTAGAAGAAAAAAAACAATCAATGAATCAAGATTTCACATGGAATCGTATTGTAAGATTTTTAAACACAAACTCATGGAAGCATAAAAATATCAGAAAATAATTGTAAATAAAAACAGTAAAAATGTGGCGTTGGGGTAACTGAGTTACCCCCCTTGGTAACCGAAGGGTTAATGCGCCATTTCGTCTGTCAAATATCTCCGGTCCTAGGCCATCATTATTTACTGTTATCTCATTTTCTCTAGCTTGGTTCACTGGTCTACTGTCATTGTCATATTGCTCCTCCACGCATTCTCTCCTCCTACCTTTAATATCTTCTCGTTCAAATAATACATTCCTGTTTCTTTCCCTTCATTGTTCGCCTTTATCCGATTGTTTTCTCCGCCTTTCCTTCTATGTCTGCTTTCGTCTTCTCCCATCCTCCCTCAACTATTACCATTTGCTTCACTTAACCTGTACTTTGTACAAGCTCCTAGCCCCTCCATTCTAACACTTTCAATGCCACCATGTTACTTATTCCAGATAGCTTCGCGAGTTTTTGGCACAGTTTCTAAACCTCGGCATCGCTATCCCTGCTAAAAAAATTCTGTATAGTTTCCTTATAAATACTTCTACGGAATTTCTTAAAAATTTCTGTGGATATTCCTCAAAGTATTGAAACGCCATTTTACGAAATTCCCTACGACGTTCTGCAGAATACCTTAGGACGTTCCGCAGAATACCTTAGGACGTTCTGTAGAATTCCTTAGGGCGTTCTGTGGAATTCCCTACGACTCCCCATATAGGTCCTTAGAAAAGGAACTGAGTCAACGGAAACCTCACATATTTCCGCAGAGTTGCTGAAATTCTACAGAACAGCTCGTAAGGAGTTATTTTGCTCTGCAGAAAATAACTCTACAGAACACATGTTCTATCGAGTCAGGCTCTCATGTTCCGCACAGATCCTTAAAAAAGGAAGTAGTCCTGAAGAAAAAGAGTCCATTTCTGGAGAATTCCTCACGTTCTACAAAACAGCTTCTAGGGAATTTTTAGTAGGGTATGATGTGTTTAATTTTCAATCTCCCTGTATTCCCAAGCATTTTAAATATGCACCAATTCCCGGGTTACATTTGGACCATTTTACGTCACTACTAATTTATTTCTTCTACAAATTACCACTGCCTTTTCACCGCAGTCATTTCCTTCGTCGGCCCCGGTGGCGGTGGGGTAACGTCCTTGCCTGCTACCCTCGCGGGTTCGAGTCCCACCTCGAGTTCGAGGGTCGCGGGTTCGAGTCCCGCCTGGGTAGAATATTATCTGCCCAGGACATGGGTGTTTGTGTCTCTTCCGTTGTTGCTGTTATCCACCCGGCGGAAATTGGCACATTGTACTGTAATCGGGATAGTGATGATAAATAAAAATAAATAATTGATAAATAATCCTTTACCGTATCCTTCCACTTCAATTCCATCCCTCCTTTACCACACCACTGCATCCCAGTCGCCCATCACCATCCAGTTTTTCTTGCCGAGGGTTCTCCAATCATTTCCTTTTACTGTCCATACTTCTCATCTAACTCTTCCTCTCTATGATACATTATGGCCATGTATACATCTGGATCAGTGCGAAATTCGTCGGGAATACTTTTATTTCTACCATCAATATCCTGTCGCTCGCCTGTTCAAAGTTAACTCCCCTCTTCCCCACATTTTGCATCCTGAACTATAGCCACTCCACGTTGGCCCTTATCTCCCCCATTATGATTTACTCTCTGAGTATTACTTCAATGGTCCCCTCTATCCCTACATCTCATCTCGCACACCCCCGAGGCATCCAATTTTTATGGCTTCCCAGCCCTCATCATCGCACTGACGTCCAAAGTACCTATTTTTAACAGTGCTTTCCTCTTCTTCTTTCTCAACCTATTCTCCCAATTGTCCTTAACTCTCCGATGATATTTTAGCGCATGAATTTCGTGAGATGACAACCTCGAAGGACTTCGCTTCTCCCGCTGCCGGGCACGGCACCCACCCAAGTTGGTGGCGTCTAGTATTTTCCAGGATTCAATTCCCTTTGTATTACTTCAGTGTTCAGGGTTTTATGTTTGGAGGGCTTCCTATTCCCGGCATTTTCGTTAAGTGACACCATCACGTGGCCCACCTTTTCACCCATCCACCTACCTAGCACGGGTGACCCCATCAGGAGCAATCTTAACTGCTCCCACGAGTCCAATTCTATGGGTCATTGGAACGCGCCAGCCCTTCAGTTGTGGTCAGTGTATGGGAAGGGATATGTAGCGAAATATATAAATACATTTGAACGAAATAATTAATATAATTTCATGCTAATGTTCGTTTCGTTATTTATTACCATCATTATGGTTACTGTTACTTTAGTAAAATTCCCCTCCTAATATCATTGTTATTATTTTATTGTTTTTATTATAAAACGCCGATAAATGTGTATTATCTCCTCAATATTTACTGTAATAAACACCCAAAAAGTAGCCTACATCCCTCAATTAACCGTCGCATACCTGTGTGGAAATGGCGTGGCAACGATACAAATACGCCAAAGACACAGATACTTGCTCTATGATAATTATTTCAAACCGATGCAAAAATTCGTTAGATTTCGAGGAAGAAGTTGGAATTTGAATGCATAGCTATCATAGAAGGATGAAATGCTGTGGCGCAAGATAATCGCTGGGAAGCATTGGCCATGGATGGCCGCTAGTGTATGGGATCCGTACGAGGAAGGTTTGATTAAAGAATTAGCGCATGTGCAAAGGAGATCTGCTAGGTTTGTTAAAGGCCTTTATGATAATTGTATAAGTGTTATAAGACTTTAATAGAAGAACTAGGATGGGAATTACTATTAGAACGCAGGTTAAAATTTAGGTTAAACCTTTTCAGTAAAATCGAAACCGATTTGTTCACAGATGACGTTAGATATATATACCTCTGCGTATTATGCTAGGTTTGATCAGATTAACAAGATTAGTGAGATAGATTGTCGTACCGATAGATTTAAAATGTCATTTTTCCCGCGTACCATAAGAGAGAACAATAGGCAGCGTAACAAAGGGATAGGTAGGTGAAATATAGTTAGAGTACTCTGTAGTACATGATGCATGTAATAACAACCAATAATCCCTTTGATAGATACTAACCATCTAGCTGCATGTGACCCTGTTCTCTAGCATGTCTCCCTTAAATATCCTACTTGCATGGCAATAGCGCATGTTTGGTGATCTTCACCCCCTGCCACACACCCTCGTGGTGGCACGCAGGGTATTACGTAGATGTAGATGGATTACAGTCGGGGTGATTGTCGGCAGCGGGGAAACAATACATGTGATGATGAATAAAAGCCGCCGCAGTGTGGATTTTTAGGATAGGCGGGAGTGGGGAGTAGTGGCGGTGCCGCGTGGTGGTCGCTTGGAGACGAGCGAGAGGAGCGAGGGCAGGAATTCCTCCGAGCTAACGGTCAGCGTGTCTCCGGGGGCTCCGGGGTGAAGGAAAGGGGGCGTTGTTCTGAGGGTAGGTTAGGCCCGAGACACTTTTACAAGTCACGTCTCCTTTAAGGCCGCGCCTTCCTTTCACCCCATTCTCCTGCCCGTCCCTCCCCTTCCGATATCCCACTGGAGGCGTCTGGGGTAAATGACCTCGCATCCCTATGGTTTCGGCTTCCTCCGCAAGACGGCTCCACCTTCACGCCCCCACACACACACAGGTGGCAGCAGGGGACGGATAGACTCCTACACGTGCACGTCTTCGCAACTGGAAACGAGAAACACTCTCTCCCCCTTAGTTACTTCCGTTACTTCCTTTCTCCAGAGTCCTCTGGATGGCCGTTCTCTACACTACTCCCTCATAGGGTTAAAAGGTATTGATAAATAAGAGTCATCATTGTATGACTACTGATTATACATTGTCTGCGACATTAATATACTTCCAATCCACTCCACAATTCACAATCCACTATTTATGTTATATTAATCACAGCACAAGTATGGAGATTGAAATATCAAAGAAACTTACCCCACATAGACGGGAAGATGATTTTGGTTGCCACTTGCCCCTTCGGCACATTTGCACCCATTGTGCTCTTCTTTCGGTATTTCGTGGGAAACTAAAACACCTGAACCCTTTCTCAGTCCTATTAGAACACTTAGGAGCAGAGCAACAAACCATTTTGCTGGATAATTTTCGCAAAGAAAGAAAAATTTTGCCGATCGACTGCTTTCCGCATTCACTTCTACACAGAAACAAAGTAATGCCTGGAACAAAGATGGCAGAATGCGACGACTCCACTCTGTAGTGAATTCTAGAGGACTCTGCCTTTCTCAGTCCCCGAACGTCATCTTCAGCGGCCCGAAAGAGATCACAGTCGGTCGAATTCCCACCTACAACATTGCGCGTGGGCACCGATATATCGATATTCGTGAATTATTTCTCGCTACTATTAAGAGTACATTACCTAACCGTTAAATAGGCGTTCACGTATCCAGATGCTGCGAATGACAAAATTATACGGGCTAGTACATCTGCATCTACGTCACACCCTGCAAGCCACCCAAAGGGTGTGTGGCAGGGGGTGCTTCCACACCAGGCATGCATGAATTATGCGGCAGAACACCGAAACTCCATTGAAACCAACGTACCACACATGCAACGCGCCAATTAAAAAATCTACTAACCAAGAAACATTATATCGTCAAACGTTCCAACATGCAAGGGATACAAAGACTACCACTACAGAACAAAATATCATGCATAAATAAGAACAACAATATTTACATCATTCATAAATAAGAACGTAGAGAATATAAAGAGAAAGATCTACATTCTGGCTAATCTCACTATTCGCACTATTCAATTTCAATTCAACTGAGATAACAAATAAAGCAGCGTTTTTTAGGGTGCCAGGGCATATCAGAGCACCACAGCCTTACATCGGATCCCTTGAACCTAGCTACGGCCTAAAAGGTAATGCAAAATCTGAATTTAGCGTTAATCTACAATCACCGAAGGGTTCCCTTTGGGGCCTGAGAGACGATGAGGTCATCCTTTTATTGCCTCTTATTCCATACGGAACTTAAGGAACGCAAACACCAAATTTCTTTCCAATCTGTGGAATGTTTATAGAAACGCCACCCTAACTCATACCACAGAATAAAGACCTACGGAATTAAAAGGTATAAGTGCCACGCTCCCCGTATGGAGTGCACCGTTGCCAACGTTCACCATTGAGAACTAATTGTGGATAACATTTAAGAAACATAATGAAGAGTATTATACAAACAAACTATCATAAATTAATTCAAGCACTTAACATGAGTAGCGTAAGAGCGCTAGCGATAAAAATTCACTTGATTGGATGCTCTTTTTGGACTTCAATAAAATGCAAAAAATCATTCACATTGTTCCGAAAAAAAGCGAATAACTGCAACGGGACTGCCATCCGAAGATAAGTTCTTTGAGGCCTGGTGATGTAACATTTAACTTTCTTCTCTTCACGTTTTTCTCTCGTGATGTACGAAAGAGAGGCAAAAAAAAACACGGGTGAAAAACGACGCCCACGGGTTGATCTCACGGTGATCGAAATCCGACTCGTCCTCTGCGCGATTATTTCCCGAGCCGACGATCAGATTACTCACTAATGGCCAGTTGCAGGAACGTAACATATGTATTCCATAAAGTTATGGGACCCATAAGCCATGACAACCATTCAATAAGTGTTGCACAAAAATTCAATAAATTCATTGGTCTCATAACTTATGGCATGGAGTTATGAGTTCCATAAGTAGCCAAGATGGCGGATGCGTAATGAACCGCTTGGAGTCTTAATTACTTGATTAATGAGTTGTTTTGAGACAAGTGACTAGTTTTTTTACTCTTACTGACTAATTATAATGTGCATTATCAATTATTCATAGGCTAAACTTTCATAACTTTTATCCGGCGGTGGAAGATTAGAACAAATATTCGAGGCTAGTAACTATTGGTAAATAAGTTAAGTAACTAGTAGATGTGTTCCTGCAACCCGAATATATTAATGAGTTCTATAACTTTATGGATCTCATAACTATTGATTTCATATCTAAATTTTCTTGCGACCGGCCATAAGTCGTTCGGTGAAATGTGCCACACGCGCCGAAACAGCTCTAAATACTCACTCAGAATTCACGTCAGCCTTAATTTTTCATAATAGATCTCACGAATCGTTTATATGCAACCGTATCTCGGCATCTACACTTCATTCGCTTTCTTCATTTCCTCTAGTTACTATACATTCGCGCAAATCTGTATGACCACTCTTGGGCACCTAGCCCAGTCCGAAACTTTCACTCACTCACATGCATACCGAGAATGCCATCGCATTATGAAGGCTCACAAGTCCGCTTAATCCGATAGGCGAATCCATTTCGATTCATTTATTATCGTGGGCCTTTCTGGCTAATGAGAAATTTTACGCGGATATTACATCTACATAAATATTTTGGTAAGTCCGTGCGTCGGTCCGTCTGTCCATATCCCATGCGTCACGCTGTTTTGGGGAAGTGATTGAATAAATCTGAACGGCGGTGTTGTGGGAGCGAGGTGCCGAGGACTGTTGGCGCCGTTCGACGAGGCAGTCATTCGCCAATTTGCTCCGCTTTGCGCACATTCTAAGCGTGTGCGGTTTAAGCCTGCATTTGGACTAACCCCCTTCCTCCATTTCCTCAGTCCCCCTCCCCTCCCCGACCCCTTGCCCAACCCTCAATCGGCGTCGCGCTGCGATTAAGCGTTTCCGATCCAGGGGTGGGAAATTTTGTGTTTGTCCGAGGCTGGTGCGTATTATAGGGGGTACAATATTCTTCGATATATATAGTTGGTGTAATATTCATAGTGTTTTCTGTTTAGTATATTATACTTGCTGCTTCCAACTAAGATGTTTATCAAATGTTATACCAAGGTTTTTTATCGTTTTGTCGTATGGTATGGTATAGCTTCCTATTTGAATGTTGGGTAAAGACGAAATATCTATTTGGGCAAACAGAAGACTTTGCCCAATTATTATTGACTTGGTTTTATACTCATTTAATTGAATATAGTTTTTCAGCGCCCAGAATGCTATTCGTTCGATATCGCGATTGTAGATGTTAAATCAGATATTGACGAGTGGCGATATATCTGGAAGTCATCAGCGTAAAGATGGTATTTACAGTGTATTATGACTTCGGGAAGATAATTTATGAACAGTGAGAAAAGAAGAGGGCTAAGGACTGAACCCTGTACTACGCCTCTGGGATTATTTATCCAGTTAGAACGTGTATTATCAGGTCCAACCACAGATTGTGTACGGTTATAGAGGTCTGATCGGAACCACTCTGCTGAACTCCTTGAAAGGTTATATTTGGTCAGTTTATGAAGGAGCTGCTCATGATCAACCATATCGAAGGCTTTTGAGAAATCAAATAATACCAGGACTGTGACCTCTCTCCTTTCCGTTGCACCTCTTATATCTTCAGTGATGTTCATGCTGTTTGGGTACTGTGTCCCATTTGGAAGCCAGATTGCCATGCATTTAGTATGTGGTTATCGATTAAAATTTATTTAGTTGTTCGAATACCACTCGTTCAAGAATCTTAGCAAAAGAGCAGATGACACCTTTTGGTCTGTAGTTTGATGGTTTGGTAGGCTCAGAGCATTTCGGGATTGGACGTATTATAGAATATTTCCATGTCGTGTATTGCGCTGGGATGCATCAAAAATATTTAGAGGCACAAAAAGTATGACTGGTAGAGCCCTCTTTATTACGGAAATATTTATTTGGTCATGACCTTTTGCGTTTAAGGTGATATCATTGCATGCTTTCGTAACTGAGGAGGGAGGAATGTAAGAGAAGTAAAACCGGTTTCCAGGGAAATCGGTTGAGTTATGGCTTTCTAAGACGTTGCTCACGTTGCACTCATTGCTCTTTTTATTTGTAGAGAAATAATTATTAAGTATACCTAAATTAATATTGATAGCATTATTATGTTTTGCCTGTATTATACCAATATCACGAATAGTTTTCCACATTGTTTTAGTATTTGTCTGTATTCCGATGGAATTATTAAAGTGTTCTCTTTTGGCCCTACAAATCATGTCTTTCTGAACTGATGATACTGAATTAGCCACTCTAATATGCCTTCTAACTTAACCTGTTTACTGTTTATTCATTTCCATGGAGGTTTTCAATGCGCTTAATAATTTTCATCACTGAAGTAAAAAATTTCTCATAAAATGGCATCAATAGAATAGGTTGTTACGAGAAGGCTCCTATAGATCTAGCCTTAAAACATGACGATGAATAATTTCGGATCAGAGGTATCGTGAGGGAAATTGGCGAGGGACAACAGTTAAGTCATGACTATCTGAAAGAGATTTCAAAGATTTCGAATTAACCTTTCTGGTAGAATAGGAGTTGAGTGTCATTATGATAGGACGCTTCCTCAGTGAATAGAATACAGAACTTACTGCATTAGAAGAAATGAGTAAAGTTGCTAAACCGCTCGAGGGAAAAGTTGAAGGTGAAGGGAGGTGAAGAAGAGGCGGGGGCGGCTACTGCCTCAGGGGATTATGAAGAAAGCAGTGAAATTACAGTGAACGAGGGCGCTTGAGGTCGCGATGGCGGAGATGGGGGAGGATGGTTAAGCAAGCGGGGAGGTAGGGAGGTGAAATAACAGATTGGATGGGATGAAGAGAGGAATCCAGCGCTGGAGGAAAGAAATTGTGTAAAGAGATTGAAACCTTCGACTAAAAAGGATTGGTGCAGGTAACACTTTCATTAATTATGTCCACCTAATATCAGAAGATTGATTTTCTAATTTCCAACTAATTTCCAACAAAAAACTAAAATCTAATTTCCAACAACTGAAGAGAGCAAGTTTCTGGAAATTGATCCGTGAGAATTCGAGTAACAATTAGCATCATCACCCTTGTCTCGGCAATTTTAAAATATGAGGCTAAACGTCGAGACGACCTGAGAGGTAGAGCTGTGATCTACATCTACATACTACCCCGCGAGCCACCGCATGGGCGTGTGGCAGGGGGTGGTAGGTCACCAGCCGTGAACAGTCGTAAAAGTTTTGGAGGTGAAATGGTGACATGTCCTATGAGGGTGTATTTGGAGGAGCTCAGTTTTTATTGTGGTCGCTTATCGGGCGAGGAAAGAACGAGTTTTTGTACTTATCTGTTCGGCAGAGTATCTCTCTTATTTTATCGCATCTGTCAGACCTAGAAATATAGGGAGGCGTCATGATAATATTATCTGTGTCGCTCTGAAAAATATCAGTTCTGAATTTATCAAGCAGCCTAAGCCTAGCGTGCAGCCTCCGAGTCTCTAGGGGCTCCCATCTTAATCACTTTAACAGTTGTGTAACACTACATGTTCGTTCGTAGCAGTTTTTAACGAAGCATGCTGCTTTTCTTTGTATTTTGTCAATTTTTTTGCTACATCTTTATGACCAGGGTCCCAAATGCTCGCCGCGTATTCGAGGTGCAGAGGTGGAGAGGACTCTCGGCCTTCGGTTGGCAGGACATTCACCCTTCTTCATGAGTGATCACCGAAAGCCCACCTCAGCCGCTCGAAAGACTAACTTGACGAGGGCCGTCTAATTTCGATTCTCTACGCCTCTTGAATACCTGGCGGAAGACTCCGCGAAGGTGAAAAGGAGAACGAACCGCCGCCATATTTAAAATTATGTCACACCGGACTCGAAGGAAGTTCCGCGTTGAAAGGCACTCCCGAGGCGAAAGGGTGCGCGAAATTCGACAGCGTCGGTCACCGACCCATTAGAAACAGATTGACAGCGCGCCGCTTGGAGGAGTGAGCGGAGGAGACTTCCTCGGAAATAGACGAGCCCAGCTGGAATGATTCAGCTGGACTTTTCTTACGGATGCCACATCGACCTCGACGTATCGGACTACTCGATGTTTTTTGGCCGAGACCATCGAAAACATCGAGTAGTATAATAATCCGATTAAAATTGAATGAGTGGTGAGTACTTATAAAAACATTGAAAAATCGACTATTCAGGGTCAGTCCCGCGGGTCAGCCAAACCCGCGGGTCCCTCAGCGGAGATAATATCGCTTGCCAGGCCTCGAGTGGAGGGGGTAACGGTGGAGAAGGGGATCGAGTAGGGATTGGAAATTCGATTTCGATTTTAATTGAAAATCGATAATCACACTCCGATTTTTTATTTAATCGTAGTCGAATTTTTGTTTTGAAAAATCGTTCAAAATCGATTCTAGCCGATCGATTTTCGATTTTTAGCTTGCTACAGCATTTGAATTTTGCCGCCTCGCTTTACTCCGCTCCGCGCTATTTCACTCTGCATCGCTGGTGGGGGAACCTCGGTGGGGGAACCTCGGTGGGGAGGCAAAGGGCATCGGACACCGGCAGGTTGGAGTTACCAACTGTGGGGCTGCGGTTTTTTATTACAATAATTCTAGTCTAGACGGGGACTCACGCTCGGAAATAATACATTGTAGACCGCGAGACGAAGATTTGAAATGATAATACGCGTTGACATTGTGCCTTTTTTGTAAACGTTTTCTCAATGAATCGCTTCAGAGCACTCGTCTTCTTCAAAATAGATTCGCCCAGTCTGAATATCGTCTTCTGCGCATGTCCTACTAAATTATATATAATTTGCTTGTTATATTACCTATATGTATATAAGTATCTGGTATGGATTATTACTTTCCTGCATACCTTATAAATATCTGTAAAATAATAAATTGTATTAATAAATTTCACCGTATTCAGTTCTTATCCCTAGTGCTTCCATTAACCCATATTTCGTATTTTGTTAGAACAGCACATCCGTATTTCAGCAGACAATTACTTACTATTGAAAAATTTCGATTTCGATTTTTCGATTATTTTGGACAAAAAAATCAAATTTTTACACAGTCGATTATTAAAACCGAAATCGAAAATCGATTATGGATTTAAATTTCCAATCCCTAGGATCGAGTACCTTCACCACACTCGGCCGAGACAGGGCGATCAGACTGACGCGGATCCAACATGCAGTGGATTCGTCGGCTTCTAGCACGGAGATTCGTCAGGAGGAGGACCAAAAGGGACACCCAACAACTCCATATACAGCGAGGGGGGGATGAGCCGAGCCCGGCCAGAGCCACCTAGAAACGAGCATATTAATAACATTACGAGGAAGGCAATGTCAGTTGTCGGCATTCTTTACCGCCAAACCGACATTCATGTTCCGCTTGCTCTCCGGAAGGTATTCTTTGGCTGTGTCCTCCCCATTTTAAAATACTGTGCCCCAATTTGGTCAACCGCCTGCCCAACAACCTTCAAACTACTTATGGCCGGTTGCAAGAAAATTTAGTTATGGAATCAATAGTTATGAGATCCATAAAGTTATAGAACTCATAAATATATTCGGGTTGCAGGAACACATCTATTAGTTACTTAACTATTTACCAACAGTTACTAGCTTCGAATATTTGATCTAATCTTCCACCGCCGGATAAAATTTACGAAAGTGTAGTCTATGAATAATTGATAATGCACATTATAATTAGTCAGTAAGAGTAAACAAACTGGTCACTTGTCTCAACACAACTCTTTAATCAAGTAATTAAGACTCCAAGCGGTTCATTGCGCATCCGCCATCTTGTCTACTTATGGAACTCATAACTCCATGCCATAAGCTACGAGACCAATGAATGTATTGAATGTTTGTGCAACACTTATTGAATGGTTGTCATGGCTTATGGGTCCCATAACTTTATGGAATACATATGTTACGTTCCTGCAACTGGCCATTAATCGACCTATTAGCTTCTTTCTCGCCATTGCCCGTCATCGAATTCCTTCCTTCGGAAATTGTACACAAGGACCTATCATGTCTTCCCTATGAATACCTCACCTCTCTCTCCGTCGTACGCTCTCTGACATGAAGTTCCTTCATTGCATCTGGAGGGGCTCTCTCCGCACCAATATCCTTCTTCCTCTCTTCCCACTTCATGCTCCTCCCCGTGCCCCACACGCAATAGCTGTCATATTAACATCCCCCTAATTTCGTCTTTCAATATCCCAGCGTTCCCTATTCTACCGCATTCCAAAAACGTTTAACTCCCTGGCTTCGCATTCACCCTCCCTTGACCTCTTCTCGCCACCCTCGGCTTTAAAATCCTTCCTTACTAACCAGGTCTGCAAATTAGTCCCATCTCCCCTGTCAACTTATCGCTAAGTCCCGGTCCACTTTCTCGTGTTCTTTTGTATCTATTCTATTTTCTTTTATTATGTCTCTTATCATTTTATATTTTGTTTTTGCTCATAATTTATTTGTCTGGTAGTCTCCAATGTTTAAAGCCTTTGTGCCGTTTTTGGGACTTTTTCAAATAAATAAATAAATGTATTCTAGGTGGCTCTGGCCCGGCTCAGTGCGGCCCGTCATCCCGAGTCAAGAGCCTGCGTATCAATGTATTGTTTGTATCAATGTATATACATGTCCAGGGTCGAATGCCCGTCTCCCTTGAAAAGGGAGAACTAGGAAGTGAGTCGGGCAGTCGGCCTCCGGACGAGAAAGAATAAACGCTTCAAAAGAAAAACGGTTTTGCGATTTCACGGGCTGAAGTGTTACTGACCTCTTGCAAAAACTGGGATGGGAATCGCTTTCAGACCGCTCATTGAAAATTAGAGTTTTCTTTCTTCTTTTGGGAGAAATCTTTTAAGTAAATTCAAAACCGATTTATTTTCAGAAGAAGTTTTCAAATCTTACGAACTCCGACATACTACGGTAAATTAGATCATGAGAATAAAATAAGGGAAATAGATTGTAGAATTGAGAGGTTTAAAATGTCGTTTTTCCCGCGATCGATTAGAGACTGTAATAGCTGCGCTAAGACTTTGAAGTAGGTTAGTTGACAGGTAGTGTAGCTGATTAATTCGTATACCGCCTAATGCATGTTTCTAAATCTGCCGAGTAGTGCTAACACCATATTTTGCAAGTTCCCTGCATGACTCCCTGCATCGCTTGACTGCAGCCCTCCCTATCTGATGCTAGGTCCGCTACTTACGAGTAGCTCTTCCTATGTGTCACGTTTACATATTACATTATAGATTATTTTAGTAGTTTCTGTAGTATTTGTAGCACACCCATTATGTGCTGCATGTTGGTGAAAGTTAATTTATTCGCTGTAGTTCATGTTGGTGATTAGTCATCTCCCGCCAAACACACTTGTGGTGGCTTGCAGGGTAATAAGTAGATGTAGATGTAAAGGTTATGATGTTAGGATCTTCCTTATGATTCCTTCTGCCCATCTTGAATAACTATCTATACAAAAGCTGAGATGTAATACACTGAAAACTATGTTCATAATGAAAAGAAAAAACTTGGTTAATTCCACGTTAATTTATTAAAACCGACCCGGGTTTCAGCAACTGAGTGCCATTTTCAAGTTTGGAATGAACCTTGAAAATGGCACTCAGTTGCTGAAACCCGGGTCGGTTTTAATAAATTAACGTCGAATTAACCAAGTTTTATCTTCTCATTATGAATAATAAAAACTTTCGCAAAGTAACTCCTGGAACAGTTTTGTTGGTTCTGAAAACTATGGTAACAAACTGAGAGATGTTTGTTCATGAGTTGAACTTTGAGGAAAGTTATTGTTCAACTCTTTGCTTAGCGTTCTAAAAGCAGGCATTCTGTGAATGGACAGAACCGCCACACATTTTCAGGAAAAAAAGAGCATTCTCACTGGACATGCAAGACATTTGTCTCCTCATTAGATGAACGCATTTGACCTTGATTCAGTAAACGCCGGGCATCACCTTGCCAAAGTGTGTCACACTCAGCCATCACTCCTTTTTGTGCTGCATACTTTTCGAGGTACTACCATCTGCAGTTAAATCATCATTGTAAATGGTTATCCTCCAATTCCGTGGATACTATATTAGATTCCACCGCCGCGTCGCTTTAGCGGAGTGAGGCGAAAGAGAACGTGAAGATATGAAGCCACTTTCCGCGTTTCCCCTACTTTTTCCTTGCCCTAGACGGAGCAGAGCGGGGAATGGCCCAGGATGCACCGCTTTGTCTCCTATTGGTTCCCTCGCGTGAGGGAAGAGAAAAAGCACGCATGCGACGCCACCGGCGGTGCATGGAACGAGGCCAAAAGTGCAGGGTTCACGGACAAGCGAGCATCGAAAGTCAAGGGGAGTGGATGCGGTGGACGTGACATACGATGGACTCTCTCAGAGAGACCGCTGAAGGGATACGTTGCACTTCATTCCTTGAAAAATAATGGCGCAACAGTTACGCGGATATCCTCTTTTACGGAGTATTTGATGACGCTGTCCCCGAAGCCTTAGGAAGGATGAACAAGTGCTGCCATTTGGGAATAACCTCTTGTAACGAAACGCGGATCGATTGGTTATTTATCTATGAAAAATAAATAAATATCTCTCACACGATTACTCGTATTGACCTCGTCTTCCCGACACTCCCCGGATTTGATTGCGGAAACGACGCCGACGCACGTTACACATAAATTTATTTATACACGGCTCGGACTAATACCCGCCACTGTCTAATTCACCTGTCGTGTTGTTAGGTTGCTCGTTTAATGAGACAATCATTCCCGAGGTAACACTGAACATTTATTACTCAACCACAAGTCAAAATATTCCACCAATCAATGAAACACACTATGAAATGATCACTCAGGTAGAAATAACATATGAAATTATTCCCTTTTCACTTTATATAGCAACATAAAATACCCTTCACTTCAAAATACGAAATAATATTCGCCACTCTCCTTTCTTCAGGATCGTATTGTTTAAACAGGCCATATATTTCACTTTCACTCACTGAGCCGCTTCACTACACCACTTACATATAAAATTTACCTACTTATAACTAATACGTTCATATGATTATTGATGTGTAGATCATACATGGATGTGGATTCCCTTCCTTTCGTCCTGCTCTGTGTTCCTCCTTCTTCCAGACGCCTGGCGCCCCGGTATCTGTCTGGTGTGCCCCTTTTTGGCAGCTGCCGCCTCTCGAAGAGTCCCCGGGCTCTCCGCTGCTCTCCCTAGCACTTGAACTATCCAATTGGTCGGACCTCAGTCGTGGATTTGTCCCAGAACTGTTTGCTTTTATTTATTTATTTCACCACCAACAACGGCACAAAGGCTATTACATTGGCTGACATAATCAATAAATAAATAAAAATTTCAAACAAAAACATAATATTCATTAAATAAAACAATAATGAGGCAAGCATAGGAAGGGACTTAGGGATTGGAGAGGGATGGATCATTTAAGTGGCGTTTCAGGGAGGATTTGAAAATGGTGGCAGAGGAGAAAAGGTCCAAGGAAGGATATTTCGAGGCCAAGGAGTTAAACAAGGAGGGGATTCGGAAGAAGAGAGAGCGCTGGGAGATGGAAAGACGGAATCGGGGAGTATGCAGTAGACAGTTACTGCGTAATGGACGGGGAGGAACATAATAATAATACTAAAGAGAGGGAGTATTTCATTGGTCCGTGAAGAGCCGCTGAAGATTTGGGTCAGACGACCTCTCGCTAGGTTACGCGTCGCTTTATATAGGGTTTCCGTCTGCATTCTTGTCTTTCCCCTCTAAACTCTCGATTGTTTATGTGAGCAACCAAACACCAAGCCTTGATTGGCCCCTGGTGTCCAAGCAACAACTCTCTCCCACCGAACACGCTATTGTCGTAAATGCTTCCGCAAACTCATGGTGCCACCAAATCTTCCAATATGGCGGAATTAAATACTCAAAATGTCACCCTGAAATTACGTCACACTCTCAAGCCTGGTACACAATAAAGCTATAAAAAAAAGTCTGCCAAATTTTCTTCTTTCATTGTGACGCGTTTTGACAAAAAGACGTCTTCATAGGCACAAACCAATGCCAGACCCTCGGATTATCATGAGCGACAAATTGAAAAAATTGAGTAAAAATGTCGACCTTAGATGTTCAGATTTGAAATGATGCTCAGAATGAGACAAAATATTTGCCTGTACGGTAACTGCCTCTCGTTGCGTTTCAACGTGCGATGTCCTCCATGGCGCAATGGAGGCCCAGCGAGCACTTTATTTCTTTCGACCGTAATCTCTGAAACCATTTCACAAGGCCGCAGCATCAAGCATTCCAAATCACCTTCTTCCTCGCTTTCAATCATTCGATCTCTCTACGCGATTCTGTTTATCGAGATTTTGCTGCAAAATGTGCACGCCCAAACCAAATATATGCCTTCTTATTTACTTCCAACCCCTCGGTAGTTTTCCTTCCTCAGCGCTTCCATACACCACATCTTCTCAGTCCACCTCACTTCTTGAATTCTTCTCCACAATCACCCGAGGAAATTCTTCGAGTTCTTTCTCTTTAGCTGTCAATGCTTCGCTGATTTCAACACCGCATTCTCGATAAATCATTTAGCAAGGCTCTATCTCAGATTCATTGGAATTTATACACTGACATTGATTCTACGGTATTCAAGTATGAAGATTCGTTAATTGTAACATCGATCAATGTATTTCAAAAACGATTGTTGGATTGCATTATGATAGGTCGTACAATCCTGAGATCGGTTGACTGCAGCCCTACCTATATGATGCTAGGTCCCTTACTTCCAAGTAGCTCTTCCTATGTACTTTCCTCTTTATTTGGTCCATGAACTTATTCCTTGGTCTTCCTCCGGGGGCTTTTCCCTCTACTGTGCCTTCAATTATGCTCCTCACAACTTCAATGTGTCTCAGGGTGTGTTCAATACATCTTGTTCTTCTTTTCTGTATGGTCTCCCACATGGTCCTTTCCTCTTCTTTTCTTCGCTACAATTCATCATTTCTTATTTTGTCTGTCCATTTTATCTTCAGAATCCTCCTCCAGCACCAGGTTTCGAAGGCTTCTATTATTTTCTGATCAGCCATTCCGATGGTCCATGCTTCTGATCCATGGAGTGCTATGCTCCACACAAATGTTTTCACATACCGTTTCCTGGTTTGTAGTCCTATATTCCTTAAGCTCAGCAATAGTATTTTCCCCACGAACGCCTTCTTAGCTTGGGCTATTCTCCGCTTGATGTCCGTTGTACTTTATCCGTCCCACGTGATGGTACTTCCGAGATAGGTGAAGGAATCCACTTGCTCTAATTTCTCTCCTCTCAGGGAGATTTCTACATTCAGGTTCTATCTTCCGCACTAGGATTTCGGTCTTCGTCTTACTTATTTTCATGCTGTATTCCTGAAGAACTTGGACCATTGTGTGTTAGTGACCTTCGAAGATCCTCACATTTCCAACTATGACTACGATATAATCTGCGAAGCGGAGTATGTTTATTTCTTCTCCGTTTATCTTTATTCTGTTAAGTCCACTGTCTTGTGCTTCTCTAATGAACTCCTCCAAGTACATGTTGAACAGTGCTGGTGAGAGGTTCCATCCTTGTGTTACTCCTTTGTTAATTTTAGCTTGTACTTGTCTTCCGTCTCTCATTCGCATTGTGACGACTTGCTTCCTGTACACTCGGGATATTTTTCTCTATTGTTCCATTGTATTAAAAAATTATGATAGTAAATGATTATTATATTAATCAGCAATATTTTTCGCAAATTATTATTACTAACATTTTTACTGATTTACAGTACATGATATCATTCATAATATGTATGGCTATGATGTATATGCGATTATTTTACCATGGCCGTTATAGTTATGCGACAGATGACAATTGCTGGTCGGTCTAGCAAATAAGGTATAATTGATAATACAAATTGGTTTCTATTGTGTATTGTGAATTAAGGAATGCAAAACTGTATGATCTCTCTTCGGAGGAACGAATGCGCTCCAAGATTCTTTTCTGATAAATTTTCTAGTCGGGAGAGTCCCGTAGTCGCCAGGATTCGATTCTCATTCATCTCTCTTTTTATTACTTTACTTATGGTAAAGAGGTAGTATGTCCGTTGACCAGCACTAGAAACCTCCTTGTTCTTCGTTGCATTCTCATTTCTATTTAGGCGATTCTCAGGATTTTATTCTAGTGCTCTGGTGAATATTTTAAGTGCAACGTTCCACGTTCATTTTTTCCCTTCTGGCACTGGCACTACTTTGTTCTTTTTACTACACTGTTTACTACACTGGCACTATGTAATGGCACTACTTTGTTCTTTTTAGTCTGATGATGCATATGAACCATTCCGCGCCATAATGCATCTCTCCCGCAAGATTTCTGTTAAGCCTTCTCCACATTTGGTGAATTCTGGAGCTATTCCATCTCTGCCTTCTGCCTTTCCTACTGTCGTCAGTTTTATAGATTTTCTGAATTCGTTATATGTCCAATACGTTATATCTCATTCCTATTTGTCATTTAATCGATCATGCTTCTCGATTCTCGTCCGCCAGCCGAATGAGTAATTCGATGGATTTTTTTTTCGTTTTGGAAAAAGTTTTTTCCTATCATAAAACCGTTCTATATGCAGAAACAAATATTTTTGCATTTACAGTTCTTTCTCTTCCATGGAGTCCCCTTGTTACCTCTCAAATCCTATCTAACTCCCTTCCAAATTCAGCGTTACAATCTCCCATGGTAATATTTTTAGCCATTTTTCTTCCGCTTCCTTCATTGTACGTTACATGCAGTTCTCTGTAGAATGCTTTCCTTTTTATAACATCCTCTTTGGTCTGTGCGTGCATGCACACATGCATCGGGGAGAAGAGTTCACGCAGCCATTTCTTCCATTCGCCAGGAATTCATTGGGTCCCCTCCTGATTAAATCTCTTCCCATTGCTACTCACGAGTACCTTTGTGGAACATCATTTTCAGCCTTTTACATCATTTCCCTTTCTTGCTAATCCCACTCACCCACAGTACATCTACATCTACGTCATACCCTGCAAGCCAACGAAAGGGTGTGTGGCAGGGGGTGCTTCCACACCAGGCATGCATGAATTAGACAGCAGAACACCGAAACTACATTGAAACCAGCGTACCACACATGCAACGCGCCGATTAAAAATCTAATAACCAAGAAATATTCCATCGTCCACCGTTCCGACATGTAAGCGATACAAAGATTACTACTACAGATTCAAAATATCATGCATAAACAAGAACATTAATATTTACATCATGCATAAGTAAGAACGAAGAGAATATAAAGAGAAAGATCTACAATCTAGCTAATCTCACTATTCGCACTATTCATGACGATGATCATAGCTGTTATGGTCACAAATGGTACGCGGAAAAAATGATATTTTATACCTATCGGTTCTACAATCTATCTCTCTAATTTTATTGGCGCGACCTAATCTTCCGTAGTACGAGGGGGTTAATAGTATGTTTTTTACGTCGTCAGAGGAATGCTTTTCCTGAAATTTAGCTAAGGTAAGCCTATGATTTAATCTACGCTGCGACAGCGATTCCCATCCCAATTCTTCTAACAATCCAGACACACTAGTAAACTTATCGTAGCATCGTTTCACAAACCTAGCTCCTCTTCGCTGCACGCGATCTAATTTCGATATCAACCCCGCTTCATATGGATCCCATATACTGGCAGCATATTCCAGTAATTCTAGTCCGCATTTTTCTTCTCACTTACAACTTCTTCCTCCATCTTTTATGCATAGCGTCTTGATGTTCATTATTCTTAATCTTAGTCCTCTCTTCATTACTCAGGTCTTGGATCCGAGCTCTCGATCCGTTACCTGGGACCCTTTTGCTTTCGTCGGCGGGTGATTGGTCCAGCAATGGTCTTGCGAGAGCCCAGTTTGCCGACCTTTCCATAGTTTCAGTTGGGCCACGACGGCCATCGACGACGGTCCATGAGTTCAAGTCCCCTGACCTCCACTTCTTCACCCCCACCAAGCAATCCATAACTACCGCCGCGCCGTCGCTCACCCCCTTTCCACCTTAGCGGCGTGGGGTTGGACGTTTCATCCACATCTACATAATACCCCGCGAGCCGCCGTTTGGGCATGTGGCAGGGTGTGTTAGGTCACCAGCCGTGTAAAGGTGTAAGTTTTTTGGAGATGAAATGGTGACATGAATTATAGGAGTGTATTTAGTGAGCGTAATTTTTATTGTGATCGCTTATTGTTCGCGGAAAGAACGAGTTCTTGTGCCTATCTGTATCTCTCTTATTTTATCGCGTCTGTCAGACCTAGAGATGTAGTGAGGAGTCATGTCATGTAAATCTCTGTGTCCCTCTGAAAAATATGTTCTGAACTTATGAAGCAACCTAAGCCTAGCGTGTAGCCTCCGAGTCTCTAGGGGCTCCAACCTTAATTCCTCTAAAAGTTGTGAGACACTATATGTACGCTCGTAGCAGTTTTTAACGAAGCGCGCTGCATTCCTCTGCCTTTTATTAATTTTTTTGGTTAAATCTATTTTACCAGGATCCCAAATGCTCGTGGCGTATTCAAGGTGTGGCCTAACCAGAGCGAAGTAGCATTTCTCTATGACCTTTTCATCCGAGGACCTTCCTATTATACGCTTAGCAAAACCTTATTTCTTTAATGCTTCGCCACATATGTTCTGTATGTGTAATCCCCACAATATATCAGATGCTAAGGTAATTCCAAGATATTTTACTGTATCTGAAGACGTTTGGGGGGCGCAAAGCACGAATCATCAGAGGAAAACACCCACCGCTTACAAGAATCGATTTCGGGCCTTCGAAGGACAGAGATCTATATACTGCAACGATCCTTTTCCCTGAAAGAAAAAGAGCTCGATTTTATCACATTGTAGTGTGCACCACTACCACACCATGTCTTCTTGCGCCACACCATGGTGCGGCGGGTAAAATAAATGCACCTTTTCATGCCCTCTTATTATCTCGACAAGTGGAGAATAGCGAGAGATGTGGAAATATCATATTCAGTGGCCAAGGATGAACTCCTGATGAACTCCTAAACCCTTAAGGATTTTTTCTGCGCTGAGGTTTGCAAAAATGTGGAGAGCACATCAACTTAAAACATTTTAGGCAACACTAGCTGATGCCTTCGATACATTACCACTTAATTTACCGGAAGATTGCGCTTTGTTTGCCAGGTTTACGCTAAATGCCTCTCGAATATCCAAGAAAAACCTTTCTGTAAGTACTGCCCGCGAAGAGCTCTATTTCAAAACGTGACATTGTGCAACAATATTTACCTGGGTTTCGCCCACATTCTCTTTCAAGCCCCGAAAACACTGAGTTTAATTTGTGTAAAAGCAATTCGTAAAGATAAGACTGTTGGAGTATCAAAATTGACGTCGTTCCTTATTTGGAATCAAACAGATTTCCACGGACTGGGCGGTCGCAGTCGCCCACAGCAGCGCATCTTCGGATGGACCATCGGAGCCGGCGACCGCGCGCGTTAAAAAACAGGATGAAAAAGCTGTCGAGGATGGATCCAGCTAAAAGTTCTCCCAAAAGTGAACAGAGGAATTTAAAAAAAAGAAGGCTAAGAAATCATGGAGGGATAACCGTCAATGGGCAAGTGCCTTCAACTTCCGTCTGCACTACAGACTGACAGAGAAGGGCGATAAGGATAGCTACTGGCGCTATCTTTTCTCCCTCGGTCGCCATCCACAACAGACTCCTCTCTCTCGCCCAGATCACCACCGATTCTCTTTTGTTCCGCAACAATGAGACGCTTGAACTCTGACGAGACCGTTATGAAGTAACGGGGACGAACACTCGCCTTCCCTCTCCATATGTCCTCCCACTTCGGTGCCACCACGCAACGGCCAATCGCCCGTTAGCAGGGCGCCCCCAGAAGATCGGAGAAAGGAAGCGCCTTCCTGCCCTCTCTCGGATCGCCTCGAAATTAAGTCCAAGGTAGACTTTCGACCCGCGAACGGAGAGAGGGACAAACTTTCCTCGCATTTTCCTCGTGTGCTGGACGCGTTCATTCATTTGCGAATTCGAAATCTCTTCGTTCGCGATGACCTTTGCGAAGGTATACATGGGGGTGGGTCACCATCAAATGTCATTTCATTCATATTCTGATAACACGCGTACTCCACCTGATATGAATCGTAAAATTTTAACTTTCCACGCTGAAACTTGAAACTGCATGGTGTAATTAACTTAATTACGACAATGAGTGACACAAGGGGGATAGTTGTCTCCATTTTCTCGGAAAACTATAAAATGTGGCGCAAACCACCGGTAATTTGAATTAAAGTAAAATGAAGGCGTTATGCAATCTAATTTTTTGAGTTTTTAGCAAATCACTGCGACGATCGAAGTATAAATGCGGTCGCAATATGACGCCAAAAGTTAAACTCGGAGGAAAAATGTTCAATAAATGTATTTGGGTCGAACAATCTGAACATTTTGTAACTTGGCTTTGATTTTGACTACGTTAGGCATATCATAAGGGGAAGCAGAATATTTTGAATCAAACAAAAGAAATGGTGGAGTTTAGCTCCGCTTTGACTGAGCATTGCATTCGCGGTAAGACTTCCTTGAGAGCGAATGGCAGAGAAAGAATATCTTGAAAATATTTCCTTCGCCAGTTGTCCTCGATCATACGTTTTGGCTATTTCATACACATGTACCTTTGTCTCCAGAAATACAATGTTTGAGCATATGTTTACGTGGCTCAAGTTCAATTTTAACATTGCTGCAAACGTTAAGAGTAGATTATAATTCGTTTAACTGTTTCCGCCAACGGAGAGTCCCGGATATCGAGATATCGATTTTATAGGACGAATCGTTGCATCGAAGTTTTTTCTACGTTACGAAAACCAGTAATTATGTTGACTTCGGCCTCTTATTTCTTTCTAGGTAGAATTTTATATAGTAATTTTTTAACGATCCGAGGGAGGGTATAATTACCATTAGGCTTTAAAAAATTGAACCACGTGTATTACATGCCTACTTATGATATAAATTGTAAAATTGATTTTATGAACTAGATAGGTAAACAGCAAAGTTTTCCTTGGCAACGTTGTCGCATTCATCATAATATGTTGACAACGTGCTCTGACAAAAAGTGTAAGTGTATTATTTAAACCGAAAAACTCACGTTATAGTACCGATGACCGAAGCTGAAACAATATATATTGGATGTCTTCATATGTAGTACATGTAATACAAGTTTTTAAACAATATTATTCGGGCGGAAATTGAGATAAAAAAATCTAAGAAGAGATGCCATCGCACTGCCATAATAAAAGGCAATGCGTTATTTCAGCGTTCACAAAATTCATCAATTTTACACCAGAATATAGATTCGTCAAATGACAGATGACCAAGCAATATTATTAAACCATTTGTTGGTAGTAGTCTTACTTTATAATATACGTGAAACACAAGGTAGGCTATCGGGCATGGGACATAAAATGGTGTTCCTTCCATCAGCATTTCCTTGGCGAAGATCGTCTCGAGTGCGAGCTTGATCCAGCTTTCGTTATAGTTTTGTTTGCAGTCATAGTCGTTAAATCAGGCGTCTCAAGATTTTTTTAATAAGGCGAGGTTCACCAAGGTGCATACGTACCGTGAATCCACCAACGAGTGATTCGAAAGGTTGACGTATGCACGAGTTGTCAATCTTGTCAATGATTATTTGGAAAACAAAATGTGCCATTAAAGTCGTGTTTTGGGCTTAATATGTTTTGTTTAATAGCGAGTTTTACATGAGAAATTTGTTTATATGTGGTGGTTTAAAAAGGGTTGTTCAGCATTAGTTGATGATTAGGTTATTTAACATTTTAAATATTAAAATAGGGATTGTTTACAATCTAACTCCAAGTATAAATCCAAAATAAACAATGCCAACAATCGGGACCGGCGTAGGAGACGGCGGCGAAAAAAACAAGCAGAGAGAGTGGGTTTTTGGGTGTGGAGTGCAAAATAATAATAATAATAAATTTTATTGTTATTAGGCCAATACATTAGCAATAGAAAAATTCAATGATTAAATTAATTCATGAATAAATGTTCATTAATTAAATTCATAAAGAAATAGACATTTGCACACTATACATATTAACACCCAGTACACATGTTACATTGATGCAACATCATTGCAGTCCATAAAATCCACAAGATTATAGAATGGGTTAACCTATAGCTAACCAGTTACCAGTTAAACTAACCTAAGTATAGCTAACCAGTTAAAAATAGCTAACCAGTTATAAATTTTTTACTTATATACATTCATTCAACGGAATACATTCATTTTTTAAATGGGAAGGAAGTTGGTTAAATAACTTGATACTCACAGTCTCATGGCTGTGAATTGATTTTGATAATCTATGATATGGAATATAAGTTTGTTTATTACTCCGTGCATTATAGTTGTGAATACTGTTCCTAAATTTTAGAGAAGGCAAATGATATTTTACATAAATTAATAGACAATAGATGTATAAATTGATCACTGTCATAATTTTAAGATTGATAAACAATGGTTTGCAATGTTCTTTGCGGGAAGAGCCAGTCATCACCCTTATGAATTTCTTTCGAAGGAGCAAAATGTACACCACATGAGATGAATTACCCGACAGTGTAATCCCATACAGTAGGATACTTTGAAAGAAAGAGAAATAATTCTGAGATAATTATTAGGCACACAATCTGATATTTTTTAATAAATAAATTACTCTAGATTGCTTTCCACCTATATATTTTATGTGTTCTTCCCACGTTAACATATTATCTAGGTACACACCTAAAAACTTCACATTATTGGCACTATCAAAAGGTAGTATATCTCTTAGGCTAAAAACCATTTGTTGTGTCTTACTTTCATTCATCAAAAAACCAAAAAAGGCAGTGTTACAGTATCATAAAATTACTTTTAAGTTCCGAAATAAATCCATCAAACTTCTCTAGATTGGTTATTGAAGAATATATTTCGGTGGACATTTAAATAGGGTTACAATTTGGTGTCTACCCTTTCACTTGTTTGAAATGCTCCTTTCAGTGTTAGAAAAATTCATGTGAATAGTTGACATGAAACGATATAAGTGAAAACCTGAGAACTCAAATATTATTTCTTTTAAGTCCGTGAATTTACGTCAATACCGAGTTTCTACTCTGAGATAACTCGAACCATATGGATTTCAATAAAAATCAGTGATAGCACGAGCCAAGAAATATTTAAATCTTTATTAGAGCGTTAACTGATGTCCTAAGATTGTCATCAATGGTGGGATTTATTACAGGTAAAATAAATTATGTACATGACAAACCACTTCTTTTTATTGGCTATAGTATGTTCCTTGATTTAGGGGTTTGGAAAGTGAAAATCTTATTAAAAAAATAAATATTTTGCCACTTACTGAGTGGATATGTTTCGACGAGAATTGGTTGAATGACGAGCTCATTGGAAATAAAACAGGATAAAATTATTTTAATAAATAGGCCATGGCACTTACACTGAAATAAGAATAGGGCACCATGAAAGAAATAATCCATAGGGAGCTGGTTTAATAATAGGGCTGACAGCAATAGACGATTCCTTTCCCTTTGCCCATTACACAAGGGAATGGCGTCATGAATATTTATGTAGGTACCATAATAATTATACTGAATGCAAATGCAAATGCATGGTGTGAGCACACCATGTCTTGTCCGTAAAAAAAATTTTGGAGCCATCGTTCCTTAAGCATCTGATTCACCGCAAGAAGTTGTGGTGGATTGCTGCTATGGTCACCGATTCCATCAATACCGGCTTCTTTCTCAACTTTATATATTTAAAACAGTGTCCAAAAGAAATGACCTGAACTTTGGGAGAGAGAAACGTGGGCAATCGAGAACTTTTTCTAACAAGTCATTCATCAACTTGCATAGTGTTGGGAACATGTTCTTCAAGTAAGAACTACACACTGTTCTCCGTATAAGACCTATTGTCGTGTGCACGCGACGTGGACCGATGAGTCACTCCATGAAGCGGCACATTTTGGGGTTCTTGCCAGGTTGTCAGCCGACCAGAGACCAAGAGCACTCTTCTTAAGTCTTTAAAACAGGTTTTATTGCTCAAAGCACAGCTTACACAAATTCTCAATCTCCAACAACTCCCACAATCTCAAACTCACTCCTTTCTGTAATGGCGACTCCCCCAACAATCCCCTCCATCTAAACAAACCCCGTTTCTAGACCACCAGTAATCATCAATAAACCCTTCTCCAACTGCAGAGCCTCCTCCATCCCACAACTCAGATGCACCACCCCCTGTGTTCACAACACTATTGTGAAGTTGTCAATGAAGGTCTTTGGCCTTCCCAGCATGTGAAGCCTCTTCTTTGCGGTAGAATTGTAATCACTAGAGCTCTCCTTGTCAAAATCCTTTTGCTTGGTGGCGATTCTTCATACAGATATCAAGCGGATTCCAAGGCAGACAGACAGTTTCATACACGGGATGATGCTTATTCGAACTTTTTTCTGCTTCACATTAGAAGAAACAAAGGGCACCTACAATCATTTGGACTTCCGTCTCCGAGAATCCTGTTCTTGGACACACGGTGCACCGATGGAGTGTAGTGTTAATAGCGAGATAATGCCTACTAAAGCAAAAATTTTGAAGCAAGCAGTGCATGAATCATACGCTGCCAGGGTACTGTGAGTCACAAGGCACACTGTGGCAACTACGCGTGGCTCAGAGAAAATTTCTCTTTTCAGATCCTTTGTTTCAGTCTCCTTCGCTAGGCCGAGAGCCAGCAATATCTAGTGCTCAAATAAAAATAAATCAGACAAAATTAGCCGTAATAATGATATTAACTCTACATGATCTAAGTACCCGTATTACTTACATTATAGACCACACAAAAGTCTAAATCAATTTTCAATTGAGCCATTAGTTTCGGAGTTAGCAAAGGTTTGCGTTGTCTACAATAAAATGTTCAATTTTAGAGATATAAACAATTTGTTATCTGCAAACAGGAATAAATTTGGCTTTCTTATATCAAAATTGCAAGTTATTGGAACGAAAGTTACGGGTATCCCTAGCGCTCAAAGTTGGACAACTGGATTTTACGTGCAAAAAACTGGTACTTTTTTGAGACATAATTAAGTACAGAAAATACTAACGGGCATAGGATTTTTCAAAGTACATCATCCAACGTAGAAATAAACAAGCTCTATTATGAATTTTACTGCATTGAAATGGGTTTTCTCGTTTGGACGATAGAGCATCTCAAACTTGGGTATCTTGCATTTTTTTTACAGACAGTAGTATGCTAGCTAGATCCTCAGACTTGTACAAGGTCAAGAATCCTGTGATTCAGGCTTTAGTTATAGTTCATTTTATCTAAAATACTTTAATTGGCTAATCATAAATGTCAAAGTGTTATCCTACAAAAAGCAAATACAACTCATGTAATGTACGAACTACAAAATAACTACCAAAATCAATGAAGCAACTCCATTTCATTCTAAGCAATATTAAATAAAAAAGGCAATACAAGAAGTGTAGGAGTAAACCTATTTATTGAGAGCAACACAGCTAAGCAAGTAAATGAAGAGAAAAATCACAAGTTGGCACTGATATTACAAATGGGTTATCAAACAATAAATGGGAGTAAAAATATACCTTTAATTTCTCTCCGAAATATAGTCTCTGGAAAGGGCAAAAATCAATAATTTATCGCAGCAAAAATATTCAACAAAAAAAACTATCCAGTTATTTATCAGCCTCCAAAAATGTGATCAAAATAATGATAACCTTTGGCATCACAAAAATGGCACAGACACACCTGAAAAACCGCTGTCAACAAACATGCTTCAACATTCAATAAAACCGCAAGTATGATTATGGGCAGGTGAGAGAATTGAACTCAATTAATAAAATTGCATGGAAAACTGATGTTTCAGTTACTTAGGGATAATGGTTAACTTTTACACAAGTTCTACCACATTCACAAATAGGATGTGCACTATTAGGTAACAAAATGTATCAGAGCAATCCCAAACATGAAAATATAACAATGTAAGTTGGGATGATTTCAAAACAAACCAAGAACAAGAGCTAGCTTGAGCAGATAACATCACCTATTTAACTCAATGGATGGGAAACTATCAAGAGGAAAGTTTGCATGCGACCAAATAAAAGACAGTTGGTTATGAATTTCTTGAGAGGCAAATCACATGAAACGGTATTAAACAATGTGCACGTGTGTTCTCACCAAATATCTGGTTGACAACATAACACCAAGAAAATAAAACAACCAATCTTTAATCATCTTCAGTACCTCAACTTTCCAGTTCTATATGCTCACTTGTTAAGCTACATACCATTAATTTACCACTCATTCTCAAAGGATTCGGGTATAACTCTCCAAAAGTAAGAAACACAGTTAGTCGCCCAAGTCAGAAACATGAAAGATAACCAATCTCATTTCACCCGCATTTTTGCATAACATTATGAACTCCCTTCACAGATGAGTACTCGAGTAATTCTGTTATCACCTACGATGAAGTTAGCTTCATTCCAGAAGGGCAAATTGGCATTATGACATTCCAACTAATACCATTAGAAGTAATAAGTTATACCTCTCCAGTAAAGGTAAGGTGATATTCACACATTTGAAGCACATGAAGCACTCGGTGATGTTTGATAGCATAATATTCATTACATGAAAAATTCACAGCATACAGGATATAAGCCATTCAAAATTTTTAATATATTTGGGACAATCCTGAGGAAAAATGTGGTAGCAATAATTATGGCTGGACAGTTCATTTTCCAAGTTACAATGACTAAACCTTGACCAGAACACATGAAAAATATAAAGCAGCTTTAGCTGGCAAACATCTACAGCCTTCTTTCACAGGCAACCAAATAAAGTACCACCAGAGTCTACACAGCTTCTTCCAAACTGATTCTTTAGTAATAAGAAGGGCTGCCATTAACTGACATTTTAATAATTGAATACAGCCAACCGGCTGTGTATCATCCGTGTCAACAGCTGCCACAAAAACTCGTTAGGCTCTTTCCCATTTCAACAAACTAGGGCAGGTTGTAGCATGGTGGGAATACCACCATACACATAAGGACAAGATGCTAATTAGGCACCTTCTCCTGCTGTGGCTGCTTCTTCCACACCTGTAGGAACACCCAGTCCTCAAGGAATGATGGAACAAATGCATGATCACTGGAATATTCCACCTCCACTGAAAGCTTCTTCAGTTGGTCCACATACATCTGAATGGAAGACGGACTGCAACTGCCGTTTACCTTTCATGCAAAGGAAACAAAGAACACACTATCAACCAGAAGACGGGGCCAACCGACGGTAAAGGACAAAAGACTGGCACCTCAAAAGAGAGAAAATTGGTAAAAGGCTGGTGAACATACAGACACAGAGCACTGAAACGTAAAGGAGTAAAATTCAGAATGTTCACTTGAGATGAAGGGAGTAGATGGGAAATTTAAGAATGAAGTGCAAGGAAGAGAACACACGTAAGTGCTCTGACAAGTAGGACAGTAACTGACATTACAGCAGGTTGGAGGAAACAGGAGCACGACTGAGTCTATGGAGCAAGCAATAAAGGGCTATGAGTTCTGAAGCTAGTGACAGAAGAGACAATATTTCTCTAGTAGGGTACAAGGAGAATGATAAGTGAAGGAATGGAAGACTGGAGATGGGAAGTATTTATAGTAAAATGGGAATGGGCATGGGAAATAGAAGTGTGTGGTTTACATAAGGTAGCAACAGGATTATAAAAATAATTTTTTTCCTTCCACCATTACATGCACCACCACAACTTAAAGGTAAATGGTATTCAGAAAAAAAGCGGTAAATTCTTCATGAATTTAAGCAGAAAAAATAGGAATAGAGAGACATATCAGTAAAATCATTATTCTGGAATAAAGTAGATCACTGTTCACCTATTCTGGAATGAGGAGGAACAATGCTTTAGAACAATGATCATTTTATTGGAGCAGTACATGATAATTGTTTCTCGAGCCTGTGGATAATGAAGAAAGCAATTACATATTTTTAAAAATTGAGGTCTATTATATAAACTTTTCCCCAAAAGGCAGGGTTAAGTTGGTTAAAAGAAAACATTAAGGCATTAGAAAATTAAAGCACTGCAGAAATAGCCCTCTCAACAATCAATGTACTTTGGAGGACTTGGAAAAACTTCACCCAATTAACTACGCACATTCATTAGGTATATGCACACCCTCTTCCTAAACAAAGGGCTGAAAAAAAAAAATAAAACTCTGATATGACAGCACATGCTGCAGTGCCACCAGGGCTTGCGAGCCAATCAAATCACAACTTGGAAAGTGTGGTATCATACTGTCAACCCAAGGAACTTCCCAAAATTCACTGCCAGTACTGCTAGAATAAATATTGATAGTATTGAAGAAAAAAAAGAGCTTAGCAGCAGTGTCATGGCTTCCATGCCAGAAATTCTCCAGCCAAGGAATTATGAATTCACACTAAGTCACATGAGTAGAGCCGTGAGAGTGCCTGAGAATGAAGGTGTCAATGATTTATAGATTTGTCGGCCCCGCTGGCAGCGGAGTAAAGTCCTCGCCTGCTAACCCGAGGGTCTTGGGTTCGTGTCCCGCCTGGGTAGAATATTATCTGCCCAGGACATGGGTGTTTGTGTCGCGTCTGTTGTTACTATTATTCACCCGACGTAAATTGGCCCATTGGGCTGTATTCGGGATAGTGAAGATAAATAAATAAATAAACATAGCTCTCCAAGTCTTGAACTGCGGGCAATATTCCATTGTCAGATCTCTTGAAGTGCACCACTATGTGTCATCCTGCAGACTTACCTTCCGGGGCACCTTCTGATGAGGACTGAGATGACCAAAAGGCATACTTTAGTAGGACAGGCAACCTGTTTTTCAATGGTGACTAAGGAATAAAACCTTCGCGTAGTACACCATGTTATATGGCAAAATGATACTGCAGGAAATAAAATTAGGGCAAAAAAATGTAATTTGGTCAGATTGGCTCCTTTTGGCAACCGCTGCCCATCTCAAACAACCCGAGGCAAAGGACATAAGAACAAACATCGGGGACAGAAACAACAAGAGCATGCAGAGCATCTCACATCTGGTTAAGAATTGGTTCAAGTCATCACTATATCCATGAAAAATTTAGACCTATGAAACATTTTAGTAAATGGAAATTCAAGAGGGTATTGTAAATACCAAATGCAGAATGACTAAATAAACTAATAAAGCAATAGTAAAAATAAAACTGTGGATAGGTATGGACACCAAAACATTTCATCAACTCCACTTCAGTCACTCAGCTTAGCCAAAATTAAAGAGCACTCGTGAATCACACAGCATTATGCATCAGCACTCTTCACACTTTTAAGCCTCCACTCACCATTGATGTACACATACAAAGAAAAAAGACAAAAATGCAACAGACTGACCAAATAATAACTTACATGGGTCATGTACTTTCCCGTTGGACGCAGAACTTTGAATGACTTTTCCAGGATTAGTCGGATGAAGTCCCAATGAGCTCCTTGGGGAGTTGGAGAAATAGGCACGTCAGTGAGATCACCAAAAACATAATCAAAGTCACGGCCTTCACCAATGTATTGGTCCATTATCTTCACACAATCATCAACAATAATCTGAAAAAAGGCAAAGATATAAATGGCTGTCAGAAAAATAGGCATCATAGGGCTTTATGTAATCTCCACAGCATTAAGTTAACATTTTGTTCTTAAGCTCATTTCATGGTGCTTCATCTCGGAACTAGAACCAAAGAATTTCAATGGCACTCAACCAGAGGCAGAGAGATGAGCTAGGCAGTAAAGACATTGATAGTGTGGTTTACGAAGCCTCTCATGACCATTGTTTTCACACCAAAAGTGCATAGCCATAACTTATGATTCCATTCCAGATGAAAGTCTGATGGAAAGAGATAATCCAGGGAGAGAGCAATGAGGCCACAAAGAGAGAAACATACAAAGCTTACAAACCACATCCAGCATCCACAAGGGAGTGACAAGCTGAGGTAAAGTGTTTCGCCCTTTTTTTATTTTTTGCTGCCTAATTGTTTGTGGGAAGATGTAATTTTGGTACCCATCCACTTTGCAATGTATCCCTCTTATTTCATCACATCCATCATTTGAAGAGAGACAGATTGGAGTTGAAATAATGGAAAATGGTACTCAAAGACCATCTCGAATATTAAATTAAATTCCTTGTCGGAAATGTAACGACAAATGGAACAAGCATTAACCCAATAATTGCTTCCATCGCAGCCACCACGGATCTGGAGCAGAGGTAGAGCGGAGCAAATTTTAATTGTAGCTCCAGCTGGAGTGGAATTACCTAAGCAACATACGCTCACAGCAATGGCACGCGGTGACCATTAGCCTTGAATAGGCTCTTGCACATCAGTATGGTATTCATCCCATGATCCATCCATTATTGGCAAAATATTGCTTTGTCACTAAAAAATTAATGCAGACAGTGGTTATAGATTCTAATTATTTAACCATAAATTAGAAATGGTTCATACAGTGGATGCATTACCTTTGGTGCTCAAGTAATGCTTATAAAATGGTATTCAATAATCTAACAGTAAGATAGGCCACACTCTCTAAATATCTCCTCATGGAGAAATTTGCAGGAAAAAATTATTGAAAGTCCCACTTGAATCTAAAGTAAAAACATAACAGTGTGATTTGACATTTTGTCATTCCATGTCAAATGATCAAATCAAAATTTTAATTGGTTACATGACCATTTCTAAAAAATCAATTTTTATAACTTGTACCCACATGTATTGGTAGTTAAATGAAATGATTTTTTAAGCATGTGATTTTTTTCCTTGTCTGTTTGCTTGTTTGTCTCATTGGTACAAATTTTGCAATCGATTTTAAACTAACCTGCTGATGAGCTAGAGACTTGAAACTTTAAACATAGCTCAGAACTGGAAGACAATGCAATAATATGCAATAATTATATATAGCATAAATATAATACAAAATAATAATAGTAAAATAATACGTTATCAATGTTTTATCCTGATGCATATGTCACACCGTGACTTTTCCAAAATGCATACAACATACCCATTAGGATGACTCACGGTCAATTGAACAACCCATGCTTTTGAAGTTAGGAAGAGAGACCCTGGCAAAGAAACTTGTCACAATGCTGGATTTTTAATAAACAATTATATGAATGGTGCAAATTCCAAAAGTCAAGATGTCTTAGACAGCATACAATTTTTCATTTTCTTATTGTTGGATGTAAAGATGGATTCAAATTCAGCTGAAGATGGAGTATGTAGTGCGGCTTCATGTTTCTCTCGCCACGATCCAAATATTCAGAATAGTCAACGAATTCCTCATCCACATTGCTCACGCATGCCAACCCAAAAGGCTAGTGTCTCACTGGCAGCATAATTTCATATAATTCTATTCCCGAGATATTACGTGACTAACTTGGAGCTACAATGAAATTGTCATGACAAAAAAAAATCATCCTGGACCGAGAATTGAACCGCGGACCTGTCTGTTTGTCTGTACAATACCGACATTCCGTTTGTTCGTATTGACTTTGGCAGAGATGGTATTCATTTGATCAAGCCAAAATCAATAGTTTCCGGCACTCCAAAACTATGGAGCAATCGAGCAAACACAGGTCCCACTAATACTGTACTGGGCCAGAACAATCCATAAAATGCAAGGATGTACAGTGGACCATGCTGTTGTATACCTCAGATCTGCAGTATTCGCTAAAGGACAGGTAAATGTCACAATGACTTGTGTCAGTTCATTGGATGGATTAAGAATCAAGGAACTCGACTGCTCAAAACTCACTGGCAAGACAACATTCAATTGAGGTGCAAAGAAGAGATGGAAAGAATGTGACAACTAGTACCTCCAGCACCATAAGCGAGTCATATATTTAAAATTGGTAACCAAGAAGAATCTGGCATTAATTTGCGGTAATATTGAAATAAAAATCATAAAATTAACTTTGCTTGCTTCTTTGATTTATTTTTCAGGATAATAGCAAACAGATTGATATATTATTGATAGATAGGTGTAATAATTTTCTCTTTCAGATATGATCAAACACGACTAAAAGCAGAAAATAATTATTTCAATTAAAAAAATTTAAACATTTTTAAAATGGACTATAAAGTATAAAATAATTTCTCCTAGCTCCATACAGATTCCTAACTGCACACACATTGTCCAGAAAATTTGTGATTGAGAATTTTTATAGCTACGAAAATACTTGTAAGATTTAAAACAAAAAACATGGGGCACATGCAATAGATAATTGATACATGAATAGTTCACTTAATTCACCAACAATTTAATTGTATTGCAAATTATATGAACTGTTGTGGGAGTTTTCTCTACAACAGCTACTCCCTACACTCCTTACTATTATCTATTGCATATGCCCCACGTTTTTTGTTTTAAATCTTACAAGTATTTTCATAGATATTGAAATTCAAAATGACAAATGTTCAGGACAATCTGTATGGGGTTATAAATCTGTGTATGGGGCTAGGATAAATTATTTTATACTTTTTAGTCCATTTTAAAAAGAGGTTAAAATATTTTTTATTTAAATAATTATTTAATTTTATCCCTCCTCGTATACTGGCCTCCATTTTTTCAAGATGGCACAAGCATTATTTTGATAATGTTTGAGCTTTCACAATCTATTATACATCTCAATAACTAATAACGACAAAGTAAGATGGGATAGACAAAAAGTTACATAAAAAAAGCCAAGAATTGACTGAAAAGAAAGAAGACTTATTAAAGACCTCTATCTAAGTAGGCTGCAAGAGTGAGGGTAGAAGGAGAAATGACAGCAGAGAATTGCTCAGGAAGAGACCTAAGACAGGGATGCTGCATATACCCAATATTATTTAACATGTACTTGGAAGATAAAATTAAATTATATTATGATGGCATGGGAGGAGTATGCTTATGAGGATAAAGAGTAGAGCATATTAGATTTGTAGATTATAGGGCAGTTACAGATGAAACCAAAAAAGAATTAACAAAAATGTTAGAGGAGCTTTAAACCAAGAGTATAGAAGATAGAATGAAGATGAACAGGAAGAAAACGAGTTTAAAATTATTGGAGGAAAAGGAGAGAAAATTACGATTAAACTTAAAGAAGAAGAATGGATTGAACAAGTGGAGTGTGTCAAGTCTCTAGGTAGCATGATAACAGAAGATGTGTATTGTTCAATGGAGATAAGAAGAAGAAAAGCAAATGCAAAAGAAGGATTTCAAATGAAAAGGAAGCTAATCCATGGAACGATGAACCAAGAACTGACAAAGACTCTTGCAAAGAGTTATGCAAGGAGTGTGGTATTATATGGATTTGGACACTTAGAGGGAAGATGACAAGACTAGAAGCCTTAAAAATGTAGATTTGGAGGAAGATGGAAAAATTGAGTAAGAAAGATAAAGCGAGAAATGAGGAGGATTGAGGAGCCTAGGCAAGGAAAAGACTATGATGGAAATGATTAAAAAAAGAAAGACGAATTGGATGGGAAATTTCCTGAGAAGATTGCTTGAACTATGGTAGGAAAGGTGGAGGGAAAGCCGAGAGGGGAAAGGAAAAGAAAGCAGATGTTGGACAAAACCAAAGTTGAGGAAAAATACGTGAAAATGAAGCGATTGGCAGAGTGAGAGGAGTAGAGTGGAGGTGACGTCCATGAGGAAACGTGCAGATTGAGGCAGAAAAACATGAAATTTGACACAGACTGATTCAATCTCATTTGATGACCCAGCAATTGAAACTGCAACCTCCACCTCAGACACCTCTTGTGATAAGGCAAGTAAGGGGTTGTGGTGCTACTATAAAGACTATTTTGGCAAAAGAGTCGAGCATGTTGATGATAGTGCTTCTTCTTGTGAAAACTAACTGCTGCAGTACCTTGGGGAAAAGAACTTAGACCCAAAATAAGGTGAAAAATTTACCCATTACTGGGCAAACAGTGTATTTATGAGACTTAAAAATGTAGCATTTAAGTATCTGTGTATTCCTCCTTGCACCGTATTTAGTGAAAGACTACAGTAGAACCTTGATCTATCGTTCTCGCATTGATCGTTTTCCCGCATCTATCGTTCGCCGTCTTTGGTCCCGAATGTAGTTCCATGCTGATAACGTTAATAATTCCTGCATCCATCGTTCCCCGAAGTATCGTTTTCCCACTTCGATCGTTTTCAAATCACGGTCCCCACATCGCAATTCCCACATTCATTGTTTGAAAAAGACGAAACCAAAAATTTACACCGAAGTAAGATTTTTGGATTTTTGCGGCGCTCCGCAGCGGGAAAGGAGGAGGGGGAGGGAGTTTGGCGACACACCGTGCAGGACGGATGGGTAGCCCTTGCCGTCCGAGTCCCTTCTTATCTTTATGGCCCAAACTCCTTCCTATAGGACAATTGGCATTCATCCTTTCCTACCCAAACGAATCCCTACCTCGCTCTTTAGCGGCCGCATTCCTTTGCCATGAGTTTCTAACCTTTCTTCCTATTATCCTCTCAATGCTATCTTACCAGTAGATGTCATACGCTCGCTCTCGGCACCACATCGAGATCTATTATAACCCATGTGGGTAAATATCAACGGATTTCCTTGGTGTTTGGTATCAAATGTAACAGAAAATAACGAACAAACTTCATATAATACTTGTTTTGTAGATTTATGCCGATTAAAAACTTTAACAAAATTAACTGACGTTCCACTACTGGGTGGGGCCCTTTCCGCAGAAAGGGTCCTGAGGGTCAAAGGTCTTCCTCCTGCCCTGTCCCTCCCAGCGGAAAACAGGGTCCTCCAATTACCTGTCTCACCCAATTCTTGTATGTAACCAGTGCATTATTTCAAATGACGTGGGCCACATGGGCTTAACCGGGGGAGTGGCTGAGGGAAGGGAGGGAGGTGGGGTTCCTCGTCATGTGACTCTCGCGGAACCAACCAGAGGGCAGCGGGCGTGGCTTGTAACCTCAGCCATTCAGTCACTTCCTGACCTTCATCATGGTCACTTCTCAGGACTCTAGTAAGTGCAGCCAAACCCTACGTGCTCTGTGCTCTTTCCTTTCTATTTTTTCCATGTTTCGCCAGTTAAAGTAGGTATTTATGTCTATTCATTTTCCTGATTTATTTCTGAGCCTATAGCCGAAACTGTTCAAAATAGGTGTTTTAAGACGGCTGAAGGTAACGCAGATGTTTCAACCATTAGTTTGTCGTAGTGGAAGTCCTGCGAGAGTGGGCTAAGTTCCTTCTCATCCGTTGTCTGACGTGGGCTTGCATTGCCAGAAATGGTTTTTTATTTTAGCCCGTTTTAGCCGTGGCCCGTCAAAATGATTTATTTTTTTGAAATTCGTGTTCATTTAGTCATGCCAAGCCAAACTCCAACCGCCGATATTGGAATTCCTCATTTCAACCCGATTGCCCGCTAACTTTTGCCTCTCTGAACCAAATGGCGATAAGCTGCTACACCTCTCTTGCTCTATGCCTCGTGGGTTACGCGATTGCTCCAGATAAACAAGAGTACACTTGGTAGCGTCAAACTCGCACCATCTTTAAAGGGTGGCACTCCTCCATCAGCGGAGCACAATGGAAAGCGCGAAAAAAGATTACATCCTCCCCAACCAATTTTAGGCGCGCTTCTCACCCTCAAGGATATTTGAAACGAATAAATTTCTATGCATGGATAGGTCGGTGCGCGGGCTTGAGGATCAACCAATAACATGATAATGGACCTTGTTTATTTGCTTTTATCATCTGAGACACCATTGGGTTATGTAATACTAATAAAATATTTTAAACAGTTAGTAGTGAAACGAAAAATTAGAGATGCACTAAGTATTTTCATTAAATTTAAAAATTCTCCCGCTTTTAAGAGAATTTCCTTTAAGATTCCCCTCTACTGTGAAAAGTTACCATAAAATTCTCGCATTTTCATCTCGTTTTGGCTCCCGGGAAATCTTATCCCGCATTGATCGTTTTCTTTGCCCATCCCCTTGAAAAATGATAGATCGAGGTTCTATTGTATTCAGTACAGCAGGGAATACTTGTGATGCAAAAAGAAACAGACTCGATCCTGACTGAGTAAAGATGCTTGTTTTCTTGAACCAAAACGTTGAGTAGATTTAAGACATAGGTGGACGTTTTTAAACACTTCCAAATCATTGATGAAAACATATTGCTTTCATTTTGCAATAATTGTTTTCTTATTCTTTTAAAACATAAAACATCACATTTTCACCTAATTTTAATACTTACTTGTTTTATGTTTGTATTTTTTATGGAGCGAATCCTTAAACAAATCACTTTGGTGGTTAAATTATAATATGCTAATTTAATAAATAATTTTTTGTTTTGTTAAACATGAGAACAACGTAAGTAATGTTGGATAGATTAATCAAACTATAATTCCATTGTGAACTGTAAATTATTCTGTTAACTATTTATGTCTGAAACAATTTAAGTGTTTATTCCAAAACAGCAAAATGAAATTGTAACTTGAATGCAGGTAGATGCCATTTTATGGGTCCTATTAATATTTCTTAGTTTTAACTCTGTAAAACTGTATCATATTTTCGCTGCAATATTCATTGTCAGTAACTGTATATTTCAAATTTCATTTTCATCTTTTAAAGGTCTTCAATTTGATGAAGTTGTACAGTTGTAACCTAAAATACCAATCAATAATTTGATTACACTTGGAAACTTTGTTTTTCTAATTCTCAAAAAAATAAAGTTATGTATTGTTCTGTGGCAATTTGTAAGTCATATGTAAAACATTTAATTCATATTTCATATATTTTAGTTATCAAATCATATTTACCTCAGTAATTTTGGGTGTGAGCTATCAATTTGTACTTTTTATGTACCTAAACAAGCTGAGGATATAGTTGCTGTTTGTTAATAAATATACATTTTGAGCGACTTGTCTTTGTTATTTTATTCCAGCCAATGATTGAATTTAAATAATCATCGTACGCTACTGGTTTATCAATACCCCACCTGTTATTAGGAATAAGAATCTATGGAATCGGAATTGAGAATCGGTTTGAAAGAATCGGATTCGGAATCTAGAATCGAAAAAAAGTGGAATCGACTCATCCCTACTATATACAAAGCACAACACAAAATTCAATAGTAAGAGAGGTAGAGAACTGCATGAGACAATACTTGTCTTAAGTATTACCAACCTTCAACTAGCTGTAAAATCTTCAACTTAAAAAATGAATGAAACTCTTTAAACAGACTGATCTTGGGCATACCTACCTTGTAATTTGGTCCATCATAGTTATCAAGACAGTCTCCACAAGATTTCCTCATGTGGATCCGGCAAGCTTGTATGACCATTTCATCAATCTAGGAATAAAAAAATAGAAAACCAAGTTAAAATTCTAATTAAAATCAAAGCATTATTATTAGAATTGATGATGACTTATAACTTTGTATTTCCAAGTGTATTTCTTTGGAGCAACCTGGGTTTCGAAGTACAATGTCATCTTCAGGTAAAGATTCACACACATGCATCACTATACATACACACAGTCCAGTAGGGACGGGGAGGAGGGAAGGGTGGGTGGAGTCAGAGAGGATATGCAAGGAGGACGAACGGGTGGAAGGGGTTTAGGAAGACCCTTTGGAAGAGTGCATTCATTCACTCGGGTGGTTAAGGAACATTGGGGCGGGGTTGAACAATAACAAACTAAAACAACTCAAAGATCACAGGAGAGGAAGGGTGGAGAGGAAGGGTGGAGGGGGTTTGTGTCACAGTGGAGTGTCCAGTGAAGAGTGGGAGGCTTGAGGGGGAGGGGCAGAGGGAGGTTTACAAGAAGTGGGAGTGAGGGGTACAAAAAGTCTTTGACAATATTTTCTTTGAAACGTACACTATTTAAATTTCCAATATCTCTTAAAGTGCCCAATTTATTACCCTCATTATCAAAATGTCAAATTGAAAGTTACTATTATAGTTATGTTCCACCAAATGCTTCACAAATTGAGACGTCAACTTCTGGTTTCTCATGTTCTTTCCCTCTGTCTCCAAACAACCGACCCATCTGCCCCACATATACTGCATTACACTCGAACTGCAGTTGGATATAATATGTAGGGACTTCAAATTTGAAATTTTCCATTTTAAGAAGTTTCACAACTTTAAGTGGTGACAATTAAGTCTGGTCGCTATCTTGGTCTGGTTGATGGATACATATGATTATTAAGAAAGGATGCATTATAAGTGTATTAACCTAGAAGAAAATTTCCACCATTTAAATACATCCTTCCAAAAAACTCTTGAAAATATCTTACCATGCATACACCATATTGTTTATTTATAGGGTATGGGTTTCACGCCCCAAAAGATATAAAACACCCAGTGATAAGGCCAGATAAGTAATGTGACTGTTAAGGGAGCTCTTAAACTCATTGAACATTCCTGCAGCACTTACTAAATGGTTTTAAGGACTTACAGAGTCTCCAACCTTGATTGAATGTGTAAGTCATTCTTGCAAAAGTCATCAATGATTGATAAAATACACACTTCCAAGTGATTTTGTCACACCAAAATCATACAAAATCAACTTCCAGCATAACATCCCTATCACACCAAGAGCCGAAGTGCCAGCATACAAGAGACAAGACACAAGGGACAAGAATACTCACATCAATCATCGTGACGAACTTGGGCTTCTCCTTCAGAAGTTCCCACAACAGAGCTCCATCACCACCACCAAGAATCAGGATTTCCTTCCCTTCATATTTTTCTTTCCCCCGCTGCATGAGCGTCTCAGTGTACACCAGGTCAGCATCTGAAAGATCTGCACAGCATGCACACAATGTAAAAATCTGAAGCCAATCACCCAGGGTCACACTATGTGAATTGACATAAAGAGTAACATGTTCACCCAGTCCCTTTCAATTTTCATAAAGTTTGCAATGATGAAAGACTCCTTATCGCAAATACAGTAATAATTTTTCTCTCTCCTTTGTCCGATTAAGATTAGTGATGGATCAGTTCCCCTTTTTTTTATTTAGCTCCTGGTTATGTTCTCAACTAATGAGCTCAGTTACGGTTCTCAATTTTACTTAGCTTTGCTCACATTTACATGGAAGATAATATTCTGTAGTTTCACAACCACACATATGTACTTACACTTATACAAGAAGCAGACTCAATCTTATTCTAAAACCATCAAATGTGCAGCAACAAGACTTAAAGCAATAGTATGTTTACTGAAGTTGAATCAGAGAAGTCAGGGCTGGGCAGTATTTCAAATATATGCATGTATTTGAGACTTTATTCAAGCCATTAGGTGAAAAGCGTTGAAATTGCCACAAGAAAAAATTGGATGGGGCTATGAATCAAACGTGGACATCTTGTTTTCTGGACCAATGTCCAGACCATGACACTACCCAGGATTCCTAATTTGCCACGAGAATTAGGAATCCTGGGTAGCATAGAGGGCTCTGCATTGGTTGGGTAATCCAATTCGTGGTTCATGGTTTGATTCCCAGTCCAGGCTGATTTTTTTCTCGTGGCAATTCTAACATGTGTTTGAAATACTTGAAGTATTTTGTACTTCAAATACCCTTTGCAGAAGTATTTTGTTCTTCAAATAAACATTTGAGGTATTTCCAGTATTTAAAAATACACAAAACACTTCTGAAAAATTTAAACAGAAGCCAGAATAACAGTTCGTGAATTTCCCTCAAACTTTTCACACAATTAGGTCAAAACCAGCGGGTGACTCCATTAAAGGTACTGAACAGCTAGTTCCGTAGTTCTTTGAAAATTTCTGCTAACTGATTCTCAGATTACCCAAAGTGAATTTATTTTAATTTCAAAATATGTAATTTCTCCGTTATGATCAAAACTGTAAAAATATTTTGACACAAATGGGCAAACAGTGGCAGGCTTCCTCCATCATGACAAGAGGCTGCAACAGGGCAGAACTCTAGGAGAGTAGCATACCCCTCCAGAATAGAAGCAAACATCTCCAAGAGATCCTTGTGCTAAGTAATTCCACAGACTCAGAAAAAAATTTCATTCCACCTAAACACATATTGACAATTTTGGCCATCTCTCTGTAAAATTAAAATTGAATTTTTGGATGATTGCTCAAAAATAATTATTTGAGAAATTAAGTTTCATAAACAGCATATAAAAACTTTACATAATTTTTCTGTACCACGCTCACCATGTCAACCCTGAGAGCATTCCTCAGCGATTGAATTGTGGCTCTAAGTAGCTGCTCTGTAATAATCAGTATGCAGAATTGCCAGCATCACTGATGACTGAAGGGGAACTCACATGGGGAATCCCTTAAGGAGTGCCAGCAATCTCATTTTTCTCTTTTTAGCACATACAGGAGATTCAGAGAACCCTTTCATATGGTATGCATAATGATATTCTATTAATTATAGTTACCTAAAATTATTCAGCTGTGGCTGTCCCACCCAGTCTAAAGAAATGTTACCCATAAAACCTGATAATAGTAGCAATGGGAATACTTAAACAACCTCTTAATGGCACAGCTGCTGGCAAGGAGCTTCTAAAGTGATAGCAACAAATAAATGAGCAGTTTAGAATCCTATAAAGCCCAGGAAAAGAATAAATTCGAAAATACAAGTTTATTTTCTTCAGCTGACATTGAATGGCTCTTTTAAAGATCTGGTATTATCCATTCCTCAACTATAGGATCACTTTCAAATAATATTTTTGAGAGACTTACAGTACTGAAGGATAATAAAGATTTATTTACACAAGGATTTTGGTAATTTCATATCCCCCTAAGCTACAGAAGGTTCAACCCCAGGACAAGGATTCTAGTCTCATCTGATTTAAATTCACTTACTGCTTACTTAAGTGATTTGTTCAGCATAGAGTCAACCACTAAAACACTTCTCATTCAATTCACAAACCTACTCCTGAAACTTAATAGATTGTATTTTAAATTATTTTATTATTTAAGTACTTTGAGTTCTTACATGTACAGTTTTCACAGCTATCTCTGAAAGATTTTTACAGAAATTGCAACATGTTCAAGTAGGTATTTTAAAATGCACATGTATTTCAAATATATCCAACGAAGTAATTATATTTTTTATTTCAAATACTTTTTCTTTAGTATTTTGTATTCTGCATATCAAACACAATTTTTAGAGTATAATCCAACTCTGATCATAGTCAAATGATTCTCAACTTGGCCACATTTTTCAGTAAGTTTTGTGAATTTTTGGTTTTTTTGTGGAGACAATACTTGGATCTAACCACAAAGCTTCTGTGTCTGTGTACCTTTTAAGCACACTTTTCAGGCTGAATATGGGCATCCAATGGATAACCTTTGGAAATACGGGAATGAAACAAAATACAACAGGGCCTCCATATCCACATAGATACCTCCCATTAATCTCATTGGCAGATCAAATTTTAACTGCTTATATAATCATATCTAGCGACGTATGCTATTGATACAGGCAACTTCTTTAACATCAAGGATTATTCTTTAAAAGCACACTTTCATATTCTCTCATTCCTCTGCATATAGTGGTAGCAAAAAAATGCTGTTTTATCTGCAGTAGTGAAATTTCAAGAACAAGTAGTACAGTCTTTATTAAATAAAATTTGGAACAGACAACTAACGTATCTTACTTTGTAAATCGTCCAAAACTAGAAAATTTCCACAGCTTTTTGAATGAAAGATCTGGATTTTCTGGAACGGTGATTTTTCTTCGTACAACAATGCATCTGTATCATACTCAAGGAGGCGCTCATCTAAAGAAAAAACAAAAGAATGAATACAAGTATTAGCAAAAGTATCCACACCAAAATGATAGACACCACTACATGAATCACAGCTGCTTAACACTAAATGAATTTCTAAGCAATAGTTCACATAAGTTCACACAATGGACAGTAAATATTGATTGAAATCTATTGCAAAACCATTATTCGAACAAAAGAAAGATGTACGATCTTGTCTTTTCTCGGCGAATTATATGAATAAATAATTCTCGGGCTTCTAGCCGAGAATTATTTATTCATATACATAATTCGCCGCTCTGAGGACGATGGAAGTGTTATCCATTGAAACGTCAGCCACAAAAATTCTTACTCGCTAGAAGCCCGAGAATTACTTATTCAAAAGAAAGATGATCCAATTGAATGACTTGCTAAGCTTTAATGGCAAAATTAAAAGAAAGACAAACATCCCGCTAAAGCCATTTTAATAGTGCAATATAAATTCATAACTTAAATTCTGGATGTCTGATGCCCATTCTACAATGGACATAGTAAAATGTAGTCATTATCCAATACTGAAGTTAGCCATAACATATTGACAGGGATATCAAAGTCAAATGAGAGTTGAAATAGTTCCTGTGAGTCATGAAAATTTAATATTTATTGTATGTGACTGTTTCAAAAATAATTCCTAACATTTTCACAGTGATGCTGGCCAATATTCGATATCATCCTCTAACTTCAAAAGTACTTCCATTAAAGCAGTGGGCCATGACCGACGCCGGCAGTAGCAATGGCGAACTCTGATTGGCAGACATTTCACCTGCCGTACGTTTGTAAAGATGGGACTTGACCATCTCTTCCTTACAGCTTGCGGCAGGGCCTTGTGGCCCTCTTATGGGTTTTGTCTTACATCCATTGTAGAATAGGCTTAAGTGATCAGACATAGGCATAGCCAGGGTTCATGTTAGGGGTGGGGGGGGGGCAGGACATCATCCTGTCTGGCTCCGTAGAGCAGATTTGGTATGAAATGCCTCATCCAGGGCAAGGGGGCACCTGCCTGCCCTGGCTACACCCAAGTGATCAGACTACATGGCCAAGACTGTGAAAGTCAAATATGGACATGTGTACTAATACTACCCCAAATATGCAGACACCTATCAAGTCCCAATTTTATGGATTTGATGAAACAGGGGAGGATTCAAAAATATTTAGAGGATTAGCACACAAGGTGACCTTCAGTCAAATAGCGTAACCTCGCCAAGATCCAATTCGGAGCAACTGGGCCAGGACCACACTCTAGTTAGCCCAATCCTGTTCAATTCTTTCCAGCTCAGCCACTCAAGTTTTTACTCTTTTTAGATTCACTGCTGGGATCTCCAATTACGCCTTGAGTGGAAATAATGCAGAGATCATGGTGGTTCAATCCAAGCAAGAGAGGAGAGATTGTGACGGAGGAAATATGCCGACTCAAGCTGTTTTTATACCATGTAATGTCACGAGGAAAAAGTGTGTAAAAACCCCACAAATACATGGTTAATTTTAAAGCAATTTACATTTGACGTATGATAAAATTAATGTTGAAGTTTGTTGTTTACGGATTGATTACGATAATTGATAACCAACTATGCAGCCACATTTCTTCTAGACTGACTTCATTAACCAAAAGAAAATATATATTCAAATTCAATGTGATTCTGGTTGCATCTTTAGGGCCTTCAAGAGTCACCAACAAATCTCTTGTTGAGTGAAATTCTCCACCATTATATTATTCTCTCATTACAACAAAATAGCCACAATCACATTCCATAGTTGTGATATTTTTGATGAGCCATTAGTTTGAAAAGAGAAGGTGGTTCAATTGATAACCTGAATCTTCAAAATTCTACCATTGGTTACAGAAAAAAGCGACCTCTGTTGCACTGCATCCCTCCTTGCTCGCTCTCAGTGAAAAACTATTAGTGCCAGCATTGCAGCTAGCCTTATGAGAAATTCCTCAAAATATTTTTGATCCCAGCACACAACAAATTCTGCAAAATGGGGCTTGCCTGGTGTCTACATATTCAAAGTAGAGGTACATTTCTCCTATCACTGAAACAAACCAAGGAAATGAATGCCATCCTTTCAGTTATTACCTAATGGCACAACATTGCATACAATTGAATGACTTGGCTTACTGCACATACGTACATGATTGAATTGACCTAGATATTCACTACAATCTTGATCATGAAGTTGTGGTCAATAGCTACGTCAGTCCAATGAAGTATCTCTTAGGGAATATTTTCCTCCAAAAGTAAATACCACACTCACAAACTATCAATATTGTACAATTATCCCTTTCACTGCCAGAGGGCTGATCTATGATCTGTTTCTGCATATGTGAAGGTATACTGCACTAAGCAAATACATTCACCAGGATTTTTATATGCACAAATAATAATAATATAATTTAAATTACCTTCAAAATACAATGTAAATGCATTTTTCTTTGTCAAATTCCTATTTTTAGACATAATATATGAAATATTAACCCTGGTGAAATAAATGAGAGAATATCATATCAGGTAATACAAATGTAAAAAGTAACACTTTTAAAGGTACATGAAATGGCCAGAGTACACCCTACCTGGAATTTGCTGGCATTGAACAGTTGAAATTCAATTTTAACCACACAGAACCATGATTAAAGCATAACCTCAAAGTGAGATTCAAATCAAAGTTCCTATCAATAGAACAGACAGTAAAAATAATAAAAATTATCTAAATCAAACTAACATACGTTTATCATCATTACTCATTTTTGAGGTCACATCGTTAAAATGGTGGACTCTTGCTTGCTAAAATCTAACTATTTTTGGGCACTACGGGGCGAACTGTGCTGTACTGAACTGTACGTCATGGCACAGTTTGCCTCCATAGTGTCGTAAAATAGTTAGAATTTTAGCGAGCAATGGTCCATCGTTTTAACGACTGTGATCTCTAAAACAAGTAATGATGGATATTCCTTACGTATCATACAGAAGAAAGATGTTGCCAGAGGTTGACCATCTTCGATTTTCAAAATTCTGGCTGAGAAGTGAGTTTTTGTTAGCCAAAGTTCAGGTAAGTTTCCTCACTAACCCAGAGGGATAAAAATTTTTCTTTCACATCATCTTTTGGAATGATATCTTTCAAACCAAATAAAGAAAACCTGAAGTCAATATCTTTAATAGTTAACCCGTAGTTGAGTGAGACGTAAACATAGGTAGAGTGAAAATGAGGCCTGAAACGCTCCCCGCGGCCGTCACTAAAATAACGCCTTAAGGACTAGTTCTGCAATACATTTGTCATTTCTGATAATCTGACTGAGGTTGCATCATTGTTAAAATATTTATGATTTTACATTACTTAAGAGCTCATTGGTAAAATATTCCCCATTTAATATTCCCACCCCTCATATATCAGCCTTTTCCATCAGGTACTTTTGACCATTGTACACATGTGATACCATTAGGCAATGATATTCTGTATTTTTCCAGCAATCATTCACTAGGAATTTCCCACCAAATGTTATCAGAGAACATGCAGCGCATGGAATATTCAAAATACACACAAATACGACACGTTATAATACTTTTTCTTCCAAAACATAATTTAATGAGTTTTTTGGCACATTTACGAGAACATTGCTCCAAATGCCCATTAGTCTTGCTTCACCCACGTTAGATGCAAGAATTCTATGCATTAGCAATGCAAAAATAGTATGTTGACCATAACAAGAGAGGTTTATCAAGTTATCAAAAAGCATTTTTCAAATTAGTGAAAACTCATGATAGCGATCTTCTACAGCATCCATTTTCTTTCATCATATTATGAACTAGATACATCAATATATTCCTGCCCTCCTCCTTTGAATGTCACACTTAAGAACTTCATTGAACCATTCACCTCTTCAGACGTAACAATGTCAATCATGATTTTTTTGCTTGTTAATGTTAACATCCCAGCCCCATGAATTTTACTCCAAAGTAATAATCTTCCAATGCTTAGCATGGTAATAGATAATACCTTTTAGTACCACAAATTAATTTCATTTTTAGCTCTTCTACTAGACCAGTCTAGGACATTAAATTACACCCACGAAAAGAAATTATGATTTTTTTTGTTCATACCTAATGGTTTTAACTGTTCAATAACTTTGGCATGCAAGTACTTCACATATAATTGGGTTTCTAAATTACAACACATCATCAACATGGAGAGGTACTTCAATGATTTAAGGATTAGGTAAACCAGATAGTTTTATTAAGGCTAAGGTTAGGCTAAATCTGGTGCAAGTCTAAAAGCAATAAAATACCAGGTGCATATACAAAGAAAAAAGGGGAAGAAATGCTTTCAGGCATGATTGAAGAAATTATACATATAACCATAATGGCGAGTGTAAAATTCTGTAGTCAATTTCAACACACATTAAATAATTCCGACCATGGTTTCAAAACTTGAGTGTCATTTTCACTGTGAAAATGACACTTAACCACGGTCGGTTCATATCAAGTGTGTGTGGGAATTTACCTGGAACCTCTTTTACCTGGGAAATGCCGTGGAGTGCTCAGCTGATTGTCTGGTATTTTTGGCACTTTGTTAAAACTGGTGATTGATATCCGAGCTTTCAACGTCAGAACACAGGTTGGCTGACCCTTGCAACCTTTTGTTTGTAAATTGTAAGCAAGTGACATTTAACTGTTTTATTTGTGGTTTATTCAATATATCTGTTTGTTTCCAAGTTCCTGCTTTTATCACACTTGTATTATGGAAAGAATTTGTTTTGAAGGGCATTTTTGGAGAGAAACCTCTACTCAAAAAAAAAACATCAGAAAATTTTACTACTCGAGAAATCATCACAGCAGTCAAAAACCTGAAAAACTTCAAAACACCTGGTTTAGACCACGTTTCAAAAGAAATAACGAAGTAGGCAGGAGATAATTTTGCCTTGGAAATTCTGAAACTCTTCACCAAAATTTTTAAAACAAGTAGAATCTCAGAAAAATGGCACACAAGTATAACCATACCAATATTTAAGAAAGGGCTTAAAATAATCCTGAAAATTATAGAGGTATGTCCTTACTCAGCATTGGGCTAAAAATATTTATTGGAATCCTCGAGAGAAAACTCAAGCAGAAAATAACACACGGGGAAGAAAATCAGGGATTTAGGAGGAACTGATGCAATATACATAGAGACTGACTAAAGAATGAGCATTAGAATTTAATAGACCAGTTTATACAGGTTGTATTGATCTGAAGAAAGCGTTCAAAGGGTTTTGCTGAAAGATGTTATTGGCATACTGTTGGAGAAAGACATATGATGGCCCATGATAAAGATAATACAGAACTTAAACACAAATGGGAAAATATGGGTTGAAGTAGATGGAGAACTCTCCAAACAGATACCAACAACAACTACTGGAATCAGACAAAGAGTCTTAATCCCTTCCTGTTTAATTTAATTATGGACAAAGTCATTGAGAAAGTAACATCTCTTGATCTAGGATACAGGATGGGTGAAAAACTCTTAAATATTATTTGCTATGCTGATGACGCAATTATAATAGCAAAAACTGAGGACAAACTACAAGGAATGTCATACAGGTTTCACCTAGCATCTTAAAAGTATAATTGGCAACATCAGTTGAAAACACTAAATGCCTTACAATATCAAGACAACCTTGTAAATGTGAAGTGGTCATTGATGATTGACTAATAGAATAAGTAATGAAATTAAAATATCTGGGTGTGGAAATATCAGGCTCCAGTGACCTTACATCTGATCCATATAGATTTTTTGTATTTTTTATAGATCTTGAATCTTTGATTGGTGATAATGTAGTCAATCTTGTTTCTTCTAAAATCTCCAGAACTGTTCCAAGCATAGTCTCCTATTGTGGTGTTTGAAGCATGTATTTGCAATCCATAAACCATTTTCTTTAAAGAAAGCTGCCAGTGTGCCCTCTATCATTTCTCATTTGCCTAAACCATGTTCTCCTACAACATGTTCATCCTTTCCCTGTCCAACAACACTGTTCCAGTCTCCCACAATAAGAGTTCTAACCTTTCCTTTTCCATTTTCCTCCACATTTTTCCATTTGGTCATATAACCAAGACCAGCTAAGAGATGGAGAGATCGCTAGACTTCACCACCGAAGGACCAGGTGTGTTTATGGATAAACAGATCTAATATCTATTGACAGAAAACAAAGAAGAGAATTTACTACAGAGTTTTATTCTCACCATTAAGAAAAAAAGTGCTTGAACTAATGTTTACTGATAAAAACTGTCAGATATAGAAGATCTGATAATCGTATCTCTTACCTGATTAAAATGCAGCATTTGGATAGGATTAGTACAATCAGGGCAAATACAAGTTCCAAAGTTAGGAAAAAAACAGGATGATGATGCACTATTTACTTTTTTCTCTCCAAAGAATTTCATGTAATCCTCACATTAATTGCTTATATTAAAAAATAAATGGTCAACATCTATCACCAGCCAAACCATTACTAATACTTTCTCTTTGTCTTATTAAGTACCACTATATATACTCATATTGTTTTTAGATACAGTGAAACCTCACTTGTATGCCCCTGGAAAGTATGTTTTCCCTTAATATACTACATTTTCTTGAGGCCCCAACAATTTTTGTATCCTTGCAATGCAATCTCAGCCTGCCATTTACACTTTAAAATTTTGAAATACCCCACGACTTATGACATTTGAAAAGTAGCAAGATGGCATCTAGTATACTGAATGCTGACTAATTGATGACTAATGTAGGCACAAAAATTATGCCACCCCAAGTTTGAAGCCAAGAATGAAGAGAATGCTTGGACAACTTGTAATGAAACAAATATCCACGTGTATCCTGTTATACTTCCTGTTCAGTAATTACAACAAAATATTTCATTTCCATTGAAATTCAGTATCTGGTGTTACAATGAAATATAGAGCCCATTTTCCGAGCCTCTAGTAGTAATTCAGAAAGTTGCTGTATTACTGCACAATTAATTTTGATTCAATTACTGTCAGAATTTATTACAACATTCTTTCAACCCTTGTTAGTGACTTGTGAAAGTTTTGATTTTGAAATTTTATTTCTTATGAAGCTGTTGCTAAGTTTGTGGAACAGCTTAATTCCAATTCAAACAGCTCATAGGGAATTGATCGTAACACCCACAGGGGTAACCTTACACAAGAAAGATGAAGCCACCAGTTTGCACATTTAGCCATGTTCTGACTATGAAAACATTGCTTTCTTCCCTTTAACTCCGTGTATTTTAGAGGTGCAATTTAAATCGAATAGGGGTGGGGGTAAAATTGAGGGAATAAGGGAAAATATTTTTCTTTTTTCATTCATTCACAAAGAAACATTTTCCCTTATTCCCTCAATTTGGTTGTGGAAACAAAGCTAATTAGTGATTTATGTTGGAAATTGTGTCCTCTACATGAATGAATATTGATTTAATTTGGCTACGATGCACAGTTTAGGAGTTATAAGCGAAAAACAGGACAAAGGTGATGTTTTTTGACAGTATTTTCAAGATGACGCAGAGGGGTGGGGATGATGAAAACTAGGGTTTTTCACTAACTAACCACCCCGAACAACATAAAAAAAATCAGAACTACCTGATTTAATGTAGGGTTGGACCCCTCTAGCAATTGGACTATTATAATTTAAGAACTAGTTAGTTAAGTGTAAGGATCACACAGATCCAAACAAGAAAAGTGGTGTGTATGCCGTAAATTGTAATAACTGCAACAGTGTGTACGTCGGGCTAACTCAAAGAAATTTTAATATTAGGACCAAAGAACATTGTAGTGCTTTAAAAAACATAATGAAAATAGAAGGAACTTGGCCAAACATCTGTTATGTAACGGTCACAGCGGTGCATTAGAAACCAAAATCCAACATTGTAGTAACAATTCATGTGAGCTCAATGCCCTCAAGCAATTAGAAATTCTGAGAAAAATGCATGACCCTGAGGTGTGTGTTGTCAATGAATGCTTGTTCCTCCCCCCTCCCCTATCCTTGAAGCATTTGCACATTCATACCTGCCACCTCTCTCGCCCCCCCCCCCCACTCTTTTCCTCCTCCACCCTTTTCCTTAATATATAAGAGAGTTCCCAAACTTGTTCTGCAAACAATGATGATACTTATGTATTGAAAGCCAAGTCATATTTTTTGTGGTTTAGTAACAGTTACCATTAAATATAACTATGGAAACATACCACCAAGTTAACAAAGATACTGTTTTATTAATTACAGATGTAATATCTCCATGCATTTTTACCACTTCTTGGACATGACCAACAAACGGATGTGTTGTTGTTTATGAATTTACCTATAAAATCCAAAGATTCTTACAATATTGAGTGGAATTTATGCATGAAGCAGATATAAAAAATTTGCAGTTATCCACATAAATAAATAGTACTGAGACCTAGTTTTTGATGTTTTTACATCATCAGGTGATTTTACATGATCAGAAATATATTTCTGTGAATTTTCCTAATGAAGGCCCTCTTTTGCACATAGATGGAATAGTATTCAGAGAAATCCATCTGCACTAACAATTCAGTTTCAGTTAATCCTTCCCTCAATGACTTCAAACCTTTTTCTATGATGTTTTTAAATAAAATAGTATGCTGACAACTTCCAAATCTTTCTAGCATGTTTTTTATGAAGTAGTCAACTGTTAACACACTTGTTTATAAACATTCAAAATCAGTATGTTATCGATGAATACCATGTCATTATAGACCTTGAGGGTACTCTTTAACAGTTTTATGTTGAAAGAAATATCGCTATTTTACAGTGGCATTCATTAGTTTTGATAAATGATCAACAGAGAGACTACTCCTGAAAGTTGCCAAAACTTAACTTATCTTTCTCATTGTCCCGACATAGGGGCACATAATATGCTTAATATCCTTAAGTTGTGAGCCAAAAGCTTTACACAATTTCATTTGAGACAGTTGAAACTCAACACACAAAGTTTCGTCAAAATCCAGGACGTTGAAGCAGGGGACCTTTCAAAAACTAGACCACTTTCCATGGACTGACTCCACTGAAAGGCTCTCAAGAAAGTAGATACGACTAACACTTTCATACGCATTGAATTAAAGGTGGTGAAATTGTTATCTCGCCTGGAGACCTCGTTTTAAGAAGGAACTACTCAAAGTAAATATGTAGTCACAAAATATTCTCCAAAAGTAGGCATTCATAATGCTAATGAAATATCCTTTTGTTTCAGTTTCTGGTAAAGATAAAGAATATACAAAAACCATCTCACCTGGTGCATGTTTCTAAAATTGAAAATCTTCTCTACAGTTATCTTTTTTATTATATTATTCTTTAGTCACATTTCAGTCAATGTATATACAAGTGTATTTTCTTTTAAAGACATCAATAAGGGAAACTGAATACATTAAGGATTAGATATTTTTTAAATTTTCACTTTCAACGCAATAAATTAAGAAGTACCTACTCATCTTTTTACCATAGCAGTGAAATTTTCCAGACTTTCAATTAAAGATTTGGTCCTTTCAATGCAACTTTTTATGACTGGCAACACAACAAACTTGATGACCTATCAAGCATTGTTAAGCCCATAAAATGAATAAGTAATTCCTATTCCCTTACCCAGTTAACTCCCTCCTCCAAGTCAAATCCTGCACTTTAGTAAGTAGAAATTTATAGAACATCAGTATAATCCAAATTACATCAAAAACCTTCTTTACCTGATGTCACGAAGTACTTGTTGACCTTGTCAGCTCTCTTGAAGGGAGGGTACTTGTGGCTCCATTGGCTCCGCAGAGAATCCTTGATGACACCCTCTATTTTCTTAACTACCTATGTGGTTGCCATGCAAGGGACAGAAAAATTTTGGTGCAGAACATGGATTTCTGAGTAATCAGGGGAAGCATGATAAACCATGCCATTTGGCACACGCATGCAAAAGATGTGGTACAAGTACGAGCGGATGATATAAAGAATGTCGACTCTCTCACTCACAGAAAGTTATTTCGATGGCCTTCCATGGCTGAAAGAGGAAATCTAAGAGCCAATGCCCAGAGCTTGGAGGAGAAAACAGTGGAAAGTTACATAAGACAAGAAATAAATCCAATGCAGTATTTCAACCAACATCAAATCCTTACTTTATCTGATATTTGGTCTTCACATTATAATAAAATGAAAGCCATTTGCCCTACAAATAGCTCAGCACATGGCATTAGCACCACCAGCATTATTCCAGCTCATATCCTACCAATGATAAAGCCAGGCAAATGGATGGCTGAAAGAAGATACTATTTTTATAAACATACACGCTTTTCTTTCAACCAAAGCCTATGAAAAGTGCACTATGCTAAAGTACATGAAGGCATTACATTAAAGCTACCACTACTACAAGTATAAGTTAATTAAGGATTAGTAATATAAATGGTAAATACAATATACTACCATTCTACACTACTTAAAATAACCAAAATAGAAAACATCAACATACTTATTTCCGACACTCAAATGAGTACATGATAAGCATACCTCGTCATACCAATACTTGCCATTCCTATATACAAACCAGCAGTCTACAGAAAATAGTAATATGGTCATGCACACATAAGGCCATTATTCATAACAAAGATTTTCAAATCTAGCTCACAGTATCCTCATTATTGAAAGATTTGACTGATAACATCTAAACAGAAAGAAATAAGATAACATCTATACAGCCCTTAGAAACACCACCAAGAAATATATAACAAGGTGTTGAGTGGTATTAAAGATAGCATCCACTTATCACCAACTCATTCTCACCAGATAAGAGATAAACTGCCAAACATATTCAGTTTTTGGCACACCAAACCACTATAAAGCAAGGAGCTGACTTCATACCATATAGTGGAGTAAATTCAATATAAGTCCCAACTCATTGCTTTCCACTGACACCCAACAAAGCAGCAATGATAGAGAAATCATGTTGATTAATGATGAATAATGAAATGGTAATTAACCACTTTTTTCAATTTTTACTCAATGTATTTGAATACATTGAAAATTTCCTCAGGAAAAAGGGTTTCCCAATACACTAGCCACTACAAATACACTAGTCAAATACACTAGCCACTACATTACCAAGTATTCCAAACTCCAAAAGCAATTTTAAGTAGTATCCACAAGAACCATTGGTTTTGCATGCTTATGGCACATCCAAGATGGCACTATTCAGGCCAAGTCAAGCTTCAACGCAACCACTGCCCACAAAGGTATATCAAATAAATGAAGATAAGGAAGCCCACAGTGATGTATCCCATACACTAACACAATGATAGGGCAACAAGCCTCCCTTATATTGTCCAAAATTCTGATTCGTCTCATCCCGGTCCAATGCCCAACCAAGCATTTTTTCAATACTCAATACATACCTCCAGCTAATTCTGCAGCTACCTCAAAATTTCCAAATTCAACTCCATTTCCTTTTCGACCACATCGAGAACTTACTCGCCTTTCTCTCTAGCCAGCAAAGTCTTTCTATCCTTCCACTCACCCACACCTAAGAGCAACGCACCACTCCACTATAACCCTCCTACCATCAAGCAGCCAAGTTTCCAAACCATTCAACACTCTATTTCAGACATTGATAAGTCAATCCTCAATACATTTATTCTGATTTTCCCCAATCAAATCCCTTCCTTCGTAAATCCTTTCTCAGCTTGTATAGTAATTACGACCCTATTAAAAAACCATTCAACAACAAATGAAAGTAGCAAGTTGCCATTTCATTATTCATCATAACAAACTGGAAATAGCCGCACATTCACCAGAACTTATCTTAATGATAAACATCGATTGATTGATGAGCAAATCTTTTAAAAGCCACTACTCATCCAAAGACTTTTCACACAAAGATAGAAGGTCCAGGGGCCTCTTTTCACCAACCACACTCACCAGATGTGGTGAGGTACATGTCTAGTGGGGAGCCACGACGAATGGCTGGAAGCAGCTTACTCCTCTCGGCCCCTAACTTCTCCTTAAGGGACATCTCCACACATCGGGCTTGCTGCAAAATTACAGGCCACCACCACTACAGATACCCTAATACAACCTATAAGGTTAATTTGGCATGCGAAAAAACCATCCTTCCAAGCCATAAGCCTTAAGTCACATATCCACATAGAGAGGCTGCCCATTGAAGAGTACACCTTTCCCAACACTTTAGTGCGTAAGTGGCACGACCTCGAATGGCCACATCACCAGTGATCCAGTCCCGAGGTTTCTGGATCTGATGAAAAGTGTCTAGCAGTATTAATCATTCAACATATAGGTTGCTTCTAGCAGCATCAAATGTTCATCACATGCCACCCACTCATCCAACCTGACCATGCCTACAATAAGTTATGCATCCCGAGTGCCTTCAATTAACCAACAAGTTAGGCTGCATTTTTGGCATGAACTTTTCATACATTCCACCAGGTACGTGGCCAGTTTGAATTTGGTCACCTCACAGAAAATTACCCTGTTCAAGCAATAATCCCAGAGTCATCTAGCCATGATAAAGTTTAGAGGCTTTAGTTGACTTTGAACTAAAAGGAAAAAATCTCAGTTGGTGGACCTGACATCAAGCAAGTCAGGATGTTGTCACTAGATGGCTCCACTTTCCATGTACCCTCACCTTGAAACCAAGGGGGAGAAAAACAGCAAGTGAGGCAGCCAATTGAGGCATGCTCGTCATGTGGATATGTGACTTAATATACCAAGGTTCTATATTGTATTCTTTCTTAACATCCTAATTTTATTAGGATATTCCATGAATGAGCATTGGTCCAAAAAGATATCCCACATAAAACTGGCCAAATAAAGCTAAAACTATTTAAGAGGTAAAATCAGAAACCAAGATATGGTACATAAGCTCAGACACACCTAATGCACCATGGAGTGCATTTGCTATGCCTGGGTTTGTCAATCACTTGTCAAGCCAGTTAGTTGGTCAGCCAAGATGACCCTCCAGTCAAATTTCACCAAATCCATACAGAGGCAAGTTGGTTACATTTTGGACATGTTTTGCATCACTCTAATACCAGATCCAATGATAATTATAATAATGAAGAACAATAAATGAATTAATCCAATCTGACAGCTGCATCAGTTAATAATTTTGTTCTTGACCACCTAAAAAAATAATAATATTGTCCTCCACCATTTATATGCAATTACAAAGCATTTCTAAGAGCTTTGAGTCCATAACAGATCCCCAAAAACAACTTCCCCAAACTACCAACCTCAGAAATGCACCCATAAAAAACACCCAACTCTGAACTCCCCATTGCAAGTCAAATTCAAGGGACACTAGTATGCATTCTCACCTTCCTAATAGTTCATTATTCACTTTCCAAAATAAATTAGGACCTAAGCCTCATATGTTTACGACAAACAACAGAACAAAGCATTGAATGCCAATTACTAAATGCAACAGAAGGAAGCATTCATCAATGAGCTTCCCACCAATGGCCAGCTCTGGGGAATTTCACCACCTTTTTCTAAGAGATGAGAGTGTTAAAGGAAAAGGCCATTTATTTTCATTAAGAACTCATAGTATGAATATTTATGGAAGATTTTAGCTTTTAACATGTAAAGAAAGTCAGCAAAATGGAAAAAAAGTTGGTGGTTTGATGAAGAACAACACAATGATTGCAGAAAAGTAATTAAAATATGTTTGTAATTAGAGGCACATTTTCATAGTTGTTTCAGCAAGTTAAAGGAAAGAAATAAAACAATGCCCACAAAAAAGGAACAAAGGTACATAAGACTAAAACAGTTTCCATACATTTTTGAACATGATCAAAACTCCTTCAAGAACACCATACATATTTAATAATTCACTGAAGAAGATCCCACAAATCAGGAAGCATTTGATGAAGCTGGATCATTACCTCAGATATCTTGACTTAACGCTTTTCCAAGCAACATCTACACACTTCCCTGCAAGCTACCCCATCTGCCCAAGCTGCAAGGTCGTGCCGCAGGGGGTGTTAGGATACCAGACGTGTGAAGACGTAAAGGTTTGGGGAGGTGAAATTGTGACTTGTTTTATGGGAGTGATTTGACTTGAAGACAGTTTTTAATGCGGTCACTTATTGTGAATGGGAAGAACAAATTTTTGCACTCATCTGTTTGGCAAAGTATCTCTCTTATTTAGTGATGGGTCGAATAGCATTTTTCTCGAATTCGAATATCGAGTTCAAATATCTATTCTCTTGCAGGTTCATCAACGACTAGGGTTAAAGAGTGGTTTGCATTGAGTAAAGCCTCGTTATATCATGGATGCTGGAAAACACTAACTGCCATTAAATTAATACTCCCGACTTTTAGCAATCAATGACCCTTTATGTAAGTAAGTTTATCCACAGAGAAATACAAAAACATGTATGATTAAAATTATGATAAAATTCCTATTTTACCATGTCTCACTTCTCAATCACCCATTTCCTTCCATTCCTCCACAATTATAGGGGTGGAATACTGTAGCATATTAGCACAGTTGGCCACACTGTGGTGGCGACTCCCAGAAGGCATTGCATGTAAGTTGGTTGAAGAAAGAATAAAGATGGAGACAGAGAAGAAATAACGTGGTGTTCTAAATTTACGAGAAGAAGCCACAATGCCTCCCAGAAGTCGGTAAAGACATTTACAAAAAATAGCAACGAGTAAGTGATGAACCTAAAGTGAAAAGATTTTTCCATGAATTATCGCATAAATGAACTAGAAAACATGGCTTCCATTTACATTTCTACGATGGCGGATGAGTATGAGCCCGAGAAAGAAGATTTTGAATCATATATTGAAAGATTCGATGAATTGTGCAAAGTGAATAAAGTGGCTGACGGTGAAAAACTATCCCTGCTAATAAGTTTTGGTGGACATCGCTTGTATGCAGATATGAAAAGAATGTCTTACCCAGATAAAGCAATTGAGTCAAACTATGAAGATGTCATCAACTTATTAATAGAGTGTTACATGCTGGAAGGTTCTGTGCAGTACCCAAGGGATGAATTTCTTGATCGCAAACAATGCAAAGATAAAACGGCTGCAGAATATATTTTAGTGCTATGTGATATTGCAAGAAAGTGTAAGTTTGAGGCATTTTTAGAGGAAGCCTTATGAGACAGACTAGTCAATGGACTGCATTTCAAACACATATGCGATTAGTTGAAAACCTATAAAGACTTAACATACAAAAAGGCTAAAGAGATACATAGATGGACACCGTGAAAAGAGAAGAGTTGGCGCAAGAGCAGAAGCGACTACAGATAGACGCAGCTACATCAGCGGAGGGTGAGGTCTACAAGATGTTCAACATTGCCACTCAACGTGCCCTGTTCTGGGGACGAGGGTCATTGCCAAACTTCCCTGACTGCGGTCGTCCTGGTCATGGTTCCAGGGGACCGAGGGCATTCACACCGCAGTTTCAGCAGCAGCCATACCACCGACCGCAGGTGTACCAACAGCAAAGTTTCCAGCCCAGGAATGGATTTGGGTACCAGCCCAGATTTCAGCAAGGTGCAATGAGATATGCAGGACGGCAAGGGTATTCATCAGGATGTTGGGTGTGAGGTCAGCCGGACCACAAAGCAAAATATTGCCATAACCGTATTGAACAGAGTCACAGAGTTCAACAAAAGGTGATCAAAGAGTAGAAGATTTGGAAATAGCAAATCATATGTAGAATTTGTAAATTTTGAATGTCAGAGAAACGGAAGAGACTGTCATAGTTAAAGAATTTGTAGAGGATTTTGAAAGTGGAGAATTTGTTTGTAACATTTTTTATGAAGTAGATCAACATAATGAGAATGTTCATGATGCATTATAAGCATGCATAATGATAAGAAATAACGTGGTGTCCTAAATTTACACCAAGAAGCTGCAATACCTCCCAGAAGTGGGTAAAGACATTACAAATACAGTTTTCCATGAATATATAAATTGTAAATAATTAAAATTAAGATAAGGAAAGCTAATCATCATCAGCCAAGCATTTGCTGTAGACGGCTCATTCATTCTGCTCCCTCTCCCATCATTCCAGAGAACAAATAGGGGACATCCTAAGGCTTCCTGCCCATAGGAATGGGTTACTTGGGTCACAAGAGCCGTCCAGAGTGACACAACCACATCAATAAATTTCAATGAGTATGCCTGACCTTTTAACTCAGTGGTTCCCAGCCCACAACAGTAACATTCCCTATGCAGTGACAATGGGTACAACAGATTGAATCGCAAAATAAACTCTCACCAACAGTATCTTCAACTCCTACAAAATATTAATCTCTTAAACTGAAATAAGTGTTTACTAGAACTTCCAATGATTAAATAACCACAGAATACTTGAAAATTCAAAATGGCAAATACATATTATTACAACTTTCTCACATGTATTGTTCCTCCCCAGCTTGACCAGTTATAATCAGAAACATGAACAGCATATTGATGAAAATATTCAAACATGGCGGGTGAATTTTTTTGAAGAAATTGCCATAAGAAAAATTCGGCCTGGACTGGGAATCGAATCACTGTATCCACCAAAAATTGCCATAGGAATTAGGAAGCCAGGATAGCGTAGTGGTCTGCGCATTGGTCCGGCAAACCAAAGGTCCGTGGTTCGATTCCCAGTCTAAGCCAAATTTTTCTCATGGCAATTTCTTCAAAAAACATATTGATGGCCAATATCTTCTGCCAGTACAACACAAAGTACCAATATTCTAAGACCAAATGAAATATAAAAATCCTAAAATAAAGAATAAGAAGTTTGGGAGGAAAGAATGGTCATCTCCACACACCCCACAGGCAAGGCACAAGGCATTTGCTTTAAGCATTCCTTTTTCTCCGCCACAATGTTAGTGATTAGACTCTACAGCAGCAATAAAACACTAGTTACATGCAATCAACAAGCACAAAATGGTGTTTTAAGAATCAAACAGCATTTTGAAGAAAGGATAAAACACTATTCAGGTTGATATTTGAGGGTAATTAGATTTTTTCTTTAGACTGCATTCAGCAGAATCCTAAATTAAAACCTTCATGGATAAGGTAGGCACATTTAATAACATACACCTGGGATTATGATTTACATCACAAATGCCTGAGTAACTGATCTATTTAGAAAAACATGAAGTAACAAAATGGAATACATTAACACAGTCAGCTGTTCTGAAGAAATGTTAAAAAATCAAAGTGAGCCTTCAAGTATTACAATTAAACAATGATTGCACACAATAAAAATACTTAGGTGCAACTTCTTCACATACCTACTCATCACTTAACTGGATTAGATTAGTATTAAAGGCTTCTGATAACTTAGCCAAGAGCTATGACAAACGTGGTCTAGCCGTAAGCAGTGGATGATAAGGTCTAATAGTCAAAAATTCTGTGAAAAGGTTGGCACATACATCTGATTTATCTGCAGAACTATCAGAACAAGTCTCATGGGAGTATTTGCAAAAATTCCCGAGGATGCTCAACAAGAGGGCAGATTAAGAAAAATTATAGTAGTTAAATTCTTACAAAAGAGGATCTAACCTCCCATTTAATATCGTAATGCTATTTCCCAAGTGGAATAGGTACATTTATGCACTTTGGCTCTTTCACTGAAATTTTTTAGTTTTAAAGCAGTAAATGTAGTATTAAACAGCTAAATTTATGCAGATAGTTTTATTTAAATTATATGAAAGAAATTGAGCCCACAAGCTGTAACAATTATTTAAACTTACATATTTTAAGAAACCACTTTGACATGTTTGGGGTCGAATTGGTCTGACAGTTACTACCTGCACAGTTTTAAGATAAAGTACTCATTAGTTTATTTATTTGGAGGTTAAATAAAAGGGCAGTATTTGGGGTCTTAGAGTCCACTGAAATCCCAACCAAGTCTCAAGAGCTCGAGGACTGAATGGAGATTTAATAGGCAAAGCATCTTAAGACACTAGCGCTGAGCAAAATGCAATACACTTGGCGATATACCACATATATTGATGTGCTATCAACATTCTATGCATATGCGCTGGTTTCTAATAATATGAATCATTGTGACATACTTTATGCAAAGACTACTCGAAAGCCATTTATGGTACATTAAGAGGTTGGGAAATTTGTATGTCAACCAAAATCTCACTGAAATTTCTTAATTTTTATCGTCTAAATTAACGTAACACATAAAAAGCCCAAACAACATTTCCCATTCATAGCCATTGTTCAGGTTGCCAAGGAATTAATGTACTCAAGAAATTGGAGACAAATTAATATTTTGGATACTGAAAATGAAATTTTTATGCAAATACGTGACATAAAACATAATCCATAGCAAGAATTAAATTTAACATTCTTTCAGACAAGTTGATACTACATACAAAATCACTGGCAATCCCAAGACTGAGAAATGCTGGATCTAGCTGACAGAAATTAGTTAGCTTCAAGGTTTTGGGATATATGTGCTCCCATATTTCTCCTACACCGTGCCTTTATCTTTTTTATCTCACGGTATCATTACACCCTTATTTTAGTGAACTCAGGATCACACAGTAGGGCTTCAAGCAATAAATGAAGTTGTCTAGTAAAAGCAATTTCTTTTACTGAGCAACTTCATGCATCTGTTCTTGTTGACTAACTGGGTTAATCCTAATGCGTTACAGGCTGAGACCACTGTAGGACATTCACATTTACCAGACATATGTAAAACTCATAATGACATGTTATAGTTATTTCTTTTTGCAATTGAAAAGGTACTCTTCAAACTCAGTTAGCTAGCCATGTGGCACTGACTTGTGCTTTTACTTGAGATGGCAAGTTATCTCCTTTGTTTTACTGCTATTAGGAAAAGAATATAAATAAGAAGTTGAAGAATTCTATAATACCCCTGCTACACAAGTGCTCAAGTACATGTGGAGGCAGTGGGTAGACCATTTAAAAGCTTAAAGGAACTAATAGTTGTAAACAACCAGAGATTCATGATTAAGATGACGTTGAGTATGGACAGTCCTCCAGACTACATAGACTTCAGATAGAATATCATAGTAGAAATGCCCATTACTGTTTCATGTGATCAAAACAATTGGCATATTTTAAATGGTAGGCATTATATCAATTAAATAACATCAGTGTTCATGATGGATAAAGGAACATGACATGTATTTTACTGCATCTATGTTGAATAATTAACCTCTTTGGTTTTGAGGAAGCTAATTCAAGGACTAATAAAGATGAATGGTAACAAGCCATGGTGATTGGATATCAAAGTCTGATTGATGAAACAGCTTGGGAATAGGGTGATAGACCCAAGGAACATATTGTAATTAAATGTAAATGGGTTAAAAGAATTCAAAAAGATGCTTCAGGAAAATTTGAATGTTTTAAAATACTACTTTAAGTTCCTGGATTAAGCCAGAAATAGTTGACATTTTGATGAAAAGTTGTCCCCACTGGTGAAATGTCCAACAATAAGATACCTATTTGTTGGGTCTGGTGAATGATATGGACACGGGCATTGATCACACTGACACAACACATTCATTTCTAAATGGTAAACAGATGAGGCATTTTATGTGGAACCTAATGGTTTTGAACAATAAAACTTGGACAAAGTAGGTAAGTTGAGTAAAAGTATTTGTGGTCTCAAGAAGCCTAGTTGAACCTGGAATCACAAGATAGTGAGGTGCTAATATAGCGGCCACATAAAATTTAAATGTGAACCTAGTGTTTCTCTCGCATGTTCTGATGATTCTGTGATAATCACTGCTCTCTGAGTAGACAATTTGTTCATTCTCACAAATTGCAAATTTAACAAGAGAAAATTGCTAAAAGACTAAAGAATTTAATGTTAATTTACTTAGTCCAGCAACTAAATGCCGGAGGATGAAAGTTCTCAGAGACAGAGAAAAGGAATTTTAACACTAAGTTTATCTTAGTACATTTAGAAGCAGCCTAAGTGATTTGGCATGTTAGAGGCATCAACACCACTGAGTGTGAACATACATACCAATCATGCCGTTCCCTTCTGGGGCAGGCACAGTCACAAAGTGTCACTCATAAATACATATTTGTACACATAGCTTTGCTTCAATAATTTCCTCCATACTGACCTATCCTTGAAAACCTCTTTTGCCTCATTGACCCCCATTCACTGCTTCATACACACACTCCTATTTTGAAGACTCCTAATATTCCTCCTCCAAAGAATTTCCTCAGCCACATTCAACCACAACTTTCTTGGCCTACCTCTACCTCTCGCACCATTCATTTCACTCTTATATCTGTTTTGTCATTCGACTCTCATCCATTCTCTCAACATGGCCATGGCTTTAACGCTTTGGTAATATATGCTCATCAGACCCAAAGTCATTTGTTAACCTTTTAGTAAATTACCTTTCACAAGCCACCCCTTAAAAATGTTGAATCTGACCCCAGTTACCCTCAATCAGCTAATTTCGGATCCCTTAAAATTTCATTTTCAGTAGTCTCGACTGTTCTTAACAGCCTGGATATTAATAAGTCAGCTGGGCCAAATGGGATCCCATTAATATTTCTTAAAAACTTCATCATCACTTCCATTTACACTCACCCTTCTCATTAACCTCTCACAAGACTCTGGCCCTTTTCCCTATCATTGGAAACTGAGCTACGTTACACCAAAAGTCTGGTGACAAAGCAGAAGTCAGTAATTATCGCCCTGTAGTGACCCTCTCATGTACACCCAAAATTATGGAGAAAATTTTGTTTCCTCAAATTACCCCTCATTTCAAACATATTGTGATCCCTGAGCAGCATGGATTCAGGTGTGGCCGCTCCCCCTCAACCAATATATTGGTTTTACAAGATTTTATAATAAGAGGATTCGAGTCTAATCATCAAACTGATGTTATATACACAGACTTAAGTAAAGCATTCGATCGCGTTAACCAAAGGTTACTATTATCCAAACTGAATGCTTTAGGTATTCATGGCAACCTCTTAAGCTGCTTTGGGAGTCACCAGAACTCAAGATTGTTCGTGCTAATAACAATTTCTCCCACTCCTTTCCCTGTCTGTCTGGTGTACCCCAGGGTAGTCATCTTGGTCCCTTATTATTATGTCTCTTTATAAATGATGTTTGCTATGTACTGAATGATGTTGAATTCTTGCTTTTTGCAGATGACCTTAAGATTTACAAGCATATCTCATCTCTGCATGACTCAATTGTTCTACAGGAAAATATTGATAAATTAGAGCAATGGGCTGATGCAAATGACCTAAATGTAGTGCTACGAGTTTCTAATGTTCATCAACTCCATAGATTCAGGACTATACTTTTAAATCTACAGCATTATCTAGACCTGAAGTTGTTTGTCATTTGGGATTTTGGTTTGACAGTCACCTATTGTTCAAGATTCAAATTGACTTAACTGTGTGATGCCATGAAGAAATTAGGTTTCATCATGAGAACTTGTAATAAGTTTAATAATATCGATGCACTGAGAACTTTATACTTAGCCCTGGAATGTTCCAAACTGGAATACTCAGTTGTAAATTGGTAAACTTATTATAAAACAGACTCAAACAGGCTAGAACGTGTTCAGATGAAACTTCTTAATTATAAGTTAAGAATTTCTAAGTCTAACTTTAATAATTGTTTACTTCTTCCTCTTCTGAATTTGAACTACTTATCTGAAAGAAGACCTTCCAATGATGCCTTATTTCTTTATAAAATCATAGGTACTCTCTTATTTGACTGTTCTACTTCATCTAATAAATTTCCATGTACCTTGTCATAATTCAAGGAATCCCCTTCCCTTTGTTGTCGACTATCATAAAACAAATTGCGCTTTTAATTCTCCTATCTCTAGGATTAAGAGGAACTACACTAAACAAGGAACTAATACTGATTTTTCTGTCTTTGCAACACTTTAAGAGAAATTTATGAAAGACTGACTGTCCTAGCCAGTACATGGATATTTATAATTTTTATGTTAAGATATAAATTTACTGTACATGTACTGTAACTCATATATTATAAGCCAATATATGTATACTTGTTATAATGATGTTTATGTGGAATTTTTGTGACGTGGATAATGTGGAACTTTACATTATATTCAACAGTTCTGCAACTATCTTAATACTTTTGCTTTAATTATGTTCTTGAATATTGTAATTGGGTTTATCTCATAAATAAATAAATGAATGAACTGATCAAAAGAATGATATGGAAGCGCGATAAAAAGTTATATCATCACAGTGAATCATCATCACAAGCTCTTGAGTTACATTCGGTGACATTCCTTAAAGTTTACCGAGGAAACTGAACGTTCATTAAATAAATATTAAGTACCATCGAAATGACGCATTCCAGTTCTTTATAACCTGCTCAGTCACATGTCAGAATTTTCCACTAAATACATAATGTTATAAGTATTAATCTCTCAAAACTAAGCGTCAATTAGTATAGTTGTATAGCTTCCACCGCGATATCAAAAGTCACCAAAAATTTCTAGATTTGCATTATACAGGTAGCACTTATTACATCGACAGAACTGCACAGCTACTCTACATCTCACATTCATATCTTCCAGGTTACATTACCCGTAGTAGAGATATAGCTTAAACGCACTGACTTTACAGAGATTTTTGGCAAACATATTGTAACTCGTAATTTGACTAAGTGAGATCAAGGAAGGAGGTTTCAATAGGACACACAGGTTAATCCAGAGATATGACGTAACTACAGCATAATGATTAATCATTGGGAGGGCAAAAGGTTAGCTTAAAAATGTTCACTTCCAGCTCTGAGGAAAACCTTCAAAATTTCTTAAATGTATCTTACCTCGAAGTTCATTAACGGATCCTCATCCTTTCCTTTGTAGAACTCAACATTGACAGTGAGAACACCCTTTTCAAAAGCTCTAGCGGTGACTAGTGTTCCTTTATAGCCAAGAAAAAATACCACGAAGCCATCAACAACTTCCGTCGTCTGCAATATTTTAAGATCCTTAACATATGAAGACAGGGCTGACTCCAGCGTATTTATCATATTCTGTCGCTCCTCTAAAAATTACCGAGAAATAAATGTAAAATTAATCCAATGAAGCGAGAAATATGCAAAAAAATTACCATTTGTAAAATCTTTAATTTACCAGAATCTCCCGGTGAGTTAGCCTTGATGGTAAAATCCATCATAATTGTGTGCACAGCCATTGTAAATTGTTGATTCCCTCTTGGTTCTAAATTAAAGATGAAACAAAATGTTAACCTTCCGAAAAACGTTTCACAAGCGTGCAATTTAACCACCTTTCCAGAAATTATCTAAAATAGGCCTCAGCACCAGAATTACGTGACGAGAATTTCCAATTACATCCTAAATTAAACATTAACTTATACTAAGATACTTCTAGAAAGAGAAGCACCCATCTTACCGGGATGTATCAAAAGAGATCTGCCGATCCTCCACGAGACTCCCGAGCATCCACTTTTCTCCCAAGCAATTTTATTCTGGTTCGCGAATTTCACACCTCGTACTTCACATGTACATGGAGTTGTATCAGCTTAATAATAGTGCAGCACAAATCTGAAATATCACTCCCACGATTCGTGGACAATTCATTCCTAGGGCAGCTTCAGAATACAACTAACTCGCATCAGGACTTTTCTTTTCGATATTCCTCGCAAACTTCTTGCGATAAGAAACATAAGAATTCCCCCCTTTGCCAATTTTAAATTTGGAACCAATTGAGACACGAAGCGCCACTTTTAAATCTGGCATTAAAAATCAGGGCAAATGTCGGCTTCCTTCTCGCCACCTACAAACTTTTTCCATTTTTCCACCCACAGTCAACGCATCGCCACAAAATTCACGTCAACTATAATACTATTCTTTGTGCGATATTTTCTTTAATGAAAACTTTGAGGTTACTTTTATTTACTTGGGAACAAAAATGTAAATCACACCGCCTCAGAAAAGTTGAAAAACCTTTATTGATAAGTACCCAAACTTATTATACCTCTTCATTAGAAATCTGAGTTGAAAAATTTCTTAAAAATCTCGCAGGACCGCTGAGGAATGTGTGGATGGGAGTGAATGTGAATAGGCGAGGTGAGCAATATTTCGAGTCGACTTGTTTCAATAATACAACGGAAATCTCCGGCTGAGAGATGGGAAAAGTAATAAAATGCAAGAATAAAGCAATGACACTCGGTCGAAAAAATACCAATCTACAATGAGAGGAGGAGAGAGGAAGAGAGAGGAATGAGGGGAGGAGAGAGAAAGTAAATGTCAAGGAAGGTTTCTGATTTCATGCTTAAACTCAACTTTGCGAAATTTCAAATAAGTTTGCTCACTTTTTTGGCACATATGCCGACTTTTTATGAGAGGGATTTTTTAATGTTTAATTGGATCATATACGTATTGGAATGTCAATCCTGCTATTATTTTTTATGTTTTTATCAACAATTTTCAATGCATATTTTGCAGAATTCTCGTTAGATGTGTAATAACGAAAGGTGGCCGTTTCACTCAAAGAATCGTTTTTATAATAAAATTTACCGTGTAAATCGGCCTTAACGATCTAAATATGTTTTTTCAGCAATATCTTACCATCCAAAAGACGATATATGTTGTGTCATTAGGTTGTGATAGGTAATAGGTATAGGAAAGGGAAGAAGGCACATACAGTTTACTTATTCCTATTTTCTTACGAAGCACATATCTCATAAGAGGTGTGCCGGCTGGGTGGTAGTTCATGGCGAATTAATTCTCTGTCCGTTCAAAAAGACCCCTTGTTCCCTTCTCAACACTACGCCTGTTAGCCTGTAACATTTCCCGCCTAGGCTTTCAACCCAACTCTTTGATCGCGTAATCGATGTGATTTGTTTTTACCAATTTTTGGGTTGGGCCAGGTTGGGTCACGGAGGAGGAACTCCGTGGTTGGGATTGGTTGGGACGTTCAGCGCTGGTTGGGCATTGACGTTGGGAAAGGCTAGGACTCGCATGAACGGACGTGTACCTTAAATTTAATAGCAGTCGGAAGTTCGTCAGGAATTATTTCTTAATTTTATGCGTTTCTAAGTTGTTTTGTCTTGAGATTTATTTTATTTCTCTTGCTGAGCGGTGATGTCGGCCCCTGCGCATCATCCAGACCGTGATTTGGATTTGTCTAATGCTGGTAGAGGAGTTTGGCTTGTCAAGGTTCGTTCTTTTCTCCTATTATTTATTTACTTTTCAATATTTCTCTGTTCATGCTTCTTATAGTTTACTTTTCAGGTTCCAAAGTATATAGCCAACAAATGGGAAAAGGCGCCTGGTAATATTGACGTTGGTAAATTGAAAATAATGAAGTAAGGGAGTAGATCATACATTGACTTAAATGTCATCATAATTACGTTTTTGACTGAATGAAAATGACTTCATGTAACCTGAGAACGATGTTTATAGTTGCTCTCTACTAGTAGTATATGTATACGTTTAAGTTATCACCTTCGTATGCGAACGTGAGCCCCACACATTGATCGTTTGTATTTTCTAGAGTTCCCAGCCAGAAAGCCCAAGTCTCGTTGACACTTTCCGAATCAGTGCTTTGCATTAAAGAGCCAAATGAGGAGACCATTCCCAAAGAACACAGACTCGATGTTTCAACTGTGACGCGTTTGACACTGGGGATTTTCTCTCACGTTACTCGTAAGTTCTAGTCGTATTGTAATAGCATACGCATGAGAATATGCCATACCATGTAGTTATTTCTATCGGATGAAATATTTCATAAAAATTCCCATTTCAGCATCCGCCAATTCAGATTCTGTAGTGCCAGAGACGGAAAAATTAGCTATGGAAGGAAGGATTGTGCAGAAATTGGAATGTCGTCCATATGGTATGCACTCTGTTGGTTTTATATGTGCCAAATTTATAACGCAGCAATATTAATGAATTTTTCGTATTCTAGCGGACAACTGTTATATGAAACTAAAACTTGAGTCCATCCGGAAAGCATCAGTACCTGTTCGGCAAGTGCAGCAATTGGACAGGATTGTACAAAATTATAAACCAGTGTCCGATCATAAGCACAATGTAAGATTTTTAGCGATTATGCATGCCATTCACTATGCCTATTTATCCATTTACTCAGTGTTTTGCCTCTTATTTGACTGAATATGTGAACTCGTAGTGAATATTAACTCTATTTATTTGAGTTATAAATTACACACCAAATCACTTGGACAATAATGCACTCTCCATCTTTGAGAGACTGTCCTTTCAAGTTCTCGACATTCAGATGACAATATGGATATACGTTGCAACATCGTTGTATAGATATTCAAACCCATACAAGTTACAACACCTTCCTCCTTCACAGTAAACAAATTTCACGATAAAGAAGCAATTATCAGTGTGACAAATTAAACAAACATGAATTACAACACCTCCCTCCAACACAGTAAACAAAATTTGACAATGGATAAGCTATTATCACTGTGCAAAAATAAAGACACAAGTTTCTAATCCCTCCTTAGCAGTGAACACAACTTGACAATGAACCAGCAATTATCAATGAACAAAATCATTGTACATGCAATAAAATATTACCCTTACCTTGTTAAGTGAAGTCTCTGAACTTATCAGGACATTTTACAGATCATCTGGACCTGGTGACGTATGGTTGATTAGCTTATCTGATTATTGGACTTTCTGACCTATCTATGACTGTTTTAGCTCTTTTTAAATGATGCTTGTTTCACCTATACTTTTTACCTGGTTCAGTTTCCACTATGGAGGATCTTGGATATCTACATTTTTCAATCACCTTTCCTCTCTCCCACTTGTAGCCTTTTCTCACAAACACTGGATCTGTCACTGCTAGCTCTGGTCTATGCGTTGCTGTTGTATCATACCAAACCTGTTTATTTTTGGCCTCTTATCATTTCCTTCCGCAGATTTTCATTTAACCCATTGGCTTAGTATTTATTGAAAGATCGACTTTCCTGGGGTAACTATTTATTTCTTCAAAATTTCGCTTTTAAATTTTATTTCTTATTTCTATAATTATTTATTCTATAGATTTGAAATTTTTACCCATGAAAGATATAATTGTTATGAAATTACAAAATGACACACCGTTAATTAATTAGAGGCACCAAAAATCGTAATGTACGACAACGGCGATTCGCCGTCTCTTTAAACTAGGGCCAGGTTATACCAACGGGCGAATCGTTACTCTTTAAGTCAATGGGTTAAAATAACTCAGGGTTCCAGCGATATAGGCAGTTTCGTCATCAATTGTCTGTTAAACAATAATTGAGCAGGTGAGTGTTTTATATTGAAGACAGGTGTACACCTATACTCTAACAAAGCTAAATTTAAGTCTCCATCACCATCTGTTTTCTTCAAGAGTCTTTTGGCAATACCCACCATTTTTTCTACCATACCATTAGACCTGGGGTAGTGAGGGCTTAAATTGTGCACCTCAAAATCCCAATCACTAGCAAATTTTTTAAACTCATAGCTTCCAAAAGGCATATTGTCACAAACAACACCTTTAGGTATACCATGAGTGCAAAACACTGTTTTAATTTGTTTATGCTCACTCCCGCAGGTTTACCATTCAATTCCAATGTTTCAACCCACTTACTCTAGTAACACACTAATATCAAATAACATTTTCCAGCATGATCACAGATATCAATAACCACTTTTTCAAAAGAAAGATGTGGAACATCATGACTGATTCATAGCTGTTTACAATTTTGAGCAAGAAAACTCACAGATTTTACATGTTAGAACTAGATGTTCAATATATTTTATAATACTGGGCCAATAAAATACCTGACATGCCCTAGCTTTAGTTTTATTTACTCCTAAACGTGCTTCATGTAACAACTTTAACATCTCTGATCTCAACTTTGATGGAACTACAACTTTACTTAAAGTCAAATCTTCACCAGTACAACTCCTGAACTGAGGTTTTCTGTTGCCAGACACCTGCAAGTTATTAGTCAAAGAGAGCACAACTTCAACTAGTGTGGGGTCATCTTTAACACGACTTTTATCAAAAGTTCTAGACAACAAGTCAGCTATTAGCATTAATTTGCTTATTAAATCCTTCAATTCTTGTTCATAATGCAGCAGTTTAATCTTTAGCCTCTGTAAATGACTGGACTTTACACTAGACACATTCTAATGTACCAGAGAAACAATTGGTTTGTGATCGGTCAAAACTTTTTGTTTTACCATATACATAGTTATGGAACTTTTAAATAGCTGTTACAATTCCCGACAACTTTTTCTATTTTGTGGATATTGTTTTTGAGCTTCAGTTAAACTGCACGATCCAAGGCGCACCGGTGTACCAACCTATAGTAGGCAATAACCTAAACCATTCTTAGGGGCATTGCATTGGATGGTGACAGGTTTAAGATTGTCAAAATTAGTTAACACTGGTGCACAAGAGAGACATTCTTTTCAAACTTTAGCATTTGATCATATATAGGTAACCAACAAAATTCTACCTTGTCTTTCAGTAATTCTCGTAATTGAGCTGAGATTGCTGACAAGTGAGGTATTAATTGCCTTAGGTAATTCAACATGCCCAATATCTCTTGCAGTTTTCGTTTACTTTTGCAGTTTTCGTTTCCTTCAATGCACTCAATTGCTTTAACTCTGGTGTCATCAAGCCTCATGCCATTTTTATTGAAGACATGACCTAAAACTTTACCTGAGGGACTCTATACTGCAGCTTTGCTTCATTAAATTTAACATTTAAGGACTTAGCTCTAGTAATCTCATGATTAACTATCTTGTCATGCTCCTCCCAAGAATTAGCTGCAATCAAATAGTCATAAAAATATATAATGTACCCATCGATCCCAGAGAAATATTTTTCATATACATACCTTTTGAATAATTTCAGGTGCTGAAACTAACCCATAATGGCAGTCTTTTAAGTGTGTAGCATCCAAATGGAGTACTAAAAGTGCAATAATTCACCAAGTCATCATCTAATTGGATGTTCAAAAAACCACCTTTCAGTTCAAACACAGAATATGTCCTCTTATTTACAAGCTTCGGCTTGATCTCTCCCAAATTTGGTTCCTGGATAACTGCTGTATTGAGTTCAAGGAGATCCAAACGTAACCTTAATTGCCCATAGATTTGTCTTCAATTACTAAATTACTCACCCACCCCTCAAGCACTGGAATATATTTTATTATGTCTAGTTTAACTATTTTGTCTTAAGTTGTTTTTAACTTAGGCATAATTGTCTCAGGTACTCTCCTGGGAGACTTCACTACAGGAACTGAGTTTTCCTTGATTTTACATCTATAGTTTAGTTTTCCAATACCTTAAAATAGACTTTTGTTGGCCATCACAAAGTAATTTTTCTGCAAACACATCATCACCAGGTACTTTAGATCTAAATTCATGAACAATATTTACAGTAGGACGAGCTATCAACTCAATGAGGGACAGGCGCAGCATGGACTACCATTCCTTCTATCTCCTAATTTCTACATATCCAGCATAGATGGCCCTACCAGGAGCATTGCTCACACCAGTCTAACTCTGGGGGTTATCAGAGCACAAAAGAGATGGTTGTGGTCCTTGGGAAGAGCGATGATGGCTACAGAATAAAAATTTTACGTGAATGATATTATCCTGGTGAAAAAATTTTGGCAGAATCTAAGTCAGTAGGAGTCATTGTGACAATTTGGTTGGGTGAATTAAAATTTACTGACCAAAATAGTGCGTGTTACATGAATATATGTAATTAGCTCTAATTTGGGAGGATAGTCAGTGGAGAAGGAGTCCTGATAAGTCATTTGGAAGTAATCCCTTGGTGTAGTGAATTCATGATTGTAATGAAAATTTAGTGTTTGCAGCTCAGGCTCAAAAATTTTATTTTGTTTTGAAAATGTGCTAACTGGGCCTTGTTTCTCCAGATTGAATATGAAGAAAGGAAGAAAGCAGAAGGCAAAAAGGCTCGTGATGATAAGGATGCTGTGCTAGAGATGCTCTTTGCTGCATTTGAGAAGCACCAGTATTACAACATCAAGGACTTAGTAAAAATAACTCGTCAGCCTATAGTAAGTAACTGCAGAGTTCTCTTCTGTCACCTTTGATAGTGAGGACATTTATTTTGCATTTTTACTTAACCTCAGCACTTAATGGCAGTGTCCAGCTCTACATCTCTTTCTCCATCCCTCCTTTTCCTCAGTTTCCTCTAAAGGGTGTTATTTTATATCTTACTGGGAAGTATATGTTATTATAATTAAGTATAGAAGAACTTTATTGATAAAATTGCTGTTAAATTTACAAAAGCAGAAACCAAATATTTGTCAAATCATACACTAATTTAGTATTATAGGCATTTCAGATAAAATGTCTCAAATGTGTGAATTGCTAGATTTCATTGCCCAAGCAATGACATCAAAATTGCAAGGTCATAATGCTATACTCCTTTGTCTCAGGCATGACTTCGTGGAATTTACTTGTAGGATTGTAGTTAAAAAGATAACTTAATTATTCCACATCAAATTTACTTTAAGACAACCCGGGTATCGACATGGCACGTCATCATCAGGTACACATAATACAGAAGACGAAGACTGTATAGGCACAAGTAAACTTTGGGGAGGAAGAGGGAAGATGGAGGGGGAGGGGAGGAAATGCTGGAGAAGTTCCTCTTTTTGGTGGGAGTGAACGGAAGAGAAACTTGGTTATTCACTTTGAATTTATTTGATATGATTCAAAGTTTTGTTGTGTCGTGACATATTCAGCTTAAGTGTTTATCTACATCTACGTAATGCCGTGCAAGCCACCTCCTGGTTATATGGCACGGGGTTGAGTTAGTTGTACAAAGTTACGCTTCAAACAGTTAATCTTATTTCGTTTTCATATTTTATGCTCCACAACGCAGTCAAGAGTAGAAGGCGTAAGTCATCAAGGGGAAAGAAAATAACTAAATAATGGAATAGAGAACGCTGGATCTGGAATATCTCCGCAATGACCATTTGGGATGAAGTTGCTCTTTTATTTTATTGTGGATAAAATGTTCCGAAAAGCATTGAGTGATTTAGTTATCACCTTTTAAATACGAGGCATTTCATTAGCTTCTCTTTTAGCTTACCAAAGTTGGCGGCATATAAGGGCGCCAATCGATAAAATAGCGTTCAGCATAACACCCACAAAGCGAAGAGATGATGGATAGAAGGATTTTTTTTAATTGCTTCATTTATTTACTAGATTCATGTTTTGCAGAATAGAACTATAAACACGAATCATCGAAGTGAAAAGGAACTTGGTCATGAGTTAATGTTTCTTACTCGAACTTGAGCAGGGAAACCATTTGGCTGGGAGCAATAATATTTCTTCCCAAGTCCGTTTATCCAGCAGGCGATATGCTAGAAACCACAAGTAATGACCTGAGAAGGATTTTTTAATGGATTGAGTCCTTAGCTCTTTTGACCTATTATTGAGCGATAAAGAATCTGTCGGGCCAGCTACCGTCTTAACTGCATAGATATTAAATCATTGATAAGAATTGGATTAGTGAAGTGCTGTCATTGCAATCAATGGCATTTTCTGGGCCCTAGTTGAAGCGTTCGTCCATTCTCCATGATCTTCACATTAATATTCCTTCAGTGCAAGAAATCTCACCTTTTAGAACCAGAAACTTAGCGTACTCAAAGCTGATAAAGATATAGAGAATGCCTGGATCACGCCCAAGTTGTTGTCAAGCAATTAGTAATTGGAACGAAATAATATTACTTCTCAAGTTCATATATCCAGCAGGCGATGTGGAGGAAACCACAAATAATGACCTGTAAAGGATTTTTAAATGGACTGAGTCCTTTGCTCAATTGACCTATGATTGAGTAATAGAGGATGGGTAATTGGAAGCGCGGTCTTGCCAGCCAACACCTTAAATGTGTAGATGTTACAAACAGAAGTCTCTTTCAATGCCCATACCAGCTGCGCGTCCTGATTAGCCACAGATTAAGAAAACTCGAGTCAAATACAAATGCAGAACTTGCTTTATATACGTTTTCTAAACTGGGCGAAAATTTTGCAAATAAAATGATCGCCAACTAAAAATCATTTGCATTGGGAACTAAAAGGTGATAGTTATTTCATGATTGTTGTGACATTTAGCTTATGATATAAAGGCATTATTTCGAATGCTTTCACAAGTAAGGACTATAAGTCATTTTCAAACGTTTCCAAAGACCAGAGAAGTCAGGGGGGGGAAGGGGAAATATTTTTCGTGATTTATTAACAAGGTTTGAAAATACAAAACTCTAAAATACGAAGTGCCAATTTTTCGGTCCCGCCAACTTGGTGTTATCGAGCTGCTAATGTAATTCTGTGAGTCCCGTACCTTGAGTAGTAGACATAGTTCACTCACAATGGGTGCCAGGACTGATTTCTAAAGGAGAAATAGCTCTGCCAAGTTCACTACCTCTTTCTGGTTGGTACAAACATTACTTATGTCAAATGACACAAGTATGCACTTTTGGTATCACCATTTGGCAGAAGAATGTTGATCACTTTTCTCTGTCTAACATTTCAACCTATGCAGTCAATCGTTTAAGTTTATTAGCAAAAAGAATTCTTGCTAATGTTTTCATAAATTTGTTAATTTCCTGCTTGTTAAAATCCTTTCCTTGGGGCTCATTGAAGCAAATTCATTTTGCAGGTATACTTGAAGGAAATCCTTAAGGAGGTTTGCAACTACAACCTGAAAAATCCTCACAAAAACATGTGGGAATTGAAACCAGAGTATAGACACTATAAGGAACCAGAACCAGCTGAATAGTTGAAGAATTTTGTGAAGACTGACTGATAATTCTATGCAAGAACTTTTATTTTGTATGTGTTTGTGTGGAAGATATTTTTTCAGGGCAATAATCGGGGATCATCTAATGTTCAATAAAAATTATTTTATTTGAGGTTGATCATTTGAATAGTCTCGACTTCCTCGGTAATTATTGTCACTGTTGGAAATGGGCAGGCTGAGGAGCTTAAGAGGATAATACATAGTACCACATCAGTTCTCCATTCAAGTATTAGAGTTACGGAATCAAAATGGGCAACCATGGTATGAAAGAGAAGAGGCATCAGAGAAAGGCTAACGTTCAGCTGCTGCCCTTTCCTGTGAGTAATCACAAAGTGGTGCAGAAAACACAGTGTTCATATTTCACTTCAGTAGTGTTAACGCTAGACCTCAACTATTATGGCCCTAAGATTCCTCTCAAAATATCTGTAAATTCCACTCATACATTCAATTTTAATGGAGAATGTGGAGCGAGGTATGTTTCTGGGAATTTGAGTGTAGATTGATTTGCATGTAACTCAAATGGTGCTCAAATGATAATTGAAATAAAAGTAATAATAATAAAAAAAATTGTGAGATATCTCATTTTTACAAATCTCATTAATATAAGAATAAAACTAAGCAAGAGTTAGCATTGTCAGCCATGGTCTTCATCACATTAGACACCTTTGAGAGCTTATATGTATCATGATAAACTGAATGATGTGTCTGTATTGGAAGGCTCCATAGTTGCTTGGACCTCGATTCTCGCAATTACGTATTGTCTTTTTCTCATCGCAGAGCAGAAAGTTGTCACTGCCAGATCTCATCTATGAATGGGGTGCAAGCATTCCTTTGTGAAATTGCTTCTTTATGAGATGGAAATTGCGGTACAGAAAGGCACTTATCTCATATAGGTAGGTATGAAACTCCAAATTCCCATAATGTTTCAGAATTATTGGCTTCAGATTTGAGATTCGGTATACTTTGATCTACAGGTTATGTTTGGTCATTGAATTGAAACATGCTATCAATGAGGGTAAACCTGTATTATGCTCCAAATGCACTCAACCATTTCAGCGGAACTTTTTGAACTCATCCACAAGGGGTCAACAAACTATTTGTCTCTTATATCTCTATCAGTGCCCATGTTGTAGCTGTCACCTCAGCCATCTCCACAATTTCGTAAACTGATATTTAGTTGTCAAAGTTAATATTTTCTAAGTAATCTGAGACAAACTTTTGATATTTAAAGATTCATCAATTAGCTTCAAAATATTTGGTACCAGTGGGTAGTGCTGCACAAAAATTGAATTTTACTATACTTCTCATTATTATGCAGGATTTTTTTTAACTTTACATAAATGGCAATACATTAATGCTGATGATATCCAAGATTTCTCTTTGGTTGGCCTTAATTTTATGCCATTTCAAATGTTTAAAATTGACTCATTTTCAAGGATCGCTGAGAAACATTTTTGCATGCAGACTTGCCAATTTTCTTTGATATATCAAGTAATATTTATTTATTAAAACTCCAAAAACAGCAACCAAGACTTTTCCATTGGGTTCAATAAACAGAATAAATTAAAACAATGTAAACATAACGGTAAAAACAGAAATATTCAAAATATATAATGCAAGGATGATGGCATTATCTTAGAGATTCTTTGAGGGATTTCAAATCTTAATACATGTAGCTATGGATAGAAAAAGGCTAGTGGTAACAGGTTTATGCAAAAGAAAGTTACATTGAGTAACATTTTCATGGCTTCGTATAGCACGGCAAGGTGCTTCCCATGCTATTTTAATGCAGGTAGTGTTTACATGGTAATTTGGGCCTGGTATTTATACTGTATTCTTGTGTACTTTCATATTCATAATGAATAAATGTATGAATTATTTAAACATAGGGTACATTTAATTCATGTACACCCCGAAAATATCTCTTGTTCAACTGTGTTCAATGTTATCCTGATGAATTAGGCACCTGGTCGTCTCCTTTCTTCATAAGTTACCCTTTCCGGACTCCCAATGCATGCCCTCAACCAGACATAGGGGCGTGGTTGTAAAAGTGAGTCTTTTCCCCGTAGAGCAGGAGAAATGGCTACTGGTTGAGGAGTGGGAGCATGAATATGGATTTGGATGTTTGGAATTGTTGCCTAGGCTATGTTACCTAAATTTACACTTTTAGTTCACCCAGTCCTTGGCGCCACTTCGATTAGTCTTTTCAGTTGTTATTGTAAATTGACGTTAATTGTTGCTAACGTGAGACGGTGGTGAATATTCAATAATGATTGAGGGGGTATGAATTACTTGATGCCTTGAATGATATCTTGCTATTTTTGATATCTAAAATTTACTTTGGAAATGCTAGAGAGGAAATATCTATTACAGGAAATGATTCTGAGGTTAATGAAACGTTCATCATGTGCAGACTACGATGTTTGCTAGAATCTGATTATACATAATTGGAATGCATTAAGCCCGTTCGGCTTAAACAAAGAATTCAGAATGCCTTGTTTAAACAGAACTTGCTTTGTGCCAGGCTGCAAAACAGGGTATGTGCATACGAGACGATCCAAAATAGGAGACTAGGATTGAAAAATAAGAATCTGTTCAAGGCAGCAGTAAGTGCATTCCTTTTTATCAAAACTGTAATGATGGCCTTTGGGAATACTCTGGATCATATTAGAGCTGTTGGGTTGAACAAGGGATTTAATGAAAATACATGGATATCCAAGTATTGGTCCAATCTAGTACTGGAATCATTTTGGAACATGGGATGAACACAGGATTTCAAGAGGCTTGTACAAATGAGAAATAATTTTACAGATGTATTTGAGAATGGAAGTTAGCTCATTTAATCTTATGTTTTCAACATAAATATGTTTTGTAATGATACTACAAATTTTTCATGTCTATGATTGAATTATCTTGATGTAGTCATTATTTTTATGTAATATAAGAAGTTAACTGTGCATTTATTTTATTAAATTTTGGAGGGGAATTATATATATTTATAGACCGGACGATATTAATAAAGTGTATAATAACGTCCCGCGTGTATTACTTTTTTATCCACTGCGTTATGATTACATGTAAGTAAAACCAATGTATATTCTTGGTAAAACCAGTAAGACATGTTTATTTACAATCTGTCGACTGTGTTTACATTTGAACTTTCGTCTTTGATCACTAGGTGAACCATTTTCCAAAAAAATGTTTACAGAATTCTAGACAACAGTTTTTGGTGATGAGATCACAATCCATATTATATATTCATGAGTTAGCCACCAGGAAACTCCCAAGATTGCTGGTGACCAGTGACAAGCTTTTGACACCCTTAAAAGACAGCCAAATCCTTTGTGTTCTTTCAGCCTCCATCTCATCATCACTCTTGGCCGAGCCATATGTTTGTTTTTAGAAATGGTGAACTAGAAGCCAGTGGTGTGCCTCTAGAAAATCCTGAGGATAACAAAGCATATGGTGAGCCTGGTGCTACTGTAGAAACTCTGTAATATGAAGCACTAAAATACAAAGTTTCGATTTTACGAAGCAAAACTGTCGGTCCCAACGAAGGGCATTTCTGAGATGGCTGGACAATACATTTTCTAGGAAAATCAACTATAATTTTAGTTTTATTTTTTTATTCAGCAGATAAAAACCGCATTATATTATGCTTACGGAAGTTTCAACATTCTTTTGCAGGCAAATATAGAAATTAAACTACAGGTCATTTGCATTCCAGAAGCTAGTCGCATTAATATGACATCGTGGCAATCTCCTGTTTTACATGGGTCCAACATAAATTAGTCCACTTCAAATGAATTTTGCCAATTTTAGGCAAAAATATGCCTGAAAATATTTTAATCAGCAACATTTCAGTATACGGCCTAGATTTCTACTGTAATACTTATCTCTACATATAAAACCCAGCCACCATTATAAAGGCCCCATTTCCCTTCTAAAGCTAATGCTGATTCCACAGCTACCAAGGAAATATCCTATAGTTGACAGAAGTAAAATTCATGATTTTGACATTAAAAACATGATTTCTAGGGAAATTTTATTTGTATACGAAAATTGAATGAAAAAATAAGAAACTGCAATCTTTGATCCCTCTAATGCGGAAAACTATAGCCTTCTATCTTTAGTATAACTAATTAAAATATGGAAAAAAGAAAAAAACCTATGCACTTGAACCAAAATATTTAGACGAGTTTTTCAAACACATAAGACACCAGTCGGCCCAATACCCTGCCCTTGGGGCCCAGGGGCCTTCCTTATAGTCCCAATATCCTCAAAAAACTTTATTGATTCCATGTGTGAAAATTTTACTAAAATCAGTTCACTCGTTCAATACTTAAGAGGCTTTTAAGAAAGCATTCTTTTGGAACCCCAGCGTGACTTACGACCCCATGATTGTGGTACATTCAGAATAGGTATATTTTACGTGTTTCTAATACAGGCAAGAATTAACTTCCAGGGCCAATGGTTTTGGCAATGAAAGGGCCTTCTGGGGCCCCAAGGCCCTTGTTCTATAGCCTATGCGTGAACCAGATATATCAAGTATCTTCCTGCCAAATTTTCTTTCAATCGATTCAGTGGTTTAGGAGTCATTGAGTAACAGACAGACACCACTAGATTTTTATATATTAGTAAGATGTATGATGAGGTAAAAAATACTAAATATTTTGCACAGCATCATGTAAAATTTAAAATATTCATCAAAATTTCAATTTTATACCTCCAAGCACATAGCTGTACCGTTTGGTGACAGGCTATATCCCCAAAACTACTTCAGTTCAAAGTAAAACGTTTGGATGTAATAATCAGAAAATGATGCATATGAAAATATTACTCTGTCACTCAGAAATAATCTGATTTCTGAGTGACTCTAACCGGGAAGATGCTTGATCTTCTGAAGTATATGATGAGGATCCCCATGACTAGCTCTGAATCGGAAGAGGACAACACATTTTAGGATGCATTTTAAAAATAAAGCTATTAATTAAATATTTGTCTTTGGTTAATGTGAAGGCAGTAATTTAAAAAATTGCCCTTGTGGGCCGATTATCTTAACTAAGGAGGCAGAAACTGTGGAGGTCATGGATTGTGGTGTAAGTCTTAACTATGAGAAAGTTCACGACAAAAAAGGTGTAATTCAAATTAATAATTTACCAACAAAAATGTGACTCAAAATGTATGGTAAGTTTCATGTCTACTAGGTCCCATGAAAATACAAAGTGCATTACATCAGCGGGCTTGATTTTACTTGAAGCCACACTTTACAAACATGATTTTTTTTTCTTGCATATTTCTTTCTCTCAATGCATTAAATTATGAATGTATGGCCTAAATTGGGGCTATAAGAAATACATTTTTGCAAATACATTTATTTCATAAGTTCCAACATCATACAATGCCTTGTTCATCACAAAATACTTACAATGTTAGAGAGTTTTAAGAATGAGTCGTCTGGAAACATATATCACTTGAAAAAAAATAAATGCAGCTGAATGTAAGCTCTTTAATCATTCTGGAGCATCGTAATCATCATCTCTCTTGCGTTTAATACCACCTGATCCTTCTGATGTGACTATCATTGGTGCTGTGGTGGCAGTCGAGCAGGAAGTCGGGGTCGAGGCTGCCGTGGATATACTGGGCATTGTTCCAGCAGAGATCTGTATTTTGGGAACAATGGATGGGTTTGGTGCTCCTACAGGAAGAAAATGCAGGAATTAAATAGCCAATTAACACTTAGTGGAACTCTTTGATCCCAGACCTGAAACCATCCAGTTTTAGCAAGACTTCCTGATATTTGATTATTTCAATATTCAAGATTGTGAGGCCTGGCAGAAAAATGTCGATACATCTTAACATAAGGTTCATCAGAAAAAACTGATTCATTTATATGCCAAGGTCATATTGATTGCCATGAACAATGTTGCGACAGAGTCTATATAGTTTGCATGAATCTGGTGGGAAATTCAACATGATCAAGGATGGTTTTTTCTTCTTAATTCCCTAGGGAGGGGGGGTGGGGCCAGGAGAGTAGAGCGCTCTGCTTTTCAAAAGAATGTCTGGACTAAAAGTAGTGAGTGCATGTGACCAAGGACCTTGGATGTATTTTGGAGCATCATAAGGAATATTAACTTCCAGAAGTAATTAATCATAATTTACTCCAATTTAATTTCCCTCGAGCGATTGTGAGCTGCATCCAAAGGCAGTGAAACCAAAATGACCCAAGTAAACGATTGGCTAAAAAATAAACTAATATTCCATAGATTGCATTAAATGGCTATCAGCTACTTATCTTTTCAGTGTCTCTATTGAAATAAGGTATGATTACGAATGACCACCAGGTGAAGTCCACTAGCAAGTGTCGAAGGTGTGCCCATGAAAATTGCACCACTGAGAAATTAAAGGAGTGAATGAAATGTAACGCAGGGTTTTGAGTTGACTTCTTCCCACCATTTAATGTGCGACAGTGACAAAGGAAGCCACAAAAGCAAATTATTTTTTATACCCGACTTGCAGCATTTATATTTTTATTATTTTTTACTATCTATTAGGGAAACAATTAACTTAAATAGTTTTTTGGTTTTAATGCTATTTTAAGCTAACAATGGACCATTAAGTGAATAAGTGCAAAATACTGAATACTTTATACAGAAACATAAAAGTTTTACAAAATTCATTAAAACCTCAATTTTATACCAACAAACACCAAGTAGTGCTTTAAGGTACCTACCAGGCTATATCTCAATAATTACCAAGTAAAACTTGTACATGATAACTCAGAAAATAATGCATGTAAAAATATATATAGTCACAAATACTCAGAAAAATTTTTCTCCAGGCATTACTAGGTAAACATTAACAAAAAATTATAATAAATATATTACGTGTTGAAATCCGTGTCAGATTACAAATGTAAAGCTCCAGAATGCTATGCTGCAATTACTGAGGAATTTTCAGGACGTCAATTAAATTGTCACCAGAAATTAAAATTAAATGATATGAGTTAGATTGTTAGTTGGGGGAGCCTTCGACAGGAGCTCCGGCACCTAGACATAGAGTGGTCCATTGTGCCAACCCCATTTTTAACCTGCCTGCCACATGCAGACAGGGGACAAGAGCGTTGAAGGTATAAATGGCCACCCATCCAACCCTCGTCCGGGCCCAACACTACTTAACTTCAAAATGATATGAGTAGTTTTTACCATGTTATTTAAATGTTCAAGAAAGTTAAGAAAAAACACTGACAAGACACAGGGGGACACACAGCAGTGGAATTGGAGAAGCACATTCCTGCGTAGGTGCGAGAGGGCATGCCTGGTCACTTGGATGGCATGCACTCACTCTCGGGGTCGTATCTCAGAAACTACTTTGCAGAAATTGAAAATATTCTCGAACGACAGGTTTAATGAATGAGGAGTCATTGGTAATCACAGAAAAGTAATTAAAATAGCTGAGTTCTCAGTAATCGTCAGTAAGGTGGGAAAACAGGAAAAAGTGGCAAAATTTCACTACCGTAAACGTGGGCTACTTGAGCCCTGGAGGTTAACTTGAGCCCAAAACAGAAAAATGGTGTTTGTTTCTCTGTGTACTCTCAACATCAGTATAACGACGTAGTTCAGTGCTTCATTGGTAAGTGGCAGTGAACTACGTCTTATACTGATGTTGAGAGTACGCAAACAACCAAACATTTTTCTGTTTTGGGCTCAAGTTAACCTCCAGGGCCCATGTAGCCCACGTTTACTGTACTTTCGTGGCCATGTGGTTCATCTTCCCCTTCTCCAATTGCAATAATATTTTACATACTTTCTTTTCTGACCCAATTAATGGCACAAAAGTGGGGGGTGTCACGAAAGAAATTCAAACTTCCGAAAATTGATGACCACCCCATTTCTGCATAAATATTGCACATAATCAAGGTACCTACAAAAAAAGATAAACTTTACTATTCATCATATTCAATTATGGCTGAGAAACCATATGCTGGCTATCAACCTGGAAAAAACGGTCTGTGTGAATTTCAATTGTAAACTGCCACCAAAAGTGGAATTATTCAACACCGAAATCACTTATGTTAATAATATCTCTTTTCTTGGAATCACTTTAGACAAATCTTTGAAGTGGACTAGACATATCGAAACCTTAACCACCAAGTTGTCTTGCACTATATATCAACTGCGCTATTTACGATCAAGTGTTTCTTTGAGTGTTTTAAAATATGTATACTATGCCAACTTTCAATCCCTAATTTCTTATGGTATTATTTTCTGGGGTGACAGTTGCAATAGCACTGAGGTATTTATTTTACAAAAGAAAGTTTTAAGAATTATGCTAAACTTAAAGTATAGAGAATCTTGTCGACCGTATTTTGAGGCACACAAAATCTTAACCGTAACATCCCTCTATATTCTGAATTTAATGCTATTCATAAAAAAACATATAAATTCTCTCCCAAAAAATGCGGACTACCACTCGCACATGACAAGAACCAAGGACAAGGACTACTTGCATGTTCTTCCTAGAAAGACAAAAAGGAGTAGTGAAGGTCCTCTCCATAAGGGTACAAAACTCGACAACCTTTTACCAGAACAATTGAGAAATTTGTCCTCAATAGAACTTTTCAAAGCAAAGCTCAAAATATATCTGGTTAAAAAAACTTTGTATAGTGTTGATGAATATATCAATTATTGTAAAGAAAACAATTAATTATGTAAACTTATTCAATGAGCATTACTTGTACATGAAATTTTGTGCTGTGACTATATATTTGATTTGGAAAATGTATATACCTTTTATGTGAATGTTACCTGATATACCAATCTGTATCATTATTATCACTGTATTGACGAAGCCTATACCATTTACTGCCTGTATTGGTCCTTTTGGCTAATAAAACTATTATTATTATTATTACCACAGTGTAGTCCAAAATTATTAGTATATTATCCAGGCACTCACCAGTTGAAAACTTAATCACAGGCTTTGGAACTGTGATTACTTTGTGAGTAGTCTGCTGACCAGGATTTTTCCCCACCAAAGCCATTGTTCGTCCATGACCACTGCTATTAACTATTGATACCGATGAGGAAGTAGACACTAAGGAGGTTGACTTAGTAATAGATCCCTGGACATTTCCTGACATTTGATGAACCTTCATTTGGTTGCTTCCAGACATCATACCACCAGGAGCAAGTTGTATCCTTGGATGACTAGTTAGAGAAATCGGTGCTCCCAATGGATTCTGCTTACTTAATTGCTGACAAAAAATAAGTCACACATAAAATATGTCATATATAAAAGAAAATAACACCTTTGTGCAGCTGAAAATGCATTAACCTTCACAGTGAGTTATTTCATTTCTTACCTTTTTATAGTTCCTAAGTTTATAATTACACGCATTGAGACTGTAACGATCTGGAGGTAGCCTTATACCACAATGTGGCTTAATCATAGGCAGTGGTATATTATTCTTTGCTCTGGCTACCTCAAGTAAAATCTGCAAAGAAATCAATACAATATACTTAGCAAAGGGATTCTTGGCAGGCAATAAAAGAAATGCATTCCAATGCAACAAGTCTCGATTATGTAGAAGGTCTCTCTTAGTAAAACAATACTGATTTTACATGCCACACTTAATACTCTCCATAATCAGGCTATTTTCAGAATTTCAGTCCATACCAGACATGTGCAAATCAAGAAAAAGCAACTTGTTCACTTATTGTTTTGGGTGAGTCTGCGGACAATAATTAATAATGATATGCCTCCCTCATATTCAATACATAATGTACATGAGAGGTCCATTTGCTCAAAATAAATGGGGTACACATTAGACATTGCCTTTGTGGGTAACCTACTGAATCTACAACAGGTAATCAATCTAATAAGGTATATTTAGATGCATATGGAAATACTGCCATTTGATATTACCTGGGACACCTTAAGACTATTGAAAGCATATGCTACTCAAGAATATTCCCTATCCCCTATGCCTCATTCATTGGATCAATTAATTAACACTTTGAGTGCTAGCGACACAAATGTACGTCGCCTGTGGACTTGCAGTATTTGCGAACAATGCACATATGCATTGCTGGATTTCTGGTTGTGTTGCATGGAAAGTAACGCTCTCTAGCATCGCTAGCAGTGGCTCTTTATCACAGGTGTGATTCATGTAGTGCATAATTTAGCCACCTAATGAGCCACTTAATAAGCTCTTTGTCTTGAATCTAGTTAATGACACTGAGGTGTCCCGAGAACATGTGTATCATTCATGGGCTTGTATTTTGGCGGACATGGAGAATCCTGGCTGTTCAAGACTTTCAGGATGAAGAATTTTTTTTATTTGTTGCAGAACATTACTCCTGATGAAGACTCAGATGATTCTGAAGATGATGAAACATATATTCCTCTAATGCCAAATGAGCAAGGTGAATGTTTTGGTATTTCTGCGCTCTTTCAGCTATTTTTTTCATGTCACTATTTTTCTAATTCCTTTCATCACATTTTTTGATTCCTAATTCTCTTTCCTATTTCTAATTGAATGTTATTCGGTAGTATTCGTTGTTATTTATAGTAAGTTAATGTGGATAATATTTGAATCCATTTCATCAGTAAGTACTTCCGAAGCTGAGAGTAGTGAACCAGAAGACGGCAATGATGCAACTGCGGAGAGTCTACCGGAAGTATTCCAAGAGGCTCCTCATCAGAAACGACCATGCTTGGATTATCATAGCAACATTGGTTGGTCTGAATATGATGGCATACCTTCTGTTTCTGCATTTCATGGAGATACTGGGGTAGTGGATGGGGTTGGCCTCAATGAATCCTGCGAGGTAATTGACTTTTTCCTTCACTTTATTGACATTGATATGATGCATACAATGAAAGAGCAAACCAACCTTTATGCCCAGCAAAATATTCAGAGAAAATAAGACTTTCACCTAATAGCAGACTCCATAACTGGAAAACAGTAACTTTGAATGACATTAAAAAAATTTTAGGCATCATTCTTCACATGTCAATCAGTGATAGGCCATCATCATTGGTGCAATGACTCTATTTATCTTGTAATTTTTGTCCACACGTGCTATGCAGGGACAGGTTTTTTCTTATCCTGTCAATTTTGCACTAGGCTGATAATAGCCGGTTGAAAAGGAAAGGAGTGCCAGGCTTAGATTCTCTATACAAAGATAGGCCACTGATTACGTCACTCCAACTAAAGTTAAAATCAACATACAATAGAGGACTTTTACTGATATTACACTTCGCCTGATTTGGCACAGGAACTTGAGAAGTTGAGTACAGGTCTAATTGGTACTGTCAATAAAACAAGATGAGGTATTCCACGAGTTCTCTATGAACCCAAATCACTGAAACGGAATGAGAAAGTTTTCCGACGGAAAGGAAATGTACTAGTTTCACGCTGGAAAGACGAGAGAGATGTCTGGATGGTATAGATAAGGCACATAGCAGGAATGTCTACTTATATGGACAAAAGAGGAAGAGAAAAAATCAAACCATTATGTGTAATAGATTATAAAAACATAAATATGGAGTTGACCTAAGTGACCAGAGTCATATGCTAGTTTTAGTCACAGATCTTTCAAATGATGGCACAAGCTGGCATTCCACCTAATCCTAATGGGTACATGCAATTCCTGTGTTCTATACTATCAAACCAAGAAACAAAGTATTGCTGTGATATCCTTCATATGGCAAGTGGGTACAGTGTCGGTGCTGATAGAAGATCTCCCTAAAAAATGGAATAATTCTCAATTAGCTAGATTATCTGAAAAACATTTTACTGATAAGATTCCTATACTGGAAGGAAAAAAAAGTGCTCGGCAAAAATGTGTAACAGCCAGAAGGAAAGATACCAGCTGGTATTGCAAAGGCTGTGACAAGGGATTCTGACCGCGTGAATGTTTCAAGTTATATCACAGCAAGAAAGTGTATGACAAATAATAACTGAAAATTAAATGTATTTTTTTCTAAATATATGTAACAATTCCCATTATATTGTATCAAATGACATTATTATATATCAGATGACTAGTTATTATGCATCAGATAACTTATTTTGTACGAAAATTGTTATTTACAATCAATGAGCCAAAAATATGCTTTTCAACAATTCTTTCAAAACAGAAAAAATGGGTTTTTGTTGAAGATGGCCATTATAATTAAACATGAAGAAATGAAAATACAAATAATTGATAATTTGGAATAGGCTTTATAATTTTATATATGTGAAGAAAAATAAAATATCTATAATAGTTTATTCATGAGTGAGTTTTGAATAATGCAGAAAATGGCCAGCACTGAGCCGGAAACAGGACATAACATATGTAGCAAAGTGTGAAGTGTTAACCTCCTTTTCCATTCCATATAAAACCATCCTTTCCTCTCCATTGTAATGATGCAAATGCGCCCCACAAATGAGAAGATGATGCAATTTACAATGTTCTATGGCCATCAAAGCCTTGAGGCATGAGTTTGTGTGACACGCATTGGAGGATTTCATTAAGGCAGAAGTGAATAGACAGATTCAATCTAAGACACTATCAATAACGACTAACCTCTCTCTTATTACCACAGTTTACCTGGGACTCATGTGCACCCCTGCTAGGAATCCAATCGATGACAACAAGACAGTATCAGGTTTACTGTTTAAAAATAACGAATATACCAACCGACCAAATTGCCACAAAGAAAACATGGAAACTCCCACTAACCCATCGACAGTTATGCAAAGCTAATATTCGTGATCACGAAATGAACTTGGAACATACAGGTTTGTTATGGAAGAACAGAACTACCTAATTGGACAGCAATGTTAATTAAGGCAAGCACAGGCATCGAGAAAAATATGGTCATAACTAAGATCATTCATGAATAAAATACCCACCACAAGAATAGCAAATGTATAACTTTATCCTCCCTTCCCATTATATTATAGCAGATGTGTACATTAGGCAAAATCTATGCTGAAAATCCGGCAGGGAATTTGACAAGCATATCGAAGGTTTCATTAAGTCCTGTTTACACGATACATCAACCTGTAGGAGTTAATGTGTGCATGCATGCGTGAATGAACGCGAAAATTCACCGTGCAACCACACTAACTTGTACGAATGCATGAACAGGAAAATAGAACCGGCTCTATTTGGTTCATGTATTCGTACATGAACACGTACGGGTTAATGCATCGTGTAACCAGGCCTTTCAGACGCTTCTTCCAAATCTTTCTTGCATGCTTACATCTCTTGATGGAGGGTTGGTGAAGCGACGATCTAATTGCAGCTGAACAGCCAGGGTGACATCATCTAGGTCCAAAGATTTCTTTTTTGCATGATTTGCAAAAACTCTCGCATCGTCCAAGGTGCAGGTAACATATCCTGAAAATTCACATAAACATTGATTAGGAGACTGAAATAGCTACAAAATTTGGAGATGACCAGGGTAACGCACTGTAGGTAAATTCCAGCAGTTGATTCACCACTCTGGGCTCATAATCCATTATACCCATGTCTTTCAGCATAGTTATGATGACCTGAGCATCCTTCGGGATATGTTTTGTTTGAGATGTAATTTTGGACATTTTTGATAAAAATGTGGTGGGCTAACTTCCGCCCGGTGCAACAATCCTAGTCACTCTAGCAAAACGAGACGCTCCACCATGAATATTACCTGCTCCACCACAAACCCAAACCACCGAAACGAGGCAACAAACCCTGTTTATGCTACGCACCGGAAAATAATATAATCCATAAATATGGTCTAGTATTTACGTTAATGAACAGGATATTTGCAGTGCTCAAGAAAGGGATGTACACCAAGGAGTAGAGAGATCTCGGAGATCTCTCTAATCCTTCAAATAAACACTGAAGCACACCAACGCAACCAGCACGTCAACTTTTCTATTGGTGTTTTGTTTGGTTCAAATCCACTTGGTCCATGTTGGGTCCATGGGGTCCATGTGAATCTAGCGGTAGGAACTCGAGCACACAGTCACGGGCCATAAAGATATTTCTATTATCTTTGCTCACAGTACTCACGTATACCGAAGGTACGACCTGTAGTGCAATAGAAAGCTGTGGGTGTGCTCTGGGTTATGTGCAGTGATATGTATGGCTGTACGCCACTTTTGAGACATATCTGAAACCAGGTTAGACTCATTCATCCAAATTGTATCTCAGGTTTTTATTTTTAAGGAGATCGCATAGTGAAAATTTCAGAGTTTTTTACTGTGTGTATTTATAGATTTTTAAGTTTTGCAATTCAACTATTAATGATAGATAACATGGGTAAACGTCGGCTTAGTGCCCGCGAGCGGTTAAGATCTTTTGTCGGAACACATTTTGCACTTCATCATACAACATAGTGACTGGCAAAGTATGCGGAAAATGAAAACAAACTTCGACTCCGATTAAAGAAGGTTTGAAGGAATATGGAGTGAATGGGCAGCTACTGAATATTATGATGGCGATGTATGATAATAGCAAGGCAAGTGTGTGAGTTAATAGGGTTCTCAGTGATTAGTTTGTAATAAAACAGGGCGTAAAGTAAGGGTACATAATGTCACCATGGCTGTTTAATGTATTTATGGATAAATGTGTTAGAGATGCATGTAGTGAAAACGACGGTGTTATTGGAAATGTAAACATGCAAGTTCTATGGATGATGCTGTTTTGATCTCAGAGAGCCAACAGGGATTACAGAAGCTCCTAGATAAGTTTTGTGAATCAGCAGAGAGAATGGAATGGAGGGTAAGTGCGTGCAAGACTCAAGTAGTAGTTTTTGATGGGAGAATAATTGTGTGATGAGGGCGAATGGTGAAGTAATTGTACAAGTGGGTGATTTCGTGTACTTAGGTAAGATGTATGCGAAAGGTGGAAGAATAGATGGGGAGATAAAGAGACATGCGAATGCTGGAAGGAAGGAAGGTGGTAGGTAGCATTTGGAGCATATCAAGGAATGAGTGCCTGTCTAGGGAAGCGAAACTCGCCGTGTACCGAAGTGTGCTTCTCCCCACTTTGTTGTGTGGTAGTGAAACATGGGTATGTCAGGATAGACATAAGAGTAGACTAAACGCTGTAGGTATGAGTTAACTGAGGATTATTTGTGGCAAAAGTAGGATGGATAGAGTCAGGAATGAATGGGTAATAAATAAATGTGGGTTAGATGCTCCAGTAATGGACATATATTAAAAGGAGTGTGGTTCGTTGGTTTGGCCATAAACAGATTTATGAGAGTGAAATGAATGGTGCGAGAGGTAGAGGTAGGCCGAGAAAGTTGTGGTTGAATGTGGTTAAGGAAATTCTTAGGAGGAGGAATATTAGGAGTCTTAAAAACTGGAGGTAGCACTTCATCTCGTCTTGCATGGGTCGAAAATGTATATTTTCCTCTCTCCATTTATCTTTCAATATTTTCTTGCTTCCCAGCCCTCATCTTTGTCCTAACATTTTAAGTTTCCAGTTTTACTTCCTCTTCTCTCTCGTTGTCCTTTAACCTCTGATGACGTTGTTGTGCCATGGGATGACAAACGCTGAGCCCTTGCCTCCACCTGTGCTGTTGAGCAGGACACCCACGCCCCTCATTTGCCCCATCAGGAATGGAAATCAATCACCCCATCAAAAATCAACCCTTTCGGATGAAAAAGGGTGGTTTCCGGGACTCAATTATCTGTGATTGATTTCCATTTTGTAGAATTTGATGGTATGAGGGGATTTTTTTTAATCCAATAAATTATTACTTTCAGTAAATTGTATTAATTCTCGTTTCCTTTCCTAACAATATTTTAAGTGTGAAACTATAACTGGAACAGCCTTTTGCCTAGCACCTGCCCTTTCACATGTCTGACTTGGGTGACCCCACCAAGAGCAATGGCTATTACTGCCACCAGTTGAACCCCAGGGGCCATTGGAACAAGCAACCCCTTGCACTGCATCAAAGTCCGAGGGAGGGTCAGGATTGTTACATATGTATTTTCATCATGAATGATCGTCATATTTAAGCCAGTGTCTTAGAATAGCCTCTTTCCGCATGGTCAGTGATTAAAATTGTCAGCGTAAGAGATATACCACCTTGTGATAGTGCCAATTATGTGAAGTTTTTAGGTGTGTACCAAGATAATAAGTAAAGTGGAAAGAACACAAATATATAGGTGGAAAGCTATCTAGAGTAATTTATTTATTAAAAAATCTCAGATTGTGTGCCAAATAACAATCTCAGATTGTCTTATTTCTCTTTCTTTCAAAGTATCCTACTGTATGGGATTACAGTCGGGTAATTCATCGCATGGACATTTTGCTCTTGCAAAAGAGATGCATAAGAGTGATGACTGGCTCTTCCCACAAAGAACATTGCAAACCATTGTTTATCAATCTTAAAATTATGACAGTGATCAACTTATACGTCTATTGTCTCTTAATTTATGTAAACAACCGTTTGCTTTCTCTAAAATTTAGGAACAATATTCTCCACTATAATGCACGGAGTAATAAACAAACCCATATCATAGATTATCAAAATCAATTCACAGCCATGAGACTGAGTATCAAGTTATTTAACCAACTTCCTTCCCATTTTAAAAATGATTGTATTCCGTTGAATGTGTAAGTAAAAAATTTATAACTGGTTAGTTCTACACCCATTCTATAACCTTGTGGATTTTATGGTCTGCAATGATGTTGCATCAATGTAACATGTGTACAGGGTGTTAATATGTACAGTGTGCAAATTTCTTTTTATTTATGAATTTAATTAATGAACATTTATTCATGAATTAATTTAATCAATATCTTTGTCTATTGCTAATGTATTGGCCTAATGACAATAAAATTTATTATTATTATTAGTGACTAATGGTTCTGTAAGGATCCTCCATAAATTTTCCTTCTGAAAAGTCCCATGTAATCCAGACTTCACATAATCCAGACAGCCCCTTTACCCTAGTACTCTGTGTTAGTGTGAGGGTATACAATTGGAGCTTACCTCTTAATCTTTCTCACCTCAATCATTGGTAGTAGCTGGAGAAGGATGAAAGCTGCATAATTTACTCATGCTCAATTCACTCTGGGAATGTCAGTTGCCATCGATACCACACAATTGAATTTTTGTTCTTTCCTAATTTTTGGGCTAAAGCCAATGAGTTCAAATCTATTTTATGTGCATAATTCTCGGAAAATTTTTGGTGTATTGGTCTTAATATTAGCGCTACATTTGAAAACAAAAGATCAAGTCAGTAAAATCTTCTCGGGTTTGGCAGCGGATAGGGCTATTAAAGGCCAAAGTTTTTTCGAGAATCTCTATCTTCGTCATCAGGGCTAAGACTGATTGCCGAGTAGGTCCATGCCACGTTTTTATACTTGAGATCCATTGTTGACCGGCCAATTCAAAATTCGCTCACGGCGGTTGGAATTTGAATTGTCTCCGCGACTGTTGTATTTTATCGAGTAACGGTCTCCATATTTGGCTGATGTTCTGGCCTGAGTCTAGATTAAACTTTTTCTCCTCCAGACTGATTTCAATTGCCTCTTTCATTAATCGATCCCAGAATCCATATCACCGGCAGAGGATTTTGGCGCCGTTAAAACTGATGGAGTGGGCATGATTGAGACTATGCTCCGCCAAGGCCAATTTTTCGGGTTGAAATAGTCTTATGTGCCTCTTGTGTTCCTTAATTCTGGCTTCCACTGTACTTGATGTCTCTCCAACGTCGGCAAGGGCACACTCACCAGGGATGTTATACACTCCAGGCACTCTGAGGCCAAGGTCGTCCTTCACTCTTGCAAGCCGATCTTAAATTTTCTCTGGAGGTCTAATAGCCTTACCCGGTGCCAAACCTGAGAAGATTTTACTTATGTTATTCGCCAGGAAAGCCTATGATCTTTTATCAAAGATCAAGTCATTTTATTTTTTATATGAAGGGGCATAAAATGAAATCTTAACCTCTATGTAAGCATGGAATATTATATTAGGTAGAATAAACTGGAAACATTGCATTCTAATGGAACTATAATTTTTTACAGTGCAAGTAACAATATTTCAATAAAATGTACAGTTCATCTAAATGCCTGCTGGCTATGCCATCAATTGTAACAAGCTGCCGCAATTGTATTTACACATCTACTGTACATCAACATATTATTAAATTGACTCGGTTACGAGTGGTAGATAATAGTGAAATAGGAAAGATGGCAATGGCTGAAGGGAAACCCCCTAGATGCATCCATGTTTACAATAAGAAGGGCGTTGGTACCATAGGTGAGCTTTTTAAAATAACTCCTTGAAGACCTATCTAGATTATCTATTTTCATCATCTGGGTATGTTATTTTCTAAGGGCTTCATAGCCTGAAGATGCTTAAGATGTTCTGCTGTTTAATAATGAACCCTAAATTCATTAGCACGTTGTTGCTGTTTTTTAATCCACTTTTTGCATCCTTCAGGAGACAAGGTGCTTGTGGCCATTCGAGGGCAGAAAAAGAAAGGAATCATTGTTGGAGTGAAGCAGAAGCAGGGAGCCCTGATTCCGAAGTTTGATAGCAATAATTTGGTGTTGATTGATGATAATGGAACTCCATTAGGCACCAGAATACATGTTCCCATCCCGACTATCTTGAGAACAATTTTGAAGGAGAAAACTCTCTCGAAGGGTGCAGACTACACGAAACTGTTAGCACTTGCAACCCGTTATGTGTAATTGGTAATTGAGTGAAAATGTTGATGTAGCACCAAAGAAGATGCTGAAGTAGTAAATTTAATTTCTCAATAATTATAATTAAATGTTTTCCAAAATTTTGCCCTTTTTTCAATGTCATCTAGTATTTTTGATGAGGGAACCTTCAAGTATTCAGTAAAGTGATGAAATGCTTATTTATTCTTTATTTTTATAGTGCAGTTCTTCATGTTGGCATTTCCAGTCTAGCACAATTTTGTGCTTTGCTGAACGAGTCAGGGGCTGTAAGTAGTGCTGAGAATCAACAGAGTGTTATGTTCTAGGAAAGGGAACCCTTTTTATATTCTATGTTGATTAGAGAGTATGAATGTTGATGTGAATGTGTCTATAAAATGGGACTGATTGATGAATGGGTTACCAGGAGACACAGTGAGGTAACATATGCCTGTTAACTAGAGATGGGACAAATAGTGATTTTTTCGAATTCGAATAACAAATTCGAATATAAAATCAAAAACCTCAAATACCTTGAATATTCGAATACTTTATTTGCTAATAATTTTTTAAATATTTTCAGAACATTTATTTGCTATCTGTTTTTGATTAAAGCCCTAACTTAGATTAAAAATGTTTACTCATTTACGTTAAAATTTCAATTTGCCTATTATATAATTAAATCAGTTAAATAATATACAATAAAATCATTCCGAACTAACTCTGCTGAGCAATTTATTTATTGAGGAGCATTAAGAAGCTATTTCAGAACATTTTATTATTTTTTTTTCAAAATGTTTAGTCATATGGAATCATTTATTTTATTTTTGACTTGTGTCTTACAAAGGATGTTGTGCTTTTACAACAGAGAGGCATTAGGATTATTACAAAAATATTCAGCAGACAGCATAGCAGCCCATTGATTATTCAAGAGAAAATTCTGCTTTAATTTGGTGCATTTATCATGTTTTGATTTATAGTAAAAATAACTATTATTTTCAATTTAGGAATAATGTTCATTGAAACAACACCAATTTAATGGACTGATCTTTATATCAAATCATGTGTTGTCAATATCATTCACTAGTCGGCCCGCTGGCGATGGGGTAAAGTCCTCGCCTGCTAACCTGAGGGTCACGGGTTCATCTCGCCTGGGTAGAATATTATCTGCCCAGGACATGGGTGTTTGCGTCTCGTCCATTGTTACTGTTATTCACCCGACGTAAATTGGCCCATTATGCTGTATTCGGGGTAGTGAAGATAAATAAAAAATAGTTATGAAGTAATGCCACAGAGATCCTTCAATAAACAGATACTTGGTAAAGCCACTATTACATGTTTTAAGTATCTAGGAATGTTGTCTATTGTCTTTGTTTGTATATTTGACGTGCAGTGTATGTGCAGACCACCCATGTAACTTTCCAACGTATCATTTTCAAAGTGGGCGTGCGCGTTGCAGGACTTAACGTTCGCCTTATCTTTTGTATGTTTAACTGAATAACCTACCCATTTTATGTTTGTTATTGAAAGGCTGCTGCAAAATATATATTTCAACATAAAGTCAGTTTTCAAACATCTGTTATCTTAAGCATTAAATATAGCAGCATTTTCACATATCCATTTTTATTGCTCCTCTGTGCCATAGTTGTGCGCTGCAAATTAAATTTCATATTGTCTACTTACAGCCATGTGTCATTGCTTTTTGGAAAAATTAAGTTAAAACCTTTCTAAGAATTAGTAGAAGAGTTCTTAGGCCTTAAATATGAACCAAAAGTAAAAAAATAGAAAAAATGAAAGTCATCTACAGAATATTTGTCTAGAAAACCAAAAGTTATAAGAAAACACAGATGGTTGTCTTTGTATGACAAAAATATTGTTCTGCTTAAAATATGACCAATAGATCAACATTTATTTGAGCTGAATTTCAGAGTGGCGGCGCGCCATTTTACGCTAACTTGTGATATTTGAAGTGACATAACTTTGACATTTTTAATCACTCACAGCTAATACATGGTAAATCGGCCTTCCTTATTATATTCTTCCTTGGTGCCAAAAATCTTGAAAATCAGAGGTGGTTGAGCCACAGCTTCAGTTGTGTTTGGGTGGAATCGCACAGTTACAAATCTAATAGGTAGCAAAATGGGTAGCAGATCGAACTGCGCTATTATTACAATATTACATGTATATTACAATAACTCTCTACGATACTTACCCTCTAGGACACTTGCCTTATAGAATATTTGCCAAAATAGGTCTACCACTTATACAACCGCGTGGGTTTCATCGGCTACCAAAATTTCTTGAATAGCTGTTACTGGTGAAACAGTGAAAGATAAATAATGTCATTCGAAATTTCCATGCTGCAGGGATGGCTTTGACGATAAACCCATGCAATGCAGAGAATTAATTTTGTCCACAACAATGCAGGTCCATCTACACAGGTCAAATGACAACAGTAAGGTGTAATGGTCTAGTTTCCTTTGGATTTTCCCATGAAAAACAATTGCCAACAAGTAGGGGTGGCAGCAATTTTATGATTATTAAAACAATTCAATACTCAAAGTGAAATAAATGATGAGAAAATGTTGATTCATAACGTCAGCGACCACTCATGTCATGACTTGTCATGCACTTGATATTCTCTTGCCATGATAAAATTGTCCTCAACTTCAATTATTCTTGCCATGGCAAACTTTTCAATCTCTAGATTTTCCCGATACCTACTTTTCCAGGCAAAACTTTTGCAGGAAGTTTGCATGAAGACTGTGGCTGCAAATTTGCACATAAGGTGTGGGAATTTTTACAGCAGCATACTACGGGACATAAATATAGCTGAAATTGTAAGAAAGCATAGATTTATTCGGGTCATAAATAGTGAGATAGCATAGTTTGCGTGGCATAAACTCTCTGTAACCTTTACATAAAATTATTTGGCTAATTGATCAACTGCTCCAGATGTGGTAGAAATGACGCATCATATCATTTCTCTAAATTGAAGAAAATAATTTATTGCTAAGCAAAACCTTGTATTCACAAACGAAGCCTGTATGGAGCAGCAATGGTGGACGATATTTACAAGCTTTCTTCAACTTATATTCACCACAAGCGCACACTGGATAATTTTGGCACAATGATGATATTCTCTCATAATAGTTGTATGAAAGAATTATGTAAGCAGTGTTTCACTCAAGAACAAAATCTAAAAGAAATAAGATGCATTTTCAATGAAGAATGGCGTGTCCTCGCAGTTCTTCCGGAGCTCTCGAATTAGTTCGTCACCTTGCCGAGCATAGGACCACGGCACGATATTTGATTTATTCAAATTTCGCTCCTCAGCATAATTATTCGAAATTTGACATTGTGAATAATTTCAAGTATTCGCAGATGGTGGATGATGGATTCACCCATCTCTACTGTTAACCCTTTCCAATACCTCATTTTGTGGCTGATTACTCGGTGGAAATACAAGTGATGTACTTTCAAATAATTAGATGGAAACATAAGTACTATCAAAAGCATATTATTTTGATGCCAATCTAATTGCTTGCCTGTTGATGTTGATTGTAATAGTTGAACTGACTTAATACCATTTATTTTACTCATTATTTATACTTCTAATTTAAAATTATTGATGTCCGTCAGTCCTCTCCGAAATACATTGTGGAAACACACAAAGAAAAGTGGGTAACCAGTTGTCAAAATTGCTTTGAGAAAAATTCAGCCTGGACTGGGTGTCTGACCTCAGGACTTAGACTGTTGGGGCCAAAATGTGCGACGCCCTCTTTCCCTTGGTTTTCTAATCTCTGCAGCAACATCAGTTATTAGCATTAAACCCACAGCCATGTCCCAGACTCAGTGCCTCACCTGGCATTTTTTTAGTACCTCTTTCTCAATAGTAGCATGTAATTATTTATTTTATTCACTGGAAAACGAAAGAGTAAAACTTTTTTCACATACAATTTTTTACTCTCACAGTTGATGTAAAAAAATTTATTCAGCATTTAAAAATCAGACTTAATGGGTATATAGTTAATTGTCCACTTTTCTTGCATTGAATTTGAGTAATATGAATCATAAATGAATATTATTGTCATTAAACTTGATGTGTGAAAAGGAAAATATTTGTGATGAATTCCTTTGTATTATGCCTTGGAAGGATCCTGAAACAAACAGTGAAATAATTACACACATGATGCTTCATTTGAAATGAGTATTGGCTATCGATGAAAAGAGAGACAGTGAGAAAATGTAGTGATACATTATTTACATAATGTACAGAAGTCCAAAGTGAGACTTTGAACTGTCAAGGTTGGCTTGTCATCCCATTAGATCAACTTTGGGAAGCAGGTCCTCATTTCTCCCATTTGCATATTCTATAGCGATACACATCTCTAGCAGCCAATACAGTTAGTCATGACTTACTAGAAGATTTGTAGATACAGAGGCTTACTTTGAGAATGAATTTCTTCCTTAGCATCAGTTACTCCTGTCCTAAATGGTTACAGAGAGCAATTTAAATCTGCAGGTATTCTTTGCTAGAGCATAAATTAAGCATACCCATGGTTTCACTCCTAGATATGAGAATAATGCTGCTGTATGTGATTGTGGAAGCTGGTGTCAAATGAGTTGTCTCATCAATTTTAATGGCCAAAAATGAGTTACGGAGTCAGACATTTCAACAAGTTAGAGTACCTAGTAATATAGAGCTTCAAAGGAGTTTTATTCTTATTTGCAAGTTTATTTATAGTTCATGGCTCTGTACCCACAAATTAGGTCCATTTTATTTCAATCTGACCATAAAATACTAAATATGCTGAATTCTTGGTCATTGACTCCTCATTACCTCTACCCTCTGTTAAATTGTCCAAAATTCCTTTCCTACTTTTTCTACTCTTTCGTCTGGATTTTTCCCTCCATTACCCGATTTGGAAATTTCATACCTCTCCATATGCCATACAACGTCTTCTATGCCTTCTTCCAATTTCCCCTCTGTCCTTTCCATCATATTGAATCCCTTTTTTGTTTAATGTCTTCTCTGCCAAACATACCTCCTCAGGGTCTTCCATTCCAAGATGGTTGCTTTGCCAATTTTGAAAAAAATTCATTTTTTGCACTCTTATACCCACATATTTGCAATTAAATGTGATGATTTGAAAAATATCTTCCCATTTTGTGTTCTTATGGCAGCCATTTTTCCAAGATGGCACGTGCAAATTTTTGACAATGTTGATGTGTGTTCCATCGGCAATGTTTCGAGGAATAATTAAAATGGAGTAGAGATACTGCAAATATTTATGTTTAACTTTATAAAAAACACTTCCCTTAATTTTTATTTTTTCCTTTCACAACTCTACAGTGTTGAAACAGAACGCTAAATTGACATTTTTTTCCTTAACAAAACTGCTATTTGTACTTGAGTAAGTAATTAAGTTGAAGAGTATGCTTGGTCATTTCTTTGTGTGTGGAACTAACCCTTTCTTTTCTATAAGTTTACGAAAATAACTTTGCGCACAAAATCAATACTATTTAGCAGTGGCGTAACTAGGACTTAGCTTTGGGGGGGATGGATCAGATTGAATAGCACACCACACCGGATGATAATACTTGAAATTTTGCTTTATAACATGAATGTATTTTAGAAAAACATGGCTACATTTAATATTTCTTACAGAAAGTTACAAGTTTACAAAAACATTTAATAACTGTATTTCAAACAAGTAGGATTGCTGTTTGTAGGATTCAAGTAGAATTTGTTAACAATTACAATAAAACCGCAGTTTATTGCCTATTATTGTGCCATTATGCCTGTAAATACTCCTTGTAAGCAATAGGCAGGTCAAGTATGTTGGGGGATTGACTTTGAATCCTGAAATAGCACACTCCCACGCCTTGCTTTTGCTATTCATTTGTGCCCTTCTTTGGGAAATTGACCTCTTGTTTAATCTTTGGGATACGTGCATCAAAACAATTTTACAGTCGGAAGAAATGGAAAAGGGCCAGGAAAAAACCATGTGGAAAACAAATCATTCACTGGACGTAACCGCAAGTTCCGTTACGTCCAAGTTAGTAAAACGATATTTTTCAACTATCTTCATCGGCTAGTTTTATACCACAATAGCTTGGAAAACCATTCAGTCCAGAGTTTTGCTACTGGTCGGAAAACCCCAGTGACTCCCGCCAGCCCGTTGGTTGTCCAAGCCCGTGAAATGTAAATTCCTGGACGGGCTCACCGTCTTCCTGCCTGGCGGTTGTCTGGTATAAAGACACGCCGGATGTGTGTGGAGGGGAATTTTGCAAAATGCCTAAGCAAAGCACGGAGGGTAGGAAATCCTCCTCTCTTCTCATGAGTCTCTGTTTTGATAATCTGGTGGAAAGAATGGCACGATATAAAACTGACCCAGTTCCGATTTCTGATTTTTTGTGCTGTCTAATAAAAAACTCCTAACGATGCTACTCATTGGACACCACAACTTGCATTGCAGGGGCCGTTGCCACTTCAAAATCTATATCCCCAGCAAGCAAGCCAAGTACGGTTAGCATATGATGGGCTTGAATGATGCTAAAAACAGTTATCTGCATAATGTGTATTTATAGGCGGTAGAAGACACTGATGGATTAGGTTTGTCAGAGGAAGACCAAAAGTCGTCGATGCCAACTCAATCTGTTCTTCGTTACTCAGAGCCAATCATGGGGTCCCATAGAAACATCACAGCAGATAATTGGTTCACATCTATTGAGCTGGTAAAGTTGAAGGGGAAAGGACTGTCTTACGTTGGCACAATTAGAAAAAATAAAAGGGAAATACCTAGTGTGTTCGAGCTGTTCTAGAAGGTGTATAATGCACTCTTCACTGGACAGTTTTTTCCGCTAATAAGATATCTTGTGTCGACTCTAGTGTCCCGTATTCCGAAGTGAAAAAGGGCTGTTTGTGTGGTTTCCTCAATGCCACCTTGAGGAGAGTGACAAGAGCGAGTCAGGGAAACCAGAAATGATAGTATTTTTCAATGCAATCAAGAGTCGCAGATACATTAGATAAAATGTGTTGTAGCTGCTCATCCAGCCGAAGGACAAGGAGGTGCCAACGTCATGGTTTTTCAGACTATTAGATATTTCCTTTATCAACTTCTTTGTGCTTTGGCAGTCTGTGAAAGACGAAAAAGATATAACAAGTTTTAATTTTATAGAATCGGTTGCTGCAGAACTTGAAAGGCTCCACGTGAAAACAAGAATGTCCAATCCTAGACTTCCAAGACAGGTACGAATAACTATATTGGACAGATTCCCCACTTACCGTTGGATTAGGCATACAAAGTTGAAAAACTAGATGAGGGGACTACATATAGACTGTGCCCTGCACAAAAAAAGCGAAAACATTTTTCCTTGTGTTTCAAATTCAAAAACCATGTGAGTTTAGAATGCACAAACAAATTTGGAAAGACAGCCAATATGGAGGTGTGAGGATTTTTCGAAAAAAAATAGCATTTTTGATTAATTGCAGATTCCATTTAAAAAAGTATTAAATGAAATATTTTCAATCGTATATTATTATTGAACATTACTACTTAAATATTTAAAAATATTATATAAATACATATAATATAATAAAAATAATAAAAATACATTAAATATTTAATGGCTTATTTTTAACTCCAGAAAATTATTAATTATTTATGACTCTAATGATAAATTTGTTTCTTTTTTTCAATTTTTTTGACCATGTTTCAAAAAAATAATTTACCCTGAAAAAATGGTTTGTGTTGGTAATTTAGAAAATTAAATATGAAAATATCATGACAACATTTTATTAATGTTTAATAAATTGTGAGAAATGCTGGAAGGAAAGTGGTAGGTAGCATGTGGAGCATATCAAGGAATGGGTGCTTGTCTAAGGAAGCAAAAATTGCCGTGTAAAAAAGTGTACTTCTTCCCACTTTGCTGGTATGTAAGGATAGACATAAGAGCAGACTAAACGCCGTGGGTTTGAGTTATCTGAGGATTATTTGGGGCAAAAATATGATGAATAGGGTGAGGAATGAATGGGTCATGAATGAATGTGGGTTAAATGCTCCAGTAATGGACGTGTATGAAATGAGTGTGCTTCGTTGGTTTGACCATGTTGAAAGAATGGATGAGAGTAGAATAACGAAACGGATATATGAGAGTAGAATGAACGGTGCGAGAGGTAGAGGTAGGCCGAGAAAGTTGTGGTTGAATGTGGTTGAGGAAATTCTTAGGAGGAGTAATATTAGGAGTTTTAAAAACAGGAGGGGCTGTATGAAACAGTGTATGTGGTAAATGAGGCAGAAGAGGTTTGCAAGGATAGGTCAGTTTGGAGGAAATTATTGAAGCAGAGTTAGGTGTACAATTATGTATTAATGAGTGAAACATTTTGACTGTGCCTACCCCGAAAGGGAACGGCGTGATGGGTATGTCAATATGTATGATGTAATAAATTGTGGTCTCCCATACTGCACATCCATGGTAGTGTGACAAGAATTAGATGTCACTGGCTAATGGTTAATGTGAAGCATTATTTATATTTAATTTTTACTGGATACTTTTTTATGCTTTATTGTATTAATGAATGACTGTTGCCTTTTATCATAATATCTTGACATCACCTTTACTTTAATTCGCCATGTTGAAGTTGAGGTTGGCATAATATAGCATGGTGAATGAGATCATTTCTCATTGTACTCTGAAATAAAACAAGTTGATTATCATGATAATCTTTTTATGATAGAACCTGAATAACCATACCAACCTGTATCCTTTTCTCAGTTTTTCCTTCCAAGTTATTCCAGTACCTCTCCTCTACAGATCCAAATACCACATATAGCAAGTATGTTCCAGCTGATATGCCTGCTCCAAGGTAGAATACAATGCCCCATTGCTTTATTGTTTGCTAAAAGAAGATTGAAAGGAATAGTCTTTGTAGTTTTGCTGTAGTATATCTACTTCTGCATACTCCTGAGAGCTACCACAAAGGTGTTCGAAAGTGATTGTTAGGGCTCCAGCTGTGAAGAGGGGGAAATTTGGTCCAAGGATGAGGAGAGCTCTTGGGGCAAAGAGTGGAGTGTGTTGTTATGGTGGCCAAGTTCAGGCCCCATCAGGCACACATTTTACTATGGGTGATTTTATTTCTCCTTTCCATTTTGTATGAGATATCAGATTTTTGGAAAAAATTAAGTTTTAGTGTGAAAATTCTCATTTTTTCTCAGACTTCAATAATGGTGTATTTACCTTGCAACCTGATAAATGGCTTTAAATGGTATATTTCTTGGGCTTTTTATGGGTTATATTTAATTTAATGATGAATATAGTTTCATTGAATGTTCCACAGTCATATTTTTAGCATATCTTTTGTGTTTGTTTTTAACTGATGTTGCATTGTATCTGCATTTGAAATGGTTAATATGGGTGAATTTTAGTAAGATTTCTGCATAATCCCAACCTCATGATGTCATTCTACAGTTATTACATCATCTGCACATAGAGCATCATATTTTTTTCTAATAACTTAGGCATATCAATATGAATATTTTATTGCTTTAGCAAAATTTAGCTCCCTACATGAGACATTAGTGCTGCACCCTTTGAACCATTTTAAAGTCCTAAAGTTAAGAGGAATGGTCGGGGTTCCATTGGGCTCAAAGGCCCCAAATCACTGTTGTGGCAATAATTATTAACAAGTACTGTGCCCGGGAACTTTACTGTCTTACATTGAGTTTAATGGTAAATATTAGCACATTTCAGTGAGATTTGAAGATTTACCCAAACCTTTCTATGCATGTAGATGTAATTTTTATAGTATCTGCATTTAGCATGTCATATTGCTTCTTATCATGGTGTGCAATGATTTTAATGTTTTTCTTTCACCCTCGTCAATGCCACGGGCTTCCTCATATTACTGTTGTCGCCGTCATTTATTTCCATAGTTTGAATTGAAATTATCAAATAAGAGTAATACGTACATTTCTTCTTTTCAAGTATGCATAGAATTTGTCTGTAAAAATTTCATGGAACTAGAACATAGGTAATGATAATGTTAGATAAGAACATGCATTCAGCTAAGGAAATCAAAGTGACACAAACTGTAGAACATAAGTCACATGAAAATTATCTTATAATCTCTACCTTAATGTCATGTGGTATTACTTGAAATTTTAAAGTTGCATTACAATTGGTTATCAATTTTCATGTTTTCTCTCTACCTCTGAAATTCAATGGGCTCTATCATTTTGCCCATATTGGCATTGTTGGGTATATTTTAACAGAAGTATGTGAACACCTCACCATATGGTACATCAGATATTATCCTGGATGGATTTTTACTACTGATTCACCATTTCCCTCATGAAGCCATCTCACTTGCATGGGAACAGAATAGGATTCAATGCAGATGTTTTATTAGGGGAACTGTTTAGTTGGCATTGCAAATGATTTAGTTATAAGATTCATTATTGCTTGAATATTTTACTTTTTATTCAATTCCTTTCAATCTTTCTACCATTTCATAAATTGCATTTTTCTTTGGCTTACTGAAGATTGGCTAAGAATGGTAATATTTGCATGGCCATTTTATGGCTTACAGCTTTAGCTTGGTTCTTTTTATCATTGATTGGTGCAATTAAACTTCATTCAAACATATAACTCCTACCCGCATGAAGCCGGGTGGCTCCACTAGTAGGTATAAATTTCCATTCATGCACATCATACATTTTTGGGTCCTCATGGATGGGTGCTGCCACTTAAAACATAAATGAGGAGATTGGGCTCAAAAATTGATGGGGAATTAGTTGCTCCTAATAATAATGTTTGCTCTTTGTCATTTTATTGATAATTTGATTTAATTATTGTTTCGTGGTCTACCGGCTGAGGTAGGCTTGGAAGTGAGTAAAAATCCTCACGGTTCTCCCATGTGCTGGGCACCATCCACCAGTAATATTTCTCACTTGATCCCAGTATGCATCCTACCCTTCTTCATCCCATGCATGTGACCTATTCTCTTTTTCTTCCCTTGCCCCACTTACCCAACAGTCTCCTCTCTGTCATAGCCGATAAAAACCAATTGTCCCTCATCACCCCTTCGATCACTTACCTCTTTCAATTCTCTTCCAGAAGTTGCCTTTCCTACCCAACTGTACCAAACACTTCCATATTTGCTTTCCTTACCATCCACTGAACCTTCTCTGTCCTCCTCCACATCCTCATTTGAAACCTTTGAAGCCTATTTTGTCCTCCTTCCTATGAATCCACCTTTCCGCCCCATTCATCTCTACGTTCCTTATCAAGCTTTTCAGCAACCTCTCTTTCATATCCTTACCCAAAGTCCTCGTCCTCCACTCCCTCATATGAGTGGGTACTTCCTTTGCTAGTACTATCCTCCTCCTTATGCCTTCGCTATTATGACCGTTTTCTCCTTGTCTGTGACCCAAGTGTGTGATTTAATTGCTCTACTTGCTCCAGTTTGTGCCCTCCTACTTTATGGTCTAGCCTCGCTTTTTTTTTCCCTGGAGTAACTCGTCAGTTTTGTTTGCACCTTTATTCCCCATATTTCCCTTTTAGCCCTCTATAACGCTGAGTGACTCATAGGTAACATCAGAAAGAGTTCATTTTTTGTCTCTGATTAGGTTTCTTTAGGTCTATATGCCTGTGTAACATCAATTTTTTCAGCTAGGCAAAGAAAATATCTCTCATTTGTAGCTTTCAGTTCCTGATTCTTCCAGGAGTGGGGTAACATGTGAAATGACTGCACGTGGTGGTAAAAAAATCGGGGTATATAGGGTTAATAATTTCCTCCATTATGCATATTTGATGGTGACTTATTACAAATCAGTTTTTGTTCTCTCACACTATATGCACTCTTCATCCTTAGTACATGCCCTCCTATTCTTAAGACTCCTGATATTCCCCCTCTGTTGAGTCTCTTAATACTGCATTCACCCTTGACTTTTGCTGTCTACCTCTTCCTCTCACACTGTTCAATCTGCTGTAATAATCTGTATAGTTATTAGACTGGCTCCCATTATTGACCTTTCCAATGAAATACACTCCTTTCACACTCAGTGTGTCCATCACTGGAGCATTCAACCCTCTTTCTCTCATCACCCACTCATTCCTTACCCTAACCACCTGCCTTTTCCACAATCATTTCTCAGGTATTTCGCTCTGCCTTTAGTATACCCTTATGCCTATCCTGAGATACTCAAGTCTTGCTGCCATTTGGTAAATTCAGGAGGAGAACATTGCACACAGCTATTTTTGCTTCCCTAGATGAGCACTCACTCCTAAAGATGCTCCTCATGTGCACTACCAAATATTTTCCAACTGGAATGCTCAAGTGGTATAATTTCTTCATCCATCATTCTATCTTTTGCAAACATTCAGCCAAGATATGCAAAATCATCTCTTTGTTCAATTACTTTATAATTTACCTATATTGTACAGTCATTCTCTTCTCTGTCCCTGCCAAAAACTATTACTATGGTCTTTGATGCATTATTCCTCAAATCCATTCTCCTTGTTGCTTAATGGAACTGATGAAGGAGCCCCTGTGATTTCTGATAGATGTCAGACAGCAACACTGCATCATTGGCATTCAATAGAACTGGCACATTTATATCTCCAATCATTACACAGAAGTTATGCCAACATGCATCTGTCATATTTATCCATAAAAACGTTGAATAGCTACAGTTACATTACACATCCTTGCTTTACACCGTGCTTTATTTCAAACCAACCACTCAAGACCCCTTTACCTCTCTTGCTTGCCTTACGGTTCCTTCATAACATTCAATAACCGCTTGTTCACTACATGGCCCTTCAAAACCTGCCACAGGTTCTTTCTATTCACCCTATCAAATGCCTTCTATAAATCCTCAAATGCACATTATACTTTCTATAGGATATCCATACATTACTTGAACACTTGCTGAAGTGCAAACACATGATCTTGACATCCTGTCCCCAGCATAGGACCCCATGCTGTTTGACACAAATGACCACATTGTTAGCTGTGGCTGTCTGAGGCTATTCTTTGTCTATTTGTAGTGATTTTGGATAGGCAGTGCAAGGTTACCAGCCTTTTGCATCACATGCAGCTTTACATGATAACAGTTTTGGTGATCTACTAATCAGTTTATCACTCATATTTACAACTATTTTACCATAGAAACCAAAACTTAGTAATACCGTAGGTCTGCTATCACTCATCAACTTGAGCTAGAATCCCTTCTACTAGGACTACCTTGAAAGCTGGCCCACTGTTGCCCGTGATCCACCTCTATGAGATAAGTATGGTGTACTGAATGAGGAAGCTAGTTTTCTAGGGCTAATGGCAATAGCTAAATATTTTGAATTTACCTGCCCTGAAAGGATATTTATGTATATGTCTTTCTTGTCCTGATTCTCTAATGCATCAGCTAAACCTTACAATTCTATGTTCCAATAACCAATGCCTGGTTGTCTCTGAGTCTACTCAGCTTTATCAGCTGGCCTCCGACTTTGCTTCCTTATATCCTGCACTTCCCAGGCTTGTGCATCCCATTCCGTCGGGACAGATACTAAGAGGAATGGTGGCGACGTTTACCTTCACCACGACCTGTTCCCCTTGATTCTCCTTCAGCCAACCTCTCTTGTGGCGACTGGGATGTGTATAAGTTTCTGATGAGTCTTCTATCTTGACTATCCATTTCCATTTTCATAAGTATCTGCATTAGTTTTTGCCAATCACCTATGTTAAATGTCTTTTCCATCAGCAAAGTAAGTAGAAACATGCTGTTTTTTGTACCAGTGTTCTAATCTTTGCAGTCGCATCCTAAATCTCCCTCAAATTCTGCAACTCAAATAGGCCATTTCCCTGGTAATAATTGGCCCTACTATCCAATCTTTTATTAGGTAATTGTTTATTCTAAGCATCACATCTATAGCTAAATTTGAAGCCAAGCTAAAGTATTCCAGTCCCGAGTTACCCTTAACTGTTGACCTTTCATTCTTTGTATCTTGATTCATGGGCATATCTAGGTGGTGGTAAGGGGAGGGCAGGGGCTGCAGTAAAATGAGGGTTTGGTCTGTAGCCCTGTCATGCAACAAGTTATTAGAAACAAGTGAAGGCATATTTATTTTGGACCTGTGTGTCAATTAAATGCCCACCTACTATGCTGCATACACTAGACTATTCATTCCAACAATGATACTGTATGACTAATGAGTACATAATTGAAATATAACATAAGATGATCCTACACTATGTGAGACCATATACAGAAGGTCTTTCTCTCATCCCATGGTTTTTGTCATGGTATAGGCCTATAAACCCTGCCATTTTGTGTTGTTATCAAAATCTCATGTGATATAGAACAAAAAAGCTCTCTCAAGCTTGTGGTTGTGGTATTACTCCTGAAATGGGAGGTAGATCAAGGCTGGAGGCCTAGGCAATAGCCTTGGTAGCATAAGGATGGGGAAAATGGCCTAGCCGTTGTGAAAGGGTGCAAATTTTTGGAACCGAGAGCCGATTGGGTTCAAAATGTGTAGTTTAGTCTTGTAGCTGTATCTCGGCAATGATTTAAGAGTGTTAACATTCTTATTAATTCAGTTACTCTTTCCCAAATTCATTAATCAGTAACTCTTTCCAAAGTGTCTATTCTATTCAGCATCTATGAGTAAAAATTCATACCTGTCCTTCAACTATTGCTGCGATTACCAGTGGTGTAACTATTCCAGGTGAGTTGATGATTGTATGCAGTATTCCAGAAGTTATACCCGTGAAGTTCACAGCCAAATCAATATGGTTTACATATGACCCTCCAAAGAAAGCTCCAGCAGCCAGACCATTCAATGCGAGGAGGACCACAATGGCTTCTGGATCATATCCCATCTGAGTGACACCTATCAAACATGCAGTTGGACCCAAGGCGGCTGTAATGGTATTCATGCAAGTAAAAAGCATTTAGAACTCAACTTTTGGAGGGCACCCATTGAAATCAATTGGGTAAGAATACAAAAAAAATCCTTTCAACATCATTTTCTCTATATCTAAGCAGACATCAACTTGAAAGATTTGGATCTATCATCACGTACACTATAACTTATGTGGTTGGAAAAATCGTACTCTACTGTTATGGAACGTTTACTAATCAATTCAAAATCCTTCAGTTGAAATTATACCAAAAATTTTCGGGTACCACCCCACCTCAAGTCCAATGACAACAATATAGTGGGCATTACATCCCTATGGGATTGTTGAAATGTTAGCTCTCTGTCTATCTGGGAGCATGCCTTAATTTTGCTGTGCTAGATAAAATGCGTTGGTATGGTTGGAATGAACGGCTTGCAGATGATTTAGAAATGCTTGGAAAATTCAATTTTTTTTTACAAAAATAAATCTTTAAGAAAATCAAATGACATTATTTTATAATTTACTCCAAATTGAAATGTGAAATCTCGACTACAGTTTGAGAAAAAATCTTGCTCCATCTTGCCTCCCACCCACCACAATCTAGTTACGAGCAATAAGGACGGGCCGCTGTCCGGCGCGGAGAGGTGCGGAAATTTTAGACTGTTGTAGCCTGTGTTAACTCGATGAAAACTTAAGAAAACGTAATTTTTAAACGGCCAGCCTCGGTAGTCTATTTAACATTCTTCCTCCAATTTTTTTCTAATAAGCGCCAGACAAACATTATCTAGATTCATTAAATAACAAGGTTCAAAGCGCTCGCCGCTAAGTGGCGCTTTTCCCGAAAATCCTGGCCAAAACCCCTAAAGTGAAAGTTGTAGTGAAGGGTTTTCGATTGCTGCAACCCGTAGCTGGGTGACTTGGGTTGTTAACGGCACGGTCCCTTACTACCAAGACACTACGGTCAAGACACCAGTCTCTTTCGGGTAGTTAAGCTGACAACGCCCGTGTGCGGGAAATAAAAGGAAATATTCAAGTAAAAACCGACTCCATTGAGATATAACTACAGTGGAGCGTCGATAGTCCGGATCAATTGTTACCGGACCCAGTCCGGATTATGAAGAAGTCCGAATTTTCGAACAGATCCAAGAAATAGGCAAACCAAAGGTCCGTGGTTCAATTCCCGGTCCAGGCCGAATTTTTTTCATGGCAATTTCATAAAAAGAAGGCCGTTTGATGCCTTGAACAAAGAAACTTTGCTAATATCCGTAAAAAACAGTAATTGACTTGAGTACTGTAGCTAAATAATGAGAGCAGATAAATAAAACTATTGATTAATACGAACTTATTACGTAGTATTTTTATGAAATATACTGTCATACGTCTTTCCTCCACGCTTTTGACAAATATGTACACTTCAACTTATTTTTCGCCGGATGTGAATCCGGATTATTGACGGTACGGATTATTGACGCTTTACTGTACTATGGATTCAGTGATGGAGGTAATTAAGAGTATAATTCCGATGCTTTGGCTCGCATTTATTGTTTCATAATTTTTTAATCGAAGCTTGTGATTAAAGTTGGAGGACACAAACTAGAGCAAGTAGAACAGTTCAATTACTTAGGTGGCACGCTAGAGGAAAACGGGCTTAGTAGCAAAGACGTACGGAGGAGAATAGCGAAGCGTTTAGTAATAGAAGAGAGTTGATGACGGGGACAGTTGGTAAGGACGTGAAGAAGAGGCTGGTGAAGAGATTGATTTGGAGCGTAGGATTGAATGGGGCAGAAACGTGGACCCTGAGAAAGGACGAGAATAGGCTGCAGGCAATCGAGATGTGGAGGATGGAGAAAGTTAGGTGGACGGAAAGGAAGACTAACGAGGATTAAGTACTTGAGATGGTGGGCGAGGAAAGGAAACTTTTGAATGAAATCCGGGATAGGCAGGGTAGATGGCTGAAGGATGTAATAAAGGGTGATAGGGTTGCTGAAGAGTGTGATAGAGAGAAGGATGTTGGGAAAGCGGGGTAGGGGAAAAAGGAGAATGGGTTTCATGGACGGGTTGAAAAAGGGTAGATCTTATGCAGGGGCGAAAAAGGATATATTAGAGGGAAATAAGCCCCTGAATGTGAAAGACCGGGGGGAGACTCTCTGACGTTCAACAAAACCTACCTTTACCGGTAGAATACATTATTATTATATTATAATGCTTATGCATAATTCATCGCATAAAAGCCGTTATCAATGCGTATGTAGACATAATTTTGTGAATTAAGCAGCATGAAGACCACTTATTGACATTATTTTATATCCTTTAATATCTCAAATGATTCCATGAAAAACATTCTTCGACCCTTTGAATGCACGGAATTTTTTTTACAATAAAAATAAGGTCAATTTCATCGGGGAAATATCATGCTTATGACTTTATCGTGATTTTTTTCCCGGTTATTGCGATTGCAAATCTTAATATTATGATCAAACAGCAGCCATACCTCATCATTAGTTGTTCAATCCTAAGATTGGTTGACTGCATCCCTCCACCCTTCCCCCTATGTAATGCTAGTTCCCTTACCTCCGGGTATCTCTTCGTATGTGCTTTCCTCTTTATTTGGTCCATGAACTTACCTATTCCTAGGTTTTCCTCTGGGGACTTTTCCCTCTATTTTTCCTTCAGTTATGATCTTCACAAATCCATTGTCTCAGGGTGTGTCCGATCCATCTTGTTCTTCTTATCTCCATGGTGTTCCATATGGTCCTCGCCTCTTCTACTCTTCTGTACACTTCCTCATTTCTTATTTTGTCCCTCAATTTTATATTCAGCATCCACCTCCAGCACTACTTCAGAGGATTCCAGTCTTTTCTGGTCAGCTTTTCCAACGGTCCATGCTTCCGATCCGTAGAGTGCCACGCTCCACATGAATGTTTTCACATTCTGTTTCCTGGTTTGTAGTCCTATCTTTTTTGAGCACAGTAATTGTCTTTTTCCCATGAACGCCTTCTTAGCTTCTCCGCTTGATGTCCGTTGTACTTCTTGCGTCCCACGTGATAGTACCTCTACCGAGAGAGAGTTTCTTATCGAAATTTTCGACGGGGAAGATATTCTTTCTTTAAAGCTGCTGACGCGAACACTCCTTTGCGCTGCACGAGTCGCCCGACGAAGGCGAAACGGGAGGAAAGCCACGTGGTGATTTGTCGTCGTGGTATGAATCACGTCAAAACCACAATCGGAATGGAAATCCATCAAAAGAGGGATAAAACGATAAAAAGCTATTCTATTGATCCCTTCGAATTAGTAGTTATTTTTCTCTTTTTCTTCATACGGGGATTTTTTACTCCTAGTACGTGCATGAGTGATGAACACCTTTACTGTCGAGCCAGGAATAAAGGGAGTGTCACATTTCGTCGGAAGAATGTGAGGGTATTCGTGGTTAACATTATTCAACACTTTAACGGTGACATTAAAGACCGGAGGGTCCATTATAGTGAGCCAACGTTTAGTACCTAAATAGGCAGCGCAAGCGGTTTGATTCCAATCGTTTAAAGAACACCCACTGCCACACTTCAAAACAGAACGAGAGCCAAGTTGATGACCGCCATCGAAACTAATGAACGTCTGAAATTTTCAGACATGGCGGGTGAATTTTTTGAAGAAATTGCCATGAGAAAAATTTGGTTTCCCGGTCCAGATCGGAAATTCGAGAAAATTAAAATGAAATTTTAATTTTCTCGAATTTCATTTTAAATTTCTCGAATTTAGTGGAAAAAGGCGTAAACTCCTTTTCCGCCCGAGGACCGAAAAGAACGATGGACCGAAAGGAACGGTAAGGCCGGTCGGAACGAAAGGACCGGTCGTTCCGGAGAAGTCGGTCCTCGGCCCTTCCGTTCGATCCGAGGACTCGTTCCTTAGGACCCGTTTGTTCGCCAACGACCCACCTCTAGTGTGGGCAAATACTTTACCATTGGAATAACTTTCAATAACTAAGGAAAACTTATTAGCATATACAGATAAATTGTCAACTATAGGCAAAACCTAAATATAATTATAGCCCTTCAACACTTAATTCTAACATTATTAAAAAAACCTGCACGTATCAATATGAGAGATTAAAACCTATCCAACCTTGGAATTCAACTTGATATTCCACACTGTAACCCTGCCTTTATAGTGGAGCTGATTTCCTATAAAAATAATTTTATGTTGATGACCTCCCTCATAAACTTCTTCGTGAAATAGTAAGCCTTATGACCATATAAGATGAATAACTGAGGGATAAAGACACGAGGTGTGGGAGTCGTTGGGCCTCGCGGCCCATACACCAGATTGCTGGCAGGCGCGGGAATCGGTCCCTCGTGAAGTGATTGTCCAAACCAAAGATGTTAAGGGCTCTTTCCGTGAGTCTGGAATTTCGGCCGGTCACGTCCTCTGATGAGAACGATCTTCTTCTTACGCACTAGACAGCAGTCGTCCTCTCTAGGTCCGTTGCTCCCGTTCCCCGGCAACGAAAGACAACAATTCCCAACGACTCTCTGCCAGCCTATCCTCTCCTTGAGAGACTGGGTTTTATTTTTCTGAAGGTGGCGTCCGGAGGATATCCTGAGCGCCTCCTTCATAATGAATCCTGAAGAAACCCTATTTTCACAAACCGCACCATTACAATAGATGTCTCCGTGATAAAATCTCTTCTGGGCCACATATTTATCAGGTGTTGACTCCCTCAGTTAGCCTTGTACGATGAGTCCATTCATCGAAGTCATCGACGATGATTTTAGTAATCGCGTTGCGATGAACCGCGTCGATGACAATGAATATCATCGACGTCGATGAATTCACCGACGTCGATGAATTAACTGACGTCGATGAGTTGATAAATGAACTGACGTCAAAGAGTCGATGAATTCACCGATGTAGATGAGTCAATGAATCCATCCCCATTAGATGATAATTATTTGTGTTGCGTCGCCCGCCCGGTCCTATCCCTACCTTTCCGTCGGCGATGAATGCATTCATCGACTTGTCGAGGTCGGTAAGTTCATCGACGGCGATGAATTCATCGACTCATCGTCGTCGATGACAAACATCGAAACCGAATCATCTCGATGATTTTTTTCATCGACCCTCGATGGGCAAATTCGTTCATCGCACAAGCCTACCCTCAGTCGCATTATTTAAAACCTCTTCCCTATCCTCTACGACAAGCTAAAACTACCTCTAAAATTCCCCCGCGGCTATCTCTCTTCCACCTTCAGTCGCTCTTACTAAAACACTTAAAACTACCAAATCCCTTTCGGCTATAACTGTGCGCCGATGGAAAAACTTATCGGCGGCGGACGCCGACGGCGCGCCGATCCGATAGCTTTTACCGGCTGCGTAATTTATCAGCCTTTATATGTTCACCAGTAATGTAATCACATTAGCATATTATAGCATAAAGTATTCATTTTTTTCTTATTAATAAATACATTAATTCATGTAATATCATGTAAAAACTTATTTTGAGAAATTCTACTTACGTATGCGAGAAATGTCTCACAATTTAAAGCATTTCGGCAAGTGACGTATTCAAGAGCTTTAACCAAACCTATAATTATACCCGTGTCTTACTATATTACCAGGTATCTCAAATGCGAGGGAAATATACATTGCTGTGAACAATTGTGTCAATGCCACAGATAAAATTTTATTAATAATTTTTAAAATATGACAAAATAGGACTCCCGCGATCATGTTTGTATTTTTTATTCATCTGCTCCAGGCATCTGTGCGTCACGGAGTAAGAGAGTGGAAGATGGAGGAGAGGGATATCAAAATGAGGGGAAGGGAATTAGGGTTTTCCCATTATTGCTTGAAAGCCCGGTCTGGAATCCGCCGGCCCTTTGTCCTCCTTGGGTTCCGCTTTCCGGATCAACATGTAACCACTGGTAACCAAATTTGTTTGGACTTTGCATTATTTTTCTTCTTTTTTTCCACGTTTTTAAATTACTTTCCTGCCTTAAAATTAAAAAAAAGTTCAAGGAGTTAATTTATTTAAACTGCTCCTCGTTTTCCTCCCTGGTTCCTGGGCTTTCGCAGATACACACATTTTATAGAATGCTTCTCGTCCTATGCCACGAATGCAAACAATTATTTTTGTAATTGTTATAGAGCAACCAAGAATCGAATTTTTGGGGGTAGTCCTTTGAAGGACTAAACTTCCACTGGGATAGGTAACAGTCACAAAAGCAGTCTGGCTATTATTCACTCAAGTCGCATATGGCATATTTTTTCAGTTTGAAATTTTCCTATTTGGCTGAGGTTTGGCAATCTTATGTTCCATCTTATTTTCCATATTTCCCAATATCACCATTATCTATTTTTTATTTAATACTTTGTTTCTCTTCGGACCTTCGCTTCGGGAATAGATTCGCTCCCTTATGGTGCATCAATAAACCCTCTTTTGATTAATGTTTAAAAAGATTGGTTATTTCATTCTTATTATTATTTATTCAATGTTGTATGACGCGATTATTACAGCACGCAAATTATTTCTAGTTTCTTACTTTATTTTTTTAATAAATTCAAAGTGTATATTGAAAATAAAAAGAAATGATTATTAAAAAAAGGAACGGTGAACGAGTAAATAGGAACGGGTCCCAAAAAGGACCGGTCCACATTGAACGAGTTCAAGAAAACGAACGAGTTTGCACGTCTCTGGCCCAGGACGTCCCCCTGCGGCGGTTTTTGCAGGGTACCTACCTTCTAAGCACAAGTATATTTTTCTATAGACGTAAGTTTCCCATATAGCTACGTATAATTAACAATGGGCCATATCTATATTTTTTTCTATAGTTACTTATGGAGATTTTTACTAGGAAATAAACGTATAAAAACTTACCTATTCCATTAAAAATTTTATAAGCCATTATATGGGACATGTAATTTTTCTTTCTCAGCCACTGCGAGAGAATTCCAGATATTATACTGGCAATCCAAGTAAGCAATGGTGGAACTGCAGAGAGAAATGAGAGCTGAAACGTGAATATTGTTACATTAGGTACTTAAGACAGCATATGGTACATAGACAACATATTTTTATATTGGGTACTTAAATTTCATGGCATTTTAGCTTCATTATAAGGTAATTATGTATCATTCTAAGGATTTGAAGTTAGAACTTATGAACTTAGAGGGCTGTGGAGCAACTGCCTGCCGCAAAGGAAACACTGCTATCCGATAATTCACCGGAGTTAAATTATCATTGGGCACGTCTTGAATTTTGGAGGAAGAGACGTGAATCATCGCATTCGTCCGAATGCTGTTTGGCCCTGCTATTTGCAAGTGATCGGGCAATCATTGCGAAATGACCATAGCTGTCGAAGCATGTTTAACCAAAATACTACTGCTACATGGAGCACTAACATTCCACTGGTATTCCGGATGGTGGTTGTCAAACGTAATTTCTCGGAAGAGATATCCTTTTCAGTTAAGGCACTACTTCATCGAGGGGGGTGTTCAAGATATATTACATACATACCAATCACGCCGTTTCCTTCCGGGGTAGGCAGAGTCACTAAGTTTCACTCATAAATACATATTTGTACACCTAACTCTGCTTCAATAATTTCCACCATACTGATCTATCCATTCAAACCTCTTTTGCTTCATTTACCCCCATACACTGCTTCATACACGCCTTCCTGGTTTTAAGACTCCTAATATTCCTCCTCCTAAGAATTTTCACAACCACAACTTTCTCGGCCTACCTCTACCTCTCGCACCATTCAATTCACTCTTATATATCTGTTTCGTTATTTGACTCTCATCCATTCTGTCAACATGGCCAAACCAAGGAAGCACACTCCTTTCATATATGTCCATTACTGGAGCATCTAACCCACATTCATTTATTACCCACTCATTCCTGACCCTATCCATCCTACTTTTTCCGCAAACACTCATCATATAACTCATACCTACGGAGTTTAGTCTGCTCTTATGTCTATCCTGACATACCCATGTTTCAAAAGTGTACATCAATAATCTGTGAGTCTTTTCTGTTGTTATTGTAAATGGACGTAGTTAGTTGTTGCTAACGTGAGACTGTGTTGAATATTCAATAACGATCGAGGAGATATTAATTAATTGATGATTAGAATATATCTTGCTATTTTTGTTATCTAAAATTTACTTTTTCAATGCTAGAGAGGAAATATCTACAACAGGAAATCAGTTAGAGGTTAATGAAACATTCATCGTGTGTCGACTACGTTGTTTTGTCAGAATCCGATTATAATTGGAATGCATTAAGTTGGTTCGGCTTAAATAAAGAATTTAGAATTCCTTATTTAAACAGTACTTGCTTCTTACCAGGATGCAAAACAGGGTATGCGTCTACGAGGACCAAAAATAGGAGACTTGGATTGAAAAATAAGAATCTATTCAAGGCGGCGATAAGTGCATTCCTTTTTACCTCTACTGCAATGATGGCCATTGGGAATACTAATGAAGTCACCTCGCATTATTATTAAATTTCCGTATATCGATATTCACGAAGTGCTAATGAGTTAATTGCGCATTTGTGTAATTAAATTTGGAGAGGAATTAAATATATCTGTAGACCGGACGATATTAAAAGAGTGTATAATTACGTCCCGCGTGTATTACTACATTTTTTATCCACTACATTATGATTACTTGTAAGTAAAACCCAATGCATATTCATGGCAAAACCGGTAAGACGTGTGTATTTACAATCTGACGACTGAACCTACATTTGAACTTCCGTCTTTCATCACTAGGCGGCACCACTTTCCAAAAAGTTGTTTTTTTAATGGTGTTCTAGACAACAGTTTTTGGCAACGAGATCACAATCCATAATATATATTCATGACTCTGGGCTTGAAGAAATTTATATTAGTGACCGATTGCTGACCATTTTCACTTGCCCACAACCTCTGCCTTAAAAGTATTGGCTCAAGAATTGACAAAAGAAAAAAAACATCCAGTTTATCATTAGTTGGTAGTCACCCTGGCTGCTCGTTCTTTCAGATACTGTATTCATAAGGTAAAAATTGGACTAGGACACTTCATAATAACTCACAAAATTTGTTTTAATTAGATGAATAGTGATTACCCTACATAATAATTCCATGAAATTTCACCATTCACATCGATTGTCGATACCTATTCGGTGAAGTATTCCCTGCAAAATTTAATGTAGTCTAATGTAAATAAGTTTAAAAAAAGAATTAAGTGAAAGTAAATGGCATAAATACAGCCCCGTGGCTAATGTATGTAGCAAATTTATGTAATGTACGTAAAATAACAGCTATTATGTTCCTTGGACTAGTTGAAGGACTTCAAATCAAATCTGCCTCATATTATTAGCCTGATATGTTGCCAGTATTATTTAATATTAACAGCAATGGTCCTCTTGACTATCACTGCAAAGGCGACGCCTTACAGTGTCATTATTGCAACCTATTTGCAGCTCTCTTGAAACCGAAGCGGCTCCTCCTGTTCTCAAGGGCTCCTATAGAAGGGCCTGGCGAATTCTGTCGTCATACTCGATAGTTGAGCAGCGAGGTCTTCCACTTCTTACTCGACTGCTGAGGTCCTCCGCATTTTCTCTTGCTCGCTGCACCCATTTAGAAACGGTATTTGGATGAGCTCCGAAATTTCTGGCAAGATCTGATATGGAATGGCCGGCTGTTACCATCCCAACCATTTGCCCCCTTAAATATACCGAGGTTTCCCTCTAATTTCCTCTTGGCATTTCCGTAGGCTAAACTGACAAATTGGCGAAGAGGTCGCCAGGTGCGGGTTGCAATCCAAAAAGTAGTGTCCAAAGTGGTGCGTAGGTCGATCAGGATCGTAGAGAAGCCAGACGGTGCGTACTCAAGTCAGTAAAAATCCGGAAACAGCCGAAGGAAGAAGCAAGCGAACACGTCAAGGGAATCAACACGGCGCTAATGAAGGTTACGATTCTTCCAGCATTACATAGGAAAAATATGTGCTTAAAAATCCAAATTGCGTCATCTTTCCAAAATATCAGCTCACCTTATGATATTTAACTCGAGCATGGGGAGGTATTTTTCTCTGTGCCCTGTGGAATGCTTCTTCCACATGTCTAAAGGGAGAACTCCCCACAAGGATGGAGGTGAAATGATCGAAGAAGTAAATTAAATGGGATATCCACATGATATGATTGATAAACTTAGATTCGGCGCTAACTAACGTCTTTTTGAGAATAAACATTTTTCAAAATAACAAGGCTTAAGGGAGGGACTGGTCCAATCGCTCATCCCTGAGGTCAAGGGCAAATTATAGGACCGTCGAATACTACCATTTAAGTTATTCATCATCCTCATGAAAATATGGCATAAGTTACATCACTATTTTCGTTATAATCTTACTTTAATTTATCTTATTGATCGTCAATTATGATCTGAACGGCGCAATGCTCGGCTAAATCTCATAGTCCTGCAAGGAAAAGTTATCGTGCAATTCAGTAGAAGACAAGTAAAAAAACCTCATTTTTTAAGGAAAAACCTGTTACCCTGTCTCATGTCGTTTTATAATTTAAATCGCTAGAGCCCAATTATGTCGATCGTAAAAATATGTTAGCCAAAATGGCTAACTTAGTCGTTCTTGGCAAATCCATAATTATTTACTAAGAAATGCGCACGGCAGATATGTGACTTCGTAAACACGAATATCTTCGAAAGGGATGAAAAGTAACGTAAGGGCAATTTTAAAAAAAATAATGTATGGGTACAGCCACGGAACGAATTTCAAAAATAGCCAAAATGGCTAGGCCCGTCGTTCTACTGTTAACTTACTCGCATGAAAATACAACTCTCCAAATGGTTTTCTTTATCAATCATACGGCTGTAGCACTGTTCTATTTATAAGTATTCACTGTGCTACTAGGATGAGTAAAATTTGTTTGATTTCTCTCGAAAGGAAGGTAAGAATAAGGAGGAACACGCTACTATTTAGCAGCAAAAATCTATAAAACCTTCACATAAAGGAAGCTTTATTAATCGCAAAGAATGTAAGGAAATACCATCATGTCTACATTCATTCACGGAACAGCACTAAAAGTATTATGACGAGAAAAAGTCACACAAAAAAGTGACCCGTTTGAGTGAGATTAATAGCAACTAGGGGTTCTGCGTGAACTTAAACATCATTAAATTAAAACCCCTGACAGCCTTTCACAATCCCAATCGAGTCGAACATTCTGATTTTTCGGAGATGATTTCTCAAATGTATACTAAACTTTGACTGCGTTCGTCTGATTGCGGTAACACAGAATTAGTTTATTAATTACAGAATAAGAAATGTTAGGCTCACATCGTTATCGTTTCATAAGGATACAAACCACTAAATCACTCATTTCTTTTCAGCGCTTCTTTCTTTGCGTACTGGGAGATTTGTGTTTGCTGGTTAAGGACTCGTATTCCGTTTTCCTCGGCCTCTGTTCTCGAAAGCATTTTTGTCGTGGTTCAACCAGTTTGGAAGACCGTAGTCCCATTCACTCTGCTCTTTGGAACGAATCTCTCTAGCATCCGTCAATTCCCCTCACCCCCTTTCCTCCGCCGTCTTACACCCGACACCCGATCACCATGACTACGGCGTGATTCCTTCACAGAGGGCCAACGCAAGAAAAATTTTCCCATGATTCGAGCTCCCACCGTGTCGCGGCGCAGCGGAGCCATACATATTTACTTTTGCGGCTTGCTGTACATTTAAAACAAAGATACATCACTCGGTATGTTGACAGTCTGGTGCTAAAGGCTTTAATGAAGAACAGAAACAGCCATTAAATCATCACCAAGATGATGACGCAGTTCATAGAAACATTATGAGAATGACCAAATGGTGATATTATACATCAAAGCCTTGGAAACATTAACTTTTACTGGTAAAAAATTAGTGTTTCACTTCCTCATTGTGTTAAAATTCCACAACACCACGCCCACTACATCTCACTTTGTTATTTTTTTTAGCTTCAAACTCATGTCGTTTTTTGTTACCAGCATAATATGCCGTCTTGATAACCTACTGGGTTCCTACATATGGGAGTACCTGTAACTTTGACAACGGAAGGATAAATAAAATAAATTTGAAGACTCTTTTTCGTTAAGATAAGGAGAAAGAAACGATTGAGGCTCCTTAGTTTGTTCATGTTCACTGCTAAAAATTTGTTTACATACCTTCTGGATGTCGAAGTTTAGTACGTTCTTCATGTATGTTGGTAGGTCTGAGAGCATGGTGTACAGAACCCAGGCAGTACCCCAATGGAAAATTATTCCAGTCCACAAGTGAATGTCCACCAATAGATGTTTCCAAGGCACTTCTTTCTAAAAGGAATTATAAATGAGTTAAAGTTTATTGAAGCCCTCTCGTTTCTATCGAATTGTTTAATTTTAGAGAAATATAGGGACATTACTGCTTATAAAATGTGGAATTTAAGTGGAAATATAAGGCTCTTCAAACCGTTTAGCTCGTCAGCATTCCCTAGCGTCGTAATAAACACCAGTCCGATAGGGATTCTCAGAATTCGGCGACCCTGGCATTCTTTTTGAAATAACCACTAGGGAAAAGCGAAAGACACCTTTCAGGAAAAACAGCAACATATACGCACTATGGGAGCTAGCTCCTGGAAAGCATCAACTTGGGAATTGCCTCTTATTTTCAAGCAGTGTTGCTGAAATTTGTTTGGAGGTGGTCCCTGCGACCTTGGCAACTTTGAGAAACTGCGATTTGGCAACATGGGGGGGCGCATGGAGCGGGAGGGAGGGAGCGGTTGGGGGCAGGGACTCGAGGGCGAGCAGACTGGAGATTTGATATTTCGATTCGAGTGTCTCGTCTCGCGATATATTCTCAACGCGAATTGCGACAAACATGAAGTCAGGCCCATCAAATTTTGAGCGCCGAAAATAGGGCTTTTTAAAAAAATATCATCGAAGTGCAGATGAAGATAGGAAAAAAATTCTACATTCATTAATTAATGTAGAAATGATCATTCTATCTAAATAATTTTATTTCGCTAAAATCAGTAGACCCCACTTGAAGATACAGCTTCCTAAACTCGACGGACTCGACTTTATTAATGGGCAGCAAGCCTTGAGAGATACTCGAAGGGCCACTTTCATGGTATACAATGACAGATGAAGTTTGTGGTGTAGGTACAAATGTTCTATACAGTAATTGTAAGGAGAGGGAGACGGAATAAATCACGAAACCAAACAGATTTGTGGAGTGACTGCACACGCGAATTTAGCAGCCGTATTTGGTCAATAATAACCTAACCTACTTGCTACTGACCTTGCTGATTGACTAAAGCCGTCCGCAATTGCCCAGCCAGAGCCTTTTTTTTGGGCTCTGAGCGAAAGCGGTGATGGTTGGGGTTTATCGAATCGCTATATTTTGTCGGATAGTCACCAAATTTAGGATTTATCTCTTATTTCACATTCTAAACAATACTAGATATGAACGAGAGCGCTGCGACAACAATTTAAATATGATAAATACGGTACTTATCTGGTATAGATATGGGTACCTCGTTTGCATCGGCAGCCATAACAGACTACAATAGACGATCGAATCAACAAGTGGCTAGGCGACATCTATCAGTTAGTTGCACTACTGACTATAAACAAGTGGTAAGCTTTATTTTGAGTTAGAAAACAAATCAAGTATGAATGTTTGTTGTTCACAAATGATGTTAATTTCAATTATTGAATTTCTTTTCCGTTCAACAATATTAAATTAGCAAAGTTTTTCCCTTCTAAATGAAGCAAAATCATTTTAAATAGAAGGGGGATCCATAAAGATCGGTCGTCTATTTCCATCGGTTATGGCTGCCGAAGCAAACGAGGTACCCATCCCTAATGAAGATAAGTACCGTATTTATCAAATATTAATTGTTGTCGCAGTGCTCTCGTCCATATTTAGTATTGTTTAGAATGTGAAATAAGAGATAAATCCTAAATTTGGTGACCATCCGACAAAATCTGGCGATTCGATAAAACCCTACTGTAACCGCGAAAGCTTCCCTCGGGCCGACAAATGCCGCCGCATTGGGCGCATTACCTGTGCGTGTCGTCCTCCTCCACTCTCCTCTTCTTTGCCCGTTTCCTTGAGGATGTACTTTCTCTCTTCCTCGGAGATTCGGGGATGAAGTGCCGGGTCGTCATATATGAGGATCCACCATGGGATGATGAGCAGTATTCCCAGGACTCCGAAGAAGTAGAAGACCATCGGCCAGCCTCCTCCTTCCAGAGGCCACAGGCTGAGCGGACCAGACGCAGCCATGCCAATGACCGTCCCGAAGTAAAGGGCTGACTCCACCACGCCGTGAAGGTCAAGAGTCAATTGTTAATCTATTCACATTTTGGTAATACATCTACGTCATACCCCGCAAGCCCCCCAAAGGGTGTGTGGCAGGTGCTTCCACACCAGGCATGCATGAATTATACGGCAGAACACCGAAACTACAATGAAACCAGCGTACCACACATGCAACGCGCCCATTAAAATCCACTAACCAAGAAACATTCTATCGACAATCGTTCCAACATGCAAGGGATACAAAGACTACTACTACAAATACAAAATATCATGCATAGATAAGAACATCAATATTTACATCATGCATAATTAAGGACGTAGAAAATATAAAGAAAAAGATCTGCAGTCTAACTAATGTTTCACTACACTATTTGCACTATTCATGACGACGATCACAGCTGTTATGGTCCCGAATGGTACGCGGAAAAAATTACATTTGATACCTATCGGCTCTACAATCTATCTCTCTAATTTTATTGGCGCGATCTAATCTGCCGTAGTACGAGGGTGTTAATAGTATGTTTTTTCCTGAAATTTAGCTAAGAGGTTAAGTCTATAATTTAATCTACGCTGTGATAGCGACATATGTCACGAACGAAGAGAGCCAGTTCGGAGAGCCAGTTTATAAGAACGAGTTGTCTTCGAATGGTCAGATGTTGAATGTTACTATTCAAGCGAGTTTATAGACCTCTTACTCATGGATATGAATGAGTGACCGTCGTGTAAGAACGTCAAAAGCTGAGGAGATAAGTCAGTGCAAGTGCAATTGTTTATCAATACTCTTCTTAAAAATTGCTAGTCAGCAGATATGTATTTTTGCCTCTTGGAATTGGAATAATGAAAATATTTTGCGAAGAAATCGACCCTGCCTTAGCAAAATGTTTATCCTCTTGTACTCGAGTAATAGTAGAGTTGCTGAACTAATTTTCATAATTCATAATGACCAATTATTACTCTTTGGCCAATGCATCGGCATTCGATGTCTGTGGAAAAATGGTTATGGTTCATTTATTGCCCTGTATTACTGTAGTTTCAAACTTTAATATGCTAATTATAATTAAATAAAAATACAATGTAAATATACATTATTTGTACTTTTCAGTTCACAAAATTTTCACGATAACCATTTTATTGACTCCAGATTTTTGGTTAATTATCTAATTGCATGCTTTTGGAGTAAATCTTTATCATTTTTAAAAGAACCATGGTTCATATTTTAGAATCTTACTTGGATTTTGTTGAATACAATTTGATATTGACGTGATATGTTTTTAATTTATACTCACAACCCCGAAAACAGCACAACAAAGGCCTTTTACATCGGATGTTTTAACATTAAAAAGAGACGAACACACATACCCATGTCCTGGGCAGATAATATTCTCCCAGGCGGGACTCAAACCCGCGACCCTCAGGTTAGCAGGCGAGGACTTTACCCCACCGCCACCGAGATATGGAGGCATTTGCAGTGTAGATGAACAGGGAACTACGATCTCAATAATATTTTTTTATTGCACGGAGGTGAATAGGCCAGCTGAGTATTCAAATGATTTGCGTGGGTAATGAATTACAACCTCGCATATTATTAATTACTCAAATGTACTCATAACATTCACATAGAGAACAAATGTCGTATCACGACGAAAACTCCGGAAACTGAATTCACTCAAGTATCTAGCGCATTCATTGCGTCTCTGGTTCTCGTTTGGAAAATCTTCGCATAATGATAAACACGTGAAAAAATGGACAGCTGAAGAGAAGTGGCTCGTGTGAGACACAAAATATTAACATTAAAAGTATCAACAAGTCAAAAATGATCGTTGTATTTATTTACGTTCGCTTTTGAGCTGCTGAACGACTATAGTTTCGATCCCGTTCTTGTCGTGTCCCTTACGGTTCTGCATGTCTGCCACATTTTCGGAAAGTAGAGTGGATGGCGATGACTTCAGCCTGTCGTGCTGTGGGAAGTGCGGTCTATAATAATGACCCGGATCACGAGTCGAATGGAGCGGATAGTCGAGAATATGAGCTACTGAACGCCTTTGATGGATTTGTAGATGGTCGTCTGGGGGGCTGTTGAAGAACTGCGTAAATGGGGTGGTTTTGGGTACTATTCTGACCTCATTTGTGGTATCATCAACAAAATTTCTATAGGAAAAGCTGCTCATCTGGATGTGACCCTTTCGCCGCTAAGATTGCTGTAAGCCTAATGGTGGGAACTTAGTAATCGCCTCAAGGCGTTTACGCAATGAAACAAATCCAAAAGAAACGTATTAAAGTCGATTCTATCGAGAAAGTTCTCCTAAAGTTTTTAAGATGCCCATACTGCGAGAGTTTCTTGTATTTTTGAGATAAACTTCTCAGAAAAGGGACGGTGGATGGAGGAAATTCTCTTTTTCCTCTGAAAAAATATTTAAATCATGGTTTCACGTTATATTCGACTTCATTTTTGTAGGATTGGTGAAAATATTTTCACCAGGTTGTCAATTGTAACTATTGGCAGAAAACATGTGCAAAGTTTACTTATATGCTTTTAAATTAATGTTGTATTATTACTTAACGGTACAATTCGGTAGCTTTGTAATTTTCCAGATATCTTCTCCTAACCTTAGGATAAATAAAAGTAAAAATCGAGTTTTTGAGGCACATCCAAACAGCAATATAGAGTTCTGTCAATAACTAATTTTTTTAATAAATGTGAATTAGCCACTTTAGTGGACGTCCATCAACTAAATTTGAAGACAAATCGAAGCGATGAGCAGTTAAAAATCCAAAGTAAGCGGTCGTATTCATAGATTCCTCCGTAAGCTATTCTCGGCACAGTAGCGCACTAGGTAGTCGCCCACCAACTAAATGGTATTCATAGACCACAACTAAGCTTGGTTGCACCAAGTGTGCTATTATTTTAGTTGCTGGTCCTTAAACCCTCCTCCGTCTTGTTTAGAGGCGCAACTAAATATAGCGGTCCATCACAAGCAATCCACCTCGGGTGATCAATTTCAGCAGTAACGGAGATTTTAGGGACTGGTGCCAAAGATACTGGTGGTATCGCTTTTCCCGAGTATTGTGGATGTGGCGTGTAGTATTTCTGCTGGATCAAAGTAGCCAAAGTAGAGCATAGACCCCACAACATTATAGTGGAGTATAGAAATCTGTATGCGTGTGATGACTTTCTCAGGATGCCTATATCATACTAAAACTCCATAAGGCTAAAAGGCCATAACTAAACTAAACATAACATAACTAAAAGGCCATAGTGCTGTGTAACAGTGAAACAATATGAGTACTCTATAAGCCTTTGGCTTTTTTTTAAATTGAAGGCGTCGAGGAGGAAACCATGTAAACAGTTTACAAGTGCATACTAGTAGTCGTGACTATTGTATCAAGTGAGGTGCTTCAATGTAATCAACCCGAGCATATTGCTCTTCCATATTCCTTTCCTAAAAGAAACGTAGTTCATAGAACAAGAAACGACTATACAAGGATATGGTAGTGATTATGATGGTTGAGAGTACTTAAGACATGTATCTTGAATACACTTGAAAAGGACCCATTTGCCATTTGATCACTATAAAAACATTTTGTTAAAAATAAGGCTTACAAGAGAAAATCACTCCTGAGAAAGCACTTCGCTCTCGAAGGGGAAACCATACAGAGAACATGTGATGCATTCCAGGAAGTATGACACCCTAGATGAATGAAAGAAAAGAGTATCACATTAATATCTTAAGCTTGAAATACATGATAACAAATATTCATACCAATACTAAACGGACTTTTAAGCAATGAAGACAAGATGGCCACTCACCGAACACATTCCTTCGAGCACGCGAACGGCAAACAGAGCCCATGGACCACCGCGCCTAGCAGCCAAAGGGCTGAAGACCGTGAAGAATCCTGTCAGAGCTATCCCTGGACCAACAACAATTTTACTCCCCCATCGATCCGCAGCATAGCCCCCAAAGAACTGGGTGGCCACGTAGCCATAGTAATACGCTGCTAAAATATGCCCCTGCACTTCCATGCTCCATGAAAATTCTCCCTCCTGAAATGAAACAAAAAATATTTTCTGGATGAAACAAAGGTCCTGTGACCCTTATTCTAGAGAATTGGGTTATATCTTAGTAAACCGTGTGTTATTTTTGGCAAGCAGAGTTCAAACGTTCTCCGTACGAATACGGGAGCGAATTTTAAATTCAAGCTGGGGAGTGATAAGCAGCTACGACCTGCTGTGCGTTGACGACGACGAGATAAAGAGAGAAATGGCCTCTGAGGGCGTTGCAGACTGTCGTCGACTGGATGTAGTGCTGAACGGTGAGCTGATCAACAGCTGAGTCTGTTATCCTGGCCTTATCGCGCGACTCGCTCCCCGACAAGGCTTTCTTAAGCCTGAATCACACGATCATTTTTTCCGTCCCTTTTAAGGTATAGCTCCAATGATAGTTTTCAGGGACCGTGACAATGATAGCTCGAGCTATCATTTTCTGAATCACACGGTCATTTTGGCCGTCCCTTTTTCCATCATTGCTATGTTTACTACTCTCATTCCATTGAAAGCCGAACGTGGCGTTAGAGTCGCTCTTTGCGGCCGAGCACTCTGATTGGCTAAATGGTGGAGTCAGCGATGCCTCCAGGGACGGAAAAAGGGACGTGCCCAGTGATGGAAAAAGCTATAGGGATCCCTATCGCTGGAGCCATCCCTGACTTTGTTCGAGTCACACGATCATTTTCGAGCGATCATTTGAGCTATCATTGGAGCTATCCCTTAAAAGGGACGGAAAAAATGATCGTGTGATTCAGGCATTATGGTATGAAAATATCCCCGTCTGTCCAACAATCCTTAACCCCACGCGATGTTTTCCATGTCAGCGCTTCCTCCACGTCGCTACCATACGCGAGGGCAAGACCATTTGCCCGCGCTCCGGCGAACACGTGGGTGAAGTGTCCAGCTCCGAACCGATTTGTCTCAATTGCGAGGATGCGCATCCAGTGTACCCTCGTCACTGTACTGAGATAAAGGAGGAAAAGAAGATCATGGAGATAAAAGCATGAGAAAAGTTGACGTATTCATCTACATCTACGAAATACCGTGCTAGCCACCACTGGGGCACAGTCTAAACTATCAGTCTGCTTACTCTCACATAAGCTGTGGAAGACTCTTAGGTGCGTCAGCTGTCTAGCAAGCCTAGAACTTGCTGTTCAGCTAGTTGAGTGTTGGAGTGTTGTACATATTAGTTGTTTATGAAACCGATACTCCCAAGACTTCAGAGTCAAATGAACACTACTTAAGACAATTTGTGGTTACATTTGTGATGGTTTCCTTTTTATTAAATAAACATAGTTTTTTAAAACCAATAAGCAAATGGAAAATTTATAACTTTCAGTTTCATTAAATATTGCATTTATTTTGACTGGTGACTTTACGAACCACGATGTAAACACCAGTGAGCAAAACCGCTCTAAGTTCCCGATATCCTTGCGATTGAGGTAGAGAGATTGTGAAAGCTGTGTTATTTTTCGAGTTTTTTTTTACCGGTTTAAATGCCATCCAAGTGTCGTGGAGGATAGTCCTGCTGTCCTGTGAGGTGCAGGAATACCACCACTTCTGTGGGGATAAGTTTATTTCGTTTCTCGAAAAATGCGCACCTAGGTCGGTCGACCTGATGAAATTAGATCCAGGGAAGTGGTACAAGTGCTACCGGCTTTGCGGGAAATTATTCGACTCCTCTCCGCTTTTTGTTTCTGGGAGGCTTCTTTGGAACGCAAAGCCTACGATTTTTGAAAGTGAGATCTCATGACAAAATTTTGATACCTAGTTGCTTTCGGGAGAGTTCTATCTTTTCTCATTTCTAGTTCTGAACTTGTATTCTTTTTGTTGCTACCCTTCTGTTATTATTTATTTGAAATTTACTTCTTTGTGGTCACTTATTCCTTTCACTGTTTTAATATTAAGGACGCTTTCAGGTATTTTTGCCGCCAAAAGATCTAGGACGTTCTTTCCTCTCGTGGATGTTGTTACTAATTGATGCAAAGAGTTTGACGTAAAATTATAGAGAAGAGTGTCGCTCAACTCCTCATCTTTTCCGCCATTATAGAAACTATACGTCTCCTAGTACGTCGAGGGAACGTTGAAATCACCACAGATTATAATATTAAATTCGTTATTTTGATTTATGCAATGTTTCACCTGTCTTTCTAACGGCAAATCTGTGTTTAAACTTGAATTGGTTGGCCTGTAATATGCGCATGTAAAAATTCTTTTTAATGAGCACTTGATGGAACACCACACTTTCTACGTCATTGTCTTGAAATATTTCGGTTCTACTTCCCATCTCATCTTTTACAACTATGACCACACCTCCTGCTCTCGTTATTCGGTCTGTTCTATACTTTGCATAGGATTTTGGAAAATATTGGATTTTTATCCGTAATTTCACTCGACCACCAGCTTCCTGTTCCTATCACTACACAAGCCTCCGCGCTTAAGATGAGATGTTTAAAATCAGTGCCTTCGTTTTTTATGATACGGCAATATACGAATACTATGTATATTGTTTCCTTTGGACAAAACTTACATTCACTTGTTTGGAGTATTTTAAGACATCAATGAAAGTAGCCATTGATGCACCTGAGCTGCTTATATTTCGTTCGGATGCTTAGCTTTTCTGATTTTTAAGAAATCTGCAATTGCTACTATTATTTATGGCGATCTCTTTATTTAATAACCCACTACGTGATCTATTCACTTTTCTACTCTCTACCATAAAAAAGGCCTGCTGTGCTCGAATATACTACTCGCTACACAGCTAGCTCCCTCGGCCGTGGTATGGACCCCTGAACGGATTCGAGGGTTCCGACACCATCGGATTGCCGGTCGAAGGTCGACGAAGGATGATCCAATGTCCGTGCAAAGCGACGCAGCCTCTGGTTTATGCCATCCACTCGGCTCCAAACCAGGGGTTCACGGTCGACCCTCGGGGCGAGGCTGCAGATTTCGAGCATCATGTCAACCCCCTCGTCGCCACTTACCCGCTTCACCTAGGAGTCCAGTTCCCTGAAGGAACGCAGGATCTCCTCGGATCCGCTGTCTATGGCGTCGTTGACGCCAGTATGGGTCACAACATGCTATCTAGAGCACTTCCTGCCCCGGACCACAGCACCAACCCTTTGCATCACCTGCTAAAATCCGCCACTCGGAATACGCCATGACGCTACACGGTGGCTTACACCCTCACGGCCTGCCCTTTCCCGTTGAGAGACCATCACACGGCGGACGTTACTGCTTCCTACCACTACAACTCCCCCCTTCCCACTCTGACGACTCTTCCTAGGTGTCGTTATCGGATTGGGAGTAGGCACGTCAGGCACCTTGGAGTTTCCATCCGAAAGCAACCTGTTCGAAACGGCAATGGGAGATGTTATTCAAGGGACCAGACTCCATTAATCAACGAGCCCCTTAGATTAGGTATGTTTACATCTTCCCTCAAATGTTGTCCCAATATTTAGAATGTTGCTTAAAAAATCAGAATATTATATATAGTTTTAGAAGTTTTAGAAGTAAATTGGGAACCGAAGATGCCTTAATGCATCATTTGCAAAATGTTTATAATGCACTCAATCATAATAAACGCACAGCTACCTTATTCATCGATATCCATAAGGCTTTTGACACCCTTGACCACGACATTTTATTAAAAAAACTTCATCAAGCCGGAGTCAGAGGAAATGTCCTTCAGTGGTTCAATAGCTATCTATCTATGCGCTCACAGTGTGTTCGAGTGAATGGCTGTTATAGTAATTATATAGAAATAAAGGCTGGCGTTCCACAAGGCTCAGTACTGGGACCGATACTTTTTCTGATTTATATAAACGATCTTTGTAATCATAATTTTAATGGACACGTCACAGCTTACGCTGATGAAGTTGCACTCAACTATGCAAATGCATCCTGGGACATTGTTAAAAGAAAGATGGAAGAAGATTTAACAGTTCTTAGGCAATGGTTTCTCTTTAACAAACTTTCTTTAAGTTCCAAGACCAAATACATGGTGTATGATTTATGTAACAGGTATAAAATTGACTGGGAAGTAATATATCATTCTCCGGGCTGTTCAGTAGGAAACTGTTTAAATTGCATCACGATTGAAAATGTAACTGAATTTAAATATTTGGGGGTTATCCTGGACAATAAATTAAAATGGAAACACCATGTAAATTGCCTAACTAAAACACTACGGCATTGTATCTCAAATTTATACTTCGTACGAAACAAATGTCCATTGTATTTTCTAAAAGTTATCTACTTGGCACTGGTTCAGTCAAAATTAAGTTATGGTTTAATTTGCTGGGGAGGAGCTTACAGAAATACTATAAACCCCGTACTATTTCTGCAAAAGAGGATAGTACGTGTGATAATGCACAAAAACCGTTTCTCTCATGCATTCCCACTCTTTTTAGAACTGAACTTATTGCCAATCAGGTATATGTATTTTTATAAAGTGTTAAAGAATTTCTATCTAAGAAGTGGCGACGAAGCAAATCTGTTACCCAGGACTCAAGTCCTGACCTTGCGAGAAAGAAATACGATTTCTCTACCCAAGCCTAATTTGACTGTGTTTCAAAGATGCTTTGTGTATATATCCCGAAAAATATTTAACGTCCTTCCAAACCACATTAAGGAAGAAAAAAACGTAAGAAAATTTCTTAAGAAAGTAAAAACATGGTTATTACTTATAAAAAATATCGAGATTTTGTTTCGTAATTTACATGAAATATTTATCGAATTAAATGTAATGAATTAAGTGATATTGTAATATCATTGTTGAAGTAAGTTTGCCCGATCTTGTATTTGTGTGTCTCTTTTTTGTAACCACTATTAAAGTATGTATATCTCTGAGTCTTTTTTCTATTTTGAATTAGTTTATTCACTGTATTGTAAACGTTTTATCGAAATTTGTAAACCATTTTGTTTTTGCTATCGTTTTTTGCATGGTTTATTTATTTGTCAGTAGCCCCAACACAGGATATTCCTTAGGGGCTATCTATGGTACTACCACTCTGTATTTCCTGAAAAGGAATCAACTTATTATTATATTATAATATAAAAAAGTTATCTTTGTTTGAAGGTAAATGTATATTTTTATTTGTGATTATTATATTTATGAATGATTTATGACCAAAAATAAGTAAAAATATTCCTTGTTGTTGTAAGTTTATTGTGACCCATCCAAAGGGAAATTACAGAATGTAAATTATTTGTAAATAAATTTATTTATTTATTTATTTAGTAACGGGTTGATGAACTTAACTTGAGATTAATTGTTAGGGTATTTCATAAGAATTGCCCTGATCTTATTCCTGAGATTGTTCTTACCATAATAGTTGGGCTCTAGCAAAATATTTTCAACGTCTGGCAAAAAATAGTCTACATCAAACTTTCGTAAAAGATTTATCCCATATTTCTCCCTTCGATTAGATAGAGGTTCCCACCCTAGTTTCCTCAACAATTTTGTAACACTACTATGTTTATCATAACAATTTTTAGCAAATCTAGCTGTCCTCCGCTGTATGCGATCTATATCTGAAACAAGTCCTACTTCATAAGGGTCCCATATACTAGCGGCGCACTCCAAGTGGGGTCTCACGAGAGAAAAAAATCCTCTCGGCCGGGCTAAAGAAACGCACCGCGTTGGGCGTCTGATTCGTTTTTAGTGAATTAATTTTTTTCTCGCTTTTAACCGTTTTATGAATTTGATATTTCAGTGGAACAGTAATGGCATTTTCCAAAGTGACCTTTCGCGGTTTACCCTACCAGCGGTCGACGAGTCTCTGGCGGATTGCTGTTCGAGAAGCCATGTTTACCTCTCGCGGGCAGCTGAACACTCCACTTTAGGCTGTAGCCGTCACCATCCTTAACCCTCGGGTATTATCAAAATGAAACGTTTACCTTCTGGCAAATCGTTGGAGCCTGAAAGCCCATATCCGGCTGCTAGAAAAGCCCTTCATTTTATACGGCGATTTTTTAATGATATGGGGAAACTCTGGACGCTAAAGCAATTGGAGGACACTAATTTTAGCCAGTTTCATCTTTGATTGTTCCTTAATTTTTCTTAACAACGGCAAAAAACACGATTGAATGCTGTCTATGGAGACTACTCCTCCATGTGTTTATGAATGTCCTCGAGTAGTCCGTTTACCTTAATGAACTTCTTTGTGCACGCGTGAGCTCTACGAGTGGCTCTACGAGAGTGCTTCCGCCCACACATCCGGGCATGTATCCCAATGCACCCTCTTCCCCAGAAGATACCGTCCAACCTCTTATCCCTTTTCATTCGTGTGTTTTTTTATTGGGCCCCTGGACATGCGGGAACTGCCTGAAACGAAAAAGCTGATCATGCGCCAAAAGACACCCGGAGGGAGGACCACGTCATGTACCCAAAGATGATCTCAGAGCTATATTGAGAAACGTTGCCCTTTATCTGTGGTCCGAAATATGGCTCTCGGGATACATGGATTGAACGGAAGGAAACGAAAAAGATGATCAGCTTTCAATGATCAGATGATCAAAACATGATCAGCTTTTTCGTTTCCAGGGAAATAACTAGTGTAGCAAACCGTAGATTAGGATTCGTAAAAAGGGTTCTAGGCAAATGCGATGAGAGAGTACGAGAAAGAAGCTATTTTAAACTCGTCAGGCCTCATTTAGAATATGCCGCTAGTATATGGGATCCGTACGAGGAAGGTATGTTAAAAGAAATAGAGCGCGTGCAAAGGAGATCTGCTAGGTTTGTTAAAGGACGTTATGATAATTGTATAAGTGTTACGAGCTTAATAGAAGAACTAGGCTGGGAATTACTATCAGTACGCAGGTTAAAATTTAGGTTAAACCTTTTAAGTAAATTCGAAACCGATTTGTTCACAGATGACGTTAGATATATATTGAGATCCCCTGCGTATTATGCTAGGTTTGATCATATTAACAAGATTAGAGAGATAGATTGTCGTACCGATAGATTTAAAATGTCATTTTTCCCTCGTACTATAAGAGAGAACAATAGGCAGCGTAGCAAAGGGATAGGTAGGTGAAATATAGTTAGAGTAGTCTGTAGTGCATGATGCATGCAATAACAACCAATAATCCCTTCCTTATTATGTAGATACTAACCATCTAGCTCCATGTGACCCTATTATCTAGCATATCTCCCTTAAATATCCCAGTTGCATGTCAATAGTGCATGTTTGGTGATCTTCACCCCCTGCCACACACCCTCGTGGTGGCTCGCAGGGTATCACGTAGATGTAGATGTAGATGAAGGATAGAAGAAGAATCTTCTATGCAGCGAACTGCCCCCGGTAACTAGGTCTTTGGGAATGTACCTTTAATGAAGCCTGTTCATGCCCTTGGCCGGTTAGGGCGTCTTTAGTCCGGCCGTATCATTTCGTTGCAAGATAGTAAAAGTTTCTCGTAAGTTTAAAGGCGATTAGTATGGATAAATTTGGTGAATACCGCTTACGATTTCAAGGTTGCGACATGACTCAAGCACCCTAAATAAAATTTAGGATAAATAATGTTTGAAGTAAGGAGATATTCTGATAGGCGAAGGGTAGTTTCACCTGGTTGACAACAACCGAGACTCTCGAGTTTGAGATGCTCTATCCTCCAAATCAGAGAATACAATTCATTGCTGATATGATCCATTTATCTAGCTGATTTTCACGCTTATGTACCGCAAACATATTGTCATTCGCAAAAAGTCGTGGTTTATGACGGGAAAAAACTCTTTGCCCTTGTTTTCGCCTTCGGAACTCCGTTATTTTTCGCATAATTAGTTTTATATTGTATACCTAAATGCTGACATCATTTTTAAACGTTTGCTGAAATACTTTATTTGTATTTCCAATATTGCAAAAGTTGTTTTGAAAAGAGTACAGCTCGCCTATCTTAGAAGGATATGACTCGATTGACACTTAAGCGAAACTGGTGCGTTAATTAGATTATCAGCAGTGCAGATGGTTGGGATAAAGAGGTTAAATGTTACCAGTATTAGCAATGCTGTTAATTGGTCACCTCAATTTTACTCGCTGAACAATACTCGCCCGGCAGCAGGAGAAGAATCGCCAAATCCACTTCAATGAAACGCCCGACTAGAGGAAGGACATTGTCATCGCTCCGGGGGTCCCTCAACCTCCCTCCTCTCGAGCGCTAAATCTTAATGTACGAGTGGCGTGAATGTAAAAAAAATAAAAAACAGAAGATATAACCCTGGTAACATGCAACTCATTTCATCTAACCATCTGCAATTTCCACATCCTTGAGCACACAATGGTTTCACTCAAGTTACAAATTGAAACCTTTCCGTTCTGCAGTCTATTTCCCTACTGTTTTCTTTTCATAACCTGATCTAGAGTATGGGCGGGGGCGGCATAAGACTGGAGGATCGGGGAGGTCAGCGTAGACTGGAGGGAGGGGAGAGAATATGGGCGGCCATTATGAAAGCTATCTTTAAAAAGTAATAAATAGCGAAAATGACGCCCGGGTGGAATTCTTACCCGCCTGCGTTTTAGTATTCTGGACATCGCGTAGTTCCTAAGAATTATCTCGCGTCCGAGAATGATCCGGCAACCACCGGCTGCACGTCGTCGGCCATTGCATTCGGAACAGCGAACCAAGGACGCTGTAAATACGAGGGTGAGTCAATAAATAAGTCGCAACTGTCAGCATTTCATCATCAGAATCAGTCGTAAACATTTCATTGGGAACGCTTGGAACATCCACCGTACAGGCCCGACTTAGCCCCCAGTGGTTTTCATCTGTTTGGGCCCCTAAAAAATCATTTGGTTGGCCGTCATTTTGATACAGATGATGCTGTAATCTATGAGGTTACACGTTGGCTGCGACAGCAACCAAAGGACTTCTTTGCTGCTGGCTTTCAAGGACTTGTAAAGAGATGGGATAAGTGCCTGAATGTACAGGGTGAATATGTGGAAAAGTGAAATAAATGTCAGAAAGTTACTTTAATTATTTTTGCCTCAATTCAGTTTTGCGACTTATTTATTGACTCACCCTCGTATAACGTGGCACCACTATTGAGTGTAATTTGGAGGGTTCAGTGTACATAGCTGTATTTTATAAAATTGTCAAACGATGTGCCCTATTTTTCGTATTTATAACTATTCTGAACCACTGTCAGATTTAAGATTTTTTTGTTCTATCCGAACGCTATGTACAAGTGTAAATGGTGTACGCTTAGTTATTCGACCACGAATCGAGAGATAGCTGTCATTCTGAGGTGTCTAATGTGAGGGGGCGGGCCGGTAGGACACCAATATCTGTCGTAGGGTTTGCGAAGTCGCTGTAATTACGAGTAGAATAATAACTAGAAGGTCGACCTTCGGTGCCCTCGGTTAATGGCACGAATCGTGTATTTATATTCGTCTGAAGTGGATAGCTAGTGAGTGAATATGAAGGTGATGCCTTCGAGTGCAGGTCTGATTTAAAAATCGTATTTTTGTTTGATTTGAATTACGCACGTATTTATAAAGTCATACGATTTCTTCAATTACGTGTATATGCTTATTAATCGTAGGAAATTCCCGGTTTGGTCCGTTAATTAGATGATTTAACAACTTTAATGAATTGCTGGCATGCAGTATCGTAAGATTCTCAGATCGCTCAGGGAATCAGCGCCGCGAGTGGCGACTTGGTGAAACTAATAAAATGCGCGGGCTCTGGCAGCACTTTCATTGGCCGACTCGGTAATCCTCCCTGTAGAATCCTCTCTCTCTGTCCGTCGCTTCATGGGCTGAACTCATCTTCAATTACATGAGTGGAATGGCCCGGGATGTGAAATCGTAATGAATGGAAAGATTCACTTGGATACGTACCTCATTTTCATTCAATCCTGAATCAGTATTGTTTGAACTATTTTGTCCCAAGGGTTTCGTCATGGCAACAATGCCCACTGACAGGTTGACTTTCAGAATGTACTGCATCATTATACAAAGAGATCCCAATGCAGCCACTACGTAGCGTTGCTGAATCCATTCTATATGGGGAAAAAAAGAGAACGTCATGTGCATCTTCACTTCATTTCATCGTCATCTCGCCTCACATTCGAGTCCCCTCGCTCTCGAGTTCTGCTTCACGAGCAAAGGCTAGGACTTAATTAACATATGCAGATGAAAGGTAAACGGAACGCGAATTTCGGGACCATTAATTTTTTCATTAATTGGTGATTCATTCATTCACCAGCCTTGAAAAAATCCAGGATCTACGGTATTTTCATTTGTGCCACATGAGACTTGCAGTATAGAACTGATCATCCTCGGGTTTAGAATCTACCGTCGGATTTCGTTAATTTTTGATACTCTACTTTATACTTTGTAGTTTGAAAACCAACCAATGAAATTATTACGAGACAAGTGGCACCAATAATTTCATGGTTTATGTCTGCCTTGGACTGAAACAGAATCATTTTTAGGATCGATTAAAAGTTTTGGTGTGATTGATGTCAGATTTTTTGCTTCATTTTTGGGGCATGCACACATAAAAAATTATCGCTTGAAAATAATTTTTTAGATGGTGACCAAACCAATCATATATATCTATTAATTCTCAAGGGTGTTTTCTGTCGCAACGCCATAACTCCCATAATTCTTCATCGAAATTAATGATTCGAACATCGTTTTAAAGCTTATATTCCCCGATATTGATGAAAAATAGGCAAATGGTTTAAAATTAAAGTTTTGTTAAAAAATTTTTTTCAATAAAGTTTTTGTTAAAAAATGATACTTTGCCATCTGTTGACAATATAATTAACTAATATGTTGCCTATGCTTAAAAGACTCTATGAAGCGCCATCTATTAACACATCGTTTAGTTAGAATGTTTACAAACTACATGGAATCAGTGTGACCGTTTAACGTTGACGTTTACGTCATGTATATTTAACACAAGCATAAAAAACATACAATTGTCTATGGGAAGAAACAGGTAGAAGAACAGGAAGAAAGAAGGATGAAACAGGAAGTTGCTACATACTATACGAAATATTCGTCAGGTAGAAGAACAGGAAAAATGAAGGAAGAAACGGGAAGATGCTGCATACTGTGCGAAATATTCGACAGGTAGAAGAACAGGAAGGAAGAAGGAAGAAACAGGAAGAAGCTGCATACAATGCGAAATATTCGCACGGTTCAGCTTGTGATAAGAAATTTTCTTTTGAAGACTTTGTTATTTGATTATTTAACTTCCCTCGTATGTGCCTATTAAGGGTAGAAAAATCATAAATATTAAACGGAAAAGTTTCAAGTCATACATTTTCAATGGGAATTTCCAAGAGAAGAAGAAGAAGCAAACAATGTGGACGTGTTTTACAATTACCACACAAAAGTTGAATTATTTCTAAAAATTTTACCGACTGAAATCCGTTTGCTGGGGCCGCACAAAATTTTACCTGCTCTCGAAGCCCAATGGAAGGGTCGACCCTCATTTAGTTGGACCCCAAATCAAAATCCGAGCCTCGGCGTCGACCCCTCACCGCGGGTGGGTAATGGCACCTACTGACCAGCCGCAGTATAGTTAATAACTTTCGAAAGTTAACAATTAATCCAAACATTTTTTCTTAATTGTATTTCAATAGTCACGCTGACGAAAATGTTTTTTTAACCGCTGTTGTACGATAAATATTAACCATTGTAGAAGTTATTAAATTAATTACACGGTAATTTGCACATCAAGAGCAAACTCCTATGACTTCTAAAACTATCTTCCATGTTTTTAGGGAAATAAAAATAGGCTATTACTTTTACTAGTTTTACTAGATCTGATTTTTTTAAGAAACTATCAATTTTATATTTACGAGATCAATAGCAAACGAATGTAACTTCTAAAAGTTAACTTCCACGTCTTTCAATGTAGTAGTCCAAAAAATATATTTCCTTGTTTTTTATCGGCATGCAGAGACATATGTAAGACATTGACCGTGTTTTTGCGCGTACATCAAGGACAAGTGACTGCGACTTCTAACATGTACCTTCCATATTTGCCATAGGAATTGTGCAATACATACTAACAAATGTGCGTGCATAGAACATATAATACTTGTTTTCTTGGTTTTTTATGTGAATTGAGCCATATAAATGAGACACTTCACGTGTCTGTTGCGCGTCCATTAATAACAAACGGATATGTCTTGTATAACTACCTTCCACGTTTTCCATCGGAGCTGTACAAGAAACATTATCCACTTTCGAGCGTAGAACACTTCAATATGAGTCTTCCTTGAATGTTATCGGCATTGAGCGATAGACATAAACATGGTACGAGTTTGTCCACGTATTTCAAGCGAGTACTTAACGCATTTAACTGGAGGTCGAGAACTAACAGTTTGTGTCTTCAGTTCGTACGTCAAGAGCAAATGAGTATGACATCAAAAGCCAACTTCTATGCTTTTCACCTAATGCATGATTCTAAATCTGCCGAGTAGTGATAACACCGTGATAGGCATGTTCCCTGCATGACTCTTGTGTCACGTTCTCATATTAACATTATGGATTATTTTAGTAGCATTTCTAGTATACTGGTAATGTGGTACGTGTTGGAGGAAGTAACTTTCTTCACTGCAGTTCATTTAGGTGATAAGTCACCTCCAGCCAAACACCCTTATGGTGGCTTGCAGGGTAATATGTAGATGTACATGTCTTTTCACACGTACATAAAACAAACGGCCAAAACTTTAAAAGGGTAGTTTCCATGTTTTACATAGTTGTGAAATAAATATTAATAATGTCACGAGGACGTAAAGGTAAAACGTTGAATACTCCGTTTACTTAATGGACTCGACTATTATTAATTAATTGTGTATCGTCTCGTTGGTTAAGACACTCTTCTAAGGCAATTATTTATAACAACGCACTTTTTAAGATTTAATCTAACTGCCAAGTGTCGCACCATTCGTTTACATCATCTAGGTCTTTCTACAACGCAATTCTATCAGACTCCGTGTTAATATGCCTGTGCAATACTGCGTCGCCCGCGAAAAGATGATTGCTGCTCGTAACGACGGTGGTGATATCATTAATTAAGGAATTAATAGGAATAATAAGAGACCAATGACACTTCCCTGGGGTACACCGGATGTGACTTTAACTCTATCTGAACTAACGCCATCTAGAACTACTCTCTGTTCGCGGTTACTCAAGAAATCTTCAATCCAGCATATTATACCGTGATGTATTCCATAGGCTTTTAGCTTAACAATTAATTTTGAATGCGGAACTTGTCGAAAGTTTTTTTGAAATCTAAAATATCGCGACTACCTGGGTGACCCTTCTCCAGAGGAAAGAACATCGTGAAGAAAAAGGGCTAGCTGAGTTTCATAGGACCTGCCGTTTCGGAATCCTTGCTGGTTTTCAATTTACAAGTTCTGACTATCTAAATACCTCATAATTGTGCCGACGATTATATGTTCTAGTTCTTTGCATGAGATGGACATGAGGAAGATAGGTCCATGTTACTTGGATCTTCCTTATCGCCGCTCTTAAAGATAGGGGTAACGTTCGCGATTTTCCAATCGTAAGGGACACGATGTTGTGCTAGCAATTTGTCAAATACTATTTCCAAGTACGGTGCTATTTCTGACGCTAAATCGCAATATCGGGCCAGCATAATTTTCAATCAGTCGATAAGGTTTTGGGAAACGGGGATTCTATGTTAGCTAAGAATACAGGCTTCCCACCCTGCCTGGCTCGGGCTCGAATCCCGGCGAATTTTTGCGGAAATCCCATTTCCTACTTCAGTAAAATGTTGAACAAAGGTCAAGTGTAGCACTTCCTCTGTCGGTGCGGACGTTCAACCGTGGTTCCCCTGGTGCCGTTCGATAAGAGCGTCCTAGCGCCGACGCAAGGTTTCCCTCCCCACTACCTTCTTCTTCGAATAATGTGATAATGGTATCATTAGCTTGCTGACCTCTTGCAATAACTGGAATAGGAATCGCTTTCCGACCGTCGACAAAACATTATACTTAATTTTTACGTAATTTTGAAAACCAGTTTATTTTCTGACAATGTTATTAATATTTTATAAACTCCCGCATATTAAGGTATATATACTTTGTTACAATTCGATAATATGCGCACAGTTTTGCTTCTAAACGCGAAATAATGTTTTTAATTTATGCTCAAAGTTGTTCCCAGCAATATCAAAATGTCACCACTAGACCAATCAAAATGAACACGTTTCAATATAATTTCGCCTAACTTCCGAATGCCACGCCGATATCTTTAGTCATAACATGCTTCACTTAAGGAAAAACTTAATAGTATAAACCTTGTAGCGTTCCCATTGCTGTATGCACGGCGAAGACTAACCTTAAATAAATGCAATTAAATTAAATGTGGCCCAAGAATTTCATTTCGGCATACTAGAAAAATTATTAAAATGCACTATCAGTGACACTTTAATGCCGTTCTAACCATTTTAAGAATAAGCTGATTCCGACAACAGGTTTCACTCAACCGTTTCTCAATCCCCTCAATGACCCAACCCTCTGCTAATTTGGCGCAAAGAACGTCAGTTGTCAGCTGCCTCGGCTGCCTCCCTCGAATGACGGACCGACTGAATATACATATATGTATACTCTTTTCTGACTCATTATGAGAGGAACTCTTGAGAGAAGTGTATCGGCTTGCATTGGTGGCCAGTATGCAGCAGCATTCCGATGGGGTCTAATTCGAATCCATGGGTCAGGATAGCGATTTGAAAATGAGTCCAAGAAAACTGGTCTCAAGCTCCGTGAAAATGCGACGTTCGCAGATAGTTGAAGTACGCGCGATTTTCCGGGTTACCGAAAGATGCTATTTTATCCCCGCCCTGTATCTCTCAATGTAAATGCTAATAGAAGAGACAAAATGATTTGGCTGAAGTTATGTGTACAAATATTGAATGAACCTTATCTCTATAAGTACCTAAATGCAGAATAAAACGAAACAAAGTGCTGAGAATCTCCTTCAGCGTAAATAATCCTTCTGTCCTATCTCTCTTCCATTTCCTTTATCGTGTTCCCATTTATTTTCATCAAATCTATCCCATTGTCCCAACACCGCCTCCTCCTCGCATAAGTGTCAAATGGTCGGGTGAAGGAGAGTTAGAAATATCACGTTCGCGTTGTTTGCATCCTGCTCAGTTTTCAATGCGACATCGGCATCGGGATACCTTTCGCTCTTTATTTTCAAATTTCAGCCAGACCGTTACCATCTCTCGCCCCCTCGCAGTGCGGAAACGTCGTCAAACCTTCCAAAATAATATGGAACCGAGGCCGTGGCCATATGACTTGAATGTGCCAGGAGATGGTCGTGCGATCGGCCCAGGAGAGTGACGCAGGACAACCTGAGCGTACACAAGGGCATTAGTTCGTTCAAGCTTCGCGCGAAGTTCGTCGCTCGATAAGAGCTCACTAGTGCGATGACCTGGTGGTGAGACGATTGACGTGTGTTGATGATGAGGCATTTGCTATGTGTAGTGAGTGTGTTGCTTTCTAGTTTCAGATGTTTCAACTTTACGTGCTCAGATTTAGTTTTTGCAAGGGGAAGGATTGCATTATGCATATCGATGTAGCGAAATATTATCCGTGCGGAGCCTCGATTCGCTAACAGGAATACGGGGTATTCCTTTTACTCAAAGAAAAGGTTTACGCAGTTTCACGCCATCAGCAGTGTGTGTTCTACGGTGTGTGCGGAACGAAGTGTCTTTTTATTTAAGTGTGTTCGTGTAATTTTCTGAGTGCGCCCTACAGTTACGAATGATGTGCAAAATCCCAAGGGTTCCGGCAAACTTCAGTGCTCCTGGGCTTCTTTCGCGCGACGTTAGACTGCATAATTTCCTGTTTGCCGCCTCAAGGTTGTGTGGCAGTGAAGTCCGGAGTGATTGAAAATCAACAAATAACGGATAGCACATCATATAAATTTCAGGTATTTATTTATGATAACCAGTGATTGCTATACCTACCGGGAGTGTTTTATCAAGCTCTATTGTTGAGGGTCAGGATGATGTTATTAATCGTAAGTCATAATTCAAGTATGTGACTACATTTCATTTTAGGCGCAGATGGACAAAAAGTTTTACGATACAAAGGTTTTGAGAAACGAAGTTACTTTAACTATTCCGGTGTTATCCACGTTGCTTGCTTCCGCTGACAACACTTTCGCCCTCCACATTGATCTGTAAAATCCCGCTGAGAACGCAGAAGAATTTGTTGACAGCAGAAACAACCAATGCAGTGAGCACCAAAAAAAAAATGCTAGTCATTATTTAAAAACCGCGGAAACCGTGGAAAGTCAATTTATCCTTACAGTCAAAAGCTACCATTACATTCCTCGAGTTATCTTTTTATTTTTTACACCATCTAAGCTTCAATCGTCTTGGCACTTCCCTGAGAAAGTACTAGTAAACCGTGTAACTCCGGTATTATTTAGTCTTTTGTAAAGTATATAACGACTGCTTTGGAATAAAAAGCACTGGATTGAGAGTGGAAATCTCTATTTTATCACGTTAAAAAAGTGCGATTACCCTGACATCAGAACAAGCATTCATCATACCTTAAGATTGAAAACCACCAGCCATGGTGCATTTAGTACGCCTACGAAAATAACGGGCAGTGATCTTCTTATGACAACGTTAGAAAAAGTTTTTGTTTATTACTAGTCTAACGCCGCATTAAAGAACTGGGTTAGAAAACAATTTATGTAGCAATACTGCATACTTTCGATAGCATTTAAAATATTAAAGTCATTAAAATCTTGACCGAAGAACATTATAATAAACCAAAATACATAGAAAATTAGATTATTTGACAAACATTAATGAAAGAAATGACGATGATATAGATCAGCTGCTGTTAGTAATTTGATCCAAGATTATAAGGAGATACAGAAGTTTTTGGTTGGAAAAAGTCCGAGTTAATGCACTTTATAAAACATGCTTTTTGTGTTTGTTTCGCACTTCGTTCGTCAGTCATGACACGCACGGTACAATTTATTTGTGAGTATATTGGATAAATAGCTAATTTAAGTCTTGCACAAGGCTTCCTTGGATTTCGTATCCTTATTTTAAAATGATCATTCACTCGAATGGTTTCGGAATTACTTCTCTCATAATATCCTTCCAGGACAACTTTTGTTTCCTACCTCGTAAGAATATTGACAAGGGTTCGAGTCCTACCTAGGTTACACTGCTCAGAACATGGGTATTTGCGGTGCTCGTATGTATTTGTGTGTAAGATTAAGATTTATTAAAAGGTTCTAAGGGCTAAAATATATAAAAACGGATGACGATGACTATTCGGGTGTTTAAGCCAGAATTCATCGGGGCTAGGGTTTATAGATGCGGCGTACATGTGATTAATTTTGACGGGAGCGAACTTATACACAATTGTCACACCAAACAGTATATGTTCAGTGGTAGAACATTATATCCAATATTTATAGTAATTTCGTATTTGCAGGTAGTTCCATAATTCCTGTCGGGCACGCGAATAGTAATGAATGGGGGACGAACGTGCACCCTAGTTAGACGCCAAGCGCCATTGTAAATATACCGGAACTTTTTCCTCCTATTGATACATTCTTTCATCCAAATCCGCCAGAATATCGTGGGTTAGGTACTTCATCATGACCTCTCATTCCACAGGACTTCTCTTTAAATGGTAGTTGATCCTGTTGAAGATCTTGGAATATTTTCTTAAAATCTAAGGATAATGTGTATGTACCCTCGGATATACGATTTTTTGAAAAGCGTATCAATTGGTTGAATTGTCCAAATTTGGTTTTTGATGGTGGAAATAACGGATGTACGCCAGTTTCCAACATTCCCTGAAGCAAGAAAAAGGCTGTTAGCTATTTCTCAGGTGTTTTTTTAGTTTATTACCCTCAATGATTGACTAATACATAGATACACTTTTAGAAACAGTGCTACGCTGAGAATTATCTCATTGAGCACTTTAAGCAGTGATCTCGTCCCGACCAGGGGATGAGGAACCTTTACTTCTACATCTCTACATCTACGTGATACCCCGCGAGCCGCCGTATGGGGGTGTGGCAGGGGATGTTAAGTCACCAGCCGAGGGAAGGTGTAAGTTTTTTGGAGATGAAATGGTGACATGTATTACAGGAGTGTTTTTATTGGAGCAAAATTTTTATTGTGGTCGCTAATTGTTAGCGGACAGAACGAGTTTTTGTACCTATATGTTCGACAGTGTATCCCTCTTATTTTATCGCATCTGTCGGACCTAGAGATGTAGTGAGGAGTCATCATAATAACCTCATAATGTCGCTCTGAAAAATATCAGTTCTGAATTTCTCAAGCAAGCTAAGCCTAGCGTGTAACCTCCCAGTCCCTAGGGGCTCCCACCTTAATTCCTCTAAAAGTTGTGAGACACTACATGTACGCTCGTAGCAGTTTTTAGCGAAGCGTGCTGCTTCCCTTTGTATTTTATTAATTTTTTTGGTTAAATCTATTTGACCAGGGTCCCAAATGCTTGCGGCGTATTCGAGGTGTGGCCTCACCAGAGCGAAGTAACATCTCTCTTTTACTTTTTCATCCGTGGAACCTCCTATTATACGCTTAACAAAACCTAGTTTCTTTAATGCTGCGCCACATTTGTTCTATAAGTGTAATCCGCACGATATATCAGATGCTAATGTAATTCCATGATATTTGGTAGTATCTGAAGATTTTTTGTTCACTCCGCCCACAGTATAGGCATGGCATTTTTTTTATGACATTCGCAGGAAGTGAACTGTGGTGCATTCGTTGATATTTAATTCTAACCCCCACTCCTGACACCACGAATGAACGTTGTTAAGGTCCGATGACAGAGCTTCAAAGTCCGCGTCTTCGCTCATTTCACGGTAGATAACTGTATCGTCTGCAAATAATCTTAATTTACTGCTAACTCTAGCACTTAGGTTATTAATACAAATAAGGAATAAAATAGGGCCGATCACACTTCCTTGAGGATCGCCGACTGTGTGACTTCGACCATATCAGAGCAAAAAACCATCAATAACTACTTTTTGTTTTCGATCACTGAGAAATTCACTTATCCAATTCACTATTTTTCTATTAACTCCGCATAATTACAATTCATACACGAGTTTTTTGTTAGGAATCTCGTCGAATGCCTTCTTGAAATCAAGGGATATCGCATGTACTTGCTTAATTGATTCACCTGCTTTTAGAATATCATTAAAGAAGAGCGCAAGTCGTGTTTCGCAGGACTTACCCTTACGGAAGCCATGCTGACTGCTGTGTAAGAAGTTACGATTATCCAGGAATTTTATAATGTTACCAACGACAATATGTTCGGGAATCTTGCATAAAAGTGATGTTAGCGATATAGGCCGGTAATTTCCTGGGTCACTTCTATTTCCTTTTTTAAATATTGGAGTGACGTTGGCTATTTTCCAGTCTGGGGCACCTTGCCTTCGGATAATGATTTTTAAAATGGAACTTCTAAGAATGGTGCAATCTGAGGCGCCAATTCTTTCAGCACGCGTGTAGGTATTCCTTCTGGACCTAGGGACTTGTTACTTTTCATCTAACGCAGTTGTTTATCTATTCCATCACGTTGAATTGTTATGTCAGGCCCGTTAAAGTCAGAATTGTCTAAATTGTGAATTGCGTCATCCTTAGTGAATACTCTTTCGAAGTAGTGGTTTAATTAATTAGCTTTGTCGATACTGTTGGTGACCACTTTGCCGTTCATATCCAGCAAAGACTGTACTGTGGAAGATTCGCCCTGGAGCTCTCTCGCGTAAGACCAGAATGACTAGGGGTTTTCATCTAATAATTCACCGAGAATTTTTTTCTTAAAGTTTCTCAGAGTAGCGCGCATCATTTTCTTCGTTGTTGGGCGTTGAGTGACGTATATTTCTCTCGCCGAAAACTCCGTTGTTTTGTTGCTTAACTTAATAGAATTGTTATATAGATTGTGTAATTGACTTTGTATCCTGAGCTCCCGCCTTATTTCGTGGTTATACCAACGAGGTTCTTTACTCTCCCGTTTGAATTTGTATGGAATATATTCATCAATTCCACTATGTAGGATTTCCAAAGAATATCTCCATGATATGTCGGTGCTCTCGTTTTTCATTGTGGCAACGAATTTTGTGAATGAAGCTTCTAACGTCTCACCGAATTTTACGTAATCGCATTTTTCAAGTTAGTGGACTTTACGTTTGGGTTTTACAGTGGAATATACTGTTGTTTTCAAAGTCGTAAAAATTATCTTATGAATACTTATGCCTTCGAGGATATCGACGTGTTTAATAATTGTAGGGTGACTAACAGCTAATAGGTCTAATCTTTTATTACCTCTTGTAGGTTCGTTTACTATTTGAGTAAGAGAGTGGTGTGAAAGTGTATTTAGTAAAGTCTCGCTCATATCACGCTTCCTTGAACTTGGTACAACGCTATTGGTTTTCTAATTTATAGCCGGGAGGTTGATATCCCCACCGATAGGAATCACGCTTATGTTATCTTTCAAGGTAAATGATGTTAATGAAGTTTATAATTTGTACAAAACGTCGATTTTGGAATCTGGTGGCCTGTAAAATGAGCGTATATGCATATTTCTTTTGCTTTGTTGCTTAATGGTACACCAAGCGCTCTCTATTCCAATGTCGTCTAGTATGTGAGCGGTTCTATTCAAATAAGATTTCATTGCTATGAATATTCCGCCGCCAGTCCTATCTGGTCGATCACGTTTCTTAATATCATATTCTGTCGGAAAAACTTCGCCGTCGTTAATATTCTCTGCAAGCCAGCTATCTGTTCCAATTACTATGTCCGCGTTTTCAAATGTATGCTCAACTTCGGCACGTTTATTCCTTACGCTACGGAAATTTACTATTACTAAATTTATATCGCATTTAGCTTGAATGTCAGTTCGAGTTTTTCGGTAATTCTAATTGCCATCTTTTTGATGTACTTGAATCTGATTCCGTCACCATCCTACCGCAATCTATAGTTTTTATAATAATATTGATTAATACAGTAATTCTTCCATTTAGAAAAGTCTACGATACGGCAAAAACTGTCAGGGCTAGTATTCATTTTATATCAGATGCACACGCGATTTACCGAGGGACAGCATGATGCTTAATAGTTTCAATATTTTCCTCTTACTCTTAAAAATGGCTTTAATAAGAATTTATCGATATATCACACAACATCACAACAATAAGTACATCACCCAATGATTGAGCGTTATATGAATGGTTCTTCTTAAAAACTCCTAAAAAATGTTCCTCTTATTGAGGGTGCTCCAGATGAGATCTTCGTCTTCACCATCCTCGTTCACAAATCATTTGGTTCCGGGATTTGAATTTGAATCCGGGTTCCAATAATGACGCGCTATCAAAAGGTGTTGTTCCTAATGTAATATGGAACATTTTCTCTGAACTCTACACCTCATGGCTGAGTAACATATTCTTCATGTAGCTATTTTACTTTTAAGTAACTATTCAGAAACAAGACTTTGTAAACCGTCCGCATGGGTTATATAGGATTTTTCTCCGTGAATATTGGATTTAAAGACGCATCATATAAGTAATTAAACGAAGTAAGAGGAGCCATACGCACATTCAATTTACGTTAAATACATCTACATATTACCCTGCGAGCCGCCTACCATCTCAACACACAATGATTTATTCTAGATGTAGCAATTCCACTTTCAAATTCAGAAACAAAAACGTCTTTAACTGTCCGCATTGGTTATATTGGATATTTTCCCGTGAATCTCAGACATAAAGACACATTTCAGTAACAAAACGAAGTTAGACGAGTTATACGAACATTTAATTTACGCCAAATACTTGAATCGTTCAGATCGATAATATGTTTGGGAGAAGGAAGACGGATTAAGGCTATGCTTACGTGTATGTATGATGAATATGAATGAACAACTAGTAATAGTCTATTAAGTTCTATTTTTTGATCCTCGACTGGCTGTTGGGCAGTACAGACATAAAAGTATCATTTATTGGCCTCTAACACACAAGCAGTGGGGAGAGTTATCATCAAATTCTTTCTCTTAACTCGGCCGGGCTAACGTAGCAACATACTTCATAATTGCCCATTACTGGAACATCCAACCCTGATTCATTCATGAACCAAATAGTTCTAACCCTATCAATCTGCTATCAAACGGTCATGTTTAACTGCTGTATAATATTGCCGTTAGAACACTTCTTTAAATTGCTGTTTTTCCTTTCCTAGGCAAACACCCATTCTTATGTATGCATCAAAAATTTTCCCTATGACTTTCCTACCGACATACCCACCTCTTTTATTATCATTATTGATCCTTCTATATTCCGCAAACTTTCGGTCAATACACACAAACCGTCTGCTTGTTCCATTATTTCCTCGTTTACTTATATTATATAATCATTCTAATCATTATTCTTATCATTATCAAATACTTTAATGTTTCACGCATGATTCCATTTATCCATTTTCCGTGTTCCGGAAAAAGTTGCGAAGACATATCATGTAACTCCATTAAAATGTCAGAGAGCGACACTGCTCATTTGTGCACAACAAAACTCGCCATTTTATATATCCATCCGATGTTATCTCATCTCCATTTATATTACACCAATATTATCCCAAAACGCATCTCTGACATTTATCCTTAATAATTTTGAAAATCCTTGGAGATATAATGCATCTCTTTTTTGCGCCAAGTTAAATATATACTAATCATGTTAGACTCACACTAGTTATGCTATCGTTATATGCCGCATACATGACATTTGTAACTACTCGTTCACTCCACATTCTCTCAAAAACTTCCACGACCAATTGTAATTCACACTTCCTGTCTCTTCCCTTTATTACTACGCTAAATACAAAAATGCACAATACTCTTCATTTCGGAAATACATATTCCTCCCTGTCAATGGCTGAAGTGTTCACTACATTCACTTCAATTCTCACCCCGCATAACAAACCTACAGTTCTGTCAATATTAGTTTTCTAGGATATATAGATATTTGTTTTACTGAAAAATTTTCCCGGAGCACGCAATAAACATATTGCTCCTTCAGTAAAAATTGTATATAAGTACGGTCAACCAAATCATCCCTTTGCACAGAGGAATCACTCCAAAGGTGCCCTTAAACACGAATAACTCAACTAACACTAGTGACACTGAAAAGCTTTCGATCAGCTGACTCATATCAGTGAACAACATGGGTAAACCCATTACAATAATATAATATCCTGCAGAGTCGTTCAAGCTCTTATAAAATACGAGTTGGAAAGAGAAGTAAAAAGAAGTACTGCGCTGAAGGGAACAAACGTGAAGAAATTTAAGAAGCACCTACAAAAGAAAGCACTTGAACCATCAAAGAGTTAACCATAATACCAAGTTATCCATATTATTTAAATAAACAGTTACAGATTTCGACCGCTATCGATATCATGGAGTAGGAAAGACTGCCAAATGACTTTCGATAATTTAAATAGCAATTAGTTTCTTATAAAAGTATTGCCCGAGAATAATGGGATGGATATCTAGAAATAATCAATACGCTCATTTGAAATACTTCAATTGTAGTGGTAATACGTTCCGAAATCAATATTCGATTATTTCACCGAGATATTCTATTATAAGGTTACTACAGTAAAGAGTTCCATCTTCGGCAAAAAGCTACGGTAGACGATTTCGTATTTAAGTTATACCTCGCGCGGAAAACAGAAACATCGTTTAGAAAGTTAATTTAACTGTTAAACAAGGTGAACAATGAATAAGAGGACCACAACGGCTATTCTGTGGATCGTTGGCCAAAGACGAGCTAAGGCGGGTTCGCGTGTGAGTGTTCCTACCTACCGACCTATTCCCACCCCCCAACCTCGTGTACCTATTGGACCGCTTTCCCGCAGGAGAGCGGAGAACAACCCTCTCTGCCCCAGCGTGTGAGAACCAAGGTCTCAGTTAGCTTGGCCACGCCATTGTCTGTGTGGGACGGGGTTCTGATTTGGTCCCTGGCCTGCCTAAGAGTGCAAAGGCTGTGCAATGGCCAGGGGTGTAAAGTGGGGCCCTTAGCCAGGCCAACGAGTGCGTCGGGGGCGGCTAAGGGATCTTTCGTGTACCAGCCGAAGTCTTCTCGACCCCCGGTCCCCCGACCGGAAGCCATTCTCTCCAGGCCGGAACCGCGGACCTTGGTTCCCCGGGCGGGGAGGTCCCTTCGGGAAATTGGTTGCGTAAGATAGGCTACCGTGGGTCGGGCCGCTCAAACGTTCCAAATCCCTGTCCCTATCACGTCGTCGATGAACCTGAAAAGAACTGTGATCACGTCGGTGTCCTATCAGCATCTGACGGTCGCATCGAAAATGCCGCCCTTATATAGGTAGATAGATGACGTCACTGGGCTGCGAGTGGGGGCGCAGGTGTGGGGGCGGGGTGGGGGGCAGCGGATCTAGTTTCGTCCAATCAGGGAGGGGCGTTTCCAAAACTTCCTAATATGGTAATCTTCCTCATCGCCAGCTACCAAAGGCTTCTTCCCGCGCAACTGATTATTAATTATTTAGCATTTAATTCACAAATCATTATTATATTTATGTCAAATTATATGCCCTGTGGTCGACACTTTAGTTTTTAAAACTGTAATTGCAAATAGTTAGATCTACATTACTATGACTCTGGATTACGGCGTTTTAATCTGTTAAGGACATATTTACACATGGTATAATCCAGTCATGAGTATAATTACGTTTTTTGTCTGATAATCAACTGTATATCTATCTACCACAATTTTTTTCGCATAACAATTATTTTTAATTCGTTGCGCACATATTAATGTTCTTTACTTCTAAATATTCCTGGTGCGTTTGGACACAGTCTTTCACAAAGTAAATTGTGCATGGGTTTAAGTAATCGTATATTTAGTTGCTCACCACATAAATTTAACATGTATTCTTCGATACATCTACATCTACTAAATGACGTTCGACCCAACACTACGATGCGTGGAACGGGTTTGATTCATAACGGGCATTCAGCACTCGTTCCAGCTCAAATAAGACCCTTGAACCCTCCACCAGCCACTAAGTGTAGGCCATAAGCATGCCATTAGTAGTCACGATAACAGTGCGCGATCAGACCAGAAACTAGGCCAGAAACTAGGAGAGAAGTACGTAGACGAATGTATCGTCCAATCAGGGAGGAGTGTTTCCAAATCTTCCTAATATGGTGATATTCCTCATCGCTAGCAACCAAAGGCTTTTTCCCGCGCAGCCAATCATTAATTAGTTAACATTTAATTTACACATTATTATTACGTTCATCTCATATTAAATTCCCTGTGATCGCTACTTTAATTTTTTAAACGGTAATTGCAAATAGTCCGATCTACAATCTATAATTCGATCGAAGCTAACATAAGTTTGATCTATAATTTGAGGTACACATGACTCATGATTACAGTGATATCATCTGTCAATGAAGGAATAATGTAGTAATATTCGGTCATGGATATGGCTTTGTAAGCCATCCTTAACTAGTTTTGTCTCGTAGTACAAAATAAAACAGAAATCACCGCCTCAGTTTTTGTTTTCCTTTTGAAAAATACCCTTTTGAATCATATTTACTGGAAAATGATGAGCTCATATTATGACGAGACAACCAACATCAAGCATGCCTCCTCTAGTATAACGATCTTCAGTCATCTCACATCTTGGCTAATGACTACAAAATTATTGAAAAAAATTGATGGTATCAAGAAAGATTTTGATTGTCTCAGGCCTTCACAGTTTTATTTCAATTGTCTTCATCGACTTCGATATGGCATTGGAAATATAAGCTTATTTAAAACATGGAGCTACTACAAGAACTAAAACGGGTAGAAATTTTTGAGATATCTATGTGATTCTACTTTCGGGTTGCGTAATAAATCCAAAATCCGTTCCTCTTTTTTTTTGTTTGGAGGTATAATGCATTCCACCGTCAGAGACTTCGTTAGTTATATCATAGCAATTGTAGTATAGTATTCTATTATTATGCAAAGCGCTCTCCTAGTTTCTCTTCCTACCGCGTTTTTTAAATCTTGACTGCTTTTGGCATGCGCCTAGCAGTCGGGAAGAAAGAGCATGGCTAGAATTTTACACAGCATGATGTATGTATTCATCTATAATTTGAAATGGTATGATATATAGCGTGGAATCACCACATGCCACACAACCTAGTGCTATCTTGCTCGTATTTCGTAGATGTATAGAGGGTGATGATTTTTGTTGCATCCAAAAATATGACAGCTGACCCGAAAAAGGGAGAAATTATTTGGGCGTGTACGAATAGATAACTTTTGTATATATAAGTAAATACCTGTTATCAGGTCAATTAAGCAATGATATTGCAATACATTGGCAAAGGAGTAAGTGTGAGAGCTTAGTATGTGATGCCAAAAACTTACGACCATACACAGAAACTCAAGTGCTCCCTCGACAGAAGAATATCGACCAAAATTGTGTTTCTCCCAGTTGATGATAAATGAGAAACGTAATTGTACCTTTCGTAAAAGCTTTATTTCTCCGCATCACAGAAGAAAATTTCATAGAAACAAGACGAACAGTCTTAAATATTTCCCTCGGTTTAATACGTAATGTGTCGCGTTGGTCAAATGAATCACCGACACCACATTCATAAGATATTAGCGAATTACACCCAGCCGCTTTTACCTAATAATGAAGTTACATAGTCTATTGTAAACATAATACGAATATAAAGTTTACGGACTCGCTACAGAAGTCTAGGAATTCATGACTTAAACGCGAATCAGTATCTCTTTAGTTCCAGCGCAATTTTCATCCATCCGCAATCTCGTAGTGCCTATTATTGCTTACTCTTCTTCTTTGCATCGCGAGTCCATTCTTTTTACCTGTTGTATGCATCTTCGGACGTAGGCAGGTGCGTAACGCATTAGAATGTGTTTTCTAATGATATGGTTTTTTATAATGTTCCACGTAGTTCACGACCTTTTTTGCTGGTATTTTTGAAAGTTCCAAGTAAGTCACTTTAAGGTAATCTTTTCTCTGGTTTTATAATAATTTGCTCGTTTTGATACCTGACTTATAAATAATAATTACTCATAATATCCCGAAGCATAATTATTCATTTTGGATCGTTACGATTTCCATAGATTCGATCGTAAATTTCCAACACAACCGACCAGCATGGGGCGGTTTCCCCTTTCGGTAGAATCGATCATGTTTTCAAGTTTTCATCCCCAATTGCGAAATTATGTTACCCTTAATAGGTCGACTTAAATATTTATCTGGATAAATATTGAGTTCTCATTTTATACGGTCACATTACTCTAAAATAATTTTAACCTAAACTTTTCAGTTTGCGAAACTTTCTAGGAAATAAAGCTGTAAGAATAAGAATTTAGACTTTTAATATTCATTAAATTGTATTGTATTTCGCCGCCCAGTTCTTCAATCATTTGGATGGGTTTGATAACTGTTGTGACTGGATATTAGTCAAATTTTTATTTTAACCTGATGTGGTTCATACCAGAAATTTCTCATATGATAAAACACTGTTCATTGATCAATAAATCGCAGACTGTATTTGCCGTAAATTTACAATGTTTATGATTAAGCATAAAGCTGTACATCTTCTCGTGCTATAATGTGCTAAAAATACATACATATAAATACTTTTGTGAAAAGCCTGAATTTTATTTTAACATTTTTAGAAGTATATCTCATTATCATGATATTAAAATGGGTACCTTGAAACTGTCTGGCAGTCACGTTTCCTTTCGGCCATTACAAACCTAATGTTCATTCTCATCTGTGCGATATCCGTTTTCGAGAACAAGCGTATTGAAGCATTTGTCAACAGAAATATAAATGTCTATATTTCCCAGGGAAATTGGAAGTCTAACTGAGGTCATTACAAGTGAGCTAATTGCATTTGACCGTCCGGAATGGTTGTGGTGGCCGATGGTGAATACAAAGCTGGGGAATGACGTAATGGTGCTCGGGAGGAAACCAAACGACTTAGTTCAGTTTACCCAAGTCCTCCCGCATGTTTACGTAGTTTTGAGTCATCACCCTGTTGTGGAATATAATTTCTTCGTTATGACAGATACTTTAAACTCGGAGACTTTCATTGAAGTTTCATGTTTCCCTATTTGTTGCACGCTAATTAAACATAAGTGGTGAAATGTTAGCCTAAATAGAATGTGGGAAGTGAATATTTGTTCTTCAAAAAGTTTAATTAATCTCTTTTGCATCTTATGAAGTGTTCCAATGGAGTTTCATCTTGCCGTCATCGAGTGAGACTTTCAACATTGAGTGTTGACTGGAGTTAAGAGTGTATCTGGATTTAAGGCTAAAAAAGTTTCACTTCGAGTAGTGTTTGAAAGTGTATACTGTCTTTTGTGATGAATAGGTTTTAGACAATTGGATTAAATTACCCATCTTAAAGCATCAACATGGTGCCTGTAACTAATTATTGCGTGGTTTAAAATGCTTTAGTTGGTGATATTAGTTTCCAACGTTTACATACTGAAAGTGTCTAAAATCCAGCGTTGAACTGTGCCTCATTGTAGTGGTTAAGTGAATATAGGTGTGAATTTGAGAGCTGTCAATTGCACGGACGGGATCCAATAAGTCAAGTCAAAAATCTTTTTGGGTGAGTACCTTGTAATTCAGATGCGCAATTATTGGAAATGTTTTCTTTGAGCTGTTGTGGAGGATAGCCGACCTTTGTTACAAGTGGTTCGTTTTCGTCTCAGTATTTAATTACTTGAGTTTCATTGTCCATCGTACAAATAACAAACAAATGCTCCCTTCGGTATATATTCTGTTAATTGTATATGGCATGAAGATTTATGGACGCGAGTATACGGGTATTTGCCGCAAATAATAGAATGATGACTAAAATTTGACTTCTCTAATCACTACGCATTAGCAAAGAAGAAAAGTAAGCCAATATATGCCATATAAGATTGCTAATGTATTAGAATTGCCCATGAACTAAAGACATACTGATTCCCGTTTAAGTCATGAATTTTTAGACTTCTGTAGCGAGACAGTAAACTTTATATTTATATTCGTATTATAGTTACAATAGACTATGTAACTTCATTATTAGGTAAAAGCGGCTGGGTGTAATTCGCTAATATCTTATGAATGAGGTGTCGATGATGCATTTGACCAACGCGACACATTACGTATTAAACCGAGGGAAATATTTAAGGCTGTTCGGCTTGTTTCTATGAAATTTTCTTCTGTGATGCGGAGAAATAAAGCTTTTACGAAAGGTACAATTACGTTTCTCATTTATCATCAACTGGGAGAAACACAATTTTGGTCGATATTCTTCTGTCGAGGGAGCACTTGAGTTTCTGTGTATGGTCGAAAGTTTTTGACATCACATACTAAGCTCTCACACTTATTCCTTTGCCAATGTATTGCAATATCATTGCTTAATTGACCTGATAACAGGTATTTACTTATATACCGACACAAATCTTGATTTTGTACGTAAATTTGATCCTCCATCATGAATGCGTTCTGGCCAAAAGTTATCTATTCGTGCACGCCCAAATAATTTCTCCCTTTTTCGGGTCAGCTGTCATATTTTTGGATGCAACAAAAATCATCACCCTCTATACATCTACGAAATACGAGCAAGATAGCACTAGGTTGTGTGGCATGTGGTGATTCCACGCTATATATCATACCATTTCAAATTATAGATGAATACATACATCATGCTGTGTAAAATTCTAGCCATGCTCTTTCTTCCCGACTGCTAGGCGCATGCCAAAAGCAGTCAAGATTTAAAAAACGCGGTAGGAAGAGAAACTAGGAGAGCGCTTTGCATAATAATAGAATACTATACTACAATTGCTATGATATAACTAACGAAGTCTCTGACGGTGGAATGCATTATACCTCCAAACAAAAAAAAAGAGGAACGGATTTTGGATTTATTACGCAACCCGAAAGTAGAATCACATAGATATCTCAAAAATTTCTACCCGTTTTAGTTCTTGTAGTAGCTCCATGTTTTAAATAAGCTTATATTTCCAATGCCATATCGAAGTCGATGAAGACAATTGAAATAAAACTGTGAAGGCCTGAGACAATCAAAATCTTTCTTGATACCATCAATTTTTTTCAATAATTTTGTAGTCATTAGCCAAGATGTGAGATGACTGAAGATCGTTATACTAGAGGAGGCATGCTTGATGTTGGTTGTCTCGTCATAATATGAGCTCATCATTTTCCAGTAAATATGATTCAAAAGGGTATTTTTCAAAAGGAAAACAAAAACTGAGGCGGTGATTTCTGTTTTATTTTGTACTACGAGACAAAACTAGTTAAGGATGGCTTACAAAGCCATATCCATGACCGAATATTACTACATTATTCCTTCATTGACAGATGATATCACTGTAATCATGAGTCATGTGTACCTCAAATTATAGATCAAACTTATGTTAGCTTCGATCGAATTATAGATTGTAGATCGGACTATTTGCAATTACCGTTTAAAAAATTAAAGTAGCGATCACAGGGAATTTAATATGAGATGAACGTAATAATAATGTGTAAATTAAATGTTAACTAATTAATGATTGGCTGCGCGGGAAAAAGCCTTTGGTTGCTAGCGATGAGGAATATCACCATATTAGGAAGATTTGGAAACACTCCTCCCTGATTGGACGATACATTCGTCTACGTACTTCTCTCCTAGTTTCTGGCCTAGTTTCTGGTCTGATCGCGCACTGTTATCGTGACTACTAATGGCATGCTTATGGCCTACACTTAGTGGCTGGTGGAGGGTTCAAGGGTCTTATTTGAGCTGGAACGAGTGCTGAATGCCCGTTATGAATCAAACCCGTTCCACGCATCGTAGTGTTGGGTCGAACGTCATTTAGTAGATGTAGATGTATCGAAGAATACATGTTAAATTTATGTGGTGAGCAACTAAATATACGATTACTTAAACCCATGCACAATTTACTTTGTGAAAGACTGTGTCCAAACGCACCAGGAATATTTAGAAGTAAAGAACATTAATATGTGCGCAACGAATTAAAAATAATTGTTATGCGAAAAAAATTGTGGTAGATAGATATACAGTTGATTATCAGACAAAAAACGTAATTATACTCATGACTGGATTATACCATGTGTAAATATGTCCTTAACAGATTAAAACGCCGTAATCCAGAGTCATAGTAATGTAGATCTAACTATTTGCAATTACAGTTTTAAAAACTAAAGTGTCGACCACAGGGCATATAATTTGACATAAATATAATAATGATTTGTGAATTAAATGCTAAATAATTAATAATCAGTTGCGCGGGAAGAAGCCTTTGGTAGCTGGCGATGAGGAAGATTACCATATTAGGAAGTTTTGGAAACGCCCCTCCCTGATTGGACGAAACTAGATCCGCTGCCCCCCACCCCGCCCCCACACCTGCGCCCCCACTCGCAGCCCAGTGACGTCATCTATCTACCTATATAAGGGCGGCATTTTCGATGCGACCGTCAGATGCTGATAGGACACCGACGTGATCACAGTTCTTTTCAGGTTCATCGACGACGTGATAGGGACAGGGATTTGGAACGTTTGAGCGGCCCGACCCACGGTAGCCTATCTTACGCAACCAATTTCCCGAAGGGACCTCCCCGCCCGGGGAACCAAGGTCCGCGGTTCCGGCCTGGAGAGAATGGCTTCCGGTCGGGGGACCGGGGGTCGAGAAGACTTCGGCTGGTACACGAAAGATCCCTTAGCCGCCCCCGACGCACTCGTTGGCCTGGCTAAGGGCCCCACTTTACACCCCTGGCCATTGCACAGCCTTTGCACTCTTAGGCAGGCCAGGGACCAAATCAGAACCCCGTCCCACACAGACAATGGCGTGGCCAAGCTAACTGAGACCTTGGTTCTCACACGCTGGGGCAGAGAGGGTTGTTCTCCGCTCTCCTGCGGGAAAGCGGTCCAATAGGTACACGAGGTTGGGGGGTGGGAATAGGTCGGTAGGTAGGAACACTCACACGCGAACCCGCCTTAGCTCGTCTTTGGCCAACGATCCACAGAATAGCCGTTGTGGTCCTCTTATTCATTGTTCACCTTGTTTAACAGTTAAATTAACTTTCTAAACGATGTTTCTGTTTTCCGCGCGAGGTATAACTTAAATACGAAATCGTCTACCGTAGCTTTTTGCCGAAGATGGAACTCTTTACTGTAGTAACCTTATAATAGAATATCTCGGTGAAATAATCGAATATTGATTTCGGAACGTATTACCACTACAATTGAAGTATTTCAAATGAGCGTATTGATCATTTGGCAGTCTTTCCTACTCCATGATATCGATAGCGGTCGAAATCTGTAACTGTTTATTTAAATAATATGGATAACTTGGTATTATGGTTAACTCTTTGATGGTTCAAGTGCTTTCTTTTGTAGGTGCTTCTTAAATTTCTTCACGTTTGTTCCCTTCAGCGCAGTACTTCTTTTTACTTCTCTTTCCAACTCGTATTTTATAAGAGCTTGAACGACTCTGCAGGATATTATATTATTGTAATGGGTTTACCCATGTTGTTCACTGATATGAGTCAGCCGATCCAAAGCTTTTCTCTAAAGCTGGTTTGAAGTATTTGATAATAAAATTCCGCAGTATCCCATCGCATTATTATGGTTCTATATTCTTATTTATATACCCATATATATAGTTTATAGTTTCAGTTATGACAATCACTTTTCCTCCAATTAATTCTCCATAATACCGTTTTCACACATTTTAAAATTTGGACGATAAAAACTAAGATTTTATGACATTTATTTAAATTCTTAATTATGGCCATCTGAATCGATAAGTCTTGAAAATTAACTTGCTGATGGTATCATTGAGAAATAGAAAAATGATTTTAATGCAGATGCACTCTGTATTTTTATCTCCTAAAATATTTCATTTCCCAGGTTCGATGTTCTATCATCTTTAGCAAAGATTAAATGTGCACTATTTTATGGGACAATCGCAATAATATTTATTCAGCCAAATTATTTTCATATGCATATCAAATAAGGATGCACTGCTACACATGAAATACTGAATGGTATAATATTGCTGAAATGCGAAGAAACTTATTCAATGGTCCAATCTATAAGGAAAAGCATTTTCGTTTTAATATAGTAAAATAAAAGAGTTTTCAGTTACAGTCAGTAGTAGCAGAAGGCTATTGGTAAATATAATAAAAAGAATTTCTCTGGACGCTGCCAAAAACTTTAATTTGCACGCCGTGAGGAACAGATAGAAATGGTTAAACTCGTTATATGCTTAATACTTGTGGAGAAATACTATGTACTTGTCTGCATTATGAATATGTACATTAAATATTTCCACGCAGAGACGCCTGCCAGAGCCTCACTCATAGCTTGTACTAGACACTCTTGTTCGTCGAGTAAATAATAGCATTAATTTCGTACAAAGCTGCTTTCACATTAGTCAATTCTCAACGCAAAAATAGGATATTGTATAGAAATAATAAAAATAGTAATAGATAAGCACAGCATGTGTAAGTTATGCAGTGCAGAGCAAAAGACCTCGTCTTTCTTTTCCCTCTATATTTTAATACACGACTCAAACGATATACTTGATGCAACAATGACACCCGTCACCATCGTATCACATCGTGTTTAGCTTTCATGGCTTAAGTTTCATAGACAATTAAAACAATTTTTTTCATATTTATCACTTGCCAGAAAGATATCTAAATGTTTTAGGAGCCATCATGAGTCCATTCGCACAATGTACAAGAACTTTCACGTAAATCGTGAATTTACCCCAGACCGTCTAGCTATCCCACATAATAAATGTAGTACAGTAGATCCCTGGTTTACGATATAAATCGGTTCCACGGGACTATTCGTTAAGTGAACTCCATCGTTAAGTGAACCAGCATTCTAGCGGCCCCGGGATCGTTTCTATTACATCAGCAGTAGTATGTTCAGTCGTACTAAATCTAGTACAGGTTCTTAATTTTCTGTAATGTTTTTAATGCTTTATGACTAACACTTCAACTTTAATTCAAATATGCAAATTGACTGCACATCGATTTTCCTTGCATTACTCCGCAAGATGTACCACTTCACTCCCGTATTCGCTGTCTAAAAGCGACACCATCTCGGCGACTTTATGTACCATCGCATTTTCCACCTATGATTAGAGAAGGTGGGCTATGATTTAGTCACACCTTTGTGAAATATCGGCATCAGTAAACAGGCGTCTTTATTTTGTCCTCGAGCCATTATCTCTACGTCGCAATCACCTGCACGATACGCAAACAAACGAGCTTAAATGTGTAAAGTGGCGTTGTAAACTTATTGAAATTATGTACAAGTTATAAGTTATGGTGGAAATAGGCTAATCATGAGAGATGAATAGCTTATGATAACATAGACGACAGGTGAAGGAATTGTCAGTAACTTTTCCGTGAATAATAATATTCTAGCATATCGTTACATCGCTCGGCTGTCTCGGCTGCTAGTTTTTTACTCATTGCACTTTTCGGAACAGCTGACGTGTCTAGCTAGCCCGTCGTCGTCATCTCCAGGAAGTTTATTGCTTCTGACGATCTTACTTTTCCTTACGCTAAGCCGGCAGCTTTGATATCTTCGTCCCGTCAAGGACGTCCCTCAGAGATTAAATAGGGAATTACAATAAAATAAAATGCGGAGGTGAAAACTTTCACTCAAAACACTTTCCTTGGAACAGCTGGACTGACTCATCAGGGCTGGCTGAATTTTTTGGGGCTTGTTGTTTACTTTAGGGACCAACAGCCTTCTTGAAGGCATCCGTTCACCAAGTAGGATAACGTCTAATACGCATTTAGAACACTGAGGACAAAACTATTTTAATGGAAGCATTTCCGAGGATAAGTTGAACTTTCAGCGGGCAATAAGTATGACCTCTATTTCAATAACAATCAGATAGCCAGTAAATATGAAAAATTACAATATTTATTTAAAAAATTGATGTAAGGTCGTATATTTATCATCTCTCTAGATGAAGTGTTTTGTAGTGTCTAAACCTTTCATCTTTATAGTCGCACGATAAAAGTTCAGTCCTTTCTATGCCAGGATATTTCTATGCAATCCTTTCAACCGTGCCCCAGGCAACGACTAATTCTTTAATTGCATTTTAATGAAGCCTAATTCCGCCTCGAAGGATGCGGCGGCATTTGATCGTGGCCTGGGACATTGTCCAACACCAATATCCCTTTAAGTTGCAATTGGATTCTCTCGTGGTAAATTTTGAGTGAGGGGCAAAACTCCGTTAGCACCCACTAGTTAAATATTGGGCGTGTCACCCAAGGTTTCCTATTGCAACGCCAAAAGACACTCAGGTTAAACTTGTCAACTTCATACTTCTTGAAGATTCTAGGATTTTCCGTGTGATAGACGAGCATAGGTCGCAGTTTTAAAGTCATCTGAAGCATTAGCTCCCAACAAAAGCATTAACCTATCTTTCATGGGCTTATGCCCAGGCAAGAAATTCTCTTCCTTTGTGATATAAGTCCTCTCGGGCATTTTTATCCATAATAGGCTCGTCTCGTCTATATTAAACACCTGCTGTGAGCAGTAACCTTTGTTTTCTATGAGTTCATTAAGTGCCTGTTGAATTTTTCTGCGGCTTTTATATCTGCACCATCAGCAGTGCCGTCCCTTATTTTCATTCAATTTGCTTATTACATTCAATGCTCGTACTTCCTCCAAAACGATCGAATCAGCCTTTGCTCGCTTTGAAGTCTTCGTAGCGGACAGAACTTGTCGAAGGTCCCTGTGACCTAAGATCGTAAAAAAATCTGTTTGGCTTTCTCACATAAGTATGTCCAGGAAGAGTGTGAACAACTCTCAATCCCCTCTTTCCAATCCATTAAAACAGGAATCTCTCCTTTTCGAAAATAGGCTTTCTTCCTTTCTGCTAAGTGTTGGATTCGTCGGACAGTTCGATTTTTCTCTGACACAATTTCTGTTTAGTTATTGTCGATATGGTGGACTGTAATTAACCGTACTAACGTGATGAAGTGGTAAAACGACCACCCTCATCATGGTTTTTCGTAATCGCCTTTATTTTAATTGTTATTTTCTGCTTGAGTATTCTTTTAGGGACACGGTAACCACAGAATCTTCCTGCAACAAACGAAAACTTCTGGAAAATTTTACAATCGAGTTCTAAATATGCGGATCGACAAGACACAGTCCACATTACGAACTACGCCCTTCGCTGACAAAAACCACTTTACATGCTTGACACTCGAAGATAGATTTGCACACATCGATCGAGCCGTCAGCGACCCAGATGCGATGCTAACCATGCTGACTCTTTTCTTGAATGCTTAGTGCGAATCCATACTTTTAGGGACACGGTAAGCACAGAATCTTCCTGCAACAAACGACAATTTCTGGAAAGTTTTACAATCGAGTTCTAAATATGCGGATCGACAAGACACAGTCCACATTACGAACTACGCCCTTCGCTGACAAAAACCACTTTACATGCTTGACACTCGAAGATAGATTTTCACGTATCAGTCGAGCCGTCAGCGACACTGATGGCACTGCAATGCTGACCATGCTGACTCTTGAACGCTCGGTGCGAATCCATGCGCGACGTTCGCTTCGATGCAATGGGGAAAAGCCATTATAATACGACCTTATTCGTCACCGAGAGGCGTTACGATGTTATTCGTCTCGTTTCAGTGATGCGATTTATAATACCGTAGTTCCTTCTGCAGCTTTATTTATCCTGAGGTGGGGTTTAAAGGAGTTTAAAGGAATCAATTTAATGTATTATTACTATGAATTTTATGAGGTCACAAAAATATTAGAAAATTAATAGTCAAATCAATCAACTATATTTTGTGTATAAACAATTAATGGTCAATGACCGCCGAAAAAGAGGCATGCTACATAAAACATTTTCAACATCCTGTTACTCGTCGGCGTTCGGGAAAAGTTTAATAATAACGTTAATATCCAATTCAGCCCTCTAAAAATTAAGTGTGAATTAAAATGATACTTAAGGAGTTAAGTTCAACATTTCTCACTGATATATAATATACGCAGCGTGTTTAAAGCCTTACTGACGCGGTGCATTGTCGGAGGGGTCCGTGGCCGCGGATACTGGAGCCCTAGGCTAGAGCTCGGTGTTCTGCCGTATAATTCATGTATGCCTGGTGTGGAAGCACCCCCTGCCACACACCCTTTGGGTGACTTGCAGGGTAAGACGTAGATGTAGATGTACGCAAACAATACTCCTATTATAAATGTCGAGAGCAATGTTTCTCTGTCTCTCGGTGCGTAAATTCCCACCAGAAAACTTCCGCTCTGTTTTTGAAATTTCATTCGCTTGCTGTCTTTTTCGTATAATTTCAAATATTGCGGCGAAGGAAATCGAGATTAACTCCAACGAATCGGAAATGTAATGACAACGTGTGCAGGATAGATTCTCATTTTGTCTTGTGAATTCGTTTGCTGTTCAAGTTCATGACAAAATTGACAAAATATTGATAAAATTGCGTAAAATATTTGCAAAACTGTCTCCGTTGATGACCGATGGCATTGTTCGAACCGAGTCTCATGAGTGAATATGTTGGGAATAAAGGTGTAGCGTATGAACTGAGTAAATGTGGTGTAACTTTTTCTGAGAAGGAAAGCGTATCCTATGCTGTGGAAAATTGGTTCAAATATGGGCCTAAAAATAGGGCTTTTATTGTGCGTGCAAAAAATGGAAATTTGATTTATTACTTTTTTTATTTCGAGCAAAAGTTAACATTGAAGATTTTAGTATAGGTTGTCGTGAAGTAAGACAGGTGGTTCGTTTTTTTTAAGGTTTAGAAGTTGGAATTTGTGATGACGATTTATTTACTTCCGTGCTTGCATGGGGAAAATATAGGCCCATCACAAATGCGTAGGGAGAGAGCCTGACTTAATAATCAGGTGCTTCGCCTCTTAAGCGTGGATTCGCGCGAGCGAAATTGAGTTTTGCTCAACTTTTAACGCGCTCGACGCGCCAGTTCGCGTGAAACAAATGGCCGACATGTGGAGTCGTTTGTATTTACTTTGACGATTTACTAGGTTATATTAGCATGCACACAAGATATGTACATTTCTGTGTACCATCGCTACTGTGATAGATACGTACCAGTGGTGTTGTGGGCATATTAAGAACTTTATGGACTTTAATGTATGGAATATGGAATTAAATTTCGATGCACAAACATCCCAGGCGACTTTGGTACACCGTCCAAATGTTCATCATAATTTACGATTCCCGGGCCACCCACCGCCCAGAGCATGAAGTCGGGTCAAAAACGAGCTATTCATAATTGTCTTTACTGCGAATCTTACCTTCAAGGAATGTTTACCGAGCAGTTGTGATTTCATCGCTGCACGTTGGGAAACTACTGTTGTGAATTTTTATCAAAATACGGTTTGATTAAAAACTAAGATCATTTGAATACAGTTTCGACATGCACGAGGAGGCGTCTCAAACTAGTATTTCTCAAATGAAGAAACAATATTCTAATTAAAGTTTATATTCACTCTTTCAATGCAATCCATACCTTTAGGACGAGTGGTAAATTCCTGGGCGCTTTCTTCCGTTGTTGGCGCCATTTGAAAACCGCTGACCGACGACCAACGTGTTTGCAAACAATAATGAAGTTGCCTTTAAACCTTCCTTCGAATAGACTTTCGAATTTCCGTTTAAAGAAGCGACGGTTGTAAAGTGACACTGTGCGACAGTCACGAGCTCATGAGACACTGCGACGCTAGCGTGCGTTTTTATCTTGATTTGATTGCCTGCATTTATCTCCTTCTTTATCTTTCTCACGAGACTTCGCAAGAAACTAATACAAAAAAATGACCCAGAGAAATACAGAATGATATAAAGTGAAATGAGAAACGAAGAGAAAGAAGAAATGAGAAACATAAATACATGATCGGGTATACTTACTATAACAATGGTATTACGATAACACTTCATTTTTTACATTTAATTCAATCAATATTAAATGCAAATTACCGAAGAAAACCTCAATGTTTTTTATAAGTAATAACCAAGTTTTCATTTGCTTCAGACATTTTCGAATTTTTTTTCTTCTTCGATGTGTGTCGGAAGGACATTAAATATTTTTCGTGATATATACACAAAATTTCTTAGAAATAAAGTTAGATTAGAATTAGGCTCGGATGCAGTGTTAACTGTTCCTTTTTTCGGGATTCATTCAGCGATGTATGTTTTAAGAAAACAACAATATTTCGCTGGTTCTCCAGCCAGCTTCATGAGGTTAACTGAACTGACTTCTTAGTCTCGCTCGTCTTTATATATTATATGAGTCTGGACTCCCATTGTTGCCGGAATTTAAATTTGAAAAAATAATTGAAGTTAGGTTAGGCTTGGGTAAAGAAACAATATTTCTTCCACGTAAGCTAAGGACTTGTGTCCTGGTTAGCAAATTTTCTACGTCACCACTTCTTAAATAGAAATTCTTTAAGACTTTATAAAAATACATATATCTGAGAGGCAATATGTTCAGTTCTGAGAACAGTGGGAATGCACAAGAGAAACGGTTTTTGTGCATTATCACACGCACTATTCTCTTTTGCAGAAATTGTACTGAGTTTGTTGTATTTCTGTAGGGTCCTCCCCAGCAATTTTAGCCATAACTTAATTTGGACTGAACCAGTGCCAAATAGATAACTTTTAGAAAATTCAACGGACACTTGTTTCGTAAGAAGTATAGCTTTGAGATACAATGCCGAAGTATTTTAGTTAGGAAATTAACGTGGTGTTTCCATTTTAATTTACTGGCCAGGATTACCCCACATATATTTAAATTCAGTGACATTTGCAATCGATATGAAATTTAAACAGTTTCCTACTGAACATTCCGAAGCGTGATATATTACTTCCCAGTCAGTTTTATATCTGTTGCATAAATCATACACCTTGTATTTGATCTTGGAACTTAAAGACAGTTCTTAAAGAACTGTAAAAGTTTGCCAAAGAACTATTAAAAATCTCCCTTCATACTTCTTTTAAAATGTCCCAGGATGCACTTACATAATTTAGTGCAACATCATCAGCGTAAGCTGTGACATGTCCATTAGAATTATGATCACAATGATCGTTTATATAAATGAGAAAAAGTACAGGTCCCAGCACTGATAGCCTTGTGGAACGCCAGCCTTTATTTCTTTATAATGACAATAACAGTTATTCACTCGAACGCACTGTGAGCGCATAGATAGATAGCTATTGAACTACTGAAGGACATTTCCTCTGACTCCGGCTTAATGAAGTTTTTTAAATAGAATGTCGTGGTCATGGGTGTCAATAGCCTTTTGGATATCGATGAACAAGGGTGCTGTGCGTTTATTATGATTGAGTGCATCATAAAATTTTTTCAAATGATGCATTTAAGCATCTTCGGTTCCCAATTTACTTCGAAAACCAAATTGCTTCGGGCTGAAAAAAGTGAGTTTTATCAAGGAAATTCAATAATCTTTTCTTAACAAGTTTTTCAACAAATTTTGAGAATATTGATAGGAGCGATATAGGTCTATAATTTTCCAAATTTTTGGATCCCCTTTCTCGAATAGCGGAATAACGACTGCCTTATTTTAGAGCCGAAGGAAATTCTGCGGTTGAAATTCTCAGATTGAAAACGTATTCCAAGACAGGCGCTATAAATACCATTGTCCTCTTTAGAGCATTGATGCTAATGCCATCAATGCCTGGTGATTTGTTTGAGGGGAAACTTTCACCAGTGCAATGATTTCGTTTCGTAATACTGGCTCCAAATGCAACGACTGACAGTAATCGATCATGGAGCATGGATTTTTCAATGGGTAGGTTGTAGTTTCATTAATTTTAGATTGAAAACCCGAGATAAAATATTCATTAAATTCAGAGGCCAATATCATAGGATCAGTAATGACCGTGTTCTCCCTTTCGATACATAGATCAGGGGCTTCTGAGCAAGTTTGTCCAGTCATTTCTTTGACTAGGTCCCATTGAGCTTTAGGATTACCGCGACTATTTTCGAACTTCCTCATATAAAAACCATTCCAGGTCTTGCTCAGCTTAACCCTTAGATTGTTTCTAAATTTTAAAAATTCCTCCGTTAAGCTTCTGCTTTTGGGATTACGCCTATACTTTTTTAGGATGTCAAAATTTGATTTTATCTCCTTGAGCAGAGAAGTAGTCATCCAAGGTTTTAATTGTTTAAAAATCCTATTTCATTGTTAGTTTTGCCCGGTCAATCACAGATTGAATTAAATCCAACATAATGGAAAAGGCCCTCGAGGCGTTAGGCTCATTAATTACTGGAGTCCAGTCTATTTTGTTCGCTAAATCATGCAACATATCATAGTTGACATAAATTGTATTTCGAGGTTTTTCACGTTCAACGTTAGAATTAATTTTTATTTCTTTTGAAACGACGAGTGTAATCATTGAGTGATCAGTAATCCCCAAGTGTCAGACGTCTGCCAACATTTCTAGTTTAAATGCATTATAGAACCTTACAAACATGAGATCAACACAGGTTGAAGATTGCTAGCTAATAATTGTGGCCTTATTTACTAGAAATAGGAATCCATACGTACACATCAAGTTATTATAGTGATCAGAGTCATTATTTTCATTCATTAAGTTTATATTTTGGTCACCAACCACAACCATATTTTTTCTTGCGTTGTTCGGAGTGGGTTCCGACTCCTGTAAAAAATCAGTTACAGGAATATTTTGAACTCTGTAAATACTTAACAGATCAAATTCCCTCACGTGATTACATACCTTAAGATGTACACAGTCTGCTATATAACATTCGAGTGACATTTCTTCACACTGAATATTATCACTTACATGAACGATCACACCTCCTGCTCGATTTTTTCACAGCATTTAACGAATGTATTATAACCAAATATTTTATAAGGATTCTCTCCATGTTTATTTATCCATATCTCTGACAGAACAATAATATTATGTTCATTCTTCATTTGACTCAAATGAAGCAATAAGCGTTCAAAGTTGCTGTATAGGCTGCGAATATTTTGATGAATTAAAAAAAAATGGAATCACTATGAGTAACTTCGCTCTTTCGCGTGATAATCATTTTTTCAGGTTGTCTAAGTCTTCAAAAATATTTATGACAAAAACATGTTCCTTTTCCGCTTTTCTCATAAGAATCTTCCCTCCCCTTATCCAGAGGAAGGCATATTTTTTTGCCTTTTTTTAGCTCTTTCGCAGCATTTAAGGTAGTTCGAGCGAAAATTCATTTAACCAAGAAATCAATGAATTTGGTCTCAAGTTAAAGAAAAATATATCACCCTTCCATAGACACCTAACGTTCAACCCCTTACCACATTACTTTCCGAAACATTTTCCAGAAAATGCCGACCCTTTTATATGGGAAATGGTTCGTGTATGCACTCCAGAGAGACCTTATATTAAAAATGAGGCATTTACTACACTTAGATCTCATAAAAAAATCACCAGCGTGAGGTTTGTATATTTTCTAAACTCTTTTTGAAAATTAATCATGCCGTCACCGCAGTAAATTCTTCGGAATCATAATAAATCTTCCGTTTTGATGGAGTTTCAAACATACTGCGAGAAAAAAACTAGTCAAGTTAAAGATTTATTTAGATATTTTCATGGGATTACAATTTCTGTCATTTAAAACTATATTATTGCACCATTAATAATGCAATATTTAATTCGTGTACCTCACAGTTGGTGAAATTATAACTTATATATCGAATCTGGTCTCTATTATGATTAGGGAACTATCTCGCTCGCACTACCTTAAAGGTCTGTCTGCCAGGACAAAGGACCTCGTTAATGCAAATGGGATCATCTGACAGGGAATCAAGGTATAGATGACGTGTTGAAAAATTTATATTGACCCGTTGCTTAGCTAACAAGTTTTCTTTGGTTGACTGGGTCATGAATCTCACTATTATCCCACCCGGGGACCCATTAGGCTTCGGCCATGTGCGGTAACAATGGTCAATGAATTTTTCGCTCAGGTCAACTCCCTGTTGGTGCCCTATCTGACTTATAACAGCAGGTAAATTTTCAAGCCCATATTTATCACACGAATCGTTTGAATTGGTCTCCCGTGCGCCGAAAGCAGGGAGGGAGTGTTCCTGTAATTCTGAAAATGTTGTCCCAAGAATAAAAAAAAATTGCCCTCTTCAACTTTCATGATGTACAAAAAGAGAAGTATCAGGCGTGATATGGTGGAAGTTCAGCATAATGAATCACAGCAATGGCAATTTTCCACTAGATAAGGTTTAATGCGACCATGGTGTCGATGCGCTGCATCATACACAAACACAGATCGGGTATATATGCAAAATTTTGCAGAAGAGGAGGGGAGGGTAGGTGTGAGGTTTGAGGTGGTTGGGGAGGAGGAGAAGGTCAAGTGAAGAAAGAAAGGGGGAGGGATCCAGAACTTCATTTCAATTGACATAGAGTCCAAATCTTAAATAAAACATTAGCAGGAAAAACGTAGTAAGTAATTGCTGCTATCAGTCATCTCCGACGCTTGTTACGTAATTTTAACACTTATAGCACAATACCCGTCACAATACACAAGTTCAAGAGATGAAACATACCTCTTAAAAACCTTAAACTGTCAATGCATCACCGCAAACACGCAAGCAATCTATCACAGCGCATAAGCAATCATTGTGATCACTGGCATGCCACAATTAACTCTGCCAAAAACACGACATACCTTCGTTTCACTATCCTCATCAATTATGAAACCCTTGTCATTGTGGAAACAGCTTAACTACTTCCTGCTGTAATTATAAGTAAAAATTAAAATCTGTAATCGGATTGTATGTTTCAGTTGGATATTGCTAATAATAAAAACAATACGTGTTATTGAAATACTTTTCCAATATATTACTGAACAGCATTCTTGGCCACCAATTGTCATTTAAGTCAAGATAATGTGTTGTAAATGATATGGAGTCCATTGAATATTCCACACGAGAATAGTTCTTCAAATATCCGTCAGTTAAGAAACCAAAACAAACAGTTCTTCGATCGATAATGGCCGCATCGGCAGGTATTTTGTTGTCGAAGCCGTGGATTCGAGCGTGAGGCAAAATACGTTCGAACGTCAGTTACAAAATTAGCATCGGCAATTGTTTGCGAAATATTACCCATACCCCATCGGGAATGGCTCTTTTAAGGACAAACGAAAAGTTAAAAAAAATCGGCCCCCATGGAACGCAGGTCGGTTACCTCTCCCTCTCTTACCTCTGTTCCTTCAAACGTAAGGGGAAGGAAGGCATAATCGAATGGCCGGGTATTGAGAAAATGGAATGACGCGGTCGTACCATCTGACTGAATGACAAATGGAGACTGAAATGTGGCCACGCGGTGTATTTGGACTGCGGCCGATGTGCGCGCATGGAGGTTTAGATGTTATCCTTATTATCTCAAGGAAACAACGGAGGACGCTGCTATCGAGGAGGAGGGCTTGCCGTAAGCAGTAGAGGTGGGAATTTCGGTTCTTTTTGTGGATTCGGTTCATGGGATTTGATTCGTGTCAATGATTCGGTTCTTTAAATCGTTCATAATGAACCGAATGAACCAAATCCACGAGTGAATCTCGAATCCATGTGAATCTCGAATCCATGTGAATCTCGAATCCAAGTGAATCTCGAATCCATGTGAATCTTGAATCCATGTGAATCTGTCGACTTACTGCACTTCAAATATTATGACGGATAGCTATTCACAGTAATTATTATTTTTCATTTTAACGACATCTTTAATAAATTGTTTTCAGATTTTAAAACCTCTTCAATTGGTCAGAATATTATGCTATACAAAATTAACTGTAGTCCACAATTCATGTATTGTGAAATGTAATTTATGCCATTTCTTTATGGCCAGAAATTCACCGAAAATTTGGTGCTTGCGTCTTATTCTGTATTATGATAAATCTGGGTGTCACAATAAAAATTATTTTTTTCCGTTATATGATTCCATTCTCCGCAAAACCCCTCTCCCGAATTTCAAAATTACCGCTCTTGATACAGAACACGCGGTGATTTTATGTGATGCTCCAATTAGGAAACACAAGACCTTTGACAAGGTGTTTCAAGGGTATTTACAGGGTTCTTATTGAACGATTTGGATTTGGCGGATTCGGAGAATCGCTAGAAGAATCTTCCACACAAATCGTTCACATTGAACGATTTGGGTGGAAATCCAAATCGTTCAATTTGATCATCAAATCAACGATTTGGATTCGGCGGATTTGAATCTTTCATCAAATCGTTCATTTTGAACGATTCGAGTGGAAAACGTAGATTCAATTCATCCGGTTCATGCCATTGAATCGTTCATTCTGAACGATTCATTCATGAACGACACAGCTCTAGTAAGCAGAAGTGCTCGAGACACTTGTAGTGTCTGGTGTAGTGCCGGTGTGTGTTTGTGTAGCGATGGAGAGATATACGAGGTCGACATGTTCCCAGGAGTTGATTCGCAGATCGTCGATTGACACTGCAGAAGGTAGGAAGGAATTATCTTAATTACTTTACCTTAATTCCGGCAAGAATGGTGAAAAAACATTTCAGCCCATAAGGAAGGAAAGAGTCCTCTTTTCCTTTGGAGCTTTAAGTCGGACCCCAATTGGCAGCATTAGTTTGAATTTCATATTTCTTGTCCAAATGATTTGCGTCCCCGAGTTTTGTTGATGCAAAAGCGAACAGGTGTCCGAAAGAATGGTGAGGAGTCTTCTCATCGACGGCTCCTCAGCGCGCACCAGTGAAACGACATCGCTCTGACCGCCTAATCTCGCCACCGCGACCGCATTCAGGCACTGCCCCGTGAGTTGGCATTTTTGAACAGTCTTCCCAAGCGCGTTTGCCTAATTCTGAAATTGATTTTTTTCGAGTTTCTGTGCATTAATTGCATTTGGTTGCTTGTGTGGTGGTTTTGAGGTGGGGAGATAATACCTCTGGCATACCACGCAGAGGGTCCAGATTCGATTCCAGATACCATCGGTACATGTTATCACCGGATCGCCTCATCTCCACCCTGATGTCACGAATGAAGGACTTACAAATCCCCCATTTTAGCGGTCCTTTATCGCCCATTTTAGCGAACATTTTTATGGAATATCTAGAAGCGAAACTTTTTCAATCCACCCATCCACTTTCAAAGAATATTTTATTCTGGTATGGTTTTGTAGATGACATTTTGTGTGCCTGGAAAGGATCCTACCGCCAACTTGATAGTTTTAGAACATTATTGAATCCCCTTCATGCAGCTATTAGTTTTACAGTAGAAATTGGTGGAGATACGATCAACTTTTTAGATCTAACCATCCGTGTAAAAGAAGGCAAACATGATTTTCCTATCTAAAGGAAACCTACATTCACCAATGTTACCATACCCAGAGACTCATGTCATCATCATTTCCACAAGACAGCTGGTTTTAGATCTTGGATTCGCAGACTACTTTATATCCCAATGTCCCCAGTAAAATTTAACTAGGAGCTCGAAGTAAGTAATCAAATTTTTAGCATTTAGAAATGGTTTTGATGATACTTTTATCCTAAATCTTTTGGACAAAACACGCAAACAGATTACAATTAATAATCTAACTAACCTGTCTGCTATTACAAATAGCTCTAAGAGATGGTGTGTGCTACCTTTTTTTAAATAAAATGACATAGGCTTTTACCTATAGACTTTTTATAGTAATCTCTCGAGACAAACATCTGTATACAACCCTTCGACACTGGGAAGATTACTTTTTAATTCTAAAGACCGTGTTGGTGATTTGGAGAGGAGTGGTGTATACTCTTTAAAGTGCAATGATTGCGACATTAATTATATTGGTCTAACAGGCAGAAAGTTTTATATACGTGCTAAGGTACATAGACAACATTTTATTAATAATTACGAAAAATTAGCGTTCTTAAAACATTTATGTGAGTCAGGCCATTCCAGTGATTTCAAAGTGAATATTTTACACGTTTGTGTAAAATTGGACTTCTTGAACAGTTCGAAATTTTGAATACCCAGAAAATATGCCCTTATGTCCATTGCGTTCCCCACCCATTCTCCTCTCCTCAATATTCGCCTTCCTAAGTGACTCATACCCTTTTCATTGTCCGTTTCCAAACCACCTACCCACTCCTGTTTCTCCCACCCTTCCCCCCCCCTCCCGCCGCTTCGGAGTCACGGCAATGTAAACGTCTACTATTTAAGGCTCTCGACCAATGCTTCGAACTACCTTGAGAATTGACACATGGTGTGTCGAAACCTTGGTCGGTATAAATAAATCTTGTGTGGAAGTTTTTATTCTTTAAAATGACTTCCAAAGTCTCCTACTCCTTTGGATGGGTCGATGAAATCTTTTCATCGATGTGTCTTCAGTTGAAAGCTGACAATCGTTCCGTTTATCCTTTGAAGATGTGGGAAATAGGAGACGAATGCCGGGTTTCCCGCCGCAGTCACACCGCAGTCCGTGGAACTGATATTTGCGACGTAGGTTTGATCGAGATATATCCTTGTGGTGACCGGACAGCTCCGTCTTGCATTTGAAATGCATTATCACATGGAGCGGTAAACTAACTTATCGCCGCTATGTTATCCCGATCCTTACTTTGGGCCCTAAAAAGCTGTTCGTCAGATGGCCCGCGGCACTTGGGAGCCGTTACATTGGGACGACGCGACGCTTCCTTCCTCTTCACCCTTCCGCCTCTGCACTTAATATAAGCCATATTAACGTGAAACACACCCATCACCTCAGCGAACTCTCTTTAAGGTAGTCCGAGCGAGATAGTTCCCTAGTTATAATAGAGACCATATTCGAATTATACGAGTTAATTACACCAGCAGTAGGACGCAGCAATTACATATTGCATTATTAATGGTGCAATTATATAGTTTTATATGACAGAAATTGTAGGTAATTAAATGAAAATATCTAAATAAATCTTTAACTTGACTCATTTTTTTCGCGCGGTGCGTTTGAAACTCCTTCAAAACGGAAGGTTTTTTTGTGATACCTAAGACTATTGCGGTGACAATATGATTAATTTTCATTATTTAATTTTATGACTGAAAAAATTGTAAATACTTGCTCCATTGTATTCAAATGCTCTTGATTTTTAGCGATTGTAAAAGTGACTCGCTAACTGAGATAAGTGACGGATCGGTCAAGGCTATTATCATATTCTGACAAGTTTCGTGACTGAGTTTTTCGCTGTAATTTTCGTAAGTCTTCATCTACATCATCGACATCTAAGTCATACCCTGCAAGCCACCCAAAGGGTGTGTGGCAGGGGGTTCTTCCACATCAGGTATGCATGAATTATACGGATGAACACCGAAACTACATTGGCACCAGCGTACCATACATGGAACGCACCCATTAAAATCTACTAACCTAGAAACATTCTATCGTCAATCGTTCCAACATGCAAGGGGTACAAGGACTACTACTACAGATTCAAAATGTCATTCATGAATAAGATCATAAATATTTACACCATACATAAGAACGTAGAAAATATAAAGAAAAATATCTATTGTCTACCTATTTTCACTATTCGCACTATTCATGACGACGATCACAGCTGTTATGGTCCCGAATGGTACGCGGAGAAAATGACATTTTACACCTATCGGTTCTACAATCTATCTCTCTAATTTTATTTGCGCGATCTAATCTGCCGTAGTACGAGGGGGTTAATAGTAAGTATGATTTTTCACGTCGTCAGAGAAATGTTTTTCCTGAAAATTAGTTAAGAGGTTCAGCCTATATTTAAATCTACGGTGTGATAGCGATTCCCATCCCAATTCTTCCAACAATCCAGACACTCTAGTAAAGTTATCATAGCATCGTTTTACAAACCTAGTTCCTCTTCGCTGCACGCGATCTAATTCCGATATCAACTCCGCTTCATAAGGATCCCATACACTGGCAGCATATTCCAGATGAGGCCTAACGATTGAAAAATAAAAACTTTCTTTCACTTTCTCATCACATTTTCCGAGTATTCTCTTGATAATCCTAGCTTCCTGTATGCTTGACCGCATACTTCCCGAATATGTTTTCCCCATGTCTTAGTTAAAAAACATAAAATATTGCACACAATGAGGATATGGAATACTCGAATTGCAGCTAAAATGTTAAAAATTGTTTTCCCTTTTTTTCTCCCAAACTTTTCTCAATTAATCATGTCAATATTTGAACAGAAATATTTATGTAACAGATACCGTTCATCGAATGTCAAAAATCAACTCAATAGGTTAAACTGTTGATTTTTGGCAAGTTTTTTTCGGGGTTATTCACGGGAGGGAGGAAAAGGGATTGATGACGAACTAAAGAGTTTAAATCTACTGAAGATTGACGTTTTCAGCAGAGTAATACAGTTTCTGAGTTTTGGCCAGGGTCTTCGTATTGGCCCAGCTGGGCGGCGTACGAAGACAGACTGAATTCAACAATTTGAATCGAACGAGACGAATTAGTTTCGGAGCGATTCGATGCTGTGGTTTAACTTTTGATGCTTCCGCGTCATGTTTTGAACTCGTTATCATTGTTTTAAATTGTATTTGTTATCACTTGAAAGAGTTGATATATTCGTAACTGTTGACTCTCGGTGAGTAGATTGTTTCGGGTTTTTTTCACGGGAGAGAGGAAAGGGTATTATTGAAGAACTAGAGAGTTTGTGACCCGGTGTGTCAGTTCACCTCATATACCTCCTACTCGGTGTTCTCGTTTGGACGATGGAGCATCTCAAACTCAGGTATCTTGCTTTTTTTTACAGACAGTAGTGGTGGATCTCGATCTTATAGCCATGACGGCTGTTTCTTAGCATTCTGACAGGAGAAGCATAGATACCCCTCTGTTTACGATATTTCAATAGAGATAATTAGTTTTAGTAATAATATACTCCATATCTTTCCGATTTCCCGGTGGTTTATCAGGGTGTCCACGGACCCTTGAAAACCAGGAATTATTCGGGAATTTTCCGATCCGGGATATTTCCGTAAATTATTCGGGAATTTCTGTTAAAACCGTGAATTTTTAAAACTATCATTTCAAGGGGAAAAATCCTTATTTTATATTTTAATTCAACCGCGAAAGCCATAAAATATATGTTGTTTGATACGTGGTGTAATGGACTGAGCGTTGGTATTAATATGTAAATCAGAACTTGGTTAGGCTCATTGTAACGTCAGCGTCACGTGTCCTTTTACCCTCGTTAACTGCGCATTGGACAATGAGACGCTGTAGCATGGGTGCCCATCCCCCCAATGCTGATGGCGCATTCCCCCCCAAAACCAACAACTCCCCACTTCGCGCTCCATCCCCCCTCCCCCTGCCGGTATGTAGCTACTTACCAGGTTATAATTTGATAGCCTGTCCAAGGCAGTATGGAGTAACGCCGAGGGGAACGGAGGATCCGGGAATTTTTTTAATTACTAGCTTCACAAAATCGTTTTTAATTCACAAAATCGTTTTTAATTCACAAAATCGTTTTTAACACTTTTCTGGCAATAAATCTTAAATCATCATACACGTTGTCGATCACTTTTTTATCCGTATTTTTTTTAGTCAGTTTTGAAGGTTTGGCTACAATGATTTATGACCAAACCCTTGAATACTATCTCAAAAAAATAGAATTAAAATCTTAAGCAAACTATTGCGCTAACATAGGGGAACTAATTAAAACTTAATACAATGCTACAAAAAACCATCAGGATGTGAGAGTTTATTTTTTTACATTACCATGCTTAAAAAAGGAATAAATTGTAAAAATGAGAATCATTTATTTATTATATTTTATTAAAGTTACTGAGGGCTTCTTTCATATTTCGGATTGAGAAAAAGTATGGGAAATAGATTGAATATTGCGCTCCTAAAACTACACAGCTGGATCCTGTATCTAACAAAATAGGTGGTCAACTTACTGCAAAGACGATATCATGATACTTAATACCACACCTTACAGCAATATAAAACTCTCGCGAAAGCTTATGGTGTTCGGATGCTAGGGTGGAAAGAAAATTGAAAAAAAAATAGTTCACTCAGTTTAATTGTTTTAAATAGTTCACTCTGTAGCCAGAGTAATATGGCAGACAAACATGTAATTTTGTGTATGTGCTCCATCCATAGCATGAGTGACTTTTATAATTTTCTTAGCTACTGCAGCATGAACATTAAATGGGAACTTGGGCCTTCACTACTCTGTGCATGTGGTTAATTGTGGTGTGAATTCTGCCGGGACATATTTCATCCTCTCCATGGGTGGTTAATGAATTATACCCTTAGGTAGAATCCCGCATGGTGTGAGCGTTTTGCATGTCTCGTCATTGGGGTTCTTAATATCGTAGGAAACCTTTTTCTTTTTTCATTTTCTCATTGAATTTCAATAGACATCCTCGCCTGTTAAATAAAAAACTCCAGCAAGAGACTGATGAGGTGGAGGGGAGGTGGTTGGAAGGACATTAGAAGGAAAACAGAAAGCCATTGGAAGAGGGGGCACTTCACTGTTATGGATGTATTTGATTCTTTATTCTTTGGTCAATGTGAAGTCTTATCAGAATTTCATTTTTAATTGCTTGTGATCGACAAGCTCTCCATGTGTATAATATATTCAGAATTTTGGTTCCCTCCATGCATTACATTAGTGGTCCACAGTGATGCATGTTGAACCTTTTAATGATCACTTTCAAGAATTTTTTCGAGAAGATCTTTTACTATTTTGATTGGCTCCTCCCTGCGTACCAAGTACATAATGTTATGAAGCCTTTCAGATGTGGAGAATATTATCATGACTCCTCACAACATACCAAGTAATGTAATCAAGGCTTTCAGATGTAGAGAATATTATCATGAGTCCTCACTACATCTCTAGGTCTGACAGAAGCAATAAAACAAGAGAGATACATTGCCAAACATAAAGGTACAGAAACTCATTCTTTCCACACACGATAAGCAATCAATGAGCTCCACTAAATAACAAAGAACAATGAGAACTGAGCTCCACTAAATACTCTCCCATAATATTCATCACCATTTCACTTCCAAAAACCTTATCCCATACATCTTTACATTGTCCCCGGACACATGCCCATGAGGCAGCTCGCAGGGTGGTATGTAGATGTAGAAGTGGATTTTCAATCGTGACTTCTCGTGCCGACTCAAAGAATTTGTCTATTTGGAAAATAGAATGGTAAACCACACACAAGAGGCCAATTATATTTGCATGAAGAAGTAATACCACTCCGTTAATAAAAAAAGAAACTAAAGTCATTTACAGATGAGAGGCTGTTTTGCTCACTACCACTTATGTACCTAACCGCAACAAAGCTCATAATTACATCACTGTACATTGAAACAGCACATTCATAGTTCCTTTATCATTGCAACAAACAGGAAATTGAGCAGTGTCTTAAAGCTATTGATATAAAACACTTTTCCAGTACAGTTGAAATACCAGACCAAGTTAATCCAGCTGGGAAAGTCACAATCAATCCACTTCCAGACCATTTAAATTGGTCACTGTCCGAGGGGTATTTCATAAAATATTAAAAATCTCATGAGTGAGAAAATGAATATTATTCATCGTTTCTATGTGGATAAGGACATTGCCAGGATTGCTGGGAGCCATGTGTTGGAGGCATGACAACCCCCTCCTACCACAGATGGGCCATTCTGAAAATTATCGCCATAATTTTTGTAACTAAACCGTGATACTACTTGTAATTTACTGCAACCCCTGAAAATAATTTCCTTTTTATTTACCAGTAATATTCGCCTCCATTGCATAAATTTTTCATGCAGATATATTCAAAGCAGATTATTTCAAGCAAACTCTAAATATGTCTTATACAATCTTAATTATTAATTAAGACACACATCTCATTTGTGGAATATTTTTGGGGCTACTGTTTGAATGGTAATTTCTCATATCTCGAAAAAAGAGAGCTGAATCGCATGTTGGTTGCAGTATTTGTTTTTATATTTTCTTCATTTCTAACACATTTATGTATCAATAATAATGGTTTTAATGTTGTTTACTCTTTGCCATTGCAATTGGCTTTCCAATTAAATCTTCCACTAGCGATTAACTGCTGAAAAGTCAATATAATTGGAAAATTAAGGTTGTTTTTGAAAGCTACAATGAGAATACAATAGAGAAATCATGAGAGCAGAGAAATCAGAGCGATTGAATTCCTTCTCATATCTCAGTAGTGTATTACATGAGACAGACAGAGACATGGTTTGCTCCAAACAGAACCTAATGATGGGCACTGAGGAGGTTCTATTCCAGGACCCAACCAATCTTTCGATGAGTTGAGTGTCCCATAATAGGTGCTATCACTTGTAATTGTGTGAATAATTTGTAATTTGATAATTTTATTTCATAAAATTTACCTATATGTGAATGTAATAACATCAGAAATTTTTGATAATTCACTGAAAACTATTTAGCTCTGGAGTCTTATTTTGTGACTGCATAAATTCCAAATGCTTTTTCTTAGATGGTTGCTATGCTTGTAGACTGGATTCCTGCTCTGCACACTGTGCAAACAGTGTGCTAACACTGTGACTAATACCCTCGTACATTGTGCAGCAAGCTTTTGTCATACTGTCTGTCATGTTTTAATGTGGTATACCAGAGCAGGATTATTTCTAAGTGTGACATGAATACACATTAAAAATTGTTTGCATTATCTTTCTCATAAAGCATTGCAGTCAAATCTCTTGCAAAGCATTGGAAAATCTGATTTATAGACAGGAGACTGAAGTCAAAAATGGAACCGTCACAACTTCTACAGAGTAAAGGATTTACTCATAGATCTGCTAAATATAATATTTATCTCACACTGTTATGTTGTGCATCCTAATAAAAAAATAACAAGGAAAAATCAATGCAATTCAGATTGCATAAATATTTGTGTTCATAATGCATTTGAAAAGAACAAAATTTTTTAACTAAAAAATATGCCCACTAACAGAAAGTAACACTTCTTTGTCTGCAAGAAACTGATTTTTAAGACCCTTCATGGGAAAGCGTGCATAACTCCACTTTCTGCATCATGGTTTTGTTTCCACAAGGTCATGTGCCAGGACCCTTTCTCTTCCCTCACCCCCAAAAAACTTAGCCCCCCACCCCCCAGTCGCAAAGATATTCGGAAAGAATAATAACTACTGTTTTTCTGGATGCCTCAGACATACTAAAGAAAACTTTGTGGCCTGAGAATACAGAATATCCTCCAGACAACTAGAGGAGGAAGTGATCTCAGTGATGGTCACTTGATGATTCAATGAAGATTGCAATGTCAACATAGTTCAATAATCATCATTGTTCATTCAATTCTAAGATCGGTTGGCTGCTGCTCTCCCTATCTAATGCTAGATCCCTTACTTCCCGGTTGTTCCTGCTATGTACTTTCCTCTTTAATTGTTTGATGAACTTATTCCTGGGTCTTCCTCTGGGGACTTTTCCTTCTATTTTACCTTCAATTATGTCCTTCACAAACCCCGTGTAAACCTTCATTTCTAATTTTGTCCATCCATTTTATCTTCACAGTTCTGCTCCAGTGCCAGATTTCCATAGCTACTAGTCTTTTATGGTCTGATTCTTCAATGGTTTATGTTTCCCATTTATAGAGACCCATCTTGCACAAGAAGGTTTTCACATACTGTTCTATAATTTGTAGTCATACCTTCTTTAAACACAAGTGTTGTCTTTTCACAATGAATACTTTCTTGGGTTATTGTTATTGGGTTATCACTTGATATCCGTCATACTAGTGACCCTTTTTAGGTTCCTTTTTTGGTTTCTTGTGTCCTGTGCAGGCCACAGAGTTTTGTATGCATTGAGGAGGGAATAAATCGGTTGATGCACTAAGCCATGGGAAATTTTGTTTCTGGTGCCATTCAGGAGACTGTTTGTTGGAAGCTGTGGAGGTCGCGAGTGGAGGAGGAGTGAAAGGCATAGACCATTGGAGTTTGGTCTTGTCATTTTGTTGAGTCATTCCCTCTATTCCTTCATTTCCCTTACAAACTGCAACATGCTATTTTCTTTCTTCTGGTGGTTCCCTATAATGATAAGTGACTCAAGGCACTTGTCATAAGTGTAAGTTGCTGAGGGAATTATGAGAAGGACTTCTCAACCATTCCTCCCTGCCTCACCCCTACCTGTATTGGTGCCCACAATTACCCATCAGGCTCTCTTTCTATTTGTTTCATCTCCTCACTGTCCAACCCTGCCCAGAGCTAGTTGGGAGAAACAGGCACTGCTACAATAGCCTCCCGTGCATCACTATAATGAAAAATCAAAGCATTGACTCCCACAGTTACCTTCAGTTGATATACTTTGATAAAAATATAGAACACTTCTACATTAAATATACAAATATGTTGTTTACAAAGCATCATGGTACCCACATAAATAAATAATCATTAATTTATGTAACTGCATTTATACTTATGTATTTGACCATAGACTGTCACCCTAATTATATTTGGGGAGGAAACATCGAATGAGTTCTACAACGAAACAGAAATTTACTTTCTATTAGGACTCGATTGCAGCACCCCAGCAGTGTTACAGACAGATATACCTAGTTATTTAAAAAAATTGATCCACTGTGCTCCCTTCTGACAATGTTTGTGTTCACTTTTTCCCACTTCTTCTCCTCCATTGTCTTAGTAATTCCTTTCAAAACCCCTGCTTCCTTAACCACATCCTCACCTCACATTGTTTCTGTTGATCCAATTCTTTTCTCTGCTGCTCTAAATATGCTTTTTTTATAATCTCTCCTCTTCTCCCTATTGCTCCCAATTCCTTCGCCCTGCCTCTGCTCTTTTCCACTAGCTCCTGGGATTCTCTCCTACTGGCAGGTTCTTGCTGAAAAAAAACACCATATTTATTCAGGGAATGGAAGAGATTTCAATTCTACACCTATCCACATAGGTAAGGGCAGAAAAATGGGCCCCTTGGAGCAATTTGGAGTTCATCTCAATCAAGATTCTTCTCGCTTAGCACAGGAAAACTTCTCCCCCTGCCTCTCATCAATCCTGTGGATGTTCCCTGGCATTGCTTCTTCTCTCCCCAGTCCCCTCTCCCCCTTTCCCTGTGCTAAAACTGGCCGCCATCCGAGGAGAATCACCTCAAGTGGTGGCCAAGGCTAAACGTGTGAACCTAAGGAGGAGGCCAATCGATCAAGTTCAATAGATTAGTGGATGACCAGGCATCGGTTAGTGGATCTTCAGAGAGATTGCAAGCTTTATTAATAGTAATATCCACAATAAAAACAACTTTTTTTCAATCCACACCATATTTATTTTAAATACGACTCGGGTTTCAGCAACTTTGTGCCATAGTCAGGTGCCATCGTTGGGGCCTGATGATGGCACGAAGTTGCTGAAATCCGGGTCGTAGTTAAAATAAATATTGTGTGGATTGAAACAAAGTAGTTTTTATCATGGACATTACTCACTTCCACAAAGTTAAGCTGGAGACAATTACTTAATAGAAATAGTTGAAGCATCATTATATCTTGGAGGGAAATACAGGTTGGAGATAGATTATAAGGAACAAAAGTTATCAGATTCCTCAGGACAAAGAAAGCAAGGCTGGTCTTAAAAGGTGGGATAGCATAAAAAAGGGAGAGTATTTTAATTAAATAGAGAATTTTAATTATTTTGGTGGCATATTAGACGACAATGATTAAGAGTGGCAAAGGTATTAGGAGGGGAATAGCATTAGCATAGAAAGCAATTAGATATAGGAGGCAGCTGATGGGTGGAACCTTGGTTGAGGATACAACAAAGAGGCTGGGAAGAGTTGGATATAAAGGGTAGCGTTGTATGGGGCAGAGCGGTAGTAGGAGGTAGCAGGTAGGTAGTAGTATTAGCAATGGTTTAACAACAATACAATTTCATTTTGCCTCTTGATTTTTCTCACCTCTGCCGAAGCCCTCTTTCTTCATAAAAAGGCATTTGATATGCTGACTGAGCCATGGTTTGCGAATGCTACTGAGTAACGCTCACCTCTCCTTGTGGGTCACTTAGACATGTGCGCCGATGGATATCCAGCGAAATCCTCAGGAACATCAGGGAGGATGAAAAGAACGGGAATTTGGTTTTCCCATCTGATGCAATATTATCTTACGGACGATACAGAATGAAAAACAAGATAGGCAAGTTTTTTACTTGTTAGTCCTGAAATTTGGGACAATCCTGGCCTTCTCGTCGGCTAATTGACCTTCGAGCCTTTGATCTGATGACACACAAGAAAGGACAATTAAAATGTTTTATTATACTTCCTATTTCCGTATATTTGTAGAGAAACTTATCTCAAAAACGTTCGAGACGTCCGGCTCTGGATTGTTGCGTAAACTTCTCAGTTACTTTGTGACCTTCGGTTCGGACGGGAAACAAATCAGTTGCGACCTCTATTTCATTCACCGGAAATTATTCTCGCCGGTGGCTTGTTGCCTTGAGAGGCAATCAGTGGACCTTAATCGATATCTAGATAAGGTATCGGGGGAATTTAATGTGGGTTTAACGACTGATAAAGTCGTTCCTCAGTCCCAATGGCAAACGGACCAGGAATGACACGTTTTCTCGTAGTCAAAACAAAGCTTACTTCTCAAGATTTAGGTGAGGATTATTCTTTCACTGAGATTCTGACATGGATGTGACGAGAGAAGACACGAGGACGTCCCAAATCCCACGACCGAAAGGTATTTAAATTCATTCATTCGTGAGTCCAAATTTGACGTATGTTTTTTCAGCCGTATACATAAGGTAACCAAGTCCACTTGATCATCTTAATTAGGTGAATTAGGTGAGGTCAATATTTTCTTGAAATGCGGGGATTATTCGTTGCGATTGTCCCGCTGCTGAAATGCCTCTTCTCTATATTTTTGCTGTGTTAGTTTTGACAGCAATGTTGCATCTTGGTACTTCATCTGTGTACGTAACTAATCCTTGATACATCGCCTGTTTCCGATTTCTATATGAAAAACCGAGTGATACATACTTTGGTATACATAACTTGGCACTTAATTTGCCGCAAGCATGGCAGGTGATTGGGTCAAGATGGTAATGACTCAGATGCATTTATCTCACAGTTTTTCATACTTTTATCGCACAAAAGAAATTTTTTACTCCTTTTACACAGAATAAAGGCGAAATGATTTTCAAGTCATCGCCGTCGGCTATCATCTCTGACGTATCTCGGCAATGTTTTGGAGTGGTGTATTCTTGGTTTTACTCAGTGGTGTCTCCCAGTGATTCTATCCATGATTGTCTTCAAGTGGCTCTGTTTTGCGTCTTAGAACGAAGTCAGTGAATTCATCGTCGCGTCTACTTTTTGGCATTTTTATTTGGTACAACTTCTCCTCGACTCCTTGTCGCTTTTCTCGCATTAAATTCCTCTCTGTCAATTAGATAGATGTCATCCGCCCGTAGTACTACCTGTCATTTCCTTCCCATAAAAGCTGTTCTAGTCCACACGCCGGGACCTCAAAATACCGTCCGCGATGCAGGTGTAATTGTAAAGTTCTCTCCAAAGAGAAAATTCTCCCTTGAGAACGTGCTGACTGCTCGTAAAAGCTCATGTGATAGGAGTCCATAATTTTGCATTTTTACGTTTCCTATCGATGATGCCCTTGAGAACTCAGCGTGCAATCTCGTCTTGAAGATTTATCTTCATGTATCATTTATTTGACATATTTAATTTAATTATAAACCCTATATCCCGTGCAAAATCCATCGTAAAGTCGGTTTAAACTAATTACTCTATTAATATGTAGAGCGCGGGAAAATAGTCCTTAAATTGACAAAAAAAAGTCGCCTAAAATGTCTCGCATGGTTTAGAAAAAAGTCATGAAATGTCTTAAACATATTTGTGAGCATTTTCCGAAGGTAAATCTTCAAAGTCATCAAGTGGAGATCGACGAGATAAATCTCCATTTTACCACAGTGAAGGATATAACGCGGTCACTCCATACGCGTTCATGAATATAACACTTAATTTCACACGCTTCCATATGGGCGTACTTAAAAGTAGTCTCTCAACTTAAGGATATTTAGGGAAAACCTTTCTTGATGGTATACTACTTGAATTTGAGGTTCTTCACCCATTAAATTGAGGACTTCATCTTTAACCAATGCGTTAATTAATTTCCGATGAACTTTTGCCCCTCATTGGCGTTCGCAAGTTTGTGCTTTAAACCCATAGCTGTCGACAGTGAATCACTTTGGCTAAGGGGTGAAGATTCAAGATATTTTATTTAATCGATCGATAATCCGAAGTAAGTTGAGATTTATGTCTTGTATTATGGGATAAAGTCATTGCCCGAAAGATCTCGCGCACATTCATCCATCTGGTATGATTAGAACATGGAAACTATTGGAGGTAAAATGGATGGTAGATGGAAAGCATTTTTGTGCTGTCTATTATTGGTCTTTCACGTTGTAGGAACTAAAAATGCCAAATAATTTTATTCAAATTTAAACTTTTTACATGTTGATTGCTATTGGAGGACTATTTTAGTAAATACTACAATTGTTACTCTAATCCCTTCCATGTAGTACCAGCTCCAATGTCCTTTGGAATCATATGAAAACGAAACTTTTATGGTTAATACCTTAATGCTCATGTATAAGAAATATTTTTGAAATAAAAAAAATATATCAAATATTTTAGAATTCATGCCCTCTCGCAGAGTTTCGGTATATTTTACTAAGGAAACTAACGGGTGGAGATATCCTTCTAACATATATATCCACCCCATCAATTATACGAATCGGTAATGTGTTGATTTTTGCTTTGAAATGGACAGGGCAATAACAGCCACTTCGCACTAGTAGTACAATCAAACTGCAATCCGATCAAAGAATATGTAGCTTTGTAACAAAGTGCAAATTCAATCTTATTTTAATCCAACAATGAGGTTGAAGCACTTAGATGACCCTGATCACAGGCCACTTGACTGCTCTGCGTCTTAAAAAATATATTACTAAAAACGTTAGACATGCAAAAATGCAGATCAAAAATTAAAACTGTTTAATCTTATTTAATTTTAATTATGGTTACGTATTTATTGAAACCAAACGTAACGATCGAACTTCCATATCGATGGTCGTCAGTTAAAATGCAGGTACTTGAAAATTTTTATCGACCCTCACTTTTTTTATCTACATCTACGTGACATCTACATCTAAGTGATACCCTGCGAGCCACCACGAGGGTGTGTGGCAGGGGGTGAAGATCACCAAACATGCACTATTGACATGCAAGTAGGATATTTAAGGGAGATATGCTAGATAATAGGGTCACATGGAACTAGAAGGTTAGTATCTACATAATAAGGAAGGGATTATTGGTTGTTATTACATGCATCATGCACTACAGACTACTCTAACTATATTTCACATACCTATCCCTTTGCTACGCTGCCTATTGTTCTCTCTTATAGTACGAGGGAAAAATGACATTTTAAATCTATCGGTACGACAATCTATCTCTCTAATCTTGTAAATATGATCAAACCTAGCATAATACGCAGGGGATCTCAATATATATGTAACGTCATCTGCGAACAACTCTGTTTCGAATTTACTTAAAAGGTTTAACCTAAATTTTAACCTGCGTTCTGATAGTAATTCCCATCCTAGTTCTTCTATTAAGCTCGTAACACTTATACAATTATCATAACGGCCTTTAACAAACCTAGCAGATCTCCTTTGCACGCGCTCTAATTCTTTTATCGAGTGTTGCCGTAAGAATCGTTGATTAATTCACGTAGTTACTTGCATTGCATAGGGAGTTGGGAATTGGTTCGGCTCCTGACGACACATCCAATTTTATCCTAAACATTTACTCGCCCATATGTGTTGACCAGTTGCATTGACCCTTTGACACATCTACATCTACATAGTACCCCGCGAGCCGCCACTTGGGCGTGTGGCAGGGGGTGTTAGGTCACCAGCCGTGTAAAGGTGTAAGTTTTTTTTTAGATACAATGGTGACATGTACTTAAGAGTGTATTTAGTGGAGCTCAATTTTTATTGTGGCTGCTTATTGTTCGCGGAAAGAACGAGTTTTTGTACTCATCTGTACGGCTGAGTATCTCTCTTATTTTATCGCATCTGTCTGACCTAGAGATGTAGTGAGGAGTCATGATAATATTCTCTACGTCGCTCTGAAATATATCAGTTCTGAATTTATCTAGCAAACTAAGCCTAGCGTGTAGCCTCAGAGTCTCTATGGGCTCCCACCTTAATCCCTCTAAAAGTTGCGAGACACTATATGTACGCTCGTAGCAGTTTTTAACGAAGCGCGCTGCTTTCCTTTGTATTTTATTAATTTTTTTGGTTAAATCTATTTGACCAGGGTCTTAAATGCTCGCGGCGTATTCGAGGTGTGGCCTAACCAGAGCCAAGTAGCATAAGACAATAAGACCCGTAAGACAATAATATGGACTTTACGTGGCTAGCAAGAATAAAAAGGAAAATGACAAGCGCAATAAGCTTATAGCACGGGTTCTTAATTCTTGAATTGTCCCCATAAATGTCAATTGCCAGGGACATATTCTTTGTGGTGCACAATAGTAGCCCTCGGACGAGGCATCTGCGTAGCTCTCGTGAACCTCGTGCAAAATTGTACATTTGCAAGGTTCCCCCTGAGCAGTTATTGATTTTCCCTGATAGAACTGTCAGAGGCACACATGCATACGTAATTTTGGATGAGCATCAATAATCTTATTTTTTTGACGACTAGAACTTCGTAGAGTACTTGTTGACAAATACCTCAAGCAGACAACCCTCAGTTGAACGAGAAGTTTATTAACTTCCTTTTTGGCGTTGTTGCTAATGTGCATTGGGAACATAGCTTCTTGGTGACTTTAGGCTTAAGGACACAGTGTGAATGAAAATTTCCATAAAATTCTTTTTAAAAATTCGGACAAAGTCTCCTAAAAAATTATTAAAAACGCCTTTATTGAACGAGATTCGCCAACAAATGTTGCTACATCCGAAAAAGTCCCAATTTTTCTAAGCGATCGAAACGATGTTTTTCCGCGTTCTATAAATAAATATTTCTAGTTTCTTATCTAAATTTTCGACGGGGAAGATATTCTCTCCATAAAGCTGCTGGCACGAACACTCCTCGGCGTTTTACGAGTCGCTCTAAGGCGAAACGGGAGGGAAACCACGTGGTGATTTGTCGTCATGGTATCAATTACGTCAAAACCACAATCGGAATGGAAATCCATCAAATGAAGGATAATACGATAAAAAGCTATTGTATTGATTCCTCCAAATTAGTAGTTATTTTTCTCTTTTTCTTCACATGGGGATTTTTTACTCCTAGTACGTACATGAGTGCTGAGCACCTTCGCAGTCGAGCCAGGAATGAAGGGAGTGTCACATTTCCCCGGAAGAATGTGAGGGAATTCGTGGTTAACCTTATTCAACACTTTAACCGTGACATTAAAGACCGGAAGGGCGCCTGACATTCGCTATTATAATGAGCCAACGTTTAGCAAATTAGCAGCGCAAGCAGTTGGCTTCCAATCGTTTTAAAAACCCCTACTGACACACTTCAAAACATAACGAGAGCCAAGTTCAAGAACAATTCAGTTTTCTTGGTCAAGTTGATGGCCGCCATCAAAACAAATGAACGTCGATAATGCCATCCATGGTTTTTGTCGATTTTCAATACGGGCATCAAATATGAATGTCACAAAGTTTTCAGTACCTCTTTGGTAAAAATATTGTGTTTTAAAACACTTATTTTGAACGAATTCAACCAGCTCACTTAAAACATTCGGCCGTGACTGCCGTTCATCGATAAGAATGCCACCTACCGGGAGGTACGAAACATTTTGCGGGCGCACGCATCGTTCCATTGGACGCCCCCATCTGCGCCAAAACTGCGACTCCTTCACCAATTGGAAAACTGCTTTTGTCTTGATGTCCCATCCGGCGCTTCATAAGTTCTCCGATCGAGGCCGTACGCAGGCAGTTCATATCGATATAAAAGCACTTTAGGGATACCCACCAATTCTCTGCCTCGGCTCGGTGGAATCTACATCTACGTGATACCCTGCGAGCCACCACGAGGGTGTGTGGCAGGGGGTGAAGATCACCAAACATGCACTATTGACATGCAACTAGGATATTTAAATCTACATCTACATCTACGTGATACCCTGCGAGCCACCACGAGGGTGTGTGGCAGGGGGTGAAGATCACCAAACATGCACTATTGACATGCAACTAGGATATTTCCTCGTTTCTCGACAAACAGACGCGATTTTGGCCAATCGCAACATTCTCACGTGTAGACGCTCAAAGATAACGTCGCCGGAGCCGGAGAGTCGAGAAATTAAGCTTCAGAGTTCTGTATGAGACCCATGAATGATCATGTCGTCTGGACAGAAAATGAGGGACTGCAGCAAGGCGAGTTTTCCAGTATTTCATAGTGTAACAACTGCTTTTCGGAAGTGAATGATTACTTCAATGCTCCCGGACAAATAAGGTAATTGCCAACGCAGTATCTGGATGCGGACGGCCTATTCTCGCATTCCCTGCCCCCCCCCCCTCCGACAGAACCATGAGGATGATATTTTTTAAACGCAAAGATGTCATCACTCGTCCGCCGATGGCCCGATTGATAAACGACCCCGAGAATCATTTACATACCTGATTATTCTGGTCCCAATTGGAGATAACGAATGGCGAGATAAAGGCCTTTAATCTAACCTCTCCATTCGCGCACCGTCAGCGAAAAAGCTAAAAGAGAAATACATTAGTTACCCACTGAAATGCATTGTATCATTTGGATGGAGCGTGATCAATCCTAAGGATCTGTGAGTCAAGAATTTGAAGAAGAAACGAAAAAACCAAGCTGTTTCCGGCGTTACCTTGTGGAAGTTTTGAATATTCGTATTGAAAAGATAAAGTTTGGTAAATTCCATACTAATTTATGAAAACCGACCCAGGTTTCAGCAACTGAGTGCCATTTTCAAGGTACAAATGGCGTGATTGGCTGAGTATATATACAGTAAAGGTGGAGGGAGAGGGAGGAAAAGAGGGGAGAGGAGGAGGGGGTGGGAGGTGTGGAGGTATGCTGGTAAACCTCGACGTAAAGGCGGCGGAAAGGATGAGCGCAATTGGGTGCAAACTGAATAATTTGTAGGTAAACAAGAACATATTGGATGACTTGGACGGTTGTCTGTTGTGAAAAGAGGGAAGTTTTATGTTCAGGAGGGGGGAATGGGTGGGGAACAGGTGGTCATTACAAGAAATATGTAGGCCTCCAATCAATTTTTATATTTTCAACATGAAAATTCGAAGAAGGCAGATGCTCAAGTTGCCGAAACGGGAGCGTTTGAAGTACTCGTGCGCGGCCGCATCAGAGGACGACATTATCGAGCGGAGACTTAACCTCCAACATCACTTATTCTCAGCACGGTCGATAATTTGGTTTACTCATGCTTAACGCCACTCGAGTGACGATACCTCGACTGTCTCCCAGAAAACAATAGTGTATTCTATCGAGCAATCCAGTCATCAGAAATCTTGAAAACTGCTCGCGGAATTCGGTGAGCAATTTTCAAGATGTCCGGCGCTGTCACCTTGCTTATTTATACATACATACCTATCACGCCGTTCCCTTTCGGGATTGGCAGAGTCACTAAATTTCACTCATAAATATATATTTGTACGCCTAACTCTGCTTCAATAATTTCCTCCATACTGATCTATCCATTCAAACCTCTTTTGCTTCATTTACCCCCCTACACTGCTTCATACACGCCTTCCTGGTTTTAAGACTCCTAATATTCCTCCTCCTAAGAATTTCCTCAACCACATTCAACCACAACTTTCTCTGCCTACCTCTACCTCTCGCACCATTCATTTCACTCTTATATATCTGTTTCGTTATTCGACTCGCATCCATTCTCTCGACATGGCCAAACCAACGAAGCACATTCCATTCATATATGTCCATTACTGGAGCATCTAACCCACACATTCATTACCCGCTCATTCCTGACCCTATCCATCCTACTTTTGCCGCAAACATCTTGCTTGCTTATTTTAGATTTAAAACGATTTCCGGAATTTTAAAAATGAGATTAGCTTAGAAGTTTACAGCCCTACGTCGGGGGTGGTGTTCTCGGAAAAATTTACTTTTGTAGACCCAGTTTTGGTCTGTTGCCCCTTGGCTGCAGAAGTTTACAGCCCTACGTCGGGGGTGGTGTTCTCGGAAAAATTTACTTTTGTAGACCCAGTTTTGGTCTGTTGCCCCTTGGCTGGAAAGTTAATGTCCTCTCGGTCAACAACATTCAGTTAGCCTCTGGAGTTGCTGCATGAAACTCCTGCGCACCTCCAATGCGAACTGCTCGAAGAAATATTTTTACTAGTACATAAGCATTTTTTCCCCTTCAGCAGAGCCAGTTTCTCATTTCTGAAATGTGCTATATGGCCTAATCATGCGGTTATGTGAGGTGTATGGGTTTGATTATCGTTCGATAACTGAAGGCTAGATTGCGTAGCCAATCTTTTCAACGCTCTTCCGTTACATGAATCTTCTCCTTGTGAGGTCGCGGCAAAGTTCTATTTTGCTGGGGCGTTTAAATCTTTTGTGTGAGGTGAAAACTACAGGGTGTATTCCTTATCTTATAATAAACAGCCGGTCTGCCGCGTTCACCTGTGCGCTAATCTGGTGTAATATTAGGAAAGACAGGCTGCTGATTGTGCGAGCGGTAGAAGCGTGTAACATCGAGAACCTGAATGCAGAGCAAATCCACTGTTGTTCGTCAAAAAACAGACTCTGTCTTGCCGCGTGTGCGATGAATGTGAAATAAATCCTCGTGTGCGTCCACGTTCACACAAATTCCCACGCACGCAAAAAAATTTATGCTGTAGATTAAGAGTCGTGCGAATGCAGGAAGGAAAGTTGTAGGCAGCACGTGGAGCATATCAAGGAATGAGTGCCTGTCTAAGGAAGCGAAAATTGCCGTGTACAAAAGTGTACTTCTTCCCACTTTGTTTTATGGTAGAGAAACATGGGTATGTCAGGATAGACATAAGAGCAGACTAAACGCCGTGGGTATGAGTTATCTGAGGAGTGTTTGCGGAAAAAGTAGGATGGATAGGGTCAGGAATGAATGAGTGGGTAATAAATGAATGTGGGTTAGATGCTCCAGTAATGGACATATATGATCGGAGTGTGCTTCCTTGGTTTGGCCATGTTGAGAAAATGGATGAGATGAATAACGAAACAGATATATAAGAGTGAAATGAATGGTATGAGAGGTAGAGGTAGGCCGAGAAAGTTGTGGTTGAATGTGGTTGAGGAAATTCTTAGGAGGAGGAATATTAGGTGTCTTAAAAACAGGAGGGCGTGTATGAAGCAGAGTATGGGGGTAAATGAAGCAAAAGTTGTTTGTAAGGAATGGTCAGTATGGAGGAAATTATCGAAGCAGAGTTAGGTGTACAGATATGTATTTATGAGTGAAAATTAGTGACTCGGCCAACCCCGGATGGGAACGGCATGATTGATATGTATGTATGTAAATATTTATGACCAGGGTCCCAAATGCTCGCAGCGTATTTGAGGTGTGGCCTAACCAGAGCGAAGTAGCATCTCTCTTTTACTTATTCATCCGAGGATCTTCCTATTATACGCTTAACAAAACCTAGTTTCTTTAATGCTGTGCCGCGTATGTTTTGTATGTGTGTTCCCACGATAAATCAGATGTTAAGGTAATTCCAAGATATTTTACTGTATCGGATTATTTTATGTTTACTCCACCCAAGGTGTAGGTATGGCTTTTGTGTGATGATTTTCTCAGTCAGTGAACTGTGGTGCATTTGCTGATATTTAATTCTAACCTCCATTCCTGGCACCGCGAATAGTCGTTAAGGTCCGATGACAGAGCTGCAAGTCCGTGTCTTCGCCTATTTCACGGTGTAATGACTGTATCGTCTACAAGTAATCTTAATTTACTTCTAACTCGATAATTTAGGTCATTGATATAAAAAATGACTTGAAGAGGGCCGATCACGCTTCCTTGTGGAACACCGGATGTGACTTCGACCATGTCAGAGCTGAAACCATGGATAACTACTTTTTATTTTCGATTACTGAGAAATTCACTTATCCAATTCACTATTTTTCTATTAACTCCGCATAATTACAATTTATGCACGATATATCAGATGTTAATGTAATTCCAAGATATTTGGTAGTATCTGAAGATTTTTTGTTTACTCCGCCCACAGTATAGGCATGGCATTTTTTTGATGACATTCGCAGGAAGTGAACTGTGGTGCATTCGCTGATATTTAATTCTAACCCCCACTCCTGACACCACGAATGAACATTGTTTAGGTCCGATGACAGAGCTTCAAAGTCCGCGTCTTCGCTCATTTCACGGTAGATAACTGTATCGTCTGAAAATAATCTTAATTTACTGCTAACTCTAGCACTTAGGTTATTAATACAAATAAGGAATAAAAGAGGGCCGATCACACTTCCTTGAGGATCGCCGACTGTGTGACTTCGACCATATCAGAGCAAAAAACCATCAATAACTACTTTTTGTTTTCGATCACTGAGAAATTCACTTATCCAATTCACTATTTTTCCATTAACTCCGCATCTTCGCAATTTATATATGAGTTTTTTCGTGAGGAACCTTGTCGAATACCTTCTTGAAATCAAGGAATATCGCGCCGACTTGCTTTTTCGATTCATCTGATTTTAGGATATCATGATGGAGGAGCGAAAGTTGTTTCGCAGGACCTGCCTTTATGGAAGCCATGGTGACTGTTATGTAAGAAGTTGGGATTATCCAGGAATGCCATAATATTACTAACGACAATGTGTTCGAGGATCTTGCATAAAATGGATATTAACGATATAGGCCGGTGATTTCCTGGGTCACTTTTATTTCCTTTTTTTGAATATCGGTGTGACGTTGGCAATTTTCCAGTCTTCGGGCACCTTGCATTCGGATAATGATATGCTAAATATAATTCCTAAGAATGGTGTAATCTGTGGCGCTAACTCCTTGAGAACACGTGCCGGTATTCCTCCTGGACCTGGGGACCTGTTTCTTTTAATCGAACGCAGTTGTTTAATTATTCCATCATGTTGAACTGTTATGTCAGCCATCGCCTCGTTAAATTCAGGAATGTCTAAATAGTGTTTTGTGTCATCCCTAGCGAATAAAATTTCAAAGTAGTGGTTTATTAAGTTAGCTTTGTCGATGCTTTTGGAGACCGCTTTGCCGTTTGTGTCCAACAAAGACTACTGTCGAAGATTCGCCTAGGAACTCTCTCGCGTAAGACCAGAAAACTTGTAGTTTTCATTTGAAATTCACCGAGAATTTTTTCTTGAAGTTTTTAAGAGTACTAAGCAATATTTTCTGTGAGCGTTGAGCAACGTAATCAAATAGAAATCATAAGATTGCAACGATTATCCATGCTCCACTAGTTTGAAAGACCCTTTGCTTACGTTTCTATATCATCTAGAAACCCTTTCGGCATTTGCAGACACGCACTGTAGACAGAATATGCAACCGAACGAGAGGGGTGCGAGACAGAGACAAAGATGGGCAGTATGGGGCCATATCGCCACTTGTGTCATCTGTCCCACTGACAAGTTTTGACTATCCGTGGCCCGACTGGCATATTGGTACTAATAAGATTTTAAGGTTGTCGAAAGTATTTTTATTGAAAGAACTGAAGTGGACAGTAAAGTAAAGATAAAACTCTATAACTCGAAAACCTACATGGAAATAATGCATTTTGTGACGGTGTGACTCGGAGAATGCTCTTTAAAATTAAAAAGTAGGAAAACTGCATTAATTTAATTATTTATCCGACAACTAATATTTCCGAATGAATTATGAAAGAATTTCTCAATCAGTAATTATGTATTACGACAAACAGATATAGATCTGATAGATCAGAGATAGATCCTTTCCGGGACAAAAATCCGTGGTTTTTGGTATATCTAGTTTTTTCTCAGGAACTACGCGTCGGAGGATGAATTTTATTTTCCAAAGTGAACAACTCCATATACGACGAATAGTCAAAAACGCCGACATTTTTGCGAAAAACATGAAGAGTGATATAGCTCATCAACATTTGTAATGGGACAAAAATGTCCCGTCTGCGATCCTAGTGTCCATTATTGTTTTTGCAAAAGAGAAATTAGCATATTATCAGATTCAGAAGCCATTACTCAGCCACTCTGGATTTTACATTTCATTAATATTGAGTTAAACATTCTACCAATTTGTTACTGGTAATTTTACAATGTTCTAAAAACTTTTTCCTGAAAATTGGTAATATTACAAGCTTAAGTCCAAATAATCATTTCAATGATTTATGTCAATTACTCTAGCAAAATATAACGCTATTACAAAGACTCTGTGTGCAGAAATAAATATGTGATTTTTCTTCCCGATGATATCAACAAAGAAAAAACTGAGTGAAAATGTTTGAAGGAGGTAAAAATATCGGTTATTAGGTGTAAGTGACATTGGACTTCTATTTAGTAATCTGCATGTAATTTGCCCTATGTTTACCAAAATGTTGAATATTCTTAAATATGCTCAACAGCCAAAATGTTAAACCGTGTATATGTAGCATTGCATGGTTTAACCAATGGTAGCCCAAAAACAAGTGCACCTCCCCTTAATGGTTCTTTTTCTGTTAAATATTTTTCATATTTTGTTGAGAAAAATGTTTCGGGGGCTATAAAATAAAATGTGAATTTTCGTTGAAATTTTGCATGTTGTCGTATCCTGCGTGCCACATATTTTTCATAGCTATCGGAGATAGTTATGCCCTATGTGATTGAATTTGACCGCGAAAACTTTTTATTAAAGAAGAAACTGAGTAAATTCTTTATGTACGCATATAATTTGACCATATTTATTTTCTATTTTATTTATTTTGGTACAAACACTCTCAAATCCGTGCTTTTGTTCCTTTGTACAGCTCTCACGAGTTGAAGATCAGCTTTCTGTGAGTCAAAAATTCTTACTTCAAGTTCAGTTCCAACAGTGAAGACATGCAAAAGAAAAAGATGAATATAAAAGGAAATGTTTTACTTTTCTCTGAAGTGGTCCAGCAACCACTTAAATTTTTTTCATCATTTGACATGGGATGGCCCTTTAATATTGATTCCTGTCAATTATGCAGGTTGTCTATCGCTGGGCGCGGTTTCTCGAACGCCTTGAAATGTCATAAAGATTGCTTTTACAGTGTGCCTTCCGGAATCAGGATTAAGGCTACCCATAAGTTTGTGCATATGAAGAGAAACTCGTTGGGTCGGTGCGTGAGCTTCACCCTATATGACTAATTACACGCTAAGTCAATAACAGGGTAATAATGTGAGATTGAATCCCAATGCTAAGCTCCCGAAGGGTTGCAGTTGAGCCTTGGGATTCTGCTGTGTGATTGGTAAACCTTTAAAACGAGGCCAATCGTGTACATTAACCGTGTGCATTCAGCTGTGCCTATTATTTGAATTTTACTTTACTTAAACAGTTTTCGTTCGCTTCTGTCATGAACTTTTGTCCGGTTTCTGGTCGAGCTCTGTTATTCACCGAGTACCAATTATACCACTATTGCATGTTGTTAAAAAAAAGAGGACAACTGTTACTAAAACCACTAGATTTATTAAAAAACGACCCAGGTTTCGATGTGCATTCTCATCATCTTCAGGTCTTCAGGTGACCTGAAGATGATGTGAATGCACATCGAAACCAGGGTCGTTCTTTAATAAATCTAGTGGTTTTAGTAACAGTTGTCATCTTTATTTTTTAATGATGGAATACCACCAAGTGAGACTGACTAAAGTGAGTGATGTTACACGTTGTGTCTCTTGTGTCAATGTCACAGCATGTCCCCCTGCACAGCACATTCCTCCTCCACTACGGCTGCCATCCTCAAGACGCGCTCCGACCAGCCTCCGGAATAAAAGTCATTCATACGTCTCAACACATGGTCTTGTACTCCTCGTGAGCCAGCAAATCACGTCTCTCGTGTTTCTTTACTTTGTTATTTGTTTATTTAAAATTCATTTCCATGGTGATTCCTGTTTTGGAGTTGGAGGATGTTGGGTATTTCCACGTGGTTTCTCAGTCGGAGGACAGTAGAGCTAGTGATGTAGGCATGTGCTCGGAAATGGATATCCCTCCATCTAAAGAAACATTTAACCAGGAATTAGAAATTGTCAAATGAATAGCAATTTCAAATGATTACAACGAGAGGATTATTGACAAAATACTCCTTAAAAAACGCTCCATCAGGGCACAGCAAATTTTCTGCACTCCGAGGAAAACGTAGGGAGAAAATACTCAGTGGTGTAAATTGCCATATTACGGGGTTATTTCATAAAAAAATAGGCAATCTCTTCCCAAAAGACCATTATAGAATAGCATCTTATAACTTTAACACCCTTAAAAGATTCCGGAATAACACAGAAGACAAAGTTCAATCATTGGAAAAGAGTGGGATGTACACATTACAATGCAACGACCCCAGTGCTGCGTATGTTGGGCAAATGGGACGTGCTTTCCAAACAAGAATAGAAGAGCATAAGAGGTGATTCCAGAAATGTAATCTATCCCAGTCCCATTTTGCCAAGCATCTGTCGGAAGAAAGCCATGACAGCGACTTCATACCGGAGATATTACGCCAAGAGGAGAAAGGGAGGAAGATAAAAAAGGAGGAGGAGCTGAAAATAAGAAGGGACATGAAGAAATGTCTTATACTGAACGACATTCTTTGTGAAAAATGTCCCCCTTCCTAGGAGTCTCTCTATCCCTTACGGAAAAACTGACACCACTGACCCTCTCACCCCACGTATTGTGATAACCTATGTTCCTAATTACCTTATAAACCCCTAAAACCTCGGTGTGCCACACCACGTCAACCCACCACTCACCCACCTACCCATGCCCCCCACTTACATGTCCTCTCACGGGTTTTCCAGATTCCTAACCCAACCTCCATCCCTTACCTCGCCCCTAGTTTTCCCTCCTCACCACCCCATACCTCCCCCTCCTACCTTATCACAGCGTAGATTGAATTATAGGTTTAACCTCCTAAATAAATTTCAGGAAAATAATTTTACTGACGACGTAAAAAATATACTATTAACCCCTTCGTACTACGGCAGATTAGATCGCGCCAATAAAATTAGAGAGCTAGATTGTAGAACCGATAGGTATAAAATGTCATTTTTTCCGCGTACCATTCGGGACCATAACAGCTGTGATCGTCGTCATGAATAGTTCGAGTATTGACATAGGCAGGCAGTAAATCTTTCTCATTATATATTCTGCTCTCTTATTTAGGCATGATGTAAATATTGGTGTTCTTATTTATGCATGATATTTTGAATCTGTGGTAGTAGTCTTTGTATCCCTTGCATGTTGGAACGATTGAAGATTGAATGTTTCTTGGGTATTAGATTTTTAATTGGCGCTTTGCATGTGTGGTGCGCGGGTTTTAGTGTAATGTCGGTGTTCTACCCTATCATTCATGCATGCCTGGTGCGAAAGCACCCCCTGCTACACACCCTTTGGGTGGCTTGCAGGGTATGACGTAGATGTAGATGTAGATGTACCTTCACCCAAACCCCTTGTCTTATATAAACCTCTTGAAAAGTTTTTTGAATTTTTACCTGATGATGTCACCGTTGTGTCGAAACATGTTGTACCAAGGAAATAAATAAGTGAAAGAAAACCAAGTATTTTTTTCATAAGCGACTATGTTTCCCTTTCATGAACTAACTCTCCAACCTCTATGGTGTAAATCTCATGTCACTATTCCATAACTGCATAATTTTGGCATAAAAATTCATTGCTGAGAAAAATGAGCTCCTCGCTGAAAATTTTCTCCTAAGGCATTTTTTTCTATTTTGTTTTTCATGTCGGTTCTTATGATTTAACAAATATTCTTTTTGTTTATTGTTGATCAGCACCTGAATAAAGGGGAAGAAGAGCTTTCTTCTCCATTCGTATTGCGGTAGTTCAAGTCGCATACGTGGTACTAGACTGTCGTATGCACTGTGTCAATGTGCGAAACACAATCTCATTTGTACGAAAATGCATTAATTTTGTCTAGTATATTTTTTTTTATTTTTAATGTGTTACAAATCACTCTTACTCAAACTGCTCTACCTGAATAAGTTGGAAAAATAATCGTCCCCCTGCCAATAACCCTTATTGTGGCTTGCAGGGTGATAAGGAGATGCAAATACTTGCTATGAACCATATCCAGGTTTTCTTTTGAGTATGAGACTCCTGACGACGCTCTCAGCAGGAACAAACTAAACGTTTGAGTGCACGCGTATAATGACTTGCTCTCCGCAGCAGGAATTCCGGAAATGTTTCTGAGTGATAATTCTCATCTCGGTAAATATGTAGTTTCGTCTCCATTCGGGAAAAAATTTTTTCAATCCCTAAAAATTGGTGTTTTTCGGAGAAATTTTTAGGGAAGAAAGTGCATGATTCTGGATTGTTATAAGTGAATAAAGTTTTGCAAACAGGGATAAAATACGGTTTTGAGCGAAAATTGAAGATAAGAGGTGATGATTTCGGCGGCTATTTTGGGGAGTTTTAACGAGATTTTCAGGAGATGGCGCAGTGATCGAGTAACCTTCACATCTTACGTGGAGCAGTTGCAGTCATGTACGATCGAGTATTTTCTAGAAAAAAATCCCTCGAGCTGATTCGTGATTGTATGCGTAAATGTAGCTACTACAGCCATGTAGGATCGCGCATTTTCTGGGAAAAAAATCCCTTGAGCTGATTGGTGATTTTATGAGTAAGTAAGAGGTGAAATAAGTAGGTTTCCCTCTGGTGGAAACGTTGGGAAGATGGAAATATGGCGTAAAGCGCATCGGGAAAATGGTGATTTTTGGGCTGGAATATCCAGAAAAGTACTACGAATTAGGTAAAAAACGTGAAATATTATAAAATCAGGATTCTTTAGCTATGAAATAAGGTATAAATTAGCGCAGTAGGTCACCTGAGACGACTAAAGTAGCAGTTCGCGGAATGGAGACGAAACTACATATCCACCCATCTCTGCAGCAAAAACCTGTAAACAACAGCTGGATACTCCATCGGGTCCATTCTAGTGAGGCCACAGCTTCCATCATGTGTGGGATAAACTGGGTTATCGAACCATGATTCCCCGTAGAGGTGCAGCATTGAACTAATTTCATTTTCTTTTTTAAATTAAGGTTGGATACAGCGGCGCTATGTTCTGGCAGTTATGGGATCCCTCTGTATCATGATGATGTTCATTTTGAAAGTGAATTTTTCCGTGGGACTCGTTGCCATGGTGAAGCCAATATCTCAATCCAACTCGAGTAATGGAAGCTCACTGGCAAATCAAATGGATGATAAGGTATGCATTTGTTCACAAGCGTATTTCAGTGAAGTCTGCTGGTAAGAAATGCTCCCATGGATTTTTGATAACTCTCGAATAACCCCAATAATCTGAAATTTGTCCCTTATGGCATACTTTTTTGTTTAATATGGCGCGATGCTGATGTAGTTTTGCCTAATCCGATAATAATAATCTACATCTACATCTACATCTACGTAATTCCCTGCGAGCGTCCACGAGGGTGTGTGGCAGGGGGTGAAGATCACCAAACATTCACTATTGACATGCAACTAGGATATTTAAGAGAGACATGCTAGAAAATAGGGTCACATGCAGCTAGATGGTTAGTATCTACATAATAAGGAAGGGATTATTGGTTGTTATTACATGCATCATGCACTACAGACTACTCTAACTATATTTCACATACCTATCCCTTTGCTACGCCGCCTATTGTTCTCTCTTATAGTACGAGGGAAAAATTACATTTTAAATCTATCGGTACGACAATCTATCTCTCTAATCTTGTTAATCTGATCAAACCTAGCATAATACGTAGGGGTTTTAAATATATATCTAACGACAACTGTGAAAAAATCGGTTTCGAATTTACTTAAAAGGTTTAACCTAAATTTTAACCTGCGTTCTGATAGTAATTCCCATCCTAGTTGCTCTATTAAACTCGTAACACTTACACAATTATCATAACGGCCTTTAACAAACCTAGCGGATCTCCTTTGCACGCGCTCTAATTCTTTTATCATACCTTCCTCGTACGGATCCCATATACTGCGTTCTGATAGTAATTCCCATCCGAGTTCTTCTATTAAGCTAGTAACAGTAAGTAATAATCGTAACAGTAAGGGATTAAATAACTGCGATTTTACAAAAGTTGATGGTTTCTGGCGATACTTTATGGAATTTGCTAAACATTTTTTATGAATAGAGTAAACTTTGTTTTTCCACAGTGAATTTAATGACTTACGACCATGGTTTCGTCGATAAGCGTCATCATCAGGTGAAGATACATTTTGGTGCAACAACTTATATACTAGAGAGAGTGGGGAGGGGACTGTAGAGGTGTGGGGGAGGAAGGTGGAGGGTGGAAGGGAGTTGTTGAGTAGGGTTGGTTCTCCCCCCCTCTATCTCGCTTTCTCTGTCTCTCTATGGCTGCGGTCCGAATTGAGCTTTTGGCGCTGACAGCAAGCTTACAGTCGTTCCGAATCGCGCTCAATGCGCATGGGGGCGGAGACCCTTTATCATATGACGTCCTGAACTCCTCGCTCAGAACGCTCATGCCCCGTTTACATTACTAGCTTTTACCGGGTTAAATCTAACCCTGGCCAAAGTTAGTGTGAACGCAGGTTAGCGATTACCATGGTCAAATTTTTAACCACGCTGGAGTTACTAGGGTTAGTTGCAGTTACCATCATTTTTAAGTAGTGTAAATGCAGCTTAGTTAAATAGTAGTTACACACGTAGCTTTTACTTAAAGCGTACAAATAAGCGTATAAATAACTAGTTTAGCAAATCGTAAGTTAGGATTCGTGAAAAGGGTTCTAGGCAAATGCGATGAGAGAGTACGAGAAAGAACCTATTTTACACTTGTCAGGCCTCATTTAGAATATGCCGCTAGTATATGGGATCCGTACGACGAAGGTTTGATAAAGGAATTAGAGCGCGTGCAAAGGAGATCCGCTTGATTTGTTAAAGGCCGTTATGATAATTGTGTAAGTGTTACGAGCTTAATAGAAGAACTAGGATGGGAATTACTATCAGAACGGAGGTTAAAATTTAGGTTAAACCTTTTTAAGTAAATTCGATACCGATTTTTTCACAGTTGTCGTTAGATATATATTTAAAACCCCTGCGTATTATGCTAGGTTTGATCAGATTAACAAGATTAGAGAGATAGATTGTCGTACCGATAGATTTAAAATGTCATTTTTCCCGCGTACCATAAGAGAGAACAATAGGCAGCGTAGTAAAGGGATAGGTAGGTGAAATATAGTTAAGAGTAGTCTGTAGTGAATGATGCATGTAATAACAACCAATAATCCCTTTCTTATTATGTAGATACTAACCATCTAGCTGCATTTGACCCTATTATCTGGCATGTCTCCATTAAATATCCTAGTTGCATGTCAATAGTGCATGTTTGGTGATCTTCACCCCCTGCCACACACCCTCGTGGTGGCTCGCAGGGTATTACGTAGATGTAGACGTACAATGTATGACGACATTATATCGTGTCATATTCCGTATTTATGCGTCAGTGTCTTGTTGCTTGATGTATTTAAATGCATGAGTGAATGATAAACCGTATTTAAGCTCAAAATCTACCTTCAATGCGCGAGGATGGATCATGGGATGAAGTCGTAAGAATGAGTCGTTTATTCCGCTGCATATGCTGAAGCAAGGACTCGAAATGGAAGTTATTATAAATATTGAATGTCAAGGTAACATCTTGAATTGTTTTTATCCAACATTAGAGAGTGCAAAGGATATAATAACGTGATATTCTCGAGGTGTCTTCATGGTAAAGCATAGTGACACGTCGTTCTGTTAGATAAATTTACTCTCTCAAATTTCATCTTTCGATGCATAAAGTAATTTATAGATATGAAATGATTAGTGTATTGTTTAACAATGATGAATGAGGTCTAACAGTGCGAAACATTGGCGTATTCAATCACTTTTCTCGCCTTTAAATAAATGAATAACGATTTGTGATATTTGTTGGGCTGTGGACTACGCCACCTTCTTAACTGTCTACCAGAGGACAACAGTATTAACTCGGGTTAAAACGATGCAGTGTAAACGCTAGTTAGTTAAGCCGCCATATTAACTATCATTTTAACCCTAGTAATGTAAACGGGTCATCACAGGTTTGAGGTAGGGCTCCGAGAGCGCTTTTGTCAAAATCCATAGCAACGCAACGTGAAAATTGTTTATATTTTTGAACGCAAAGCACATGCGCGCGTGCGAATAACAAAAAACAACCGACGTACGCTCAAGAGTACTCAAGAGCGTTCCGAAAAGAAAGCGCTAAAGGCGCTCATTCTATTTCGGAACGCTGATAAGCGCTTTCAGCAGTGTAAGCGTCTTAGTGTAGTATAGTATCTTAGTCGTAGTAAGCGTCAGTAAGTTAGTAGTAAGCGTCTTAGTGCAGTATAAGTGTGATTCGGACCGCAGCCTATCTCTCTCTCTCTCTCCTCTCGTGTCCCGCCGTTTCGGCGTTAAGAGTTTTGCGAAAGGGGCGCTTAGAATGAATGATCGATCAGTCGAAGCTTTTCCTCAAGGATTCTGTCTGTCATCCGGTAAGGAAATTGGGAATTGTTTCATGCGAAGATTTCAGCTCCATTGAGAGCCTTTATTAGAATGAGCACGACCCCTTTCCCTCCAAACCTTTCCTCACCCAACTCCACAAAACTTCTGTACGCGAACGAGCGTGCTAATGTATAAACTAAAGATGAGTCGAATCCAAACGTCGATTCTCGATTCCACTGATTCTCAGGATTAGAATCGATATCGAGAGTCAATCGCCTTAAGTCGATTCCGATTCCATCGATTCCAGATAGATATATATTCAAATCAACTTTCATTTATCACATCATATTTGTATCAGTAATTTTGGGTGTAGGCTATCAATTTGTACTTTTTATCTACCTCAATAAGCTGAAGATATATTTGCTATTTGTTAATAAATATACTTTTTGAGCGACTTAATTGTCTTTGTTATTTCATTTCAGCCAATACTTGAATGTAAATAATAGTAGTACGATACTGGTATATCAATTTCCCACCTGTTATTAGGAATAAGAATCGATAGAATCGGAATCGAAAAAAAGTGGAATCGACTCATCCCTAGTATAAACCTTTTGTTTGGTAATGGTCTCTGTGCATTGAAACCTGAGTCTTGTTGAGGAATTCGTTCTATTTCCCTGCGAATATGGCTGATGAACTCTTCACGGGTTTCCAGCCGGGTCGTGAAGGCCAATACTGCTGCAGACGTTTCGATGGCTTTCTCTGCCGTCGACACCAGGTCTAATGACGGACCGAGTATCGTGTCGGGTTTATATGATCTGGCAAGGAAATATATAAGGACTGCACAATAAACGGTTTTAATGCAATCTTTTTGCAGAATAACCACCAGTCGCGTGGTCCTTGTATTCCCATGGAGGTAAATGGACAGGATACTAAATGTCCACACACAGGGAAGGACTAATGAGGGAACATTTCCGAAGTATTTACTCTCGTGCTTTTCCTTAAGGTAGTTTGAGCGAAATATCATTTTACTTAGGAGTCAATGAATTTGGTCTCATTTTGCAGAAAAATGTCTCACAATTCTAATGACAGCAAAAATTCAACCCTTTGCCTCATTATTTAGTGAGATATTTGCCAAAAAAATACCACCCCTTTAACATGGGAAATGTCACGTGTGTGCACTCCAGAGAGATATTATTTACAAAATGAGGTATTTATAACACTTAGATGTCATAAAAAAACTAACAGCGTGTATTCTGTATGTTTTATCAACTATATTTGAAAATGAATCGTATTGTCACCGCACTAGGTTCTTGGGTATCACAAAAACCCTTCCGTTTTGAAGGAGTTTCAAACGCACCGCGCGAAAAAAATGAATCAAGTTAAGGACTTATTTAAATATTTTCATTTAATTACGTACAAATCATGTCATGTAAAACTATTTTATTGCACCATTAATAATGCAATATTTAATCCGTGTGTCCTTCAGCTGGCGAATTTTCAACGTATAATTCGAACATGGTCTCTATTATGACTAGGTAACTATGACGCTCGGATTACCTTAAGACGCAGTTCTGTTGTTGAAGAAAACGAGAAATATAGGGACTAGCAGAAAACGAGACCTTACCTCCACGACAGTCTATGTGAACCCGACGCGATCCTTGGTCAGACATTTGCCCTGATGACGATGTCAGAGAGAGTCATCGAAACGTCGGCAGCAGCAATGACCTTCACAACCCGGCTCGGTCTCGTTAATGAGGTAAAACTTGGGTATTTTATGTATTTCACAACCAGATTTACATTGAAAATGATTCATGTAGGAATTTTTAAGGAGCCTTAGCAAAATCATTTCGATGCTGGCTCATTGCTTAGTAATGCTGAATATGGAAATCGTACAATTTTAGAAAAAAAAAAGTGAAAGATTTTTTTGCCTTAATCATGGCAGAATGAAGATGGCGAGTTTTACTGGGACATTGAAACCCAAGGTCACATCCTGGCTGCATATTTCTACGGCTACGTGGCAACGCAGATCCTGGGAGGCTATGCCGCTAGTCGGTGGGGAGGGAAGGTGGTCGTGGGACCAGGAATAGCGCTCACCGGCTTCTTCACCCTGTTCACCCCAGTCGCTGCAAGACAAGGAGGCCCATGGGTGCTGTTTGCGGTGCGAGTGTTGGAAGGCCTTTGTTCTGTAGGTAATGCATTAATTATTTCAAAATATCGCGGATACTGACGAGGGGAGACTACGTATCTTATTATGTAGATACTAACCACCTAGCTGCATGTGACCCTGTTCTCTAGCATGCCTCCCTTAAATATCCTACTTGCATGGCAATAGTGCATGTTTGGTGATCTTCAACCCCTGCCACAAACCCTCGTGGTGGCTCGCAGGGTATTACGTAGATGTAGATGTATCTTGACTCGCCGATTTGAATTCCGTATTTTCAATGTCGTGCACGAGGTCAAAACAACGCTAATTCGCAGTTGACTTCCCCTACATCTACATCTACGTCATACCCTGTAAGCCACCCAAAGGGTGTATGGCAGGGGGTGCTTCCACACCAGGCATGCATGATTTATACGGCAGAACATCGAAACTACATTGAAACCCGCGTACCGCACATGGAAAGCGCCAATTAAAAATCTAATAACCAAGAAACATTCTATCGTCAATCGTTCCAACATGCAAGGATACAAAGACGACTACTACATATTCAAAATATAATGCATAAATAAGAACATCAATATTTACATCATGCATAAATAAGAACATCAATTTACATCATGCATAAATAAGAACATAGAGAATATAAAGAGAAAGATTTACTGTCTGCCTATTGTCACAATTCGAACTATTCATGACGACGATCACAGCTGTTATGGTCCCGAATGGAGGAGAGACTACGTATCTTGACTCTCCGATTTGAATGCCGTATTTTCAATGTCGTGCACGAGGTCAAAACAACGCTAATTCGCCTTTGACTTCCCATAACATGCACTAGTTGAATCAAATCTATTTTTAAACGGCAATATCCGCGATAACGATTCAAACGCAGGGGAAACCCTCCCCTACAAATTGTACCGGTGGTATAGTGGTTAGCGCTGCAGACTAATACGGGCAGCGTAGGTGCTTCCAACGCACGCGCGTCAGATTGTATTCCTTCAACATATACTCGGTCACATACACATTTTTCCTCCTAGTCACCTATCCTTATCATAGGACTTCACCTCGATTTTTTTCTCGCGACACTTACCTTAAGACGTGTGCTAATCTTAATCCTTTGTACGGAAGACGCGGCCATATTTGTGCATCTATTTTTTCTTCTTCTTCCTTCCAGGGATAGGCTTTCAGCCTGTTCCTGCTTCACATCACCATCTCAACCTTGGCCTCCCAACACTCCTTGTCCCTAATGGCTTATATTCCAAAGCCTGCTTTGTAAACCTCTCTTCAGGCATTCGCTGTACATGCTCTTTCCACTTATCTGTGCACTCCACCAACCTATCTGGTAATGCCCGAACACCTAAATCTATATCTACGTAATGTCCTGCGAGCCACCACGAGGGTGTGTGGCAGGGGGTGAAGATCACCAAACATGCACTATTGCCATGCACCTAGTTCCTCTCTTATAGTTGTACTCCTTAGTTTATCTCTTCTTCCTTTGACTTTGACTTTGACTTTGACTATATACTATATACTTATAGTTGTACTCCTTAGTTTATCTCTTCTTCCTTTGACTTTGCCTTTGACTTTGACTACACCCCTTCACTGCTCGAAGAAATTTCATTTCAGATGGCTCTATTTGTTTAAGTGTTTTGTTGTTTTTCTTTGTTTTGTTGTCCAACATTCTGGCCCATAAAACATTGTAGGGACTGCCATCACCTTAGAAAACTTAATTCGGGTTTCTTTTCTCGTTTTGCCTCTTAAAATTCTTTTTATTGTCCCACCTATCCTCTGAAAATTGTTTATTTTATATGTGATATCTGTATCTTCTTCATAAGTTATATCACATTCTAAGTATTCAAAGTGGGATACCTGTTCAAGTATTTTATGATCTATAACAATTTTTGTTCTAATTGGATTGTTTCCTAAGAATGCCATTGTTTTTGTTTTTCCTATTGAAATGTTTAGGTTATATATTTTACTCAATTGATGTAATTTTTGAACCGCCAGCATCTATTTTTTAACACGCATAATTAAATTTAGACGTAGAAATTGTGGGAAAAATCTTAACTATCTTTTTGCGGAAAGATAGTTCTTTGGTTTAACTTCACTCTGTTAATTTTTTGCTAATTATCACCCAATTAGATACCCGCCGCCTCCTCATGGTCACGTCTGCCCGCCTGTAATCGCTGGCTACTGTGGAGTTATTTGCCGCTTGCTATATAAGCACTCTTTTAGTCATCATGTTGGTAATCGTGGTTAAAGTGATTTCTTTCGGCTAGCTTTGCTTACCGTACATCTACATCTACGTCATACCCTGTAAGCCATCCAAAGGGTGCTTCCACACCAGGCATGCATGATTTATACGGCAGAACATCGAAACTACATTGAAACCAGCGTACCACACATGCTACGCGCCAATTAAAAATCTAATAACCAAGAAACATTCTGTCGTCAATCGTTCCAACATGCAAGGGATACAAAGACTGCTACTACAGATTCAAAATATCATCCATAAATTAGAACATCAACATTTACATCAAGCAGAAATAAGAACGTAGAGAACATAAAGAGAAAGATCTACAGTCTTGCTAATGTCACTAATTGCACTGTTGATGACGATGATCATAGCTGCTGTGGTCCCGAATGGTTCGCGGAAAAAATGACATTTTATACCTATCGGTTCTACAATCTAGCTCTCTAATTTTATTGGCGCGATCTAATCTGCCGTAGTACGAGGGGGTTAATAGTATGTTTTTTACGTCGTCAGAGAAATGTTTTTCCTGAAATTTAGCTAAGAGGTTGAGCCTATAATTTAATCTACGCTGCGATTTCCATCCCAATTCTTCTAACAATCCATACTTTTTATTATACTTAATCGTAGCATCGTTTTACAAACCTAGCTCCTCTTCGCTGCACGCGATCTAATTCCGCTGTCAACCCCGTTTCATATGGATTCCATACACTGGCGCCGTAGATTTTTTTGCCTCTGTATTCATTTCCTCTGGAGATAATAAAGGGTGACTTCTTTTTCGAGGAGTCAGTGGTACCCTGTGATATGAGATCATCTTGCCGTGAATATTTATTCATGAAAAGACATTACTTTTTTATCAACTTACATTCCATTGCGACTCATACAGAATTATCACAAGTAGGTAGTTCATTCTAGAATATTAATCTTCCTTGTGTTTCGTTCTAACATCCCGTCATAATCACTTTTATCCCGATACTATCACTGCCGACGGTTCACTGCTTGCGTTGTATGAACTCCTTAGCAAATTTACTTCGGAGTGATTTCTTTCACTTCACGCCGCCTACTGTTGGTATTATACTATCGTATTCATTTCCTCTGATGTTATGAAACGCGGTTTTTGGAGGGAAGATCCTTTCATTTCCGAGGTGTGGGATGTACCCAATGATATGGTATCATCTTGCTATGAGCAGCTCTTCGTGAGAAGCGATTTATTTGTTCTAATTTCCCTTATCCATTATGCCTCATTCAAAATTATGACAGTGTAAGACAGCAATTCCTTGTGGAGTATCAATGGCATATCATTAATGAGAATGCAGAGGCTGACTTAAATGTTGAGAGTGAAGAAGATGAGGAATCCGAAGAAAGCAGTTCTCCATCATCACAGGGTCCCAGTGAATCGCATGAACCGTCTGACGAATCACTTAAAATTGAAAGTTATAAATTTGGCTAAGGAACACCCCAAATGCTCCCTATCTACCCTGCAACTACTAGGGTCACGATCATTGAGACGCAAATCTCAAATTAAAGTTTGGTGTAGGGATGTTGAAAATGGAGGGACGCGTGGAGACAAATGTGAAATGATTTTTCATTTCATTTCATTAATTACGTTACAATGATGCAAATGCCTAGTGGTAATGAAAGGAACATTATCATAATACATATAGATATCATAATACATATACTGCAACAATATAATTAAAATTTAATTTGTCTTAAGAAAAAAAGCATTTACTTCTAAATAACCTTAAGGATTTAGGTAAGGTCTGGAAAAGTTAAACAGGCAGCCGATTCCAATCGAGAATACCCCTGTTTAAAAAAGAGTACTTGGCAGTGTTTATCTTTTGACGTCTTAGTTTTATTTCATATGGGTGATCATTTTTACTTGTATAACCCTCTACTGCTCACATGGACGAATTCGTCCACTAATACGAACATGCTTCTATATTGGACACGCGTCTTTCAATTCCCAAACGGATGATTTCGTCTGATACTTGTATTCTACCTGCGTCCGACGGCATTTACCGTTTTGCAGTTGTTTGCGACCTATTGGAGTAAACTTGGAGTGTCCAATATAGAAGCATGTTCGTATTAGTGGACGAATTCGTCCATGTGGGCAGTAGAGGGATAATTAGGCCTCTCTGTGGCCTAATTTTAGTTGGCTCTCTCTTTTAGTTCACCCCAATCCTTGTCCCCAGCGAAAATCCTGTAGATTGCACTCATCCTAATAACTCTCCTTCTTGTTTCGAAAGTGTCCCATCACAGAACTTAAATCATAACTGTCATGCTGTCTGTTTTATTGTGACGACCTAGTACATATCTTGCGGCCTTTCTTTGCACCCTTTCGATTTTTTTCGTAAGCCCTATTTCGTGGGGATCCCACACTGCGGTGGCATATTCTACAATAGGTCTGGCAGTGGTTAAGTATGCCATTTCTTTTGCAGCCCTGTTGCTTCCTTTGAGGTTCCTCCTGACCCAGTGGAGTGACTTAAAGAAGTGCACTCGTGACCGATTTTGTGAAGCACGGAATAGGAGGGATCAGGTCACATCTAGAGCTATTCATCAATGGGCATTAGCCGCGGCCTATCAGTATTTATCGCCGGATTTTTCCCTTGCTGCCTCGTGGTCGTGGCTCATTGAATTCATGAGAGAACATAGAATTCGGTGGCGAAAATTGACAAAATATGTTTCCCACCAAGCGCCAGAGAGAGGCCATTTGCCATTAAAAATTCAAATTGGAGTACGAATTTTGAGGTAGGTGTCGCGAGAAAAGAAGCGAGGTGAAGTCCTATGATAAGGACAGGTGACTAGGAGGAAAAATGTGTATGTGACCGAGTATATGTTGAAGGAATACAATCTGACGCGCGTGCGTTGGAAGCACCTACGCTGCCCGTATTAGTCTGCAGCGCTAACCACTATACCACCGGTACAATTTGTAGGGGAGGATTTCCCCTGCGTTTGAATCGTTATCGCGGATATTTCCGTTTACAAATTGATTTAATTCAACCAAACTAGGGCATTTTAGGGGAAGTCGAAGGCGAATTACCGTGGTCTTTGACCTCGTGCACGACATTGAAAATACGGAATCCAAATCGGCGAGTCAAGATACGTTGTCTCTCCTCGTAAGTCATTTAGTCCTTACTTTTTATGAGAACTATATTTAAATGGCAGTGTGCAGTCGGGTGAATTTTAAATCGCTTTTCAAATAATACTCAGTCTGCTCGTCCCTTTACTCATCCACTCAAAGAATAAGTTCGACAAATGCTCGCGCTCCGTCTGCGATGCAACCACTTATTTCCTTTATTTCCCTTTCTCAAAGGTACTCCGATCGGATGTTTTATGGCCCTCATGGTTTTTCTAGGATTTCTTCATCGAGCTGCTTTCTCTTTCTCGCCAATTGACATTCTTGGTCCAAGATAATCCCACTCTACGTTATTTTCGGTATCTTTCTTACACGACATCAATTGATCAGTTATTTCTTCCATAGAGTCAGGAGATTTCATTTTTTTGCTGCCCGACGATTCTGTTGGCCCGTATGTCCCCGGAATCCCGATAGGCTGCTGAGCCTGTCATCGGGTTTTCCAGGGACCGGACCAACAGAACTTGACATACATCCATGCCCTGGGTGGTGAAAAACCCGGATATGCGCATTATTCACTGTATTCTCTTCCGGTAAGGCGGACACGTCTCTAACCTTGCCCTTCATGTTTTAGTATTTCTGTTATGCATTGTCTTATCTGACACTTTCAATTTCCCTTTGAGTTTTTGTTTTTTTCTTTCATTCTCATCACATTCCAATCCTAGAGCACTCGGCGATGGTATGGGACCCATTAGAGGAAGGTCACGTTAAAAAGCTGGAAAAAGTCCAAAGGAAGGCCGCGAGGTATGTTCTGGAATAGGCATAAGAGGACTGAAAGCGTGACAGATGATGAGTCTTAGGATGGGAGAGTCTACAGAGCGGGCGGAAAAGAAGTAGAATTTGCAGGTTGTATAGAATTATTAAGAACGAAACAGCATGGGGCGAGCTTCGAACAGAACTCGAAGAGCCATCCTTCATCAGCAAGAATGATCATATGTTCAAAGTAAAACGGAGATCCCAACAAAAAATGTTAAAAAATTCTCATTCCTCTACAGGACAGTTATTGAATGGAACCAGTTACCTGGAGAGTTGTTTAAACCCTTACCTTCTAACATACAGGTATTTAAAAATAAGTATAATAAATGCATGCAAAGACTGATGTGCACCATTTATGCAAGTTGATCGGTGATATTAATATCTATGTTTATGTTTAACGATGTTTTTAATTATCTATGATTTTGTTTATATTTCGCCTCACACGGTATATTTTGACGTAACCTTACAGTGCCACCTGACCTTTGTCTATTCGTACGGATCTGTGTAAATAAATAAATATTCTCTCTTTAAAATGAAATTGCTTTTGTACTTTATATAATGAATGCAGTGTGTGAGCTGTACGAGGCATACTCTGGTCTAAATTAACGACAAAATATATCTAGTGAGGAAATTAGAACCATCTTTCATATCGTAGTTTGGCATAGCATTCCTCAGCACATTTTGGTGCACAATAATGTCCTCTTCATGTCTAAAAAACAGTACCTTTGCGCTTTATTATAATTAAGTATCAGTTTTTGTCATAATTATAACTTGACGGACAATATTCACTCAGAGATTCTCCACACTAGAATGGGACATCGTCATAAGTATTTGTGATTTCTGTGCTAGTTTCCTCTAAAAATATGAAGCCAAGATGGATACATGCAAAGTACAATTCAATTGTTTTTGTGTACAAACGCGACCCACTGAAGGAATAGGGAGATGCTTTTCCACCGTAAATTGGGTGCCAGCTTCAAGCATGGAAGCCTTCTGGAGCTGTGTCATAAAATACAGTGTACTTTTGCTTCATCATTTCCTAAATCGCCCATCGTCTTGTAGCAGCAATATAACAGGTTCGGACATTCTCAGCGGTACTTCTTTCCCTGCTTTCATTTCTTCTTAGTACTGATTTTTTTTCAAGTCATATTATATCCTAACGTACTTTAAGAATGTTAATTTTGGGATGTAAAAATGAATTCAAAAAGTTTGAGAGAAAAACCTTTTATCGCATAAAACAATGACACGAAATAATTAATTGCCAGCGCGTCGGCCGGTTACACGACCTCAGGTCTTTGAAGGATGAGTGGTAGAATGTGGCCCACCTCAGACCTGACCTGAGATATCGACAGCGAAATGGAGAGGGCACCACGAGAGATGAAGACGAGAGAATCTGAGGGAGTAGACACTATATGTACCGTCTGAATTAGTGGAGAGTTCACGCAATAGAGATAGACAACTTTGCTTTGAACTCAATGGAGCTAGAGATCACTGAGGGAGGAGTACGGCCAGAGGACTTCAGAACAATGGTCTTGATTCCCATCCCGAAGAAAACGAAAGTAGTATCTAACAGCGAGTATTATACATAAACCAGTTTCATTTCGCAAGTGACAAAAGTTTTACTTGGAATAATTGCTAAATGGTTGGAAATTCGAACAAACCACTCTGCGGACGATGAGTGGTTAGGGTTCCGAAAACGGAGGTCCACTCGAGATGCAATTACACTGGGAAATGAGGGCACTGATAATGGGTAAGACAGAGTATAATCGGAATTTGTTGCTTGCTTTGTGGATCTTCAATGCTTTTCGAGCTTACTTAGTGGAATTTTGATCTCATATTGAGATGAAATAAGGTCACTTTGTATAATCCAAACAAACGTTAATTGGCATAATCCCGACCGGTTTCAACACTTTCGCGTCATTCTCAAGGGGGATAATACAATTCGTGTTTGGTGAGCACGTATTTATATTATGTCAGAAGAGGGGGGGGGGAATGGAGTTGAGTAAGGTATGACGACTCAAGGTGAAGGTTAAGGTTGAAGAATCGGGCTGGAGGTGGACGTGACCAAATATTTTCTGGAAGGGGGGGGGGGGGCAGGAACTTGGTAGAGGGGAGATTGGTGTAATGGTACCAAGCCATTTAACACATCGGAACCAAACTGCTTAGCGTGCGTCATAATTTCAAAATTCTCGATAAAATCCAGCTTGGCACATTTGTCAACAACATGTAAAACATTCACTTTAAAATCAGACACATGATTAAAATTTGTGACTACAAATAAAAATTGTGGCAACAACTAAAAATTGTGACAAATCTGTTTTCGCTAATCATTTAACAAATTTTAATCATGTGTCTGATTTTAAAGTAAATGTTTTACGTGTTGTTGACAAAGGTGCCAAGCTGGATTTTATTGAGAATTTTGAAATTATGACGCACGCTAAGCAGTTTGGTTCCGATGTGTTAAATGGCTTGGTACCATTACACCAATCTCCCCTCTACCAAGTTCCTGTCCCCCCCCCCTTCCAGAAAATATTTAGTTACGTCCACCTCCAGCCCGATGCTTCAACCTTAACCTTCACCTTGAGTCGTCATACCTTACTCAACTCCATTCCCCCCCCCTCTTCTGACATAATATAAATACGTGCTCACCAAACACGAATTGTATTATCCCCCTTGAGAATGACGCGAAAGTGTTGAAACCGGTCGGGCTTATACCAATAAACGTTTGTGTGGATTATACAAAGTGATCTTATTTCATCTCAGTATGTTGCTTTGAGGATTTGGAAAATTCGTTTGACAGAGTAAATTGGTAAAAGTATTGCAAATACATGGGATATTAGGAATAGACTTGTTGGATAGGAGACTCGCTCGAATCTTAAAAACAGCCCAGATGACACAGGTGAGATTAGCTGACGGTCGGAGGTTGTTTGTCGTGGGTGAGCCAGGGACCATTGTCGTCTTCGCGTTTTAACTTCTACGCACTGATCACTGTAAGAGGAGCATGTGATGAGCTATATCTGGGGAAATAAATGTGGGAGGCCAGCTGATGAAGTTGTTTAAGGTGGCGGACAACCAAGCGGTGGTTAATAGAATAACATAAGGATTGCAAGCTTTAGTATTTGATTTAGAGGAGCATTGCGGGAAATGCCGAATAAAGATCAACCACAAGAAAAAAAGTTACAAGACTTACTTACACAAGGCATGCAGGGCTGGTCATCAGACTAGGAGGGCACAACCTGGAACAAACAGACAATGGTTATTTCTTCGGTGGTACGATCGAAGAAAATAGAAATATTAATAGGGGCTTTAGGAAGATGATTGCTCTAGCGAAACTAGCCTTCATTAATTGGAGGGAGCTGGTGGATTGGACCTTGGGTAAGAATATTCAGAATAGCTGGTGAAGAGTTTGATACGTAGAGTAACATTGCATGGAGCAGAAACGTGGACTTCTAGGAAGGATGACAAGAATATACTGCTGAATTTTGAGATGTATGTATGGAGAAGGATGGAGAAGGTGTGGCTGATGTAGAGCAAAACAATTTTAAAATGATCATCCAGTATATTTGTTCCCGACTTCCATTTAAACCTATCCTTACTGGTAGATTACTTAATAATTGTAGTAGATAGCTAATATCGTCTTTTACTTGTTTTACCTCTTTTGAAGCAAATGTACTACACCAGGAAAAACACCTTGTCGTCACTTCCTAAGTGTGGAAGAAATAATTTTGGACCATACATTTTGACGCGAAACTAATGTGTAATTTGGACTATGGTAAGTTATGGTGTAAATCTTGTGTGTAATTCTTCCGTTGGACTTAAGATGTATAGGGTAATCCCATTTAAAATAATCAAAAAAGTTCAAAATGCTCCTGTACTCTCCGGTTTGACCAAATCCAAATTGGCAGGATGTATTTCGTTTTGCTAAATTGTTGGCCACGCCCAATTTTTTTTTACAAAATATGCATCCGTTGCCGAGTTGCGAGAGTATGAAAAACCGAACTTATCGTAAACTCGTATTCGGTTTGTCTTTGATATCCTCGGATATAAAGCTTTTACGTCGGATGACAAATGCTCATTAGCATGAGAAAGTAACGACGAATAACACAATGCCGTCATTAATGGCAGATTTTACATTTTTATGCAGAAATTCTATTCGCGAACTCCCAACGCGTAATTCTTAATACACGTGATCCCTCAATTTCGCATATCCTTTATATTTTATAACTCAATACTTTGGCTATGCAATATTAAGAAATTGTGATGATAATTTTTGCTGTAAGGGAGAAATTAATTTTTATGCATCTTTATGTTCGCTTTTTGCGTCCAAGTTTCGCGACATGCTAGACAATCACAAGTGTTTTTATATTGGTGATCAATCCAACACCACTTACGTATCGTTTACATTCAGGGAACTGATATAGAGCGAAAATCCAAGAATGTGAATGCCCTAAATCGCAACCATACTGTGAAAGCGACCTCACCATGTCAACGAATCCCAAAATTTGTTCTCGCGCTGTTGTTGCTGTGCCTCTTGCAACCTCTTCGTTGTTGACGTCATCAATCAAATGTTTCAGTAAGTAGTTAAAAGCATCCAGCAGAAGTAGGAAATATCAACGGCCAACAGGCAGAGCGCCGAAAGCTGCGTGTGCGAATTCATTCATTGCGAATGGTAGCCTCCATTTAAGACGCCGCATGTCATTTGGGATGTCATTTGAAGAAGCAAGTACTGATTTTTGGTAAAATGGCCAGAAACAATAATGGAAAGAGCTTGCTCTGGAGATAGTTCACTTTGCTTGACCTCCTTTGTGTTTTCCATTCAGATAACACGCGCCGCGCTTTTGAGGGAGTGTTTGTTGTCACCTCTTTAAATATTTTTGCGACAGACTCATCTCCTTTGCTTCGATAGCTCATCGATGTGGCAAACGCTAACTCAGCTGGTGATGTGCTAGCCCTTAGATCCTCTGTTTTCCTTCTCTTTGCCCTCTCACTGGATTCCTCAAACAATTTTTACGGTCGGCCCATTTCAGCTAACTCTGTCGAAGCTTCAAAGAGAAATGATATTAATTAACACATTGAAGCAGGGGATACTGATATTTCTGCCAACTCATTACAATTCATACAGTATATGCTCACCGGATGTACTGGGAAGATATTTATATAAAACCGGAGGAAATTTCAACTTCAGCTGGAGCCAACTTCCGAACTTCCTTCTGAAAAAACTGTCAGAACGTGAGCTTGGCTCCCACTTAAAAAGATATTTTGAGGAAAAATACTTTAGCATAAAATTTCAACTTCAGCTGGAGCCAACTTCCTAACTTTCTTCTGAAAAAACTGTCAAAACGTGAGCTTGGTTCCCACTTAAAAAGATATTTTGAGGAAAAATACTTTAGCATAAAACTTGCTAAAATATTTTTGGCATTTACGTCTTCATTTAAATTTTATTTGTTGCTTAAGTATTCCAGTATGCATTGTTTCTTAGATGATGTAGATCTTTTTCCACTTTCAATAAACTGTTCATGCATCTCAAGATGCATGACATTTCTAAGATCCATTAAACCCTTTGCATTTTTTTAAAGTTAAAGATTAACAAAATCTTACAAGATTACACTGATTGCACTACTTTTAGCCAAAAATTCGCGGAAGAGTATTGAAACTGGAAATTCACAATACTAAAAAACTACGGGCTCTCCTCTTCAAATCTGCCTTCTCTTTTTTCCGAACCTAAAGAAGATCCAACCGCTTCCACACTTAAAAACAAACTCACGTCTTTCTCTGGCAAGGCACTAGGCAAAACTGCTGTGTCCCAATTCACCATTTAGGCAGCTAAATCGGCAGACTTAGGGAGGACGCCATCTTGAAGTGTGTCCCAATCCGTTAGGCATCATGGGGGAGCGAATTTAGGTGCTTTTCTCGGGGTTGAAATTTAGGGTAGATGGAGTTTATCCTAAATCCGCCTCCATATTGAATTTCCCATCATGCAAAGCGCAGCATACAAAAAAACTCGTACCCAAGGAAGTAGTTAAAAAATGGCAAACATGGCCGGCAAGTATTTTGTCTGTAAGTGAAAGAATTCTCTAGAATTGCGCAAACCAACACCCGATTACAAAAGAAATATTTTACTTAGTACACTTAAATAAAACGAATTTTAATCCCAGAACACCTACACAAACTTAAATACCCCCAAAACTAAAAACTTAACGAATCTCCAGACAACGAAATGGATGAAAAAATGTAATTTCACTTTCCAAATCTCACAACGCTTACGAAGGTAGCCACAGGCGTCAAAAATGTCTTAATTTCAGGTTTCATATGTTTCATTCAGTCCTTTATTAATTACTCGTATGCTTTTCATTCTTTTCCAGCTCGGTAGACGGCAACACTAGCGAAGGATGCCCCAAATCAAGCTCCCTTAGCGAAAGGCCTCTAGATATTTAGGAAGCTAACCACATCCTCCCTAATGCCTAACGAATTGGGACACGGCTTATTCTAGCGAGAATATTTCGGACAAGCGATGCTTATAAGTAACTTGCGCAGAGTTTGCCGCAGGGTGAGGACCGTGATCCTGTCATCGCCTTTTTCCTAGAAACTTCACACACGTGCAGGGAGACGACGCATACCCAATTCACCCCCCCCGTGACCTCTTCCAAAGAGAGCGGTGGTTGGGTTTACCCGTTGGGGAACAATAAAAAAAGATTACAATTACCTACTTCGGGGAGATTTCCTCTCGAGTGGCGCCATTGTTTCCAAAGGACCGTTACAAAGTGGCATTTAAAACACCATACAGTGTGAAAAAACTGTTAGTGAACTGTAAGGACCCCATTGAACCTCAGGAATTAAGTGGTGTATACTTAATGAAATGTAATGAATGTGGTGGACAGTATGTTGGACAGACCTGTAGAAATTTTGAAATTAGACAAAAGGAGCATAAAAGGGATTTTAGAAATTTTAATTTTAACGGAAGCAACTTCGCCCAACATCTTTTAATCCACGGACATAAAAGTGATTTTACTATGACACCTCTCCATTTTGCAACTGATAGACGTAAGCTGAATGCTTTAGAACAACTAGAAATTTTTAAAAACCAAGCTTACTGTGATAAATTTCTTGTTAATGAATGTATGCTCCCTGCCTATTCCCCCATCCTCAAAGCTTTAATCCCCTCCACTTCGTCCTCCTAGCCCCCCCTCCCTACCCTCCCGTGACCACCCTCTTCCTGCATTGTTCTCTTCCCCCCCCTTTCCCCACCTGGTAATGTTTACTATACAAGGCCTGCGCATCGGCCTCCATTTACCTGAAGATGATGTGAATGCACATCGAAACCTGGGTCGTTGTTTAATAAATCGAGTGGTTTTAGTAAAAGTTGACATCTTAAAATTTTTTAATAAAAAAGAGGCATAGCTCAGTCTTTTTCGGTAGCCGTTTACCGTGCAAGCGGCACGGAGGCGACAGCGGTATTAAGGAGCAATGTGCCGCGAGGGGACGAGGTCTTCGTCCACCTCCCAGAAGGACGTATTCAAAGGGGTGCGGTAGCTTTTTAAGGAATCTTGCATATCTAAATGCTTTCAAGTTGTTTTTAAATTACTTGTTCCCCGTCTACGTCCATTTCCTTCCATTGGAGCTCTCTCGCTATTTTTAGATGAACATCGGGACTCACAGATGATATTTTGAGACCAATTGCATACCGTGGATGGACACGAGAATGTGTAATCAACGAGAAGAGTGGTTCATTTATGAGATAAAAATTTGGTAGATGAAGCAACATATGCAACCACTTAGAAAAATGGCCACAAAAATTGGACTGACATAAATTATACTACACGCCAGCCCGGCCGCCGCCCACGTTAGCGCACAGCATCGTTTTACTTAAATCAATCTTGTGGTCGAATTTGCAAGTATCAGCAAGATTTTTCTTTACTGCTATGTTGTATGTACTATGCTTTTTTAATTCGTGGAAAAAACTCTGGGTAACAATGAGGCGCTAAAAACGATATTGCACATTTTATTTGAAAAATAAGGTATAAAACATTAAAGTTTAAAAAAAATACTAAAAATAGTAAATAAAACGGAAATCAAGCAAAACGAGGTTTTCATGCTACGAAAAGATTTATATTTATATTTAATAACGTTCATTAAGTAAAAATACTGTCTAAAATTTGTCCTCTGTGATGGTGAACTTCTCCGAAATCGACTGATTTCACGCGACTGGCATTTTCACAATGAATGTTCCATGTTTGACGGCTCCCAGAGACTACTCTGATCAACGTAAATACCAATGTAGTAGCGCATTTTGTTGACCAAATCCTGTAGAATCCGAATACACCATTCACAACTTCCTCGCCGAAAGTCGAAAAATTGGCTTTTGGCCAGCTTTTTTCGATTTGAGACCACTGTGCGCCGTCACTGCCGCTTGTCTGTACCACTTTGAGTATAGAATCACTTTTAAAATCGTTCTCAGAAGTGAGTTACTTCACATGGACTAATTCTCAATCTTCCAGGAAAATCCTTTTTCCTGAATCCAGAAAATATGTTCTCACTGTCTCTACATGCCGCAACTTGGCTTTTATGCTCAGTTCGCCAAGACACTTGCTACAGCTCATCTAAATGTTTATTACGAATGCGTCATAAATACTTATGTTAAGCAATTTCAATCATCATCATCATCATTGGTCGTTCAATCCTAACATCGGTTTACTGCAGCCCTCCCTATCTAATGCTAGGTCATGTACTTCATAGTAGTTCCTCCTATGTCGTACTTTCTTCTTCTAAGTGTAAAATCTTCAATTAATGACGCCATTGTGCCATTCCTCGTTGCTTTCTCATTCAAATGAGCATTTGTCATTTGACCTAAGTGTTTTATGTCCGAGGATATCAAAGACAAACCGAATACGAGTTCACGATAAGCGCAGTTTTTCATACTCTCGCAACTCGGCAACGGGTGCATATTTTGTAAAAAAAATTGGGCGTGGCCACCAATGTAGTAAAAGGAAATACGCCCTGCCAATTTGGTCAAAACCGGAGAGGTCAAGGGCAACTCGGTGTTCGAATTGATGTGAATGGCCCTATAATAATTTATGTCTCACAATTCTCAACTTGCTTTTCATCCGCAGGGTATTGTGATGCCTGGAATGCAATACTTGTTCTCTCAGTGGTTTCCTCCTCAAGAGCATGCAACTTTCTCAGGAGCTGTATTCTCTGGTAAGTTTGCATGTTTTTGCATTTCAATAATTTTGCTTCACGCTAATTTAATGCTTGATGAAGTAAATCGGCTCCTAATGTAACATTCGCAAAAATTTTGATTCATTCCTAGCTATCTCATTTACCTGATAAATCTTTGCGTATTATAAATGTATTCAATTAAAACTAATTGAAAATCACAGCCGAGACAGTTTTTCCCGTCAGTGAATACTTTGGCAATTATTTAGATGAATGCTCAGTCTTGAAAGGAAGTATCAAGCCTTTTTTTTCTTGCATTGTTCAAGGAATTACGCAGTGTGTTCTTGAAATTTTGTTTACCTTTGATTTACGGCAGTTACGTGTTTCCACTCTATTCAGGAGAAAAGTGTAGGTGCACAGTCCGTCCGGTCTGGCAATGCAAGGCAAGGGCGGGAGTAGCGGATAGTTTTTCCATTGCATGCCAGGTTTGCCTTCTTCCATTCACAGGATGTAGAGTTTTTTTTTCTTGAGATGGAAATAAATGACATGATTATTGTCATCGTAATAATTTAATTTTTGACTTCTATGAAATTTTAAGTACACCATGATTCAAGGAAGAATAAGGAAAATTGGCTAAGAAAATAACATAGGAAATAGCTAATCACCCTATTGGCGCGGAACATGATAACGCATGATTTGATACCCGATACAAAACTTGCAACAAAGAGATCGTTTACGAACATTATATTAGGAGACTAGCTAACCCGTTCGAATATTTCGCACAGTATGCAGCTTCTTCCTGTTTCTTCCTTCTTTCTTCCTGTTCTTCCAAACTTTAATTTTATACCATTTGTCTATTTTTCGTCAATAGCGGGAAACATAAGCTTTAAAACGATGTTTGAATAATTAATTTTGATGAAGAATTATGGGAGTTATGGCGTTCCAACAAAAAAACACCTTTGAGAAATAATATATATGATAGCATTCTTTAAAGGCGTCATTAGGGAAGACCTTGAGGTGCTGGCCAATGGGAATGGGATATCGTTTGGATCAACTTAATTCACTTCCTTAGGATGACAGCAATAATAGGCACACTTTTGATCATAACTGGTGAAAAACACTGAGAAAGTCTGAGATTTTCATTGCCCGCTTTAATTTCCCTGTCACCCTGCCGTTCTAGGAATCTGCCATAACCAGCGTGATAAACGAAGCCAATGATTCCAGTTCACTCATGAGTTGCCTTAAAAGCTCTCATTGCTGATGAGTGAATGCTTACAGCAATAAGTATTGTGGCAAAACGTTCAGGATATAAATTTAACCGGTAGTTCTAGCCCATTTGTATATGAACCGCAATTCAACAAGCAGTTGTCATCCATCCTCTTGAAAACTGACCCATTTATTTGTGATTGCCTCAATAAACAATAAATTACATACTGGCGTTATGCTAACTCTCTTCAAGAACACTATCTAAGTGTTCTTTAAAAATATCCGTAAAATTCATTACCAATTATGAGGGTAATGAATAACTGAAGTGAATGGGTTTTGTAACAGTTTGGGCGAGAAATAAATAAGTTTTTGTTTCTTACAAAATGCCTAATTCTAATGAAAAAATAACCTTTCTTTCGGCTCGTGGTTGCAGAAATAGTTCAAAAAAGAAGGCAGACCAAGGTGGATGCTTGGAGCCTGGGCGCTAGATGAATTAGTTTACAATTGTGTATTAGATCAAATATTTGATCCTGAGCAGTCGTCTTGGCTGACGATCATGGGTTATACTCACGCAGGAACATTAGAGTATTCAATTAAAACCTACTAGAATGCATTCTTCTCGCTGGTTTTTTTTAATAATGAAAGGTGATTTTCACTGCTTACGTACGACTCCGCTCAGGGATATCCTCGGGAAAAGGCAGTGAGAATGATCATGAAAGTCGACCAGCACCATGGAAATTTGTGAGGAGGGCAAACGTTTGTTGATATATTTGGGAATCAGAAGACTCCGTGTCACTCACATGTTTGAAGTAATTGCCATGAGAAAAATTCGGCCTGACCAATCAATTTCTTCAAAAAATTCACCCGCCATGTTTGAATATTTTCAAATGCCTAAGCACGGCATAAGTGCTGGTGAAGGATACTGTCTCTTGGTTTGTGGCTTCTTCGAAGCCCTCTTCTCCTTTGCGTTGCCATCTTTGATGGGAGCAAAGAGCCCGCAAGTGCCTATGATCTAGTTGCTTTGTATCCACCAAAATTGCCATTGGAATTAGGAAGCCTGGGTAGCGTAGTGGTCTGCGCATTGGTCCGGCAAACCAAAGTTCCGTGGTTCCATTCCCGGTCCAGGCCGATTTTTTCTCATGGCAATTTCTTCAAAAAAATTCACCCGTCATGTTTGAATGTTTACTCACATGTTTATTTTTCTCACCCTGGCTGAAGCTATGCACAGCGGCACGGTCATTGGAATGGCGGCGTCGGGTCCTCTGTCGGAGTGGCCGTTGGAAGGCGGAGGATGGCCGATGGTGTTTTACTTTTTCGGGGCGATTGGTTTGGCCCTCATTGTCCCGTGGTGGCTGCTCGTGTATGACAGCCCCGAGTGCCACCCTAGAATCTCAGAGGAGGAGAAAAACTATATCCTAACTGGACAAGGAACAGAAAAGAAGGCGATGAAGCATCAGGCATGGATCTAACACTTATATCGTACAATATCTTAGTGTAAGACTTAAGGCTTTCCCGGCGAATGCTTAGAATGTATAGCTCTCAGGTTTCCTACCGGGTGATCGTGGTTTTCAGCACCGACGTTTCGGCGACCCTTGACCATCACCCTGAGGACGATGGCAGACTATGCCTTCGAAACGTCGGTGCCAAAAGCCAGCATCACCCGTTCGGCAACACGAGAGCTATACATTCAATATACTTTGTAATAGAGAATAAATAAATGCATTGCAATGCAATGCATGCGGTCATTCCAAAGAAATTATAATCGATTGAAACTTATTTATCCTTAATCTTATCCATTTTCAGGCCAAAGCTCCGCTTCCCTGGATCTCTATTTTGACTGATATTCCTGTGTGGGCCGCTATAATCTACCAGTGGTCATCTGGTTGGGTTCTCTACATAATGCTCTCTGATATACCAACTTACATGAAGAACATTCTTCATTTCGATATTCAAAAGGTAAAACCGTCAATTTAATAAAAATCCTCATATGCGAGTGAAGTGTGTGACAGAATTATCCCTGATGAATTCAAATTTGGAATCCATGCTTCGCTTCATCAACTGAAGAAAAATGGTTACCTTTTAAATAAGGATGAGTCGAATCCAAATGTCGATTCTCGATTCCACCGATTCTCAGGATTAGAATCGGTATCGAGAATCGATCGCCTCAAGTCGAATCCGATTCCATCAATTCCAGATAGATAAATATTCAAGTCAAATTTCATTTATCACATTATATTTGTCTCAGTAATTTTGGGTGTAGGCCTTCAATTTGTACTTTTTATCTGCCTCAGTAAGCTGAGAATATACTGACTATTTGTTAAAATATATACTTTTTGAGCGTCTTGTCTTTGTTATTTTATTTCAGCCAATACTTGAATTTAAGTAATATTCGCACGCTACTGGTATATCAATATCCCACCTGTTATCAGGAATTAGAATCGATGGAATCGAAATCGAGAATCGGGAATCGATTTGAAAGAATCGGAATCGAAAAAAAGTGGAATCGACTCATTTCTACTTTTAAAAGAGCCTTGAGTACAAGAAAAGGAGTGTCATTTGAAACATGCCCTTCGGTATCACTTCGCACTCTGGCAACGACCACAAACCCCATGGTTGACTGTGCAGATCAAGAACATGATAACAATCATATGCCTCATGTTTGCTTGATTCAAAACCTTTCCTAAAAATTCCCTCAACTCGCTTTTAAGTGTCACTAAAATGAGGGAGAGTCCGTCTTGCAAAAAGTCTTATCGCATTGCCAAGCATTGCTAAAAAGATTTCGCATTTTAAAGTGTATAGTAAGTTATAATATTCATTCTCTGGCAAAAATATTTCGCCTATGTATTTTATAAATGGCTCTTAATTAGTACAATATTACAGCAATACAGCATCAGTTTACTTCTTTGTATAAATCAGGCTGTGAAAACTTTTGAAAAATGTACTTTATTTGCCATTTCTCCATCTCACCTCACACATCCCCAAAACTTTTTGGTCCCTTTCTCCATTTCATTTTTAATAATGTCCTCCTTCTTAGCCCTTATCATTGTCCTAACGTTCCAGGTTCCTATTTTTACCGGTAATTTCCTCCTCCTTTTCCTTCTTTTTCTCTGTCGTTGTCTTTTACTCTCTAATGACATTGTTGCCTTAGAATTACGAGTGATGAAGATCAAGGAGGTCGTGCTTGCTCCGCTGCCGTGCACGACACACGCCATAGGGAGGCGGCGGGCGTACCGTAGTTACCAGGATTCAGTACTCTTTCATTGACTTCTATATTCTCGGAAAATCTAGTTGCGCGAGCTTCCATACGGCATTCCCAAGAGTATTTTCAACGAGACGCCATCACATAAACTACGTTTAGTCTGGCTCCTTCCCTTCAGGCTATCTGTCATGGTTGGGTTAGTGGGTGTAATGGTAATTATTTTGGCCAGTCCAGCTCTGGGGCACGCCAGTTCTTCCATCACGTCAAGGTTGTAGTTCTAGGGAAAGGTTTTGTCATATTAAATCTTTTAATCGTAAAATAAATGATGTGGACAATTAGGCTCATATGAGTAGTAAATATAGAAGTCTTTTCACTTGCAGTTATAATTTACAAGTTTTCAGATAGTAGTATTTTTGAAATATTTAAAATAGTAATGAAATACAGGTGTTTCGGCTCTCGCCGCAAGATTACAACTTCCACCCTGGTTTCAAGCTCTCGCTTATGCCCGGGGCAAGGAAGAGGTGGGAGGAAAGGATGGGAAGGGAAGGTTAGCTAAGCCACAGCCCCTTCGAGGCCGACACCAATAAGGCGGATTGAGGTCAAAAGGACCTCAAGGGCCTCCGCCTCCCCGAAGTGCTCGTATTAGTTTGGTTACCCCAAACAACTGAGACGAGTAGCCGTCGGTCTCGCTTTCGCGAAAGACCTACCGCACATCTTTGTGGACCGAGAGAGCCCGTTGCCCAATTATTTGGGATTGGGTATCTCCCTGGCTCACTTTGCGGGTTGACGCCGTGCGGTTTGCCGGAGTACGTCCTCGAGTCGGGGACCACCTGACCGATGGAGGGTCAATTCGGACCAATTCTGGTCAAAGCATGGGTACAACCCTTCTCTCAGTAGTTCTCGTCAACCCCTAGTAATGAAATACAGTGAGTTCCATTCTTCTAATCAAAGCGACAGGTCTGTCGAATAATCAGGAATCAAAACTTTCTAGTAACACATTCGACATACACGCCATAGTGTTTTAGTCAGAATTTCGTGTTGAAGTCTCACTTAAAACATAAAATCACAATAGCGCTGAAAAAGTTTCGATCATATCTCAATTGCTAAACAAGTAGTATTTGACAGACGGTGACTCGGTTATGGACATTCTTAATAAGATTAAATGTATGTTATCTAAGTCGATAATGTTGAATTTGAAAAAAAATTAATGCAAGAGAAATGTAACGTATGCACTACAAATTAGTATCGTGTTATCACCTCAATTATACACGCTTTCTCTTTATTTCGGAGTAATTTTGACACTATTTTACTTTTTACAAATGAAACTTTACGGTATTAAATTTGAAATGCTTGGTTATCATCGAAAGCGCTCTCGTTTCGTGACGTAAAGACGTCCATAAACGGGGTTTTTCAAGCGTCATATGCTTGGCCGGCGGTGACCAGCCACGATTTCAATGCTTCTTCGCGTTCGTTCCTTTCCGCTGCCTGGCGTGGGCAGAACATCCCATCAATAATCATGGCGTCTAGGAGAGTTACATAATTGATATTGCAGGATGCTCTATGGCGTAATGATTTGATGATGCAAAGTCCAGAAATAGTTTGTAACAAGAAATATTTTTGAAAAACAAAATTTTTCAACGTTTTTTCCTGTGTATATTGGATTATGGGTTGGCGGGGAGTTCTGAGGTGAAATGTCTCACATTTTGACCATAATTGGTCCGATTTCACCATCATTAGTCCGGTAGGGCCCCGATCCGATGACGAACTCCGACAGACCACACTACGTCCATCCAAAGAGGGAGCCGGCGGACGCCCTATTCCAATAATTTGGGCAATGGGCTTCGCCGGTTCTCAACAGATGTGTGGTAAGTTTTCGCGCAAGGGAGACTGGCGGTGACTCGTCCAACGTTGTTGGGGGAACCCAACAGCTACGAGGACTAGGGGGAGGCGGGGGCCCATTGTCGTCCTTTTGACGTCATTCCGCCTCATGATGTCGGCCTCCGAGTGGTTGTGCTTCGCTAACCCTTCCCACTCCCGTTACCCTTTTCCCACTGCCTACCTATTCCCAGGCGATAAGCGTCAAGCTTCTAGACCTGAGGGTAAGCTTTTAACCCTAGCAAGGTGACTCGAAACAGGTGTATAGTGGATTATGGGCTTCCCATGCAATTATTTTTTAAAATTATAGATGGATTAATTAGACCACATTTCATATCGAGAGCCTTCACTTCGGACACCAGTTCCACAATTTATTTTGTGGAGCAGAAAATGCCCCCGCGACGTCATCGCCTGAAACACGTAACCACCTGCTGACCAAGTCGTTTAATTTGTATAGTACCTCATGCATGTGTGTTTGTTATCGGTTCACAGCTGGCATTCCTCTCGGCTCTGCCTTCCCTTCTCACCTGGATAGCGAGTGTTTTGTCTGGAGCTGTGTCGCAGTGGATAAGGCGGAAACATTACTTATCTCACCGAACAACGTACCTGGTCTTCAATGGAATAGGTGAGTTACCTAGCAACTGCCTTACAATCAACTTTCTTTTGTTTTTATGAAAGAGTTTCAGGCGTAACTTGGTGGAAATATTCGATATCCGCGAGATATCTTTAATCCAATATATTATATTGTGATGTATTCCATTGGCTTTCAGCTTTACAAGTGATTTCGAATCAGTTATACGAATTATTTCGAACTTTATCGAAAGCTTTTTGAAATCTAAAAATATTGCGTCTACTTGGACGCGTCTGTCTCCGGAAGAAAGATGCAGCTTAACTGTGTGAATTTTTGGATTATGATGGCTATTGTATCGTCCACCCCAAATTAGTTGTAGCTATGACATTGGTGTCATCTAAGAAAGTATTTAAGGACGATTTGTAACAATGACTATCATTTGTCTTTAGACAGTAGTGGTGCAAGTTCAAAAGTTTCAAAAAGCGGCGTGTGGGTATCTTCGAGTAAAGACTATTATTAGCTTTTGGTTTTTTATTTTATTCGGTTTTTTCGGTTATATTATTTGGTTATTTATCCGATTCCGGCGAGTGAATTTTTTTTCTATAACGTAAGCCATGAGTTATTGATTCGAACGACCTCTGGAAAAATATTCGAGCAACAGTTACTGCCATGGTCAATACTGTTTTACAAAAGGAAAGCCATAAGTTTGGGGATACAATTAACCGTAATGATTGGGAAGAATGTAAATTGTGCAATTGTGCATTGAGAAAGGAGTTGAATAATATATGGAGGGTGATTAGAAATAAGATGCTGAAGGGTTATAAGAACTAAGGTCTGAACGAGCAGTTATTGAATCTTATGTAGGAAACGTAAGGCAAGTGTGAGAGGTAAAGGGGTCTTGAGTGGTTGGTTTGAAATAAAGCAAGGTGTAAAGCAAGGATGTGTAATGTAACTGTAGCTATTCAGTGTTTTTATGGATAAATATGACCGAAGCATGTTGGCATAACTTCTGTGTAATGATTGGAGATATAAACGCGCCAGTTCTATTGAATGCAAATGATGCAGTGTTTCTGTCTGACATCTGCCAGATATCTCAGGAGCTCCTGCATAAGTTCCATTAAGCAACAAGGAAAATGGATTTGAGGAATAATGCATGGAATACTATAGAATTAGTTTTTGGTAGGGAGAGTGAAAAGAATGATTGCACATTATAGATAAATTATCAAGTAATTTAGCGGAGAGATTTTGTGTATTTTGGCGGAATGTTTGCCAAGTATAGATGAATAGATAATAAGTTGTACCTTAGGCATCAGGAAAGTCATCGGTGAAATACGAGGCGTGTCTAGGAATGAATATTGTCTGGGGTAGCAATATAACAGCGAATAAAAGTGTTCTCCCTCCTACATTATTACACAGCAGAGAAACTTGGCTATATCACGGCGGGCATAAGAGTTAGCTACGCTAGGAGAGTAGGCTAAATTTAGTGGGACCTCAGAATGAGGAACTTTAGAAGTGTTTTCGACAAAAGAATGGTGGATAGGGTTAGAAGTGATGAAGGGGTGTGGTTTGCATGGTCCAGTAATATTCACACTGTTTGCGAAAGGAATGTGCTTGTTGGTTTGGCCACATCGAGAGAGTATGGAAGATGGTCTGGTGACTAGAGAGGTTTGTGAGAGTAGAGTGGACTGTATGAGAGGAAGAGACGGACCTTGAAAGTCACGGGTGAATGCCAGAGACTCTTAAAAGAAGAGGAATATTAAAAGTCTTAAGAATGAGTCTAGCGTGTATAAAACAATGCAATATTGGCAGGGGAGGAAATTGGTTTAAAATGAAAGGTCATTATCGAGGAAATTGTCAGAATGGAGCCAGTTTTCTAGGTCCTACGTTAAAAAATTAAGTCCTTTGACTTTAGCTACATAGATAGGGGAATGGCGCGATGGGTGGATTTGTTTGTATAAATATCAGAAATATGGCCTCCAAGTAGCAAATTCAAACTACCTACCTAAATAAAAAATTCACACGACTTGTTTTAGTTTGTTCGAAAGAAAGGAATAATAAACGTGGTACACTCTGCCGGTACTCATGGTTTTTTTTTTACTAACTATGGCTATTTACTAACGTTTACATGGCTATTTACTAACGATTAGAGAAACCTGTGTTTTTAGATGCCAGACGATAGAAATGTATGAATCTCAAAAGTTGTGGGGGAATCTTGGACTGCGTCATTCAGCGAGGAAGAGCTTTATGAGTGGAAACCCACGAATCCTAATTCAATAGCAGCTTACTAAGCAATTAATTTTTTTCCATTTCCTCGTAGCTGCCTTGGGATCTGCGGCTTCCTTGCTTGCTGTAACTCAAGTTGGATACCAGCCAGATGTCATTGTCGTCCTTCTATCAATAAGTGGACTCTTGTCTGGGGCCTTTTTTGGAGGCTCTTACTTAAACCACTTGGACCTAGCCATAAACTATGCCGGAGCAATATCAGGAATCCTGCATACTGTCAGCAATTCATCTGGAATTTTTGTGCCTATAGTAGTCGCTGCTATAGTGGAGAAAGAGGTATGAGATGTATATCCTTTTTCATAATGAAAAAACTTATTTTGTTTAATAGATGTTATGTCCGTGGCAACATTTTGACGTTTAGCAGTAATTTGTAATAGAATATGCAAGGTTACCAGCCTTTGCAGTATCCGCATCATGTGCAGCTTTCCCTGCTAACGGTTACGGCGCTGTATTTCACCAGTATGCCATAAGAGAAACCAAAGCATAGTAATACCCTAGGTCCGTCTTTCCTATTCTGCTTAAGCTAGGATCCTTTCTGAAAGGACTACCTTGAGAGCCAGCATACTGTTGCCCGCGACCCACCACTAGGAGGTATATGTGGTGTACTGTACACCGGATTATTGAAGCAGAGTTAGGTGTACAATTACGTATTAATTAGTGAAACATTTTGACTGTGCCTACTCCGAAAGGGAACGGCGTGATGGGTATGTATGTAGATGTGATGTCAAATAATCCCTTTGTATGGACAAATCATAGAACCTGTTAGTTATAAAATGATAGGTATTTTTAATCGAAAAATTAAAATACTTTGAAGATTATGTTAATTTTAAGCATACAGCAATTTAGCATCAAGTGCTAATTTGGACAATGAGTTTTTTACTATCATTGCATGAACAAACGATGTGGTACGAAGTCACTGGCACGGGTGCACATACACCAGGGTTGAAATTCGCCATGAAAAAATCATTTGACTCGACCGGGATTCGAACCCGGATCTCCCAACACACCTGACCGGCAATTTGGAGATCCGGGTTACAATTGCCGGTCTTGGGAGATCAGGGTTCGAATCCCGGTCAAGTCAAATGATTTTTTTCATGCCGAATTTAAAGCCTGGTGTGTTGGACAATGATTTTTGCGGCTGTGAAGTAGGTAATGCGAATGGCAGAAATAAGGGGGATTAGGTTTGTGAAATGGATAGTAAACCCGGGATCTCATTCTGAGGGAATATTTGAATCATGGCAAAGTTCGCGGCATGGAATTTTCGTCTCTTAATTGGTGTTGAATGGAAAGTGCTTAAGGGGCAGCCCTCCATCCTCTGGAGTGGATTTTTAGCTGTAGGTCTTTTTGGGCCTTTTCTGAAGAGCAAACCTATGGCAATGCCAGATGTAGTGCATTTTTGTATCCAACTACATTATTTTTAACAGCCAAATTAAGATGAATGAACATGAAAATGAAAGGTTTCCGACAGTATTCTGAATATTCTCTGTGCCAATCAAAAGTTTTCTCAAGTGTAACGGCTGAAAATCTGACATGTGTTTATAACTAACTCCTCGCATGCTTTTTAAGTCTAGATCCAGGCTTACTTGGCATTCCCTTTCCCTCAACACAGTAGAAACGTTATATAACGAACTTCAAAGGCCTCGGGTAGTACCGAGTCCATTATATAGGTCATTTGTTTTTAAGACTGTATTAAGGACCTACGAATAAAATTTATCGTCGACGGGCTCACTTGGGGGAACTTTTACATGATATGGAAAGAAATAAAACTTAGTAGTTTTCCACGCGGTATATTCGTCCTCGACCGGTTTCAGCGACTCATCGCCATTATCGAGAGGTTAAACAAACATCGACACTCACTTGTCTTAGGCTTAGTCACCTTCATACCTTATAACAGAGGAGGGGGCGGGGTTAGGGAAAGAGGTGGGGGGAGGAAAGTAAGGAGATTAAAAATTTTTTCGATTATGGAGCAAGGTCAGTGTTATGAAACCTTTGAGAAGGCGGAAAGAGGGGGGATGGAAGTGGTGACTTCATGGGAACCATCTCGTTGACGAGTTGTTCCGTGTACAATTGGTGAAATGCCCATATTTTAAAATTTTCTTAAAGGTCCAACTTAGCACCTTTGTCCCCATCATGCAAAGCCCTAAAATCAAAGTCAGACACATGATTATTATCAATTAAATGTTTCGAAAGCATAGACTTTTTTATCCTGGTTAGTGAATGAATTCCTATTATCTTTCATTCGAACATTAAAACTTCTTCCAGTTTGCCCTATATCAAAACAATTGCAATTTGGTGTGTTACATTTTAACATATAAATACCACTTTTGTCAATCATATTAAAACATTCCTTTGTATAAAATAGTAATTTAACAATGGTCATAGGGTTATAAAAACATAATTTTACATTATTTTTGGGGAACAACTTAAAAATGTTGTAAGAAAGATGGGGGCTGTACAAATGGTATTATGGCCCACTTGACATTAGGACGTGGTAAGGTTGGTGGTTGACATAACTGTTTGTTTTCTGAGTCTTTTTTGTAGAATTTTGTCAACAAGGGCCTCATCATAGCCATTGCGATAAGCCATTAGATTGATTGTATTCAACTCTATGTCAAAAACTATTAGCGAGAGGGGCGTTGAAGTTAACCGATAATGTATTGAATGGACGGCAGACAATTTATGACGCACGTGATTGTTTGAAGAAGTGGTTAATTTGTCTAGTTATTCCTTTTCTTTTAATGAAATGAATCTTTTAATCAATGGTTTTAAGTTCTCACCTAATCTTTTGCTCTCAAGAAAGGCAGTTATCAACCTGCTTGCTGATTGTGATGTAGCACTTCGTAAGGAGTCGTGGGGTACCAAGCAGCTGATAGCTGACACTATGCCCATGCATTTATTAATGTTTCAATTGCCACACACGAATCCAAGAGGGACAAAACGAACGGCACGTGATTGCCTTTCATGAAAGCGGAGGACAAGTGAGAGTTTTCTTGCCGCGCATTACAAACCAACGTAGAAAAAAAGATGGTAGAGCATACTCTTAATGTTTACGTCATTGCCTTGTCGCCCAACATTTTCGGTTGCAAAGAAGGAAAAAATCGAAATATTTTATCGGCCACGATGGAAAAAATGGCCTCGAGAACTTTTAGCGAATTGCCGCTGTTAGCGGGGAATGAAACCCGTCCTGTCTTTTTTTTCCAGAGCACTGTTGAGCGATTAGCCCATGCCACGTTCAGGGTGAAGATGCCGCCCAAAAAGAGTTGTGAATAATGCCTCAAGTCGAGTCACGTCATTTAGCGACTTTTGCGTGGTTCAAAAATAACATACATAATAAATATTCCTATACTAATGCATTTCAGTTTCGCAGTGACCGGAGAAAATATTTCGCTCTCGTGGAATTTCGCCATAAGGATTATGATAATGCTGCGGTTCTACTGTCCATGTTTCCAATACACTAGCGGCCTATATCCTGCGGAATATGTTATATCCTGTTCTTGATGATAGCTTCAAACGAATATATTCTGATATGAAACTTTAACTGTTCTCAAATTCTCTTTGACAGCAAACAGTTCAGAGATGGACCATTGTATTCTATTCTGGAGCAGTCATATCAGCTGCGGCATATATTTTTTATTTCTTCTGCGGATCTGTGGAGGAGCGCCCATGGAATAATGTGAAGGAATGTGATGAAGAGGCGGCGTGAGGTAAGTTAATCAATTCGTTTCCAAATTATAACCAAGCCACCTATCTACTAATGATACTTCATTTTTTCTTTCGCCCGTAATATCTCTTAATTCCATTCATGGAGCCCTTTCTATTCCAACCCCTTCAGATACCCTCTTTTCATGGCGCTCTCCACTTCATATTTCCCTTTCCCTTTCATCCCGACCAACCAACACCTCCTCCTCCTCCTCCCCATCCTCCCCCTCCTCCGCCACCTTCCCCTCCTCCTCTCCCTCCTCCTCTCCATCCACCTCTCCCTCCGCCTCTCACTCCAACTCTCCCTCCGCCTCTCCCTCCTCGTCCACCTCTCCCTCCTCGTCCACCTCTCCCTCCTCTCCCTCCACCTCTCCCCCACTTCTCCCTCCACCTCTCCCTCCACCTCTCCCTCCACCTCTCCCTCCACCTCTCCCTCCACCTCTCCCTCCACCTCTCCCTCCACCTCTCCCTCCACCTCTCCCTCCACCTCTCCCTCCACCTCTCCCTCCACCTCTCCCTCCACCTCTCCCTCCACCTCTCCCTCCACCTCTCTCTCCACCTCTCCCTCCACCTCTCCCTCCACTTCTCCCTCCACCTCTCCCTCCTCCACCTCTCCCTCTTCCTCCACCTCTCCCTCTTCCTCCACCTCTCCCACCTCCTCCTCCACCTCTCCCACCTCCTCCTCCACCTCTCCCACCTCCTCCTCCACCTCTCACTCCTCCTCCTCCACCTCTCACTCCTCCTCTCCGTCCTCCCCTCCCTCTTTTCCCTCCACCTCTCCCTCC